>CM060904.1:578032525-579232525 GCA_030737815.1 Allium fistulosum | reverse complement strand
GAGACGGCAATTTTATAGTGGTTCGGCTCGTAATTAAGCCTACGTCCACTTTATATTCTTTTATTGCTGATTTGGTTACAAGTTGATACAATGTACTTCAAATCACAACACACTTTGATTCCAAAACACTTCAAACGAGTAGCTCAAACTTTGATGTGATAAGGCTCTTTGAATCCGTGTCAAATGTGCAGGATCTCTTTCGAAGCTTGTTGTAGTGTCTTGAATGTTTGGAATGCTTGATGTGTTGGATGAGTTGAGAATTCAGCAGAGTAACAGCGCTTCAGAAGATCCGCCCAAAAGTCCCCTTGCCGTTGGAGTAGCTCTAGTATTTATAGGGTGAAATCTGGACAGGAATTTTCCCCTAAGTTCTAGGTCGTGAACGACCTAAAGTAGGTCGTAGGTCGGCGACGACCTAGGGAATCACTTGTATCCGCTGCTTTTGAACTTGTCTGGAATGAGTTATTAGGTCGCGCGCGACCTAAAATAGGTCGTAGGTCGGCGACGACTTAGGAGAGCGTTAGGTCGCTAGGTCGAGACTTAGGTTGCTGAGACCGCTTCATTGCTTAGGTCGCTCACCCGCTTATCTTGCTAAGTAATTAGGTCGCTAGGTCGCGGCGCTCCATAGGTCTTTAGGTCGCGGCACTCCATAGGTCGTTAGGTCGCCGCACTCCATAGGTTGTTAAGTCGTTACTCTCTTCAGAAGTTAAGTCAATAGGTCGCAAGTCAAAAGAGGGTTAACATTTGCCCGTCGAAGTACACGCCTAGGTCGTAGGTCGTGTGCTTCGATCTCCTTAACTCGTGTTTTGATGAGTTGTTAGGTCGCGAGCGACTTAGCGAGGAAACTTAGGTCGTAGGTCGTGTGCCGATTCGCATTTCACTGCCCCGGGGTATAAATAACTTAGGTCGTTCCTCCTTCACCTCATCTGTTTTAACATTCCTATTCAGCCATTGACAAGTTCCCAAGCTCTCGAAGGCGAATTCAATTACTCGATCATCAATTATCCTTAACATTACACTACGTAAGTGAACCCGCTTTCTACTCAATCCTCGATTATCATTGATTCACGAACCCCATCTTTCATCTCTGACCGACTTCCTTACGCTGCGTTTCATCATGAATCTCGTTACATCGACTGTTGATGGACTTGAGGTGATTCGATTTGGCTTTAGGCGATTTGCGAGAAGAAGGAGATGGGTTTTAGTGCTTTAGGCTAAATGATTTGTGATTTTAGAGGGGATGAGGAGGTCGCTAACGGGTTAAAGAGTTATGGGGGATGAGACTTGGGTTTAGGAGTTGATGAGTTAATAAGCTTCTTAGTGGAGAGGAAGGTAATTGGTGAAAGGAAATAAGGCTTTGGTTCGAGCAGGAGATAGCTCGAGATTCCATTGGAGACGACCTAAAACATTCACGACCTAATTAACTTGGCTGACCTAACAACCTGTCCGGCTCAAGAACTCTTGCGACCTAACTGATCGAACGACCCAACTTTTCTGCGACCTAACTCTCCTGCGACCTAACTAACTTGTGGCATATGCCTTAGGTCGCGGCCGAGCTAGGACTTGGAGAAATTTGTGCTATTTTGACTTGAGGCCTTTTCCTTCATGTGCATTACAACTTAAAGGGTCGGCAACTTAACTTAACTCGTAGCACATCCTTTAGGTCATGGACGAGCTAATACTTGATTAAAAAATCTTCCTGCCTTGAAGCATAATTTCGACCTGAATTCTCAACTTGAATTTCCGGAATAAATTGCCTAAACTTTGAACTGTCTGGACTTTAAACAGTTTGAACTTCTTTACAGATTATCTCTAATGCTAATAACCTGTTAAACACAATATTTGCAGAAAACTGGGACGAATATACTGCCATTGACTGCCCACATCGAATGACAGATTAGTCGATAAAGAATAATCAACTTAAATGAACTGTGTGAACGAAGTGCTGTAAACCAACCAATTCAAGTGAAGTATTAAAGCAAAACTAAAATAGTTAACTAAAGCTGATTTGTTTGCATTAACACTGCACTTGAGTTTTAAATTAACAAGTCCTGAAATCTCATAATCGACCAATCATCAACTAGTTTAATTTCAATTATGTTTGCTTGTTATTTTTATTAGTTCTGCACAACACTTCACACTTTTTAGGAAACGTGCACCTTCACATTTGAATGTCCGGTTGATTGTGTAGAATGACTTCTCAACAAGAAGAGGTAATAGTTCAAGATGGAGAAGCCATTCCTATTCCTGCCCCGGTAACTAATCCTCCAGAAAGAATCTCGACCACTTTACATTACAGAGCTTTCAGCCAATTATGTGTTCAATTTGGTATTGCTGATGCAGAAGCCATACTACCTGGGAAAAGCGACACCGCTGACATACCACCTCCTGGTTTCGTCGCCGTTAATCGCCAAATGTGCATGAGCGGAGCCATTCCTCCTTTTAACGATTTCCTTCAACAGCTTCTTCTTCGACTGTCTATCTCTCCCTTTCAGTTACATCCCAATGGCTATGCCATCCTGATGGGATTATGTGTGCTATTTAGGAGGACGCTGGATCATCTTCCGAGTTTTGATGAAGTTTGTTACTTGTGCACATTTGCCAAAAATAATGACCATCCCTCCATCACGCTTGTGAGAAGTGCTAGGAACCGCAAAATGATCATTGGTCTTCCCGATAGTGCTCACGGGTTTCTGAGTCAGTTTTTCTTCGTTCGTTGTCCTTCGGGATTCTACGCTATCTGGAGAGTAGGAAGTAAGATCATTTATCTTCATTCCTTATGTTTTTTTGAACTTTTCGAAGCCCGAGTTGTCAAGTGTTAACTTCGCTCTTTACTTTTCAGCACTTCCTCCTCCTTCTAGGGATCCTGGTCACAAACCAACTTTTGAGAGGCTCATGGTCGTGCCGGTTGAGGAGAGGAGTATCCAATTTCTGTTGAAAGACGAGTTTTTACATCAATTCGGACTTCTACACCCCTCCCGTTCAATTCAATTTCACGACGCTGCTGATTTTCAAGCCGTAGCGTCAGATGCCCCGGTTTCAACCGAAGAGATCACTCCTAAAGAACCTGCTGTGGAAGCTTCTTTGGTAAAATGCTCCACATCTACTGACGTTGCGGGGTCGTCAAGCAAGCTAACACTCTCCCCAGTCATCGAAGAAGAGGAGCCTTCTCAGCATTCCGGAAAGGCGGCTGATGTGGAAATTGAAAGGGAAGGTTCCGCCGGGCACAATGGCGATGATATCTTTGAGGGGTTGAGTGATTTGATGATAACCTTACAGGAGCTATTCAAAGATGATGCTTCAAAAGCTATCTCTTCTGCTGTTGAAGCGACTTCCTCTTTACAACAAATTACAATACCTGCTATACAAGTCGTCACCATTCCCACACCAAAGAGTGGTTTGTAGTCTGACGCGCGTAGTTTGCACGCCACACACACTTAGGATGCTTAGCACTTTCATTCACTTAACTTTTCTACTTTGAAGATTTCTAAAACTGGACTTTTCTTCAATTTCAGGTTCTCAGATGGGGCGAAGCGGTTCATACTATGATGACTTTCGGCGCTATGGAGGGCGTGAAACCTATGACCATAGACGCTATCTCCGTGTCCGTAGGGAGACTGATGAAGAAAGAGCCGTTAGGAAGGTTCAAGAAAGAAGAGCTCATGAGCAACAATTCAGGAGAAGGGATGAATGATACGACTCTTCTCACAGAAGCGATGACTCTCATAAAAAGAAATCCCATTATGATAAGGGGAAGAGTCACATTGTTGACGATCCGAGCAAACGGGTCAAACTTAGCGATCAATCAGCATCTGCAATTTCTGAAAAGACCGGTGCTCCTAACCCTCTTGACATCTCCTCCGGTTCTCCTGCTCTTAAGAAATCTGACATCCAGACAATTATCAACATGCCTCAGTATCAAGTTAAGGATGCCCCTCCTACACTTCAAAGCCGATTCCCGAATTGGTGTTTAAAAGTGGTGCGTTTCGACTTGGACTTGGTACTGATCGATAAGCAAGCTATGCTTAGGAATCTTGATGTTGTTAAGCTTGATATCGAGAGGATGTCTGGATGGTAGAAACTTGTTGACGAGCTTCAAAGAGTTAATCATATGAATCTTGATGCCATGTTGACTATGGAGAATGACAAGACGGAATGGGATAAAATTTGTAAGCAGCATGATGCAGAGATGGCGAGCATTCCTGACGACAATGCGAGACTTGAGTCCAAAGTTAAAAAACTCAAGGAAGATCTCGCTACTTCTTCCGCTTCGCACTCTCAAAAAGAAGAAGTTTTCCAAAAACAAGTGAGAGATGCTCATGCTGCTCAAAGAGATGCTGAGATGAAACTTGAAGCAGAGCGACATGTAATTGAAAAATATCACAATGACACCATCCAGCTGCGGGAAAAAGTTAGCTCTCAAGATTTGGAAATTACAAGGCTGCAAGCTCAGTTATTAAAGATCGAAAAAGAGCACGACGAAGCCATCGCTGGAAAGGAAGCAGCTTAGCACTTGCACGAAGCGACGAAGGCCAATGTTAGCTCAAATTTATTTGATTTTTATCTCCATAGTGTTCTGCGGCGCGGAAGCCTCTCATTCTTGGGCCCGAAGTATGAGATCACCTTGGCTGAAGTGTGGGAGGCCGCGGTTGACATGCTCGGAGGCGCTGGCTATGATGAGGCAGAGCTTGAAGCATATTATTTTGATGATGAAACTCGTGCCGCTCTTGCCAGAGGAAAAGAGCAACTTGCAGGAGCAAGAGCTGAAGTAGCGGCAGGGGAGCATCCGGGACAGAAAGTATCTCCAAGTGCTCCTGCCCATACTTCAACTTCGGCTGACGTTGATATCATAGGCTCCAGTCCCCGTCTTCTGTCTCCTGCTAAAGTTGAAATCGAGATTACAACTGCACAGGGCGGAGACAAAGGTGAAGAAAGCGCCGAAGCACAAGCCTATGAAATTGGCATTATAAAGCCAACTTCTTCAGGTAACTTCAACGTTGAACTAAGTCAAGCGGATTACTCGTTCAATTCAACTGAGCTCGATGAATTTCTCGCTTATTACTTAAGTCCCGATGATCCAATATCTTCTCTTTTTTCGGAAATACTGATTTTAACTTCTTTTCTTCTATAGCGGAAGCAGTGAATGCTGCGCCAACTTCTCCCCTTCCAGTTGTTCCTCCTCCATCCCTTCAAGTCACTCCTGCTTCTCAGCCGGGTTCGCAGGAAGAGCAAATAGAAGCCCTTCAAGGCTTGGAGGATCCACCTGCTTCGCAAGAGTAGAAGGCGGAAGAATTTGAGGACAATGAGAAGACCCCGGAGCAGTCTTATGATGATGATACAAAACTTTCTTCGTTGCTTACTCTAGGAAGTGAGTCTTCTTCAAAGAGGAAAGGGAAGCGCGTAGTGAGGAAGAAGAAGAAAGGCACTTCAGCTGGAGAAGATAAAGTAGAAGAAGATCCGACTACTGCTCTTTCTCCTTCCCCTCCTACCCGTCCACAACGGCTTCCAAAACTAGTTATCAAGCCGGGAAAGAGCTCTAAGGGTGGCGGGAAGAAGGAATGATAAGCTGGACTTTATGCTTCTTGTTTTGCTTTTTTCTTTTTGTATGTACTGACCGGAGATTGTGCGGGTACCGGTCCCTGCTTTTTTTGATATCTGCACATGTAAAGAATTTTCACAGTATTGAATAAAATAATTCTTTTACTTGTACAAATTCATGTGTATGTAAGAATGCATCTATTTCTCATTTTAGTGTAGAATAAACGATTCTTTTTACTTGTACAAACTTTTTGTCTGTGTTTGAGAATGCATTTATTCCACATCTTTTTTGCGTGATATTGTAATGAGCTTGTGGTATGTTGCTTGAATACCACTTTTGTTGATGTAGCTATATTGTATGATATTGCCCCCATACCATAAGTGCATTGTAATATCTTTTGCTTTGACGAGACTTGTACTCTTATTTTGGAGAATAACTATTCCATTTTTGAGAGAAAAATTATTCTGCTTTAATGGAGCGTGTCTCGTTTTTGGAGAAGTTTTTACGCTTCAACCTTTGGAGATGGTCACTTTTTTTTTTGAGAAGTGAATTCTCCTACGCGGTAAAGCGGGCCTCTAAAGAGGGCTTTATGTAGCACTTCAATTTTTAGGAAGAACTTTTCAAGATGAACAAGTTAATCTTCCTTTAAGAGTTGAAGTGTCCCTCCAAAGAGGGCTTCTTTTTTTTGTGCCTCGTTAGAGGGCTTTTTGTTTGATTCGCTTGAAATTACTTCCTCATAATTGAATGGAACCGCGGGGTAGACACAAGTTACTTGATTGGATGTTCGTTTGCACAAGCGATCGCAACCAATTAACAAGGGCCTTGTGCCTTCATGTTGTGAAGGTGCTCCTCCGGTGATTCCGTCAACTTTGTTGTTTGAGAAGAGTATTTATTCTGGGACGTGCCTCCGAAGAGGTCTTGTGCCTCCGGAGAGGTCTTGTGCCTCCGGAGAGGTCTTGTGGTGCCTCGGGAGAGGTCTTGTGGTGCCTCGGGAGAGGTCTTGTGCTTCCGAAGCAATTTTTTTTTGCCTACGAAGAAGTCTTTGTTTTTGTGCCTCCGAAGAGGGCTTGTGCTTCCGAAGCAATTTTTTGCCTACGAAGAAGTCTTTGTTTTTGTGCCTCCGAAGAGGGCTTGTGCTTCCGAAGCAATTTTTTGCCTACGAAGAAGTCTTTTTGCCCCCGAAGAGGTCTCCTCCGAGGAGTTGTGCCTTCGAAGAGGGCTTTGTTGCTTGTGTCCTTCCATCATCCGCTTCTTAGCGATTCCTCGTTATAACTTCAAGCACATGTGCCATTCTTTTGCAAGTTGTTTGCTTTTTGCCAGAGAAGTGTACTTTATCGTTGAGTGAATCCATGGGGCAGACGCAAGCTACTTTATCAGATGTTCGTTTGCACAAACGATCGTTATTAGTTAGCAAGGGTCAGAAAGGTGCCCGCTTTGGTAGAATCATCAACTGTTTGTGAATAGCACTTCTTTCGTGATTTGACATTGTTAAGTGATTTGTAGGAATCGCTGAGCCTTGTGATGCGTTAAATAGGTAAGCTTTGCTTTGGTATCCTGCAATATTAAATCGACATTTTAGCAAATTTTAAAAATACTTGCATATCGAAATGAGACAGGCATTTTATAGCATTAGAGAACACAAGGTTTATAGTTCTTTATTATTGAATCACACTGATTTCTCAGCGGTTTACAATACAAGAGTTATATATCCACCATTATTTTACAAATTTAAGCAATGATGTTAAGTAAAAAATGGATACAAGTGATTGTTGTTCCAGAATCTCCAGATTGAATTTCCATTTCCACTGGACTAGTAGTTTTGGATTCATATGCCAGAGAGATTGGGAGATGCCCCAGCTGTAGTTTTGTGGGTAGTCAGCAGTCGTCCCAATTCCTGCTTGCTGGGTGAGGACCCCCTGTGACAATATTAATGACAAGCTTTTCGGATTCTTGCACTGCAGTCTTGTTGTCTGAGCCGGATTGATGAGTAGGAAGTTGTTGCCCCTAAGTGGATGAGGTTGGATCGACTCCGTTTTTCTTCACATATCGTTGTAGTTTACCCTGTTTCAGCAGCTCTTCAATCACATTCTTTAACTGGCGACATTGGTTGGTGTCGTGGCCAGGTTGATTGTGAAATTGACAGAATTTCCCATTATTCACTGCACTTCCCCTCATCTCAGGTGGTTTGGGATACTTGACGACATCTTTCGTCGTGAAGAAGATATTTTCCGGTGTGTCAGTTAGGGGAGTAAAATCTGAAGGATTGAAGCGGCGAGGTTTCTTCTCATTCCCCTGCTTCTTTCCTCCGTCATTTTCCCTTTTCTGATTTCCATATTCTCTTTTGTTAGACGCAACATGGTTATTGTTGACTTCAGCAACAACCACCTTCGCTGGTGCAGAAAGGCTCTCTAAGCGCATGAATTCGTCGGCCTTTTTATAGAACTTCTCAAGTGAATTCGGTTCCTTCATTTTTAACCATCTACCGAATTCACTCGATTTGTCGATGGCTCGCATCAAGTAAGCCAGGATCATAAGGGCTTCTGCATTATCTACTTTGGCTAAGGCTGTATTGAAATGGCTCAAGAAAGACTTGATCGATTCTCCGGGAACTTGTTCAAGGCTAGACAGCGACATTATATCCTTAGCTTTCGAAGCATACAATCTGAACTGATCTTTGAACTTTTGTGTTAAGTCGGAGAATTGATCTACGGACCGAAATGGTAGCTTTGTGAACCAAAGTAGAGCCACTCCTTCCAAGTACACTGCAAAGTATTGACACTTAATCTCATCTGATGCTCTTGCACCAGTCATATGCCAGTCGTACTTATATAGGAAATAATTAGGGTCACTTGTTCCCCTATAGGCCGGGATAGTAGGAGGTACAAATTTCCATGGAAATTCTGCTTTCAAGATCCTTTCAGTAAACGGAGTCCTGCTTGGTGCAAATCCCCAGTCGCTCTCTTTTTCTTCCCTCTGCATGCTCTCTTTCATGATTCGACGAACCATCCCTGACAGGTACTCCTCATTGTTCAGAGGCATCGCCGGGTAAACGTCAGTTGTTCTTTCAAAAGTTTGCCTGGGCAAATGTTCGTGAAAAGTTGGCTGCGGCCTTGAACCTTCAGCTTGGAAAGGTGGCGCTTCGGCGGTGCCAGCTGCTCGTTGAGGAATACTTTTCTCCCAGGAATTATGGGCTTCTTCGGCAAAGGTTGTTCCGTTGTTTTCCGGTTGTCGATTTGCCCCAAGAAGAGCGTTTAATCGGTCCATCATCAAAGTGTTTTGAGCTTCGATTTGTTCGTGTAATCCAGAAACTGTGTCATCTAATCCAGCCCTTATGACTCCAACGGCAGGAGTTGCCTGATTTGCTATTGGAGAAGCGGAGGTCCCTTCATTAGCATTTCCGGATCTGGATGATCTACCCTTCCTTCCCGGAGCCATTATTTCGGATAGACTTTTGGTTTTAAGGAAAATCTTTCAACGAGTCTTTGCGAAGCAATGGTGAAAAGATACCTGAGTTCAATTCTCAGTGAAAGCACCAAAATGTTAACGCTAAAAATTGAACGCTAACACCCTGGTGTGTGTAGTAGTAATTGGAAAGCACCACCCGTTGGTACGGGAACAGAATATAAGCAGAAAAAAGCAGAAAAGTAAAGAGACGGCGATTTTATAGTGGTTCGGCTCGTAATTAAGCCTACGTCCACTTTATATTCTTTTATTGCTGATTTGGTTACAAGTTGATACAATGTACTTCAAAATACAACACACTTTGATTCCAAAACACTTCAAACGAGTAGCTCAAACTTTGATGTGATAAGGCTCTTTGAATTCGTGTCGGATGTGCAAGATCTCTTTCGAAGCTTGTTGTAGTGTCTTGAATGTTTGGAATGCTTGATGTGTTGGATGAGTTGAGAATTCAGCAGAGTAACAGCGCTTCAGAAGATCCGCCCAAAAGTCCCCTTGCCGTTGGAGTAGCTCTAGTATTTATAGGGTGAAATCTGGACAGGAATTTTCCCCCAAGTTCTAGGTCGTGAATGACCTAAAGTAGGTCGTAGGTCGTAGGTCAGCGACGACCTAGGGAATCACTTGTATCCGCTGCTTTTGAACTTGTCTGGAATGAGTTATTAGGTCGCGCGCGACCTAAAGTAGGTCGTAGGTCGGCGGCGACTTAGGAGAGCGTTAGGTCGCTAGGTCAAGACTTAGGTTGCTGAGACCGCTTCATTGCTTAGGTCGCTCACCCGCTTATCTTGCTAAGTAATTAGGTCGCTCTGCACCTTAGGTTGCTAGGTCGCGGCGCTCCATAGGTCGTTAGGTCGCGGCACTCCATAGGTCGTTAGGTCACGGCACTCCATAGGTCGTTAAGTCGTTACTCTCTTTAGAAGTTAAGTCAATAGGTCGCAAGTCAAAAGAGGGTTAACACCAGTTCTGGAGGAATCTAAGATCTTTGGTTTGCTGTCGTCCTCCGATTCATGGTTGCATTCTCGATATCTCTAGATTTGCTTTCATTGTAGATCTGGAAGCAGATTCAAAGGAAATTATTTCATATAAAGCTTAAAGAAGTTTCCTTTTTGGGTATTAGAGACTTATCTTGCTAAGATCTTCACTGTTCTTCATGAGGAAGCGTTGGTTTCTGGATTTGCTTCCATTGGTTTGATAGTTGCTCAGATCTGGAAGCAGAAGATGAGGTTTCGAGTAACTGTCGACCTTCGATAGCTGCTCCGACCTTGAAGTAATTTATGTTGAGATTTTCGTTCTTCCTTTCTCGCCGCCATTATCGTTTCTTTTTCATTTTTTCTTCCGAGGCAAGTTAATGAAATGGATGTAAGTGTGGTATTGCCTTATTTGCCTTGAGTATTTTCTCGAAGATTCTGGCAATTGGTCTCCTTTTTTTCTTTGTTTGCTTGGAGGGTTTCGGGCCTAAAGTAATGACCGAGAAGTTTGGGTCTTGACTTGGTCTGTTTTGTTTGTTTTGTAGTTGGTTTAGCCTTGCTTTGGTCTTGCCTTTTGGCACTTGTAAATACTTTGCTTATAGTTTTTTCAATAGAAAAGTTTGAACCCGTATTAAAAAATAATAATAAATTCAAATCGTCTCGATATCACCACTCAAAATTTTGACTTCCAATCGAGGCGTGCCGCCAGACGTTTATAATGTAATACCCCTATTACGAACACACTGGAAAAGGTTTCGAGTCCTAATTCGATCGTATGGAGAAGATAGCTTTTTGGACTCAGTTATTATATTGAATTTTCGATATAGATTTCAGCGCGTATACTTATCGTATACTCACACAACAACTCCAATCACTACGAAAATTGAAATTCGATAATAATACACTATTACAGATTCAATGGAACTAATTTCGTCGAATTCCGAGATTGTGCCTCGGAAGGCTATTTTTAATTATCGATTTAAACAATATATTATTAAAACTGAACAAATTATTTTCAAATTCAGTTTTAACACATCTGTAATCTTCAGTATTATCAATATAAATTTTACAAGCCTTCAAATTATTTTTAACAGGCTTAAAACTAAAGATTCAATATTTTACCCAATTTCAAATTATTAAATTCAATAACTTAATTGCCAATTAATAATGATATTTGAAATTCAAGCTAAACTACCATTCAAATATTTAAAATCAATTAAATATTTTAATTTCAAATATCCAAAAATTCCAGGTCATCACACAATCTATTACTTAAAAAGGAAAGCAGAATCCACTTGCTATTTATCTAACACGTGTCCTAAATTTGAGATATCCCAGTATTTCCCTGTCCCATTCAATTCTCACTCTCTTTGATCCATCTATTACTTAAAAAGGAAAGCAGAATCCACTTGCTATTTATCTAACACGTGTCCTAAATTTGAGATATCCCAGTATTTCCCTGTCCCATTCAATTCTCACTCTCTTTGATCCATTAGAGGCAACGGTTATTACACCTAATTCTAATCTCTCTTCCCTTCCGAATGTGGATCTCCAGTTCACTTTCGATCTCTGTAAATCTCTAAAACTTCCGACAAAATTATTTGGTGAAAACTGCTCCGCTGAATGAATAATATCGGCCCTCTCTTCTCTATCATTATACTCATGCCTCTCTTTTCATTTGCTTTAAGCCCATTGCAAAATATTTGGTTTGCTTTTTTCCAATTCTGATTGTGACTTTTTTACTTTGCAGTAGACGGATGGTTACGCTGATGGATTTATTGACATAATTGGGGATTACTGCTTTGCAGAGTCATATAAACATAAATTCGTTCGGTTTGTGTTCCGTGAATTTATATGTTTACTTCAGGTATAATTTTTAAATTTACCTGGATGGTATATAAATTTCAACGTCAATGCTAAATTGTTTTTTGTGTTGACTTTCTGAACAGATATTGTATTCCGATATGAAACAATCATATCTCATAGTTAAAATCTTATTCATCCCCTTTTTTTAAGCGATTTAACACATAAAACTCTAACTCGCATTGCAAATATGATTCTACAACACGTTGATCATATCTGTCTTAACTATCTCATGGGCATAGTAACATAACTATTACCTTGGAATATCTGACAATGGTTCACAATTTTATATACTATGATCCCTATACCTATAATTTTGTTTATGTATAAAGATTTGGATTTTTCAACATAAAATTACATCAGGTCTTTCCCAATTAGACAACAAAAGTGGTTGACTGCGATGAGTAACCTATGGACTAATGCAGCTATGCATGTGTAAACCTATGTTGTCTGTAACCAATTATTGTTTCTTATTATTCATCCTTATTTCAAGTGTTTTCCATATTTCTGAGTTATAAATGGATTTATAAAGGAGTGAACTATGATGGTGCTCACACATTTGACATATTTTAATTATATTACTGGGATCATTTTTTATTGTATGAACCTTTAATTTGGTGAACCACAACTAACAGTACAATTTATTACACAAATCAGAGTATCGTACATGGTATCATAAGATAAACATACAAACGTTAGATATCTCACATAACAAATTTAGACTAACTAAACATGAATGAGGAATTGCATTGGTACTGTGCAAAGGCGCACACCACTTAAAATATTTATATATTATTGTTAGGAAAAAATTTGCATGTGCACTGCACAACAACATGATATGAACAAGCTTAAAGTAATCACAACTAAGAACATACGCGTTCATCTTTGCAGAAAAACGGTGCTGGCACTGACTTTAGTACAAATTATAACTATACCTACTGTAGCACTGAAACATGTGTGAGCTTATTTGAAAATGATGGCTTTCAAATGTTGTTGATAACTTATGCTGTTTTTTTTTCATTTCTCTATATTAGAATGGAAACCTGGATGATAATTATGCAGGTGAAAAAAATGACAAAACACAGGAGAGGGAAGACATAAAAGGTAATTATGTTTGATTATTCTTAATCTATTGAGTTAATAATCTAAATTTTATGCTTTGTCATAGTTTTCTTAGTGAATTATATATTTATGTACATGTTAGTCTTATGTTTACTCATGTATATTAATTAGTAGCACTTAGTTGATTCTTCTTCCAACCTCATTTGACTGTCAATTTAATCTTTTGGAGGTTAGTAACTATTTCATTAACTAAAATGTATGAATTTGAGTGTGAGTCAAGTTCAGTATAAATATTGAAGAACAGTGGATAGAACTTATTAATGAAGATGTGTATTATATAGCTTGAAGTTAATATGTAAATATATTTATCAAGTTGGCTGTTCTTAATATTTGAATATGTGGTTTAACATATTATGAAATAATCTTTGGTAATCATCTAAAGCATGTTCAGATCATATGTAAGGAGAAATTAAATACAACAGAGATTATTAACATCAACACAAGGCCACACTGAAAGCATATATTAATGCAATCAAAATACTAAAATGTGTGTGACCGTAATTAAAGTTTGACAAGCAAGTAATTGCTCCGAGCTTGGTAAGGAATTTGTTACCATCTAACTACAGTATTCCTTTACCAACATGAAATGTTCATTTTTGATGTTATTTACATAGGAATTTTTGGTTACATGTAGAAAACGATACAATTTCGGTCAGTCTGCTATATACTGAAAATATGTATATTAACTAAGATAAGATGCTATAAGATATATGATTTGTAATATAAAGATCATTTTCCTTGATTTTTAGTAGGGTGATTACTCTTTCGCCATTGCTTTTTATGCTAAATATTTTCCCTTTGAGAAACAAATAGAAAATGGGAAATTGTTTCAAAGAATCTTAAATGTTGAATAAACAAATTTTCCCATATGAAATTTTATGGTTTCATATTTTATATTGTCGACCAGTACGATGAGAAGTGTTTGAATATTCCCATATTTATTTCCGAATTTTAAAAATCAGCACTGGTGCACTACGATTTCCTACTTCAGCTTTTAGCTTTTGGTGGTGCATCACAATAATATTGTGTATGTTATTAAAAAAATAAAAAACCATCTTTTAAAACTACAAACTGTAACCTATTCATCCCTAACAAGGTTAAGCAATCTATACTTCTGACGCTGGATAATAATAATAATGGGATGTCCACCTACATCATGAAAGTGGTTTATTCTGAGTGTGTTCAAGAGAATTTAGAGCAATTTCAACAACCGATTCGCTGTGAAGTTGTGTATAACCCACTTCTATAGAACCATCCATACTCTATTTAGCAAACTTAAATTCTACTTTCCTATTTTTCTACATATATACCTTTTGATTTGTTAGACGGTTGCTTCTCTTTCCATCGACTGTATATATGAACAATAATGTTTACAACTTCTACTATTTACCTTAACTCATCTTTGAATATTTGAATATGTGGTTTAAACATATTATGAAATGATCTTTGGTAATCATCCAAAGCATGTTCAGATCATATGCAAGGAGAAATTAAATACAACAGAGATTATTAACAGCGACACAAGGCCACATTGAAAGCATATATTAATGCAATAAAAATACTAAAATGTGTGTGACCGTAATTAAAGTTTGACAAGCAAGTAATTGCTCGAGCTTGGTGCATATAATCTGGTAATATGCATAGCTACTAAAGTGTGTATGATATCTTATTGGCAACAAACAACTTACGTATGCCGATGGTGCATATAATTAGGTGATTACTCTAGGTAGAGTTTTACATAACTGGTAATGGAAGTTGAAATTTGGCAACCGTGTAGAAAATGATGCAGACAATGGCAAAGAGGATGCAATTCCCTTGAACTGCAGGCAATGATGGTGTACAATTAGGGTTGTTATGGCTTGCACGAATAACTACAAACATCAGGGACACACTATTGCAACTGTATAATGTGATCGCAGACAGTGAACTAGGAGACGTGACAGTGTGATGTAGACAAAGAGGTGCGCCATTGGAGTGATCATAGCTTACGCGACAAAGCAGTGGAGAGAGGGAGAGAGCTTCGTTCAGACTTCAAGATGATACCAAGAGTGCTGACCAGAAAAGGAAGTGCATTGGTGAAACTGGCAAAGAGTGCAAAGGACTTGGATCGTGCCATAGAAACATTTCAGAAAGCATTGACGGAGCATCGTAATCCGAAAACGCTGAAAAAACTAAACGATGCATAGAGAGCAAAGACGGAAGTAGAACAACAGGAATACTTCGACTCTCAGCTGGCAGATGAAGAGCGTGAGAAAGGTACAATTTTGTTTGTGCTCACTGCAAATATGTTGATGCTACCTATTGATAGGTCAGTGAGTGAGTGAGAGCAAAAATGATGAATGCTTACATGATGATTTCAGGCAATGAATATTTCAAGCAGATGAAATATCCAGAGGCAGTGAAACACTACACGGAGGAACTGAAGAGGAATCCACGAGACCCAAGGGTATATAAGCAAATCTCAAGCCTGTTATTTGTATTATACCAGCTACCAAAGGCTTTTTTAAACTACAATTTAAAAAACTATGGTGATATACATGTTCAGGTTTACAGCAACAGAGCTGATGCCTGCTACACAAAGTTGGGAGCTCTTCCCAAAGGTTTGAAGGATGCTGAGAAGTGCATAGAATTGGACCCGACGTTCACAAAGGGATACACAAGAAAAGGTGCAGTCCAATACTTCATGAAAGAGTACGACAAACCTCTAGAAACATATCATGAGGGTCTCAAATACGATGCTAATAACCAAGAACTTCTTAATGGCGTTCGAAGGTAAAGCAATCTGCGCATGCATGTAAACTGTTCCTTGCTGAATTTCTTTGTCGTCTGAGAACATGAACAGTAATGAAATATAATGAAAGATGATCGAAACTCTTATTTAGACAGTAGTAGAGAGCACATCTCATGTGTGATTGTGAATTAGACAGGTGTATAGAACAGATCAACAGGGCAAACAGAGGCGATATTAGTCTTGAAGAGCTAAAAGAAAGATAGTTATTTTCCTTCCTCATTGTGTATTATGTTTGTCCTTGAAGACTTTTTTGCACTATTATTTAGCTCTGTTTTTGAATGAATGTGCAGGCGAAGGCAATGCAGGATCCAGAAATCCATAATATCTTATCCGACCCTGTGATGCGACAGGTAAACTCTTTGCTTCTCTGTTATATTTATGTTATGTATGACTTCTATCTATCTCTGTTTTAATGTACTGAAATGTTATTTTAGGTGTTGGTGGACTTCCAAGAAAATCCAGTGAGTGCTCAGAATCGTTTAAAAAACCCGCAAGTATAGTATAAGATTCAGAAGCTTACCAATGCAGGTATTGTGAAAATGAGATAAAAACGATAAACACAGACTCTGATATCTTCTTTATGATTAGGTCGTAAACTCTTGCATTTGTGAATGTAATCCATTACAGTGTGATGTAGACAATAGAGGTGCGCCAGTGGGGTGATCATAGCTTACGTGATGAACCATGAATTTGATGGAAACTGAATTTTCTTTATATGGTGAAACTAAATTGAAGAAGCTCTTTACTGCACAGTTCTTAAGGAACTAGCAGGGAAAATTGAGAAGACTTTTGTGTTGGAGAACTCAATTGTCTTACTGGCCAATCAGTCGAGCTGTTTCAATTAATTGATGGCAAGCACATGAGTTGGACTGAAATGCTCTACAATAGCTGAGGAAAGAAATAACGTTGTAGTCTGAATTATAACTATATGTGTTATTCTGATTCTTTCTTCATATAATGGTCAAAAATGAGAAAATATGAGGTTTGGACTACAAATTGGGTTGGACTGTACCTTTGTGAGCAGACCTTGGACAGAGTTGCATTAGCTGGCTGAGATTGGTAGACGAAAGCAATCATGGCTCGACTTAAACCATTATCTGCAGCAAATGGATGGAATTGGGGGAATGTGCTGAGATCGTTTGTATTATGTCTGTTTTGTAATTGCAATAATATAATTATACTTTTTCGTTTTTATTACTTACTATTTTTAATGTTATTTGTTTTATTTCAATTAGTGTTTGGAAATTAATGTTAGTTGCTGATTAGCGTAATATTATTAATATTATTTTCTGTTATTTGTGTGAAATGATTTACATATTTTACTTGAAAAACTTTGTTGATAAATAATACGTTTTAAAAATATTTGTCATTGTAGAGGAAGGTTCAATGGGGTTGCAATTTATGTGTGTAAATGAATTATTATAACTATTATTATATTTTTACAAAAATATGTTTATAAGCTTCTTTTTTCATTTGTCCAAAATAATTATTTTTACTCATCATTATTTTAATTTATCTTTTAATAAATATAATGATAATTGATTGGGAAATTAACTAGAAGATGTTAATCCGAGTTAAAAAAAAAGTTGTTAATGAGAAAATGGAGAATGGACTCCTTACCGAAGTTCACATCATCTGATGTGCCAAATGCAGGAAGTTGGGTACAAAATTCACGCCAAGGCATCCTTAGCATAAACAGATTAGACTTACTTTAATAAATACTATAGAATTTGTTTCAGTTACAACTTATATTTACTATGTTTCATACTTTACCTCATATGATTCCCAATTCTATATTTACAAAGGCCCAGAGGTCTGATTTTACAGAGAAAATTATATTATGTGTTAAATATTTAGCACCATTTAGATGACAGAACTATCAGGATACAACCTTACATGTATAATTAATACATTCAGTCTTCAACAAATTATTCATTTAATCCTAGATTCTTATTTGTTACTTATTACTCTAAAGTATTTGCTAAAAGTATATGCACAAACCCACTTATTGATACAACAGTTATTAAGAACAACATTGATCTGAGTTTCGAATTTTTAATAGTACCTTAAACTTTGAAGAAGTTTATAGGTTATTTATAGAGCTACAAACTACATGGTTTGATATTATTTGATTGTTTTGGATAAAAAGTGCTATACGGCGTAGGATGCATAAACAATCCTGCACCAACAATAACTATCATGCAACATTTTAAGTTCAAAATAATTACCCATAGCATTAAATATGAACCACAACATATTGTTGTTACAAAATACATGAACAATTATATATTATTGTTATTCATACCATCAATAATTCAAATTACACAATAGCCCGTGTGCGTAGCACGGGCCACACACTAGTATATATAATAAAATAGTTTCCTCAATTTCACAAATCAACTCAAATCAACTCGGATTAAAATTCAAATTTAATTCAAATCTCAATTCATCAATTTCAATTCAATTTTGTTTCTCAATAAACCCTTTCAAATTATATTGATTTCAAATACAGATTTGAACCTTAAATAAACCATTTTAATTTTAATATATTTCAATGCTTTAAATATTCCACAATTTCAAAACTAAGTTTGATAATTTCATATATATCTAAATTTAACTTCATTATTATTTAGTTTTGAAATGTTCACTTAATCAATCCAATATCATTTAAATAGGCTTTAAATACATTTGAAATAAACTAGATATTCCTTCAATTTATTTAAACTTGAAATATTCAATTTATCACTTTAATCAAATTCGATTTATAAAATCATATCCTTTAAAAATCTCAACCTCGATAAGTGTCAAATTGATTTAATTAAATAAAACCCTTAAAAAATAAATTTTAAATCCATATCTATTGATCTATCCAACCTTAATTTCTAATATCATTATAAAATATAATTTTAAATAAATACTTAACAATATTATATTTTAATTAAATCAAACTTTATTATTAAACTTATTTATATTAAAACTAATTTATACATATCTTAAAAATCAAGAATTAACTATATATAAAATAACATATATATATTTTAATAACTTTTGTGACGCCCCACCTCTATGCTCATAATAACAAAGAGTATTAAAAGGAATACTGTCTATTATTACGAAGAATAAGGCTGGATAGGAGCGACCATCCGTAATTGGCCTTACACTAATATTGGTTATCTCGATAGGAGTGGTATATACTTTTTATTTTTCATCTATTAATTATTTACTCCCATCGACATATCCAATTATCAGTATAAAACAAACTACGATAGTTCATAATAGTTTAGGACATTAGATATAACAATAACACAGATAATATAAATGCGGAACACAGATAAAAACAAAAGTCTCAGATATATATAACTGATGTCAGTTAATACATAGTTGACACTATACATATGATACAACTACAACTGTCGACTCTAGAAGTTATATATACAAGTACATTATCGACTAATATACATGAATACATATCATTCTATACAATGACACGACTACTACAAAATGACTGACAACTTCAAAAGATGTGAAAAGTCTTCAATCCTGAACAGCAACTCAAAGAAAGAAATCTACAACCTGAAATACTCGGGTCTGACCCGAGTATTACATTCAAAAGAAAATAATACCCAGGTCAGTCTAATTCAAACCAGTTTATTAGTGCATAAAGGCAGTAATAATTTAAATAGACGACAGTCACAATAATTCCCGTCTATCCGATTCTTTAAACAAAGAAACCGGATAACGGTCAATATAACACTTAACAGTGTTTAGCAAAAATCAGCAGATTTAAATCATCAACAGAGATAAATAAACAATTTATCAAATCGACTAAATCAATTTAAAGCGATTGACATTGTCACTTTAAAACCATCAAAAATTCGATTGGCTGCCGTACACACACGCGTGTACGGCCTCGCCAATTCGGCATAAAAGATCAACGCATCAGAAGCAAAAGAAAGATCAATTTAAAACTGTCGAGTTTGGGTGGCTGCAGTGCACGCACGCGTGCACCGCCTCGCCACCATCGCAAGAAATACGCAAAAGCTCAGTGGAAGTCACAGGTGATCACCAGGTCAAACCCCGAAGTGCCGGATTCAACTCAAGTGAATTCAGAAACAAATCCCAACAGGGGGAAAACTGCGAAACACATGCGACTGCAGACATAAACGAATACACAGCAACCACCACGATGAAACTGCAGTGGCAAACGGTTGTAAAGACCAGGGCAGACTGCAACTACAAACAGGAGAGACGTGATAGCAGTAAGCACAGTGAACACAAATGGTCAAGCTACACATGAAAAAGGTACACAGGGGCTACAGGGAATTACGGTGGCAACTGCAAATGACCAGGCCAGCTACTTCAAGTGCTGAACAAATGACCAAAGAATAACAACATACATGAATACAATGGAACAAGGTAGAAACTACTCCAGATAGGGATGGACAAGGTGATAATACATATGCAAGCAATCAAGTCAGAACTCAAGTCGAAGTCAAGAGCAATTGAACAAGTCAGAACCAAACATTAGCAAGTTCAACGAACACACTGGCCGGAGTATATTTACAGCATAGCGGCATGATCGAACAAAGTCAAAAGTGCTACCGGAAGAAATTATATCTGAGGAACCATGGCACAACAGCATACTGGCAGAAGCCAATGAGAGTCCAAAGTCCCAAATAGATGACAATGCACATAAATCAAATAACTCGAATACAATAAGACCAACTCGATGCCTTAGCACTTGCCTTTAAGAATGCTAGAGATACGAAATGACTAAGGTAAAAGTTATAACAAAGTCCAATGGTCGAATACGACAGGTCAATACTTCGGAGAAGACCGAAGACGAGCCAAGTCAAAACTCCTTGACATAGAAACAAAGTAAAGCACTCGAATGGACGAGACCATTTAAAATGCCAGAAATCGAACTCACTGATGACCATAGAATTTAACAAAACATTTCGAAACCGTGGTGACAAGTGAAAACTACAACCAACAGAGCACTCAAGGAATCGACTAAATCGAATAAAATCATCAACATCAAAACCAATTGCTAATGTATGGTGCAATGAATCAGTTTCAAGTATATGCCCAAGTGCAAATGAAATATGGACCTGACAGTACGTAGTGATACTGTCTCGAGGTGAATAACTTCCAACAACTCAACAAAGCATTAAAACCGAGATCAAGTTCATGAATGCAACAGGTAGTAGCAGTATGAAAAATAGTGCACAGTAACCATATGGACAAAAGATCAGAGACATAGCAATTATAACAAAGCAATTACTAACAGGGATTCGCATTTCCAAAATCAAGTGGCCAAAGTATACAAAATAAATTGCCAGCAATACGAAACAAACAAACTAGGAAATCATCATCATGGCAAAACAATTTAACAAAATCAAAGCAAGCCAAAGAAATCACGAAATCGCAAGTTCTAAACTACTGAGATTAGAATGAGATGTGAGTGAAAATTAAATTCACTCACCTTCACAATTGAAGCACCGTGAGCGAAGCGAAGGATTGTCGATCGGCAGGCTAGCAACGGGAATCCTCATTCGATCTCTGATAAGCCCTACTCTTTGAGGAACGAACGAGCCAAAGTCATACAAGTGATTCCCATAGCAACTCGTTTCAACGAAGGATGCAGTCGAGCACGAGAGATACCTAGCGAACTCAACGAAACCCTAGCAGCTTTGAACGACTCGAAGAGATAAGCGATCGACAAGACGAGGATGTAAACATCACTCGATCGAATTACAGGGGTTGGCGCCTTCGAATTTTTCCGATGCCCTAATTTCGTGAAAAAGGGACGAAGACGAGCCACCATTTCTCTTTTCTTTGGACTTAGGGTTTCTCGAACGAAAGAATGAACAGGTCAGGGGAAAACAAATAGAGATAGCCATCTCGGCAACGCAAAACAACACCGGCCCAACTAAATTTTTAAGCCCGCGTATAATTTTATACAAACTTAAAAGAGAATTTAAATTCGATTCAAATTTCCAATAGCAACTGATAAATGATTTAATCGTCTGATGACGATGATTAATTTATATAAAATACCGGGTTGTTACAGACTCCCCTCCTTAAAGGAATTGCGTCCTCGCAATTACAAGGAATAAATGGACAAAAGGTAATAACCAAAAGAGCAAGGCAATGACGAGTGCATAAGTAAAGAAAATGTCAGCAGGGGAAGTACTAGATATGAAATCAAAAGGTTCGACTGCTTCCAATCAAAAGAATCAACATCGTGGGAATCAGGGATCAAAATCAGACGACTAACAAAAGCAAGAACAATCGAGTTCCAGCAACTAAAAGAGAAGGAAAAACAGAGCAGAAATCCCATACAGAGCACGAATTGAATGTGAGTAAATCAAATTACTCACCTGAATCGCGAGAGAAAAAGACGAAGCTCCAATCTCAAAAATCGCAAATATTTAATTATCAAAAACGATAATCAAATTTCTCAAATCAGCGAATATTTAATTATCAAAAGCGATAATTAAATCTCATATCAAATAATATTTAATTATCTAAAGCGATAATTAAATCTCAAAGCAACAAATATTTAATTATCTAAAGCGATAATTAAATCTCAAATCAAATAATATTTAATTATCTAAAGCGATAATTAAATCTCAAAGCAACAAATATTTAATTATCTAAAGCGATAATTAAATCTCAAATCAACAAATATTTAATTATCTAAAGCGATAATTAAATTCGAAATCAGCAAATATTTAATTACCTAAAGCGATAATTAAATCTCAAATCAAATAATATTTAATTATCTAAAGCGATAATTAAATCTCAAAGCAACAAATATTTAATTATCAAAAGCGATAATTAAATCTCAAATCAACAAATATTTAATTATCTAAAGCGATAATTAAATTCGAAATCAGCAAATATTTAATTATCTAAAGCGATAATTAAATCTCAAATCAAATAATATTTAATTATC
Source organism: Allium fistulosum (assembly GCA_030737815.1). NCBI lineage: Eukaryota > Viridiplantae > Streptophyta > Magnoliopsida > Asparagales > Amaryllidaceae > Allium > Allium fistulosum. The sequence continues at coordinate 579,209,828 of CM060904.1, read as the reverse complement.
TAAAGCGATAATTAAATCTCAAAGCAACAAATATTTAATTATCAAAAGCGATAATTAAATCTCAAATCAACAAATATTTAATTATCTAAAGCGATAATTAAATTCGAAATCAGCAAATATTTAATTATCTAAAGCGATAATTAAATCTCAAATCAAATAATATTTAATTATCTAAAGCGATAATTAAATCTCAAAGCAACAGATATTTAATTATCAAAAGCGATAATTAAATCTCAAATCAACAAATATTTAATTATCTAAAGCGATAATTAAATTCGAAATCAGCAAATATTTAATTATCTAAAGCGATAATTAAATCTCAAATCAAGTAATATTTAATTATCTAAAGCGATAATTAAATCTCAAAGCAACAAATATTTAATTATCAAAAGCGATAATTAAATCTCAAATCAACAAATATTTAATTATCTAAAGCGATAATTAAATTCGAAATCAGCAAATATTTAATTATCTAAAGCGATAATTAAATCTCAAATCAAATAATATTTAATTATCTAAAGCGATAATTAAATCTCAAAGCAACAGATATTTAATTATCAAAAGCGATAATTAAATCTCAAATCAACAAATATTTAATTATCTAAAGCGATAATTAAATTCGAAATCAGCAAATATTTAATTATCTAAAGCGATAATTAAATCTCAAATCAAGTAATATTTAATTATCTAAAGCGATAATTAAATCTCAAAGCAACACATATTAAATTATCTAAAGCGATAATTAGAAACAACAAATATCTGATTATCAAAAACGATAATCAGAACTCATATCAACAAATATCTAATTATCACAAGCGATAATTAGAAACAACAAATATCTGATTATCAAAAACGATAATCAGAACTCATATCAACAAATATCTAATTATCACAAGCGATAATTAGAAACAACAAATATCTGATTATCAAAAACGATAATCAGAACTCATATCAACAAATATCTAATTATCACAAGCGATAATTAGAAACAACAAATATCTGATTATCAAAAACGATAATCAGAACTCATATCAACAAATATCTAATTATCACAAGCGATAATTAGAAACAACAAATATCTGATTATCAAAAACGATAATCAGAACTCATATCAACAAATATCCAATTACCTGCAGATAATTGGAAGCAACAAATATCTAGAAATCAATTAAGAAGACTAGAAAATCAACATAAAAGCTTGGATCGATCCCATCAGATGGCGAGTTTTTAATTCGCTGCACGTGCATCAACAAATGGCCGAAGCCTACCAAGTACTCAACATAATTTTGGCGCCCATCAGATTGACCCGAAGGTCCGCAGAGTGACCCGAAGGTCTAGTACTGGTATTTGACCCGAAGGTCCATCATATGACCCGAAGGTCCATCATATGACCCGAAGGTCCATCATAGTGGCTCGAAAGCACACGAAAGCATCAAATATTTCAATTAACGAGTCCGGAATTAACCGAAATAGCAAACGCACATGTCCCATACCACGTGTTTTACTAAATCGTTTGATTCTCTTCATCGTTTCCTTGAAAGTGTGAAATTCATCAAAATCATCAAAACAGCAGATATTCAATTAACGAGTCCGGAATTAACTGAAAAAGTAAAAGTGTGGTTTCATACTCCGCACTTTTGCTAAGTCGTTTAAATCTCTTCTTCGTTTCCTTGAAAGTGCAAAATTGTGTATTTCGTAAAAATACACTTTACATTCTCAAACGGACAAGTCCGGAATTAAGCGAATCAGTAAAAGAAAGAGGTCATAGTCCTCGATTTTGCTGAAACGTTTAAATCGCTTCCTCATTCTTTTGAAATCGCAAACTGTAAAATTTTTGAAAACAATTTTATTTATTTTGCAAAAATAACAATTCGCATTCTCAACTGGACAAGTCCGGAGTTAAGCGAAACAGTAAAAGAAAGGGGTCATAATCCTCGATTTTGCTGAATCGTTTAAGTCGCTTTCTCATTCTTTTGAAAACGCAAACTATTAAAAATTTATAAAACAATTTTCATTTTAAAACGATTTTTCCAATCACGTGATTGAAGCAGCAATATTAGTAACAATTTCGATAAGGAAATTGTACTTCTCAAAATACCGTAAAAACGGTCACAAATCAGTATTGCGGAATAACCGCTTGAAAATCCACTTTTAAAACTTGACGGTTACAGAAGCCAAGGTGACAGCAAATTTTAAAACGTCAAAATCTCATCAAAATAATTTACATCAAAATGTAATATCAGTGAATTTTTATTCATCAAAATGCCACAAAACACCGTGCTTCAAAATATAGCATTGGTGTAAAATCCCGTTATAAAAATAACGGCAACAAAATACGTTTCATAACCAAGCATCGGTTCAACGTAAAATAAATGCAGTAACGCGCAATTCAAATTTTTTTTTGCGCGTACTACAGAATGAACAAAGAAACCATTCGAATGTATCTTCAATGAAGATAATTCAAAATAGCAAAAATCTAATCAATATATGATTAGTACAAGAGAAAGCCAGTGGAAATTTCAACAAAAGTCACATATCTGCAATTTCTTCGAATCCTCAATTTGGATTCGAAATTCTCAAAGAAACAAATAATTACAGCTATGTGAACAACAATTGGAATTCATATCAACTTCGTATTTTGATTCTTAAATCAAAAAGATTATCAGTTGTACTCAGCGAAGACAGTTTCACTGTTTCCGCTGCGCACTCTGATAAATAGAACACAAATCAATCAAATCATCAGAACACAATTTCACTATTATTTTTAAATAAAGAAATTTAAAAATTTCATCCAAATTTCAAAACTTTAGTTTTGACTCAAAGTACAAATAAAACATCGACCAATAGTTGTAACATATGTTCCATCCAAGTTAAGTTTTATATTATGTCCATAAACCCCAAGCTCTGATACCAACTGTGACGCCCCACCTCTATGCTCATAATAACAAAGAGTATTAAAAGGAATACTGTCTATTATTACGAAGAATAAGGCTGGATAGGAGCGACCATCCGTAATTGGCCTTACACTAATATTGGTTATCTCGATAGGAGTGGTATATACTTTTTATTTTTCATCTATTAATTATTTACTCCCATCGACATATCCAATTATCAGTATAAAACAAACTACGATAGTTCATAATAGTTTAGGACATTAGATATAACAATAACACAGATAATATAAATGCGGAACACAGATAAAAACAAAAGTCTCAGATATATATAACTGATGTCAGTTAATACATAGTTGACACTATACATATGATACAACTACAACTGTCGACTCTAGAAGTTATATATACAAGTACATTATCGACTAATATACATGAATACATATCATTCTATACAATGACACGACTACTACAAAATGACTGACAACTTCAGAAGATGTGAAAAGTCTTCAATCCTGAACAGCAACTCAAAGAAAGAAATCTACAACCTGAAATACTCGGGTCTGACCCGAGTATTACATTCAAAAGAAAATAATACCCAGGTCAGTCTAATTCAAACCAGTTTATTAGTGCATAAAGGCAGTAATAATTTAAATAGACGACAGTCACAATAATTCCCGTCTATCCGATTCTTTAAACAAAGAAACCGGATAACGGTCAATATAACACTTAACAGTGTTTAGCAAAAATCAGCAGATTTAAATCATCAACAGAGATAAATAAACAATTTATCAAATCGACTAAATCAATTTAAAGCGATTGACATTGTCACTTTAAAACCATCAAAAATTCGATTGGCTGCCGTACACACACGCGTGTACGGCCTCGCCAATTCGGCATAAAAGATCAACGCATCAGAAGCAAAAGAAAGATCAATTTAAAACTGTCGAGTTTGGGTGGCTGCAGTGCACGCACGCGTGCACCGCCTCGCCACCATCGCAAGAAATACGCAAAAGCTCAGTGGAAGTCACAGGTGATCACCAGGTCAAACCCCGAAGTGCCGGATTCAACTCAAGTGAATTCAGAAACAAATCCCAACAGGGGGAAAACTGCGAAACACATGCGACTGCAGACATAAACGAATACACAGCAACCACCACGATGAAACTGCAGTGGCAAACGGTTGTAAAGACCAGGGCAGACTGCAACTACAAACAGGAGAGACGTGATAGCAGTAAGCACAGTGAACACAAATGGTCAAGCTACACATGAAAAAGGTACACAGGGGCTACAGGGAATTACGGTGGCAACTGCAAATGACCAGGCCAGCTACTTCAAGTGCTGAACAAATGACCAAAGAATAACAACATACATGAATACAATGGAACAAGGTAGAAACTACTCTAGACAGGGATGGACAAGGTGATAATACATATGCAAGCAATCAAGTCAGAACTCAAGTCGAAGTCAAGAGCAATTGAACAAGTCAGAACCAAACATTAGCAAGTTCAACGAACACACTGGCCGGAGTATATTTACAGCATAGCGGCATGATCGAACAAAGTCAAAAGTGCTACCGGAAGAAATTATATCTGAGGAACCATGGCACAACAGCATACTGGCAGAAGCCAATGAGAGTCCAAAGTCCCAAATAGATGACAATGCACATAAATCAAATAACTCGAATACAATAAGACCAACTCGATGCCTTAGCACTTGCCTTTAAGAATGCTAGAGATACGAAATGACTAAGGTAAAAGTTATAACAAAGTCCAATGGTCGAATACGACAGGTCAATACTTCGGAGAAGACCGAAGACGAGCCAAGTCAAAACTCCTTGACATAGAAACAAAGTAAAGCACTCGAATGGACGAGACCATTTAAAATGCCAGAAATCGAACTCACTGATGACCATAGAATTTAACAAAACATTTCGAAACCGTGGTGACAAGTGAAAACTACAACCAACAGAGCACTCAAGGAATCGACTAAATCGAATAAAATCATCAACATCAAAACCAATTGCTAATGTATGGTGCAATGAATCAGTTTCAAGTATATGCCCAAGTGCAAATGAAATATGGACCTGACAGTACGTAGTGATACTGTCTCGAGGTGAATAACTTCCAACAACTCAACAAAGCATTAAAACCGAGATCAAGTTCATGAATGCAACAGGTAGTAGCAGTATGAAAAATAGTGCACAGTAACCATATGGACAAAAGATCAGAGACATAGCAATTATAACAAAGCAATTACTAACAGGGATTCGCATTTCCAAAATCAAGTGGCCAAAGTATACAAAATAAATTGCCAGCAATACGAAACAAACGAACTAGGAAATCATCATCATGGCAAAACAATTTAACAAAATCAAAGCAAGCCAAAGAAATCACGAAATCGCAAGTTCTAAACTACTGAGATTAGAATGAGATGTGAGTGAAAATTAAATTCACTCACCTTCACAATTGAAGCACCATGAGCGAAGCGAAGGATTGTCGATCGGCAGGCTAGCAACGGGAATCCTCATTCGATCTCTGATAAGCCCTACTCTTTGAGGAACGAACGAGCCAAAGTCATACAAGTGATTCCCATAGCAACTCGTTTCAACGAAGGATGCAGTCGAGCACGAGAGATACCCAGCGAACTCAACGAAACCCTAGCAGCTTTGAACGACTCGAAGAGATAAGCGATCGACAAGACGAGGATGTAAACATCACTCGATCGAATTACAGGGGTTGGCGCCTTCGAATTTTTCCGATGCCCTAATTTCGTGAAAAAGGGACGAAGACGAGCCACCATTTCTCTTTTCTTTGGACTTAGGGTTTCTCGAACGAAAGAATGAACAGGTCAGGGGAAAACAAATAGAGATAGCCATCTCGGCAACGCAAAACAACACCGGCCCAACTAAATTTTTAAGCCCGCGTATAATTTTATACAAACTTAAAAGAGAATTTAAATTCGATTCAAATTTCCAATAGCAACTGATAAATGATTTAATCGTCTGATGACGATGATTAATTTATATAAAATACCGGGTTGTTACAACTTTAAATCAATATTTATTAAACCATATATCTCTGTAAACTATAGAAATCGTTTCAATATATATATATATATATACCACGGTGTTTGTATAAAATTTTCTATCCTATGGTCAAGTGATACATATTTATCACTTCAATCCGTAATTTAAATATATACGGGTATATATCATTTCAACCCGCAATCCCAAATTCAATTCAATGAAATTCGAACTCAAATCAACTCGGATTAAAATTCAAATTTAATTCAAATCTCAATTCATCAATTTCAATTCAGTTTTGTTTCTCAATAAACCCTTTCAAATTATATCGATTTCAAATACAGATTTGAACCTTAAATAAACCATTTTAATTTCAATATATTTCAATGCTTTAAATATTCCACAATTTCATAAATAAGTTTGATAATTTTATATATATCTAAATTTAACTTCATTATTATTTAGTTTTAAATGTTCACTTAATCAATCCAATATAATTAAATTGACTTTAAATTACATTTGAAATAAACTAGATATTCCTTCAATTTATCTAAACTTGAAATATTCAATTTATCACTTTAATCAAATTTGATTTATAAAATCATATCCTTTAAAAATCTCAACCTCGATAAGTGTCAAATTGATTTAATTAAATAAAACCCTTAACAAATAAATTTCAAATCAATATCTATTGATCTATCCAATCTTAATTTCTAATATCATTATAAAATATAATTTTAAATAAATGCTTAACAATATTATATTTTAATTAAATCAAACTTTATTATTAAACTTATTTATATTAAAACTAATTTATCATATCTTAAAAATCAAGAATTAACTATATATAAAATAACATATATATATATATAATAACTTTAAATCAATATTTATTAAACCATATGTCTCTTTAAACTATAGAAATCGTTTCAAAATATATATATATATATATATATATATATATATAGACCACGGTGTCTGTATAAAATTTTCTATCCTATGGTCAAGTGATATGGATATTTATCACTTCAATCTGTAATTTAAATATATACGGGTATATATCATTTCAACCCACAATCCCAAATTCAATTCAATGAAAATCGCTTGGGTTTATCATTTAAACCCATAAAGATTTTCTCCTATTCTATAGATCGTTCGGGCATGTATCATTTCAACCCATAACGATTTTCTCCTATTCTATAGATCATTCGGGTATGTATCATTTCAACCCATAGTGAATCCTATACTAACAGGGAACTTGCAGAGTGATAACAAATATGATAATAATATAACAGGCATATATCATCAATATGAATAACATATAATGGTGTCAGATGTCACAGGTGAACATATACAGATAATAACATGTATATAGAAATGTAAATAACTAACAACGACATATTTCAATTATCGTTTCAAATGAAATCAAATTTAATAAATGTGACGACCGCCCATGACCCCTGCACCGAATCTAGAGATAGAGCGCTGTAAAGTGTGCCAGGCGACCATGGACGATTGTCAAGGTAAGATTTAAAAACAACAGAATCTATCGTATTACTCACAGCGCATGGACAAAATACAATAGAACATATGTATAGTGAAGCTTTACAGAATAAAATGACATCATATAAAACTTCATAATAGTTGAATACAAGCATCCAAATAGTCAATACATCAAGCCTCACTACATATCTCTTAGAGAATACAAAACAGCGGAATATCCAGTACATATAAGAAGATAATATGCAACCCTCTAGCTCGTCTTCGATATCAACATCGTGAGAAGAGAACAGCACCTGTCACCTGCTACCTAGTCTGCCCGTCCCAAAATGGACGAACAGCCCAAGGCAATAAGAATTAAAACATAAAGCCTTGAGTCAGACAACAGTCTTAGTGAGCAGTAAATTAACTAACAACATACCAAAAGAGCATAAAGGAAAAGGAATAGGAATGCAACCCTCCCACTCCAACCTCATTCTACAGTGATAGCCCCCAGACACACACTAAGCAGAGGCAAACATAGCAGAGCATACAATTTAAAGTAAAGCTACTATCACTCGAGTCAAGGGCGATGTTTTCCAAGTACCAAGGCCTAAATCAGATAAGCACCCAGAAAATACCGCTCTTGAGTCCGAATGACGATACAACCAAACATCCATGACTCTGGCTATCACTGTTATCATTGCTTTGATATCACCGTTAATTGAATGACCGGCACATTCTTTCAGCCGTCCGTCAAGGGCTAATGGAAACCCCGGTTCTAGACATAACTCCCGCACGTCGTCGCAGCCCGTGCCTAGGACTATCGAATCTGCCCAGAGTACTCGACCATCAACAGTTAGCCGTTGGGACTATCGAATCTGCCCAAACGTACTCTTGCTTAGAGCATGCTAGAACCTTCAACAACGATGCTATCCAAGCCTCCTAGTCATCCTCCTCGACGACTATTCTCATATCCATTCATTATCCTCAACTCGAATCATATCACCGAGTTATCAAATGCTTGGAATGATCCCGTCTGGATTAGACCAAGTCTTCATCATATGATTGCCTCGCTTCATTACATCCTCGCAAAGCCTCATCTCATCATCTCATCATCAAATCTATGCATAAGAGCTTCATCATCCCGCTACATATGCCACGAGCAGCTTTCCCAATTCAAGAGCCTTTCCCTTAGCTTTTGAATCACCTTCGATCTAAATCTAACCATCAATCATCTAGTTCATAACAATCAATCAAATCAAACATCAATCCAAGCAATCAAGCATTCAAAAATGATCTAAGTAGACAATTATAACAATAATGGCATTTTCGTAATTAAAGAGTTGAAAGTCCAATAAGCATGAAAACATGGATTATATCTCTACAAACTTGACGAATGAACTTGCATAGGTTAACATATGATAAAATGGATGTAACATCATCATGAACAATGGATCTATATGGATCTACACTTAGGATGAAGAAAATGCATGGAAATCTCTATTTAACACCAAATCGAGCCAACAATCCGATATACTCCTTTGGATCCGTGTGAGAGATAATCACCACTCACCAAATCACCAAAACAAACCCAAATCAACACGCTTCAGATCTGGACAGCGAAGGATCAAGCTTGATCTATCACGAATCCGCTTCAAATGAAGAAATCTCTCTTGAAAAGATGAAGATCTTCAACTTTAGCTCTTGAATCTTCAATCTTGATCTTCGATTTGGATGAAAGGAAGCACTAGATTAGGGTGGAGAAAAGAAGTGAAGAAGTGTAGAAGTCGAGCTCTCAAAATGGCAGCACTTCGTCGCTTCAAAATCCGGATCCCAAAAATGAAGAGAAACTCTCCTATTTATAGCTGAAATCCCTATCTCGTCTGCCTCCATGAGTCGTTTACGACTCACGACTCAAAGCCCTACGACTCAACGACTTAACACACTTCAGCCTATGACTCATGACAAAACAGCCATCTCCTAAGTCGGCTCCGACTCATAGCATGCGCCTACGACTCACCAGACCCCCTGTCTACGACTTAAATGCGCACGCCTTACTTGGTTAGACGACTCAACTACTAACTCGTATACGACTCATCACAAAGGCTACTACTCATCCACTTGCGCGAGTTATCACCTACGCGCGACTCAACAGCTTACGACTCATCAGATAACTGGGTACGACTCATCAGATGACTCGGGTACGACTCATCAAACAACAGGAATACGACTCATCAGATGACTCGGGTACGACTCATCAAACAATAGGAATACGACTCATCAGATGACTCGGGTACGACTCATCAAACAACAGGAATACGACTCATCAGATGACTCGGGTACGACTCATCAAACAACAGGAATACGACTCAACTGCTACAACTTAAGCCTTATCTCGCCTAGTCCTTAAGTCGCACCTACCCCTTAAGTCGTTCAAACGACTTATCCTTACACCCTTAACTAGCCAAACCCCTGAGTCGCTCCTATCCCCTAAGTCGTATACGACTCACGACTTACACTAAGTCGTTCACGACTCAGGACTTAGCCATTTTCGCCTAAAATCTGAAATGGCTCAAAAACTCTAAAATTCCAGATTTTGTCGAACTTGTCGATCCGTAAAAATACGGGTCGTTACATTCTCTCCCCCTTAGGAATTTCGCCCCCGAAATTCCAAACAAACAAAGCAATCGAAGACTATTCTGTACGCCTACCAACCATAACAATCAGCAAACCATGCATCCAATTCTAGCTTAGCGTACAGAATTCTAAGACTTAGAACAAGTTACAATGTTGTTAGATGATACGACACATTAGGGCCATACCTTGAAGAGTTCAGGATGAGCTGCCTTCATCCTCTCTTCCACCTCCCACGTACAGTCGTTATCATCGTCACTCCATTGTATCTTGAGCAACTTAACTACCTTCCTCCTAAGCTGTTTCGTGTCGGTTTCAACAACACGAAGCGGCTTACGAGGTCTTCTATCGACTGGATCAACTTCGAAGTCTTCACAGCTATCAGCAGAAACCACTGTATTCGAGTCGTGCACATACTTCCGTAGATATGATACATGAAAAACATTGTGCACACCCGACATCTTCTCAGGTAACTCCAACCTATAGGCGAGCTTCCCAATTCGCTCGATGATCGGGAATGGTCCAACAAATCTCGGAGTCAATTTTCCTTTCTTCCCGAATCGAATAACATTCTTTAGTGGAGAAATCTTCACAAAAACCATATCTCCTACGTCGAATTCCAAATCCTTTCGACGCTTATCGGCATAACTCTTCTGATGGTCTTGTGCTGCCTTCATTCGTTGCCGAATGATCTCTATACAATCTGAAGTCTGTCGAATCATCTCTGGCCCAAGTATCAACTTTTCTCCAGTCTCCAACCAACATGTCGGAGAGTTACACGGTCTTCCATACAATGCCTCATACGGTGCCATACCAATGCTTGACTGGTAACTGTTGTTGTATGCAAACTCCACCAAATGAAGGTGATCTTCCCATGATCCTCCGAAATCCAAAACACAAGCTCTAAGGAGATCTTCCAAAACCCGATTCACTCTCTCGGTCTGACCATCTGTTTGAGGGTGATAAGCTGTACTCAAACACAACTCGGTTCCCATGACTTCCTGGAAGCTCTTCCAGAATCCACTAGTGAACAACGGGTCTCGATCGCTCACTATACTCTTCGGAATACCATGGAATCGAACTATCCACTTAACATACAACTCAGCCAACTTTGATGCAGTCCTAGTCGATCGAACAGGAATGAATCGTGCACTCTTAGTTAGACGATCCACAATGACCCAAATCCCTTCATTTCCCGTTCTGGTTCTAGGCAATCCATCGATAAAATCCATCGACACTTGTTCCCACTTCCATGTAGGAACTTCTAATGTCTGAAGCAATCCACTTGGCTTCTTCTGTTCGGCTTTTACCAACTGGCAGTTCATACACTTGGAAATAAAATTTCCAACATCCTTCTTCATACCTTCCCAGTAGTAGGTTCTCTTCATATCCCGATACATCTTATTTCCACCTGGATGAATTGTCAGCTTCGAGTGATGACTTTCCTTCAGAACTTCACTCCTCAATTCATCTATATCGGGAACAACTAATCGTCCTTGCTTCCGAAGCCAATCCTCTCGATCGACCTCGAATCCTTTATCCTTTTCTGGATCCAATCCAGATTCCAAATCACGGATAATCTTGACAAGCTTATCATCTCGCTTCTGACTCTCGCCAATTCTCTCCACAAGAGTCGGTCTTATCGATAAGTTTGCCAACATCTCAGGTTCCAATTCGCATCTAGGCCTGAAGTCAAATCCAGCTAAATACTCGAGATTCTTCCATTCAGAAAACATGGCTCCCAATCCTGCATGTCTTCGACTTAACGCATCTGCCACTGCGTTACCTTTTCCCGGAGTATAAGCTATACCAAAATCATATAATGCCAAAAACTCTAGCCAACGTTGCTGCCGAAGATTCAAATCCTTTTGGGAGAAAAGATACTTCAACGACTTGTGATCCGTAAAAAACTCGAATCGAACTCCCAACAGATAATGCCTCCACATCTTCAGAGCAAATACAATCGCCGCTAATTCCAAATCATGAGTTGGGTAATTCCTTTCATGCGGCTTCAGTTGTCGACTGGCATACGCAACAACTTTATCCTTCTGCATCAGCACTGCTCCAAGTCCCGTACCACATGCGTCGGTGTAAACCACCATCTCATCATTCCCACTAGGAATAGTCAAAACAGGAGCACTCGTCAATCTCTCTTTCAGGATTCCGAAAGCTTGCTCACACTTAGCATCCCAACTGAACACTTGGTTCTTCTTCGTCAATCCTGTTAATGGTGCAGCTACCTTGGAGAAGTCTTTGATAAACCGTCGATAATATCCTGCTAATCCAAGAAAACTTCTCACATCAGATGCATTCTTAGGTCTAACCCAATCCTGGATTGCTGCCACCTTAGCGGGATCAACCGCTATTCCACTTCCAGAAATCACATGGCCTAAGAACCTCACTCCACTCTTCCAGAAGTGACACTTCGAAAACTTAGCCTTCAGCTGATGTTTCCGCAAGATTTCCAAAACCATACGCAAGTGCGTCTTGTGCTCCTCTTCCGTTCTGGAATAAATCAGAATATCATCCACGAACACAAGTACGAACTTGTTCAACTGATCTCTGAACACTCTATTCATAAGGTCCACAAAATATGCTGGCGCGTTAGTCAATCCAAACGGCATTACCAGCCACTCAAAGAAACCGGATGGTGTCCTAAAAGCAGTCTTCGGCACACTATCCTTAGCCACTCTTAACTGGTGAAATCTCGTTGCCAAATCCATCTGAGAAAACACCTTAGCTTCGTGAAGCTGATCAAACAAGTCATCTATCCTCGGCAATGGATACTTGTTCTTCTTAGTCACCTTATTCAGCTAACGATAATCCACACACAATCTCAACGACCCATCTGCCTTGGTTGCAAACACAACTGGTGCACCCCACTCGGACACACTACGCTGAATGAATCCTTTCTGTAAAAGGTCATCAACTTGCACCCTCAACTCCTGCTGTTCCCTAGGCGCCATCCGCCTAAGAGGCATCACAACAGGTCTGGCTCCTTCAACAAGATCTATCCGAAACTCGATCTCTCTATGCGGCGGCAACCCTTTGACTTCGTCAAAGACATCCTCGAATCCATTTGCGACTGGCACTAAAGACAGTCCATCCCGTGGAACAACTAGCGAATACATGAAGCTCATGAAGACGCCTTCCTCATGCTTACATCGTATCACAATCTTTCGCCCTTCCACATTCTCGACTGTCACCTCCAGCCTCTCACAATCAACCTTAGCCGCATACTTCCTAAGCCAGTCCATACCCAAGATAATTCCGAACCCCGCAAAGTTCAGAACAAAGCAATCACAAACAAAAGAGCAACCATGACTCGACACAACTAGACCACGGCATAACATACACAAACAAGACGAACCCCCAACTGGATTAGTCACAACCAATGGCCTATCAACAATATCCGATGCCAAACCTAACCGGCCTACGAGTTCACTACAAACAAATGAATGTGACGCTCCAGTATCAAACAGAACCCTAACTGGAACACCACATAGGAAAAGAGTACCTTGAACAACCACACTCTTTCCCTTCTCTTCAGCAGTAGGAGCTTTCGAAGACGACGGAACAGCTCCTAAAGCATAGGCTTGCACAATCTGCCTGTCCTTCCTTGGTTCTGGACAATTCTTCCTGAAATGTCCCGGCTTGTCACAGTTGTGACACTTCATCGGTGCCTTCGGATTCTTACAATCCTTAGAGAAATGGCCCTTCTACTGACAATTGTAGCAAGTCACCTCGCCTTTCGGCTTCTTCTGGCCATCCTTACCCTTCTACTGCTGCTGCTTCCTCTTCTGGTTTCCACCCTGCTGTGGTTTAGATTCTCCCTTGGTAACAGCAACAACAGGTCCTTCCTTAGGAAACAGACTCTCATGCCTAAGAGCTTTCTCCACAAGCTTCTCAAATGAATCGTCCAAATGATCCACCAACTGTCTCCCAAGATAACTATCCAAGCCGGTCACAAACTTCTCATTCTTCTGGTAAGCAGACTCAATATATGACCGGGCATATTTGGACAAAGCTTCAAACTCAGAAACATACTCAAGAACTGATCTTCCACCTTGCTTGAGCTCCACAAACCTCTTGAACAGAACAGACTTCTGAGCTGTAGAAATGAACTTAGCTTCAAATCTGACTTGGAATTGCTCCCAAGTAATCTCTTCTTCCTGAGTAGTGATGGTAATAGAGTTCCACCAATCAGAGGCTCTCCCTTGAAGCTGCCTTGATGCCAACTTCCTCTTAGTTGCACCATCAATTCCCAAATCACCAAAGATCCTTCTACAAGCATCTATCCATCTCTGGACTTCGATAGTTGATTCCGTTCCCAAGAAAACCTTCCCTCCAAGAGCAGTATAATCCTTGCACAACTTAGCAAAATCCACTGGTTTCGGAGCTTGGACTTGAACTCCAACATCTACTGTTGCCCCCGGAACTGGTATCCTTCTCATGATCGAAGTCATCATAGCTTCGAACATGGTTGCATAATCAGCAGTCTCTTCAGTAGCACGGCCTTCCCTAGCAGCTGGTCTCCCTCTTCGACTCATTCTCAATATCTATAAAAAGGAATGATTAGAACATCTAGAGAAACAACTGCATAAAAGACTCAAACTCTACTAAGCTACTATATTATATATAGTAATCATGTATCAAAATACAATTACGTCTCTCATATGTAGTTACGACGGCGAGCGTTGGGTAAAATAGATTAACCAATGCTCTGATACCAAATGTGACGACCGCCCATGACCCCTGCACCGAATCTAGAGATAGAGCGCTGTAAAGTGTGCCAGGCGACCATGGACGATTGTCAAGGTAAGATTTAAAAACAACAGAATCTATCGTATTACTCACAGCGCATGGACAAAATACAATAGAACATATGTATAGTGAAGCTTTACAGAATAAAATGACATCATATAAAACTTCATAATAGTTGAATACAAGCATCCAAATAGTCAATACATCAAGCCTCACTACATATCTCTCAGAGAATACAAAACAGCGGAATATCCAGTACATATAAGAAGATAATATGCAACCCTCTAGCTCGTCTTCGATATCAACATCGTGAGAAGAGAATAGCACCTGTCACCTGCTACCTAGTCTGCCCGCCCCAAAATGGACGAACAGCCCAAGGCAATAAGAATTAAAACATAAAGCCTTGAGTCAGACAACAGTCTTAGTGAGCAGTAAATTAACTAACAACATACCAAAAGAGCATAAAGGAAAAGGAATAGGAATGCAACCCTCCCACTCCAACCTCATTCTACAGTGATAGCCCCCAGACACACACTAAGCAGAGGCAAACATAGCAGAGCATACAATTTAAAGTAAAGCTACTATCACTCGAGTCAAGGGCGATGTTTTCCAAGTACCAAGGCCTAAATCAGATAAGCACCCAGAAAATACTGCTCTTGAGTCCGAATGACGATACAACCAAACATCCATGACTCTGGCTATCACTATTATCATTGCTTCGATATCACCGTTAATTGAATGACCGGCACATTCTTTCAGCCGTCCGTCAAGGGCTAATGGAAACCCCGGTTCTAGACATAACTCCCGCACGTCGTCGCAGCCCGTGCCTAGGACTATCGAATCTGCCCAGAGTACTCGACCATCAACAGTTAGCCGTTGGGACTATCGAATCTTCCCAAACGTACTCTTGCTTAGAGCATGCTAGAACATTCAACAACGATGCTATCCAAGCATCCTAGTCATCCTCCTCGACGACTATTCTCATATCCATTCATTATCCTCAACTCGAATCATATCACCGAGTTATCAACATGCTTGGAATGATCCCGTCTGGATTAGACCAAGTCTTCATCATATGATTGCCTCGCTTCATTACATCCTCGCAAAGCCTCATCTCATCATCTCATCATCAAATCTATGCATAAGAGCTTCATCATCCCGCTACATATGCCCCGAGCAGCTTTCCCAATTCAAGAGCCTTTCCCTTAGCTTTTGAATCACCTTCGATCTAAATCTAACCATCAATCATATAGTTCATAACAATCAATCAAATCAAACATCAATCCAAGCAATCAAGCATTCAAAAATGATCTAAGTAGACAATTATAACAGTAATGGCATTTTCGTAATTAAAGAGTTGAAAGTCCAATAAGCATGAAAACATGGATTATATCTCTACAAACTTGACGAATGAACTTGCATAGGTTAACATATGATAAAATGGATGTAACATCATCATGAACAATGGATCTATATGGATCTACACTTAGGATGAAGAAAATGCATGGAAATCTCTATTTAACACCAAATCGAGCCAACAATCCGATATACTCCTTTGGATCCGTGTGAGAGATAATCACCACTCACCAAATCACCAAAACAAACCCAAATCAACACGCTTCAGATCTGGACAGCGAAGGATCAAGCTTGATCTATCACGAATCCGCTTCAAATGAAGAAATCTCTCTTGAAAAGATGAAGATCTTCAACTTTAGCTCTTGAATCTTCAATCTTGATCTTCGATTTGGATGAAAGGAAGCACTAGATTAGGGTGGAGAAAAGAAGTGAAGAAGTGTAGAAGTCGAGCTCTCAAAATGGCAGCACTTCGTCGCTTCAAAATCCGGATCCCAAAAATGAAGAGAAACTCTCCTATTTATAGCTGAAATCCCTATCTCGTCTGCCTCCATGAGTCGTTTACGACTCACGACTCAAAGCCCTACGACTCAACGACTTAACACACTTCAGCCTATGACTCATGACAAAACAGCCATCTCCTAAGTCGGCTCCGACTCATAGCATGCGCCTACGACTCACCAGACCCCCTGTCTACGACTTAAATGCGCACGCCTTACTTGGTTAGACGACTCAACTACTAACTCGTATACGACTCATCACAAAGGCTACTACTCATCCACTTGCGCGAGTTATCACCTACGCGCGACTCAACAGCTTACGACTCATCAGATAACTGGGTACGACTCATCAGATGACTCGGGTACGACTCATCAAACAACAGGAATACGACTCATCAGATGACTCGGGTACGACTCATCAAACAATAGGAATACGACTCATCAGATGACTCGGGTACGACTCATCAAACAACAGGAATACGACTCATCAGATGACTCGGGTACGACTCATCAAACAACAGGAATACGACTCAACTGCTACAACTTAAGCCTTATCTCGCCCAGTCCTTAAGTCGCACCTACCCCTTAAGTCGTTCAAACGACTTATCCTTACACCCTTAACTAGCCAAACCCCTGAGTCGCTCCTATCCCCTAAGTCGTATACGACTCACGACTTACACTAAGTCGTTCACGACTCAGGACTTAGCCATTTTCGCCTAAAATCTGAAATGGCTCAAAAACTCTAAAATTCCAGATTTTGTCGAACTTGTCGATCCGTAGAAATACGGGTCGTTACATTCTCTCCCCCTTAGGAATTTCGCCCCCGAAATTCCAAACAAACAAAGCAATCGAAGACTATTCTGTACGCCTACCAACCATAACAATCAGCAAACCATGCATCCAATTCTAGCTTAGCGTACAGAATTCTAAGACTTAGAACAAGTTACAATGTTGTTAGATGATACGACACATTAGGGCCATACCTTGAAGAGTTCAGGATGAGCTGCCTTCATCCTCTCTTCCACCTCCCACGTACAGTCGTTATCATCGTCACTCCATTGTATCTTGAGCAACTTAACTACCTTCCTCCTAAGCTGTTTCGTGTCGGTTTCAACAACACGAAGCGGCTTACGAGGTCTTCTATCGACTGGATCAACTTCGAAGTCTTCACAGCTATCAGCAGAAACCACTGTATTCGAGTCGTGCACATACTTCCGTAGATATGATACATGAAAAACATTGTGCACACCCGACATCTTCTCAGGTAACTCCAACCTATAGGCGAGCTTCCCAATTCGCTCGATGATCGGGAATGGTCCAACAAATCTCGGAGACAATTTTCCTTTCTTCCCGAATCGAATAACATTCTTTAGTGGAGAAATCTTCACAAAAACCATATCTCCTACGTCGAATTCCAAATCCTTTCGACGCTTATCGGCATAACTCTTCTGATGGTCTTGTGCTGCCTTCATTCGTTGCCGAATGATCTCTATACAATCTGAAGTCTGTCGAATCATCTCTGGCCCAAGTATCAACTTTTCTCCAGTCTCCAACCAACATGTCGGAGAGTTACACGGTCTTCCATACAATGCCTCATACGGTGCCATACCAATGCTTGACTGGTAACTGTTGTTGTATGCAAACTCCACCAAATGAAGGTGATCTTTCCATGATCCTCCGAAATCCAAAACACAAGCTCTAAGGAGATCTTCCAAAACCCGATTCACTCTCTCGGTCTGACCATCTGTTTGAGGGTGATAAGCTGTACTCAAACACAACTCGGTTCCCAAGACTTCCTGGAAGCTCTTCCAGAATCCACTAGTGAACAACGGGTCTCGATCGCTCACTATACTCTTCGGAATACCATGGAATCGAACTATCCACTTAACATACAACTCAGCCAACTTTGATGCAGTCCTAGTCGATCGAACAGGAATGAATCGTGCACTCTTAGTTAGACGATCCACAATGACCCAAATCCCTTCATTTCCCGTTCTGGTTCTAGGCAATCCATCGATAAAATCCATCGACACTTGTTCCCACTTCCATGTAGGAACTTCTAATGGCAGAAGCAATCCACTTGGCTTCTTCTGTTCGGCTTTTACCAACTAGCAGTTCATACACTTGGAAATAAAATTTCCAACATCCTTCTTCATACCTTCCCAGTAGTAGGTTCTCTTCATATCCCGATACATCTTATTTCCACCTGGATGAATTGTCAGCTTCGAGTGATGACTTTCCTTCAGAACTTCACTCCTCAATTCATCTATACCGGGAACAACTAATCGTCCTTGCTTCCAAAGCCAACCCTCTCGATCGACCTCGAATCCTTTATCCTTTTCTGGATCCAATCCAGATTCCAAATCACGGATAATCTTGACAAGCTTATCATCTCGCTTCTGACTCTCGCCAATTCTCTCCACAAGAGTCGGTCTTATCGATAAGTTTGCCAACATCTCAGGTTCCAATTTGCATCTAGGCCTGAAGTCAAATCCAGCTAAATACTCGAGATTCTTCCATTCAGAAAACATGGCTCCCAATCCTGCATGTCTTCGACTTAACGCATCTGCCACTGCGTTACCTTTTCCCGGAGTATAAGCTATACCAAAATCATATGATGCCAAAAACTCTAGCCAACGTTGCTGCCGAAGATTCAAATCCTTTTGGGAGAAAAGATACTTCAACGACTTGTGATCCGTAAAAAACTCGAATCGAACTCCCAACAGATAATGCCTCCACATCTTCAGAGCAAATACAATCGCCGCTAATTCCAAATCATGAGTTGGGTAATTCCTTTCATGCGGCTTCAGTTGTCGACTGGCATACGCAACAACTTTATCCTTCTGCATCAGCACTGCTCCAAGTCCCGTACCACATGCGTCGGTGTAAACCACCATCTCATCATTCCCACTAGGAATAGTCAAAACAGGAGCACTCGTCAATCTCTCTTTCAGGATTCCGAAAGCTTGCTCACACTTAGCATCCCAACTGAACACTTGGTTCTTCTTCGTCAATCCTGTTAATGGTGCAGCTATCTTGGAGAAGTCTTTGATAAACCGTCGATAATATCCTGCTAATCCAAGAAAACTTCTCACATCAGATGCATTCTTAGGTCTAACCCAATCCTGGATTGCTGCCACCTTAGCGGGATCAACCGCTATTCCACTTCCAGAAATCACATGGCCTAAGAACCTCACTCCACTCTTCCAGAAGTGACACTTCGAAAACTTAGCCTTCAACTGATGTTTCCGCAAGATTTCCAAAACCATACGCAAGTGCGTCTTGTGCTCCTCTTCCGTTCTGGAATAAATCAGAATATCATCCACGAACACAAGTACGAACTTGTTCAACTGATCTCTGAACACTCTATTCATAAGGTCCACAAAATATGCTGGCACGTTAGTCAATCCAAACGGCATTACCAGCCACTCAAAGAAACCGGATGGTGTCCTAAAAGCAGTCTTCGGCACACTATCCTTAGCCACTCTTAACTGGTGAAATCCCGTTGCCAAATCCATCTGAGAAAACACCTTAGCTTCGTGAAGCTGATCAAACAAGTCATCTATCCTCGGCAATGGATACTTGTTCTTCTTAGTCACCTTATTCAGCTCACGGTAATCCACACACAATCTCAACGACCCATCTGCCTTGGTTGCAAACACAACTGGTGCACCCCACTCGGACACACTACGCTGAATGAATCCTTTCTGTAAAAGGTCATCAACTTGCACCCTCAACTCCTGCTGTTCCCTAGGCGCCATCCGCCTAAGAGGCATCACAACAGGTCTGGCTCCTTCAACAAGATCTATCCGAAACTCGATCTCTCTATGCGGCGGCAACCCTTTGACTTCGTCAAAGACATCCTCGAATCCATTTGCGATTGGCACTAAAGACAGTCCATCCCGTGGAATAACTAGCGAATACATGAAGCTCATGAAGACGCCTTCCTCATGCTTACATCGTATCACAATCTTTCGCCCTTCCACATTCTCGACTGTCACCTCCAGCCTCTCACAATCAACCTTAGCCGCATACTTCCTAAGCTAGTCCATACCCAAGATAATTCCGAACCCCGCAAAGTTCAGAACAAAGCAATCACAAACAAAAGAGCAACCATGACTCGACACAACTAGACCACGGCATAACATACACAAACAAGACGAACCCCCAACTGGATTAGTCACAACCAATGGCCTATCAACAATATCCGGTGCCAAACCTAACCGGCCTACGAGTTCACTACAAACAAATGAATGTGACGCTCCAGTATCAAACAGAACTCTAACTGGAACACCACATAGGAAAAGAGTACCTTGAACAACCACACTCTTTCCCTTCTCTTCAGCAGTAGGAGCTTTCGAAGACGATGGAACAGCTCCTAAAGCATAGGCTTGCACAATCTGCCCGTCCTTCCTTGGTTCTGGACAATTCTTCCTGAAATGTCCCGGCTTGTCACAGTTGTGACACTTCATCGGTGCCTTCGGATTCTTACAATCCTTAGAGAAATGGCCCTTCTGCTGACAATTGTAGCAAGTCACCTCGCCATTCGACTTCTTCTGGCCATCCTTACCCTTCTGCTGCTGCTGCTTCCTCTTCTGGTTTCCATCCTGCTGTGGTTTAGATTCTCCCTTGGTAACAGCAACAACAGGTCCTTCCTTAGGAAACAGACTCTCATGCCTAAGAGCTTTCTCCACAAGCTTCTCAAATGAATCGTCCAAATGATCCACCAACTGTCTCCCAAGATAACTATCCAAGCCGGTCACAAACTTCTCATTCTTCTGGTAAGCAGACTCAATATATGACCGGGCATATTTGGACAAAGCTTCAAACTCAGAAACATACTCAAGAACTGATCTTCCACCTTGCTTGAGCTCCACAAACCTCTTGAACAGAACAGACTTCTGAGCTGTAGAAATGAACTTAGCTTCAAATCTGACTTGGAATTGCTCCCAAGTAATCTCTTCTTCCTGAGTAGTGATGGTAATAGAGTTCCACCAATCAGAGGCTCTCCCTTGAAGCTGCCTTGATGCCAACTTCCTCTTAGTTGCACCATCAATTCCCAAATCACCAAAGATCCTTCTACAAGCATCTATCCATCTCTGGACTTCGATAGTTGATTCCGTTCCCAAGAAAACCTTCCCTCCAAGAGCAGTATAATCCTTGCACAACTTAGCAAAATCCACTGGTTTCGGAGCTTGGACTTGAACTCCAACATCTACTGCTGCCCCCGGAACTGGTATCCTTCTCATGATCGAAGTCATCATAGCTTCGAACATGGCTGCATAATCAGCAGTCTCTTCAGTAGCACGACCTTCCCTAGCAGCTAGTCTCCCTCTTCGACTCATTCTCAATATCTATAAAAAGGAATGATTAGAACATCTAGAGAAACAACTGCATAAAAGACTCAAACTCTACTAAGCTACTAACAGTGTTTTAAATCTCGGATTTTGGCCAATATCTCGGGAAAATATCTCGGCTATCTCGGGCGATATTTAAAACACTTTTAACTAAATAGGCTGCCAAATCTCGGATTTTGGCTGATATCTCGGATTTTTCATCTCGGCCATCTCGGGGAGATTTAAAAGCCTGGCTACTATATTATATATAGTAATCATCCATCAAAATACAATTACGTCTCTCATACATAGTTACGACAGCGAGCGTTGGGTAAAATCGATTAACCAATGCTATGATACCAAATGTGACGACCGCCCATGACCCCTGCACCGAATCTAGAGATAGAGCGCTGTAAAGTGTGCCAGGCGACCATGGACGATTGTCAAGGTAAGATTTAAAAACAACAGAATCTATCGTATTACTCACAGCGCATGGACAAAATACAATAGAACATATGTATAGTGAAGCTTTACAGAATAAAATGACATCATATAAAACTTCATAATAGTAGAATACAAGCATCCAAATAGTCAATACATCAAGCCTCACTACATATCTCTCAGAGAATACAAAACAGCGGAATATCCAGTACATATAAGAAGATAATATGCAACCCTCTAGCTCGTCTTCGATATCAACATCGTGAGAAGAGAACAGCACCTGTCACCTGCTACCTAGTCTGCCCGTCCCAAAATGGACGAACAGCCCAAGGCAATAAGAATTAAAACATAAAGCCTTGAGTCAGACAACAGTCTTAGTGAGCAGTAAATTAACTAACAACATACCAAAAGAGCATAAAGGAAAAGGAATAGGAATGCAACCCTCCCACTCCAACCTCATTCTACAGTGATATCCCCCAGACACACACTAAGCAGAGGCAAACATAGCAGAGCATACAATTTAAAGTAAAGCTACTATCACTCGAGTCAAGGGCGATGTTTTCCAAGTACCAAGGCCTAAATCAGATAAGCACCCAGAAAATACCGCTCTTGAGTCCGAATGACGATACAACCAAACATCCATGACTCTGGCTATCACTGTTATCATTGCTTCGATATCACCGTTAATTGAATGACCGGCACATTCTTTCAGCCGTCCGTCAAGGGCTAATGGAAACCCCGGTTCTAGACATAACTCCCGCACGTCGTCGCAGCCCGTGCCTAGGACTATCGAATCTGCCCAGAGTACTCGACCATCAACAGTTAGCCGTTGGGACTATCAAATCTGCCCAAACGTACTCTTTCTTAGAGCATGCTAGAACCTTCAACAACGATGCTATCCAAGCCTCCTAGTCATCCTCCTCGACGACTATTCTCATATCCATTCATTATCCTCAACTCGAATCATATCACCGAGTTATCAACATGCTTGGAATGATCCCGTCTGGATTAGACCAAGTCTTCATCATATGATTGCCTTGCTTCATTACATCCTCGCAAAGCCTCATCTCATCATCTCATCATCAAATCTATGCATAAGAGCTTCATCATCCCGCTACATATGCCACGAGCAGCTTTCCCAATTCAAGAGCCTTTCCCTTAGCTTTTGAATCACATTCGATCTAAATCTAACCATCAATCATCTAGTTCATAACAATCAATCAAATCAAACATCAATCCAAGCAATCAAGCATTCAAAAATGATCTAAGTAGACAATTATAACAATAATGGCATTTTCGTAATTAAAGAGTTGAAAGTCCAATAAGCATGAAAACATGGATTATATCTCTACAAACTTGACGAATGAACTTGCATAGGTTAACATATGATAAAATGGATGTAACATCATCATGAACAATGGATCTATATGGATCTACACTTAGGATGAAGAAAATGCATGGAAATCTCTATTTAACACCAAATCGAGCCAACAATCCGATATACTCCTTTGGATCCGTGTGAGAGATAATCACCACTCACCAAATCACCAAAACAAACCCAAATCAACACGCTTCAGATCTGGACAGCGAAGGATCAAGCTTGATCTATCACGAATCCGCTTCAAACGAAGAAATCTCTCTTGAAAAAATGAAGATCTTCAACTTTAGCTCTTGAATCTTCAATCTTGATCTTCGATTTGGATGAAAGGAAGCACTAGATTAGGGTGGAGAAAAGAAGTGAAGAAGTGTAGAAGTTGAGCTCTCAAAATGGCAGCACTTTGTCGCTTCAAAATCCGGATCCCAAAAATGAAGAGAAACTCTCCTATTTATAGGTGAAATCCCTATCTCGTCTGCCTCCATGAGTCGTTTACGACTCACGACTCAAAGCCCTACGACTCAACGACTTAACACACTTCAGCCTATGACTCATGACAAAACATCCATCACCTAAGTCGGCTCCGACTCATAGCATGCGCCTACGACTCACCAGACCCCCTGTCTACGACTTAAATGCGCACGCCTTACTTGGTTAGACGACTCAACTACTAACTCGTATACGACTCATCACAAAGGCTACTACTCATCCACTTGCACGGGTTATCACCTACGCGCGACTCAACAGCTTACGACTCATCAGATAACTGGGTACGACTCATCAGATGACTCAGGTACGACTCATCAAACAACAGGAATACGACTCATCAGATGACTCGGGTACGACTCATCAAACAACAGGAATACGACTCATCAGATGACTCGGGTACGACTCATCAAACAACAGGAATACGACTCATCAGATGACTCGGGTACGACTCATCAAACAACAGGAATACGACTCAACTGCTACAACTTAAGCCTTATCTCGCCCAGTCCTTAAGTCGCACCTACCCCTTAAGTCGTTCAAACGACTTATCCTTACACCCTTAACTAGCCAAACCCCTGAGTCGCTCCTATCCCCTAAGTCGTATACAACTCACGACTTACACTAAGTCGTTCACGACTCAGGACTTAGCCATTTTCGCCTAAAATCTGAAATGGCTCAAAAACTCTAAAATTCCAGATTTTGTCGAACTTGTCGATCCGTAAAAATACGGGTCGTTACAATAAGTATAAGAATGTTAATCGTGAGTGATTGCTCACCTTTCAAGGCTAGAGACACAAGGAGATGATACAGACACCGATATGCATACAGAACAGCGATAGGCTAGGAATGGCTGCAACGAATTCGATATTGAAATGATAAGTCCAGATGGGAACGAGATTGAGGAAACAAGATATATTACATATATAAATTTCCTAAAAATCAACATTCAACTTAAACACCAATCAAAAAAAATAAAATCTATATTTATACATATATTTTAAACTAATATACAAACAAAATCTTTATATTTAATATTCAAAAATCAATATTCATAATAAAATTGATATACCCTTATAACTCTATATACTTTATAATATCTAAACTGTATAAACTAATATAAATGAAGTCATAGCAACAGATCTTTAATAAACTATATAAAAACATATATATATATATACAGACATATATAGACTGACATATTATTTTTATATAACCAACATATTATGAAACTTATATAAACTAGTATACAAAAATTTATAACATATATATGTGAACTAACCTGAGCACACATACCAATATATGAACATAGGTATAACTTAAGTAAAACTTTATATATAAAAATTGGAAATTAACATATATAAAACAATATACGAATGAACAAGACTCTCATTCTACAATTGAATCTGTAAACAATGTATATACAAACATACTTTATTATAGAACATATATACGATCAACATACATGTATAATACTTTAAAATATAATGACCAGCAAGCCTATAACCTATACTATACAGAATATATATCTTATAAGTAAACTCTAACAATTGATATAAACAGTTTATACGTATAACATATTAAAACAATAGTGTAAACATAACAAAGATATATATATATATATACTGACAGAAAATATATCAATATATAAATCTGACAGTCAAGACCCATATATATTTAAACATACATTGGTAAGTTATAAAATTAGGCACTGAGAGAACAGTTAGGCATACTATTTATATATATGCAATTGCCATAGAATTGTAAAATATGAAACTTTATACAAAACATACTATATCTATTATTATAATAAGTACTCTATGTAAAAGCATGCAAGTTTATTTTAAATTTAAAATACATTCTTTAAATCAAAATATACAAACTAGTATTTACCACATATTATTTAAATTAATACATAAAACATATGTAAACTTTATATAACCAACCTATTAATATATGACACAATATATATATATATAAATATTTACAAACATACGGTTTGGGCTGGTTGTTAGAGAGGAAATTTGCGTGTGGTAGTAGGCTTGGTCGGGTTTTGGAATGTTGGCGGCTGCTCATGGAAAGGCTGCGATGGTGATGGGTTGGAGGAGTAGGTGGTTGAGACAGGGAGAAGCTTCGGCCATGTGAAGCTCGGCACATGCAGGGTCTTAGGTCAGCGGTTCGGCAAGTGGCAAGGAAGGCGTACATGTTGACATGGAGGAGAAAGAAGATGGGATGCACGGCATAGTGGGCTGTTGTGCTTTGGGTGCTCGGAACTACTGACGTGGATTGGTTGAGTGGGGTACAGCTGGAGGTGAGGGAAGGGTGGAAAGGCTCGTATGGGGAGGTGGCAGGGAAGATGAATTATGCGACTTCATAACTTTGTATGATATAATATTTTTTCTGAAGTGAAAGAGAAGGCTGCTATTGGGAAAGGAAAACGAAATCAAGCCAGAGGAAAATGAAAAGAAGAGAAGAAAATAAATGGAACTGATAATATAATAAATTGTTATTGGAATAGAAAAGGTCAAAAGGCTGAAATAATAATTGTTGATGGCTGCTTGGTTTATACGGTGAAAAGTTGAATGGTCATAAAAAAATCAAAAGCTAAATTGCGAAACCGATACGGAAAATCGTTCCGTAGATTTCGCCACTTTCCGGGCTCCAAAACACAGAATTGAATATACCACAGAGATCAGCACGACAAGACGATTAAAATGGTATACAGATATTAGTGGTACGATCATCCTATCAAAAGTCGATAATCAGTACCAAAATACTGCTAAAACGCCGAAAATAAGATGAATGGAGCAATAGCAGTCAAAATTTTGAAAAATGAAAGATGACGTCTCACTCAGAAGATGATTTTCAAATTTATTGTACAAAAATATTCAAGTTTGGAAAACATTTTATTATCATCATTTTTTAATCGATTTAAATAAAATTACACAATAAACTAAACCTCCATATTAGCTGATGAAAATTTAACATTAGCTATGTTTAATTAGATGTATTTCAAATATCAAAATTTTATTTTCAGATTCAAATGTTTAAAATTTCACAAAATTTCAATTAATTAAATAAAGAGGTTTTTAGGCTCAAGGAAAAAGTTGAAAAAAAATTTAGTCTCAGGGACAACAAGTTTGCTTTTTAGGCTGAAGGACACTTTCTAATGCAAATCACAGAATGATAGTTATAACTATCATTTTCTGTTTATACTAAAAAGTGTCCTTCAGACTAAAAAACAAACTTGTTGTCCCTAAGACTAAATTTTTTTACAACTTCTTCCCTGTGTCTATTTTCCTGTTAAATAAATAAAATATAACGACCCGGAATTTTCGATCCCGAAAATTCCGGATAGTTAGGGAAAGAAGAAAGAGATAGAAGAAGAAATAGAAAATAAAACACAGAATCTCACATTCGCAGTGGATCAAAATATAATATCAAATAATAACAGCTATACAAATGAAATCTGTACTTGTCAAATTACACTTTAATACATCAGAGTTACAACATATACACAAACACCGGACAGATACAATCAACATGTCCAGACAAACTATAATATATCATAGTGGAATACACTCCATACGTTCCTGCCATCCAGCTCGTCTCCTGAGCTCCAGAACGACCTTACCTGAAAATCTGTAATACTCGGTCTGACCCAAGCATTACATCAAAGTAACACCCGGGTCAGGCTGGAAACCAGTGTGAGTAAACTCATCTAACATGAAATTCCAATGCATAGAACTTATTTAAAACCTCGGGTAACTTATATCAATTTACAACTTCACAAGTCGTTAAAGACATCACTTACAACTCACATCAATTTCTAAGTACCAGAACTTAGTTTAAATGGTCCAATTCACTTAAATCATTCTGTTTCAGCCCATTGATTCCACATATCAATTTATAACGATTCGAAGTGGTTTCGGGTATTTACTAATACCCTACTCCGGACTCTTCGAATATAATATCAACTTAAAAATAAAGCTGTTTAAGTTAAATAATTCCATTTATATTCAGAATTACATATTTACATTGTCATTCTATCACAGATAGACAAACTATATTATCACAGCTTAACCCAAACATAACATATCATATATCATCACAAATCAGATAATTCCATGCATTCAATCATTCAAAAGCAAGGTTTATTTGTCACCCAATCTGATTAATTTAACACAAAATAAGCTAACTACCTTTAAATCCTGCTTCATTAACATTAATTAAACCATTTAATTAATTATTGAAATTAATTAATTAACCTTAAGTTAATTAATCATCCTCAAATTAGTTACCTTAATTGATTAATCGCATAATTAATTATCCTTTAATTAATTATTCTTTAATTACTTGATTAATCAAACTTAAATCATTAATTAATTAACCTTAATTACTTTCATTAAGTAATTAATTACCTTTAATTACTTATCATAAATTAACCAACCTTTAATAAATTAATCATAATAACAAATTAACCTCAAATTATATTGATTAATTAATTACATAAATTAATTATCCTTAAACGTAATTACACAAGTATTAATTTTACTTACTTAATCACTTAATTACATCCTTCAATTCTTATTAAATTAAGTTGAATACGTGAAATTATTATCCTACGAAATTATTTAAGACCTTATTTAATAACCTTTGAAATAAATCCATTATTAACTTAAAACCTTTAAGTTTGAAATCTTGTTTGAGAAAACTTGGTTTGTTTTAACTTTAAAACATATTTTATTTTAAATATACAAAACCCGATAAATGTTGCAACCTGACCCGAAACCACTTCGGGTATCAACCCGAGATCCAACCCCATTTTCCCGAGCTACTTTTTTTTGTTTTAGTTTAAATTCAACATTGTCCTTCAACCTGAAATCCACTCGCGTACAACACAAATCAGAACCCGAGACGACACCCGAGTTCAACCCTCGCTTTCTCGAGACCATCCCCGATTGGCCTCTTCTTCCTCCAACCAGCAAACCCAGACATGAAGATACCTCGTGCACATGCACCGGATTTTTGGTGATCTCTAGTCATCCTCGCCGTTTCCCTTAAGTCAACGATCACCTACCTATCGCTTCTTACCACCTAGATCGATGAGATCAACAGTAAATCGAAATCGAACAATTTTGAGCCAAACGAGCCACTACTGGAAACCTATCTGATCAACTAAATCATCTCGCGCCGACGATAGCAACCATTTGCAACCCCACCACCTTGACCAGAGCAGCTCCGGCCAACAATACTTTGCTTTCCCTCGGTGCGGCAGCACTCGATTCATCTATGACAGAGAATTTGATTCGAAAGCACTGACTAACCCAACAGTTAAACAAACCCTAGATTAAATCGTACCATCCACCACGATGACTAGAAAAACATGAACCCATTTTTCTCATGACTCCCGGCCCATGAACTTCCTTTGGCCAAACTCACGGGGTCGCCGATCAACTTGATCATCAGAAAGACCCAAAAACTCATAATCTGATCAATCCTCAAATTCTTACAACATACTTCCTTAACAATCATGATTTCTCTTTTAAAAATCCTATTTTCCAGTGATGAATCAGATTATAACCTTGAAATCCTAAATTATTCCCATCGAAATTTTGAGTTTAGTTGAGATTTAACTGTTCTACCTCCTTTAGGATGAAGCTACTCTTTAATACTATCTAGAAATGCTTCCAGATCGAATATTTGGTCATTACTAACAGGTTTTATTTTTATACCTATGTCTAAAATACATCAAGCAAGGAGATATTGATCTTAGTTCAAATTTTTGGAAGCCTGTAAATGCTTAACAAAGGTATATATATATACCTGTATACCAGTATGCAAACATGTTTATAGCCTAATTCAACTATATTCGAGATGAATACATCAAGACAAACATACATATAAATCATCACCACATAGATATCACATGCAGCAGTATCAAAAGATTTAAAGGTTGAGAGTTTTCTCACCTGAAATATTGTTGAAACAAGGAACAAATGTTGTGTTGAAGAGCTGTAGTTTTGAGTCTCCTGTAAATCTTCCCTTGCTTTTAATTTTGAATGATATTTAAGTTTGTAATGATGTTTATTTTCCTTTGCTTGCTAAATTATGTTTTCTTGAACGAACTGGAACCATATAGATGTGTATATGTAGAGAGAAAGGTGTTTGTACATGTGATAGGTTTTGTACAGGGTAATATATTTGTTTGTACAAATTTGATCAGTGATATTTTCCTTCTTTGTTGGCTGATAGATTATTGTGGTGGCCAACATTAATTAGCTTTGTACAATTTCCCTTATTTTATTTGATTTGTACATAAACGAATAGAATGTTGTCTTCATTTACAAGCTAATGGATATTTGTATGTATATTTGAATACTCAGTTGAATGTATTTGCTTTCTTTCCTTTGCAGCCAAAGATATTTTTATTTTTCTTTTGTTCATTTCGGCTGATGGATACTTATATTAATTATTGTTGTCATTCTTGCATACTTACCTTCATTTGTTTTTTTGTACATAGATGTT
Source organism: Allium fistulosum (assembly GCA_030737815.1). Classification (NCBI taxonomy): domain Eukaryota; kingdom Viridiplantae; phylum Streptophyta; class Magnoliopsida; order Asparagales; family Amaryllidaceae; genus Allium; species Allium fistulosum. The sequence goes on along the minus strand of CM060904.1, from coordinate 579,179,013 downwards.
TTGGTTTTGTTTCATACTTAACTATGTATATATGTTTGTTTCTTTTCTTTTCTGACTTGTCTTTTATAATATTACTTTATAACATAAGTTTCTATTTTTATTTTATTATATTTATTTGTTTTCTTTTATTTTGTTGTGGTTATAATTTATTTATATATTTATTTTATTTTGTTTTACATATATTTGTTTCCTTCTTTTGTTGTTTGGTTTCATACATAACTATTTTTATATGTTAGTTTTTTTTTCTTTTACAAGTGTGTACATATATTTATTTCCATTTTTTTAAATACATTGTTATAATTTATCTAAGGTATCTATTTTATACTTTTATATCTTATATAATTTGTGTCTTCATTTTCAAACCATTTATTTACAATTTAAATTCATATCAAATATATATACATATATTTATAATTTCAAATTTACTCATATATGCTCAAATACATATATATTCACATATATACAATATCTAAAGTTTAAATGATTTATACATAATATATTTGAGTTCGGGGAAACTCACATCCATTTATCCATTTATTCATAAATTTTTATTCAAAAATTAATTAATTATTATTTTAATTATCAGAAATTCCTTTATTCGACTAATCAAAACTAATATTCCAATAATTAAATCAGTTAGTCACCCGATAAATAGACATAAAAATCCGGGTTGTCACATAAAACCACTAAAATTTACGGGTCGTTACAAAAAATGTACCGAGGACCTCGCTGGGATCCCCTGCCAACACAAGACCGACATACCCCTAACCTGGATAGTACCGAATATGTTATCACCCCAGGTATTCCTACCCTTAATCGAGCGCTCACTTTTCCATGCACAACCATATCCATAATTATAATATATTCCGAAGGTATCCAAAAAGGTGATAACATACCATAATTGGGTGCGACCCACTTAGCCTTGTTGCATCTCCCCTGTTTTAGTCATTCCCGATTGATGAGGCTTGAGGCTACGTTTACCTTTTGAATAGCATTCATATTTGAAATGCTAACACCGCCTTCCCAGCAACGATGTAATGATAGCATTAATCCATACAAGTTGTTCTGGGTCTGAACAAACTGAACCGCCGTCTTTACCATCTTCACGATATCCATTCGTAACGCTCAAATCGGATCGAAGTGGTTTTCGGATAATTAAATCTGATCCCGGTCTCTTCGAAACGATCAATGAAATTGTCCAATATTTGATAGTCGGTTATTTAACTATAAATATAACATCCATAAGTAGTTACTAGGCCCACATTATAAATCTTTCAAAATATTCATTTAAAAATATCTTTACAAAGATATATATATTCATCTCTTTCAATATTTCAATATGCGAAAATAATTTCAAATGTTTATATCCATAACAGGATAATTTCAAACAATCTCAATACTTAGAAATATTTTCTTCCAATTCCATTTATAATTCAACACTTTGAAAATTTTCCATAGTAATAATCTCGCAGTTAAAATATTTCAAATCCATCCAGTTCAATACTTAGAAAATATCTTTAAGTATAACTTTCCAAAATCATTTATTTTCCAATACTTAGGAAATATTTCATTTATTACCTATTTGCTCAAATCCTTTACAATTCACCTTAAATTCCTTATCTCGCTTTTAACAAATTCTATAAGTTCTGAAATCCATTAATTAATTTCCTTTAAAATCGATTACACTAGTCTATAATTCCCACTACCCATTTCTAACTCCCTTTATGAATTCTACTTCATTTTATGAAGTTCTCTTATTTCAATGGTTAGGAAATTTTCCTTAAATTTTCCAAAATTCCACTATAAGATTTCTCTTTTGAAAATCATAACTATTTAACACACTCCGTTTATGAATCCCGAGAGCATTTATAAATCAATTACAATCACTTCCCAAATCTCAATATATATAAAATATATATTTTTAAAGAATAGTAATTTATTTCGCAACATGTTTAAGTAATTTACTTAAAAATCAAAACATTTTAAATAAAACATCAAAACTCATTTTAATATAAACTAATCGGTTTACGAAGCTGATTATTAAATTTTGAATTTTATTTCAATTAATATTCGGTATTTTAAAAATGCACTTATGAAATATTCCAATAATAACTAGCTTTTATTTATATAGTTTAATAAATAAAATTTCCTTTTAAAAAAAACTTTGTTTCTTAATAAAAAATATTTTAAAAAAAAAATCCCAATAACCAATTTAACTTATAAGTTCCTCTTGATTCACAACGCATGTAACGACCCCGAAATTTAATTTTATTTAAATTGATAATTTAAATAATTTTTTGAATAAAACTGTGAAATAAATTGATTTAGTAATGCGAGTTTCCTCGAGTATTGAGAAAATTCTGTATAAATCATTTAAATTTAATAATATTGTAAATATTGTACATATATGTGAATATATATGTATACGTGATATATGAGAAAATTTGAAGTTAATATATATGTATATTGAATTCGAGTTTAAATCTAAGTTTAAATGGTTTAATAATAATAATAAATGATAATAATAGATATTAAGTTATAAATAGAATCGAAATATATAAGATAAATTATATAGTTTTATAAAAATGAAAGTGTATAAAACAAATAAAAATAATAAAGAAAGATTTAATAAAAATTAGAAGTTTACTTGTATCTTAAAAAGTAATCAAAACAAAACGAAAAGAAAACAACTTACATTCAAATAAGTAAAAATATAAAGTGATTAACACTTAAATAAAATCAAACAACAAACTAAATTAGAAATTCATTTATCTTACAAAGCAATTAATACCTATACCTTAGTACACTATAACATATCATCTCAGCCCATTGTTTGTACAGCTGAAGTCAACAAACAAAATAAAATAACATCTTTATCAAACAAAGCAAGAGAAAAATCTGTACCAAGCACAAAAGAAAATCTCTCAGCCGAGATTTAGTTTATAAAATAATATATGTATTTAACAAAAGAAGTAGCCTATCCTTGATACCTTCCCCTATATACAAACTGTTCTCCTTTTTTTATGAACATACCATCCATATTCATTTTTGTTCATTCAAAAGCAAACTTGAGAAACAAAAAATAAACATCAATTCAACTTCAAAATCTATAGCCTGCATTTTCTTGCAAACTGAAGCATGCATATAAGTTTGTAAATCAAGGAGCAAAAGCATTTTTAAGCAACATTCCAGTTTAAAGTTTCAAAACCAATATAGCCTCTGTTTCAGATATTGGCAAAGGTGAGCAACTTCTTTGATCTGATCCATAAAATGGATGTAGTGATTTATGTTGAAGTGAAGCTGTGAAATATGGTTGCATTTACAAAAATGAATATATTCCTCTGCATGTCTGAAAACAGAACAAAGCTTGCTTTTGTTCATTCATTCCAGATCTTAAAACTTAGTTTAAGAATTTCAACTTCTCTCTCTCTGATCTCTGTTAGGTTTAAGTGTTTAAACAAACTTTGTTTGTTAAAGTATAAGCTAAGTTTTAAAATTTATATAAGTTAAAAACAACTTTCAATCTTCTCTGAAAATCAAGAAGTTAGAGTTAACTTTAAATAAGCCAAATTTCGAACTTCAAGATTTACAAATTCAGGTATACAACTTGAATTCTTATTGAAAAATATGATTTTTAAAGCAGAAATTTTAATTTTTAGAGCGAGGGATTAAGATCAGTTTGGGTTTGCACGAATCATGCACTTTGGGTCGTCACGGTCGATCTCGTTGATCGGCGAGGCTGAGTTTCCTTCAGAAGATGGAGGAGTGATCAGAGGCCATGGGAAAAATAGTGGGTGGTGGTCCAGTTCATCGTGGAAGTGGTAGCGAATGTTTAATGTCTTTAACCCTAGTTTTGAAAGGTCGAAGACTTTTGATTCGTTCGTCCTATGGGATGCATCGAGTTCGACATACCTTTTGGAGATAGTAGAGGGGAGGACGACGAGTAGATTGCCGGAGTTGTAGAAATTCTGGCGGCCGAGGTTGTTTGAACGGCGAGTTTCCAGGGTTGGGGGTGATGGGTGATAGTTCGTTTCCAGGTTTGGTCATTGTGAGGTAAATTCTGTTCCAGGTTTTGATAGGAACACTCGAATTCGATTCCGAGGGGATGGAGGGTTTTTTGATGGTCGGGGGCTGATCTAAGGACGATCGTCAACTTGTGTTTCGATGCCGCGTTGACCGAAGGTGGTCAGAACCTCCGTGCACGTGCACGAGAAATTTTGACCTGGTGGTTGTTTGTCTGGAATTTTGACCTATTTGGGTAGAGCAGTGACGCAGCGGATTAAACAAAACGATCTTCGATCGGTGAAAGTAGTAATCGGTGGATTGGAAGATACTGAAATGCCCAAATTCGTTGATCCGAAGATACCGAATTCTAGCTATCCCGAACTCGTTGATCGCGCAAGATACCGGGTTCAAAGATCTTCAATTCTTCAAGCGTTGATCAAGCGCACTTGATTCCGCGAATCGGCTTCTACAATCGTTGAATCGAGCACACTCGATTAACCGAAAGAGGAGATAGGAGATACACTCGACTACCAATTGAAATTGAAAGCACAATGCTAACAAAAGAGAATTTTATTCAATATTCAACAACCTTTACAAATGAGAGACTCGGCCTATTTATAGGCGTTTTACAACTCACACGAAAAAAACAACAAAAATTACATCTCCTAAGTCGGTTCCCACCTAACAGTCACGACTTACGACTTAAAGATTAGACGACCCAAAACATAGACGACCTAAACAGAGTTACAATACATCACATTACAAGGCCTTCACGACCTAAAAACATACTGCGACTTAAGACTTGAGAATACAACACACATATTCCAGGAGCGACTTAGCAGCTATCTTCCAGCGACTTAAGCTTTAACGGTTTAGATTAACTCGGCATAAGAATCTATGCATCCAGAGCTTCAACGACTTAAAAACTTTGCGGCTTCCCAAATCAACGTCTTAAAGAGATCAACGGTCCTCATACTTCAGCGACTTAAAGAATGGACGGCATCCGTAGCTTTACGACCTAAAATAAGTGGCTTCAGAAACTTCGCGACCTAAGCCTTGCGACTTAAGACTTCTCGACTTATCTTCCCAGATTACCCAGCGACCTATCACAGGTTGTGACCTTCTCGTGCGACCTAACATAGGTCGAATCAAAACTCCGCGACCTAACTTAGGTCGTATTCTTCTAGCACGTTCTAGCACCCTCTTTCCTATTTCGCTAGGTCGTACGCGACCTAAAAGCATGTTAGGTCGTAGCTCTTTCCCTGGTGACATGATAGGTCGTTCCCACGACTTATGCCTTAGCTCGTTAGGTCGTACGCGACCTAAGAACATGTTAGGTCGTTCCAGCACCTCGTTAGCTCACACCTTCCCACTAGGTCGTTACCGATCTTCACTAAGTCGTTGATACGACTTAAAAGCTTTGTTAGGTCGGCTGCGTCCTAAAACTTGACCTTTCCACAATTCTTTACGAAATGTTAACTCGTTAACCTCCTCCTTAGGTCGTGAGCGACCTAATACTTCTTTAGGTCGTGAGCGACCTAAGCCTTTAACTTTCTGCACTGCATCATTCTCCCCATGTTGAGAAAAATTCGACCTCGAATTTGCACCCTCATCTTCTACAATAGACTCATCGCCATGATATGGTATAAGATGTTTCACATTGAAAACGTCAGAAGTGTATACATCCTCCGGCAACTTCAACTTATAGGCATTCTCATTAATTCTTTTCATGATTTCTACAGGACCAATTTTCCTGGCTTTCAACTTGTTATAAGCGCCCACTGGAAAACGATCTTTTGTTAACACTGCATAAACCAAATCACCTTCCTGAAATTCAACACTCCTTCGTTTCAAATCTGCAGATCGTTTGTATTTCTCATTTGCTTTCTCCAATCGTTCCTGAACGATTTTATGACATTCCGCCAACCCCTCAACAAAATCAGCGGCTTTCTTAGTTGTTCCCTTCGAGTGTGGTATTACCGTTAAATCCAACGGACCCTTCGGTAAGCTGGAATATACTATCTGAAATGGACTGAACCCCGTGCTACGATTCACTGCATGATTATGAGCAAATTCGGCCTGTCATAACTTCACATCCCAACTCTTCAGATTGTCCTGTACAAGACATCGTAACAAATTCCCCAATGATCTGTTTACCACCTCAGTCTGTCCATCAGTTTGTGGATGATAAGCACTACTAAACTTTAGCTTCGTTCCCACCATTTTCCACAAACTCAACCAAAAGTGACTAAGAAATCGAGTATCTCTATCCGACACAATAGATTCTGGCAATCCATGAAGTCGATAGACCTCCTTGAAAAACAACTGAGCAACAAGAACAGCATCCGCCGTCTTCTTACAAGCAATAAAATGTGTCATTTTCGAGAATCGGTCAACTACCACATAAATGGAATCATTACCACGCTGTGTCCTCGGTAATCCCAACACGAAATCCATACTCACATCCAGGCTTTTAAATCTCCCCGAGATGGCCGAGATGAAAAATCCGAGATATCAGCCAAAATCCGAGATTTGGCAGCCTATTTAGTTATAAGTGTTTTAAATATCGCCCGAGATAGCCGAGATATTTTCCCGAGATATTGGCCAAAATCCGAGATTTAAAACACTGCTCACATCAACCCATGGTTTAATTGGTACAGGTAACGGCATATATAACCCAACATTAGTTGCAATTCCTTTCGAAACCTGACAAATATGACAACGCTCCACAAACCTCTCTACTTCTTTCCTCATCGATGGCCAAAAGTAGGACTGTGAAATCAACTATAAGGTACGGTCTCTCCCAACATGTCCCTCTTCGTGTAACTCCTTGATAATCTTCATTCTCAGACTACCCTCCGGTATGCACAATCGATTTCCTTTAAAAAGAAAACCATCAACCATCACAAACTCATCAGTCTTCCTTTCATTGTCCCTTTCAACAAATTTCTTAAAATAAGAGTCTTCTGCAATCTGCTCCGGCAATAATTCAAAACCAGTCACCTCAACTTTCATTGTCGTCAACAAATGACTCCTCCTACTTAAAGCATCAGCCACTCGATTCATCACCCCTGACTTGTGTTTAACAACAAAAGTAAACTGTTGCAGATATGCAATCCACGATGCATGTCTCGCTGAAATCTTATCTTGCCCTTGCAAATGCTTCAATGCTTCATGATCAGTATACAGAACAAACTCTTTCTGAAATAGATAATGTCTCCAGTGTTTAATAGCTTGCATAACAGCGTAAAATTCCACATCATATGTACTATATCGCATCTTTGCTCCTGACAACTTCTCACTGAAATATGCAATAGGAAGACCCCTTTGACTCAACACTCCTCCAATCCCAACCTTTGACGCATCAGTATGTAATTCAAACAACAACTGAAAATCAGGTAATGCTAGAATTGGTGCAGACGTCAACAACTCCTTGATCTTCTCAAAAGCACTCCCTGCTTCCTCTGTCCATGCAAACTGTTTACCTTTCATGCAATCTGTAACAGGCGCCATCACACTACTAAAGTGTGGAATAAACCTCCGATAAAATGAAGCCAACCCATGAAAACTACGAACTTCCGTTATCGTCTTGGGCTGCGGCCAATCTCTAATTGCTTCAACTTTACTTTGGTCAACCTGTATTCCTTCTTCCGATACAACATATCCCAGAAATAAAACACTATGCGTCATGAACACGCATTTCTTCATTGCAGCATAGAATTGTTCTTGTCGCAATACCATCAGCACTTCTCTAAGATGATTCAAATGTTCCTCTAGACTCCCACTGTAAATCAGAATATCATCAAAATACACCACCACAAATTTCCCAATGAACGGTCGAAAAATCTGATTCATCACCCTCATAAAAGTACTCAGTGCATTGGATAAACCAAATGGCATGACCAACCATTCGTATAGACCCTCCCTGGTTTTAAAAGCAGTTTTCCACTCATCGCCTGGTCTGATACGAATTTGATGATATCCGCTCTTCAAATCAATCTTCGAAAAGATAGTAGCTCCGCGTATTTGATCTAACAAGTCATCCAACCTCGGCATTGGAAATCTATATCTCACAGTAATCTTATTCAATGCTCGACTGTCAGTGCACATCCTCCACGTTCCATCCTTTTTGGGTACCAATAAAGCTGGTACAGCACAAGGATTTAAACTCTCCTGCACTCGCCCCTGTTCAAGCAATTCCTCTACCTGCCTCCGCAACTCTTCATGTTCCTTCGGACTCATTCGATAATGTGGTCTGTGTGGCAACACAGCACCTGGAACAAGATCTATCTAATGTTGTATATCCCTCAATGGTGGCAACTCCGTTGGTAACTCCTCTGGAAATACATCGTCAAATTCTTTCAAAACTGGTTTAACTTCTTCCGGAATTTCAACCTCTTCACTGCTCTCTCGCCCAATTAACAAAAACACTTCAGGTTCCTCCTCTACTTCCTTCACAAACTCCTTCAACGATAACAAAGTTTTGAGCTCTTCAATCTCCTCCAACTTGTTTTCCTCCTGTTGTCGCTTCTTTGGAACTAGAGTAATCTTTGTGCCTTCAAACATGAAACTGTAACTGTTGGTACACCCATCATGTTGCACCGCCCAATCATACTGCCACGGTCTCCCCAGCAACAAATGACAAACGTCCATGTCCACAACATCGCACCAGATTTCGTCTTTATATTTCTTCCCAATGGAAAGCTTCACACGAGCCCTTCGTCCAACCTTCACTTCCTCACCTTTCCTCAACCAAGCTAGCTTGTATGGTTTCGGATGTTTCTCAGTCTTCAACGCCAACTTCCTCACAATCTCTGAAGAAATTATATTATCACAGCTTCCAGCATCAATAACAAATTTACAAACTTTCCCCAGAATAGTACATGTTGACTGAAAAATATTGCTCCTCAACCAACTACAATCCTCCTCTTGCTTTGGTGTTAAACAAGACCTCTTCATCATTAGATTATAACCTTCGTCTCCCGACACTTCTTCTTCCTCCTCATCAGGTGGTGAATTGGAACATTCAGCTTCTTCGTCCTCAATTTCTGCAATCATGGTTCTCTTCTTTGGCTTTGGACACTCACTGCTTTTATGACCCAATTCCTGACAATTGTAACATTTGAAACCATTGTTAACCCTTGCCTTCTCAACTTCCTTCACCACTGGTCTACTGATAGGTTTAGAAACATTAGAACTCCCACTAACACCCTTCGCTTGATTGTTGGAATTAGTAAATACACCTCCTCCTCGTCTACCCTGCTTTTCCCAAGCCAACGCTTTCTGATGTGCTTCCGCTACAGATCTAGGATCGAACATGTTAACCATATCCTGAATCTGCATTCTCAATCCCCTAATGAATCTAGATGTTAGCTGCTCTTCCGTTTCCATAATATCATTCCTTGCAATAAGTTGATAGAATTCATCAGCATAGTCATTCACAGATTTCGTCCCTTGTCTCAAGTTCTGCAAACGTTGATACATCAAAGACTGATAATTGTAAGGTAAGAACATTGCTTTCATCAATTTCTTAATCTTCTCCCAAGATTCAACTTTTGACTTTCCCATCCGATCACGTGTAAGTTTGGTCTGCTGCCACCATGCCAAAGCTCTACCCCTCAGCCTCGTAGCAACCAACTTCACTCTACGATGTTCTGGAACTTCTTTGAAGTCAAAAATATCTTCAACATTAGCTACCCAATCTAGAAACTCCTACGCTTGCATACCACCTTTGAATTCAGGAATTTCAGTCTTCATCCTCGACTCCCACTTGTGATCATACTCAGAGTAATTTCTTCCTTGTCCTCGTCCTTGTCCTCGAACACTACCACCATCATACTCCTCTTCAAAATCAGATGTATATCGTTGTCTATCTCGTCCACCCACATCTCTACTACCATTACGTCTTCCACCATCATCCCTTCCATCTACATTCCTCCGTTCACGATCATTCACGTTCCTCCCACGCCCTTGATCATTTTCAACACTTCTGTCTCGATTGGAATGTGGCGAGACTCTACTACCCCCATGGTTAGGTTCGGGTGAAACCCTTCTCCGATTTTGATTCATCTCCGTCATAAGCTTCTCTAACCGGCCAATTCCTTCATTAAGCTTTTCACTAAAGTTTTCATTAATTCTTTGTTCAATCTCATCAGCTTCTTCTCTTCGATACAAAGCTTCTACGTTTTGGTGGCGATTAGCTCTTCTTGGCGGCATACTTGAAAACTTCACAAACTCTTCAACACTTCAAAATTCCAACACTTTTCGGACTTTGATCCAAAATGAAACGGATCAAAAACTTCCACTTTGTAGCAAATCGCGATGAACACGATGGACAAAGTTTCGGCTTCCAATACAAATTCGATCAATCAATCTTCGAACAAACTCTTCTTACTCTCGGCCGTGATAAACACAAACTCAAATCTTCACTTCAAGCTCGGCAAATCACTTCAACTTCTAAATGAATAGGCTCCAAGTCTCGATCTAGCTATGATTGGCTAGAACAAGCTCTGATACCAAAACTGACGCAGCGGATTAAACAAAACGATCTTCGATCGGTGAAAGTAGTAATCGGTGGATTGGAAGATACTAAAATGCCCAAATTCGTTGATCCGAAGATACCGAATTCTAGCTATCCCGAACTCGTTGATCGCGCACGATACCGAGTTCAAAGATCTTCAATTCTTCAAGCGTTGATCAAGTGCACTTGATTCCGCGAATCGGCTTCTACAATCGTTGAATCGAGCGCACTCGATTAACCGAAAGAGGAGATAGGAGATACACTCGACTACCAATTGAAATTGAAAGCACAAAGCTAACAAAAGAGAATTTTATTCAATATTCAACAACCTTTACAAATGAGAGACTTGGCCTATTTGTAGGCATTTTACAACTCACACGAAAAAAACAACAAAAATTACATCTCCTAAGTCGGTTCCGACCTAACAGTCACGACTTACGACTTAAAGATTAGACGACCCAAAACATAGACGACCTACAACATAGACGACCTAAACAGAGTTACAATACATCACATTACAAGGCCTTCACGACCTAAAAACATACTGCGACTTAAGACTTGAGAATACAACACACATATTCCAGGAGCGACTTAGCAGCTATCTTCCAGCGACTTAAGCTTTAACGGTTTAGATTAACTCGGCATAAGAATCTACGCATCCAGAGCTTCAGCGACTTAAAAACTTTGCGGCTTCCCAAATCAACGTCTTAAAGAGATCAACGGTCGTCATACTTCAGCGACTTAAAGAATGGACGGCATCCGTAGCTTTGCGACCTAAAATAAGTGGCTTCAGAAACTTCGCGACCTAAGCCTTGCGACTTAAGACTTCTCGACTTATCTTCCTAGATTACCCAGCGACCTATCACAGGTTGTGACCTTCTCGTGCGACCTAACATAGGTCGAATCAAAACTCCGCGACCTAACTTAGGTCGTATTCTTCTAGCATGTTCGAGCACCCTCTTTCCTATTTCGCTAGGTCGTACGCGACCTAAAAGCATGTTGGTCATAGCTCTTTCCCTGGTGACATGATAGGTCGTTCCCACGACTTATGCCTTAGCTCGTTAGGTCGTACGCGACCTAAGAACATGTTAGGTCGTTCCAGCACCTCGTTAGCTCGCACCTTCCCACTAGGTCGTTGCCGATCTTCACTAAGTCGTTGATACGACTTAAAAGCTTTGTTAGGTCGGCTGCGACCTAAAACTTGACCTTTCCACAATTCTTCATGAAATGTTAACTCGTTAACCTCCTCCTTAGGTCGTGAGTGACCTAAGACTTCTTTAGGCCGTGAGCGACCTAAGCCTTTAACTTTCTGCACTGCATCAAGCAGGAGAATGCTAGGGGTTGTCTCGAGTTTTACTCGAAGCGGATGGGGGTTGGACTTGAAGTAATCTGGGGAGGCTCGGGTAGGAATTTCGTTCAGAGTTCAGCCTGAACCAGTTTAGCAGTTTGAATTTTAGTTTTAAATTTAAAATCAAAGTAAACCGAGTATATAAATAAAAGTTTAAATCTAAGTTAAAACCAAGTTGAATCAAATGTTTAAATATGGATTCAAAATCTTGAATTCAAAACTGTAAATTAAAAATCAGTTTTTATTTAAAATCTGAATGTTTAAACAAGTTTAAAACCAAATGGCTTTTTAAAGTAATTGGTTTTCAAATAAATATTTCAATTGGATTTTGAATATATAATCATTTGGAATCTTAAATTCAAAATGAAATTTGAATCTAAATTTAGAGTGTAATGTTTTAAATACACTTTAACATTTATGAGATCATTAATAAAGGAAAAATTTATCATAGAGATAATTAAAAATATTGAAGTGGATTAATTAATAAGATAATTAAGGAATGATTTATTTGTCAACTTTATAAATTAATGATTTAGATTAATTAATTAAGATAATCAATTTTAAACTGTTAATTACTTAATGAAAGTAATTAAGGGATTAATTACTTATTGTAATTAATGTTGGATATTCTAATAAATTAAAGTTAATTTATAATCACTTGTTGTAATTAATTAAGAATGATTAATTAAAGGGTGATTAATTAAGGGTTGATTTATTTATTAATGAATTAATTAAAGGAAATTAATTAAAGGATTAATTAAATAATTAAAGTAAATTATTAAATAATTTAAGGTTAATTAATTTAATTAATAAATGATTAAAGGATAATCAATCAAAGGATTTGAAATTAATTTATGCTAATTAACCAGGATTAGTGACGAATCTGATTTAATTTGATCAGATAAATAAATTGATCCCACTTGTGAATGTTTGGACTTGACTGGATAACTGAATTATTTGATATCCCTGATATATGATACTTTGTGATACATTCTGATTTATGTTGTGATCTGTAATTTGATCATCTGTGATATATATCTGTGATCTATATGATAGGCATTATAGTTTATATCGCTTATCAACTATATTTAGGTATTCTGATCTGTGATGATTGTATGATGTTGCACTATTGTGTGTGAAACCCCTGGACTACACTTTACACACACAAATATGGATTTCACGAGGAAATCGGTTAAGTCACAGATAATTTAAATTCAATGGTTTTGAAATTGAAATTTTAATTTCAATTGATTTTGAAATTAGAAAATTTGGATTTAAAGTGAAAAGCTTTTGAAATAGAATTTCAAAGATAAAAGTTATTTTGATAACTTAATCGAGTTTTGAAAATTTAAATAATCTGATTTAAATTTGAATTCAAGTTTGAAATTTAATTCTATGATTTGAAACTAGGGATTGAAGATGCTGTATAAGTTATATATATATATATATATAGGTTGAACCATTTTAAACATATTGATTTGGGGATTTGAATTTAAATTCAAAGGTTTTCACTCGTGTAAATAAAATTGGATTTTTCTGAAATGAAAACTATTTGCTTTCAAATAAGAAGTGAACTTCCAAATTGTGTTAAAAGGAATTTTAAGATTTAAATGAAAATGATTTCCAAGTTATGGAAACGATTTGAAAGCTATAAGTTAAATCTTTAATTTAAAGATTTTAAATGAGTTTAACCATTCAAAATGGAAATGTTTTGAAAGCTATAAGTTAAATCTTGACTTAAAGGTTTAACGAGTTAATCCAAGTGAAATGGAAATTGTTTTGAAATATATGAATGAATCTTTGGAAATGGGGTTAACTTTGTGAATTAATTTTTTTTAAAAAAGATTTGAAATGGTAAATTGTTTTAACCATTCGAATGAAAAGTTTTGGGTTTTAAGCTGTGACTTAATTGAAACCCCAGTATCCATATGATTTTCGAATATTTCGCTCACTATTCGGGTTAGCCAGGAAAGGACCTTTGGGTCGTATAACCCATTCCGAATAATGATACGACGTATATGAATGGCATTTGATGATCGGTGTTGAAGACCGGATATTTTTGAAAACGGAAGGATTACCGTCGAGTTACTCTACATCGGCTGATCTCCGGTATAGAGGTTTTATCACCCTTAGTGACGGGAAGTCCGGACGTGATTGAAAATTATCTGGAATTGCAAGGGCTTCGTGAGAAGTGCCTTCGGTTCTGTTCGAACCCGGAACAGACTTGTATGGATTGTATGTCTGACATTACACTTTGAGATATAAAGCCAATTTCTTTCAAATACATTTCTATTGGTGGCGGAGAATTTATTCTCTTAGCTTAACACCCTTCTCTGAGACGTACGAGCTCAGAGGTTACGTAGTTGAAATTTATCAGCGATATATCCCAATTTGGTAATGTGACATGCTGAGTGTTGCTGTGTGATGATCAGTGTTTGATCATTTGTGATATGATCATTTGTTTGATCATTTATCTTTATGATCATAGGTTGATCATCTGTTGACCCAAAGCGTGGCTTTTTGAAAAAGCGTAGCTTTGTGGACGAGACTTCGTCGAGCCTCACAACCCGGTAATGGTCGAAACAGAAATGTTGCGGCAAGGTTTCAGGGGTAGCTCCCCTAGGGTATGACCATTCCTTCTGGAAAAGGGTAGTATCATGGTATGGAGCCCAGATACTTACTCATGTGGATACACTTATTTATTATGTGTGATGTTGGTTTCGAGGTGCCTCGGTTAAAGGTCCCAAAGGACCGGGGGTGGTATATCTCAGGTTTTGTAATATTCCCCGGGAAGGGTGGTAGCCGGCCTTGTTTGGCAGAGAACGGTTTGGTTCTAGAAGCGTCCCGCCAGAGGCGTTTCTTTCGTGGAATAGGAAATTCCTTAGCCTGACCATTAGTTGGAAATCCATCTTCCAAATACGAACTTTGTACGGTATTAGTTGTAGAACCTGCCATCTATTTATGGTGGCGCCCCACTGTTTGGATGGTAGCTATAGTAGGCATACGATACTGGTCGTATGTTGGCTAAGATTTATATTCTACTTTCGAAATGTTTTCTGCATTATGCACTAGTAATAATATCAAATGATTTGATTTTTCGTAGTAAGCATCTTTGACTATCATAAGAAGAAATCTCCTCCAATTCTGCGTTTGCATTGTGTGTGTGGTGGGAGGTCTTATGGTAGTTTCATTTTCTAAAAGCATTTCGAATTGACTTTAAAATTCTCTACTATTTGTTTTTAAAGATAAACTGTTTTAGTTGCTCACACCAGTCCCATGACTGATCCGGAGTTTATTGTTTATTTCCTAAACTCTGGATGCTCAAAATTTTTCTACACGAGCAGTCTAGAGTTGGGCTTTTCAGATATTCAGATTTAGTAGATTTTCTGGAGCTAGTTCAGTCTTTGGATCGGACTGCACTTGATTATCTTTGTGCATCGTTATTGGGAGTTCGAGCTATATCTGGTTTGGTGCTTTGAAGATGGAGATTATCCGCTGTTGTTGTTATCATTTTCTTTTCCGCTGCTATTTGTTGTATCATATCTATGATGTACATTGATATTCATTATATCACTCTGTTGTATTAGATATTGTATCAGATATTGTATATCAATGAATTATTCTTTTATTCCACTGTGTTATTTACTTAATGTTGTTATAAGCTCCGGCGACTCGGATTTGAACGGTCGAATCTACGGCATTCGAGTACGATGTAAAGTATGGATGTCGATTTTCGAGCGCGAAAATCCAGTTCGTTACAACGCATCAATTCCATTTCGATTCCCTAACCATTTTCACTTTTCAAAATAGAATCCACTATTTTTCCCAAAACCTATTTTCATATCTCGATATAAATTCACACTGTGGAATTTTATTCCAATTCATCAATTTGTATCCTTTTTCCATATTTATACACATGGTTTATAAATTGGTAAACTCCATTGAGTTTTTCACTTATTTAAAAAACTAATCCCATTTATAAAATCTCATTGTATAAATCCATTTCTTCATAGATTCCATTTATTTCACAAATCTATTTAAAATATCGATTTCAACTATTTTCCTATTTTCCAGAAATATCATTTAAAAATCCATCGATTAAAAATCCTCTATATAAATATTTTTAAAGTCTTTATTTTAAACGTTTTACGAATAGATAAGTAAAACCCTAATATTAAATCATTTATTTTATCCAAATCAACCTCCTTTAAAATAATCCAAATTTCGATATAATTATTTTTATATTCAAAATCTCCTTTTAAATTCCTTCAAATTCCAAAATAATATTTATGGTATTAAAATACCAAAATTTAGGCTAGTGCTATTATAGCATCAAATAATTCACATCACAACAATAATCTATATCAGATTATTCTAACACATCATATATTACTATATATAAAAACAATCAATATAAGTTTGAGGAATCCAATTGGATCCCTTCAACCTGTTTCCCTGCATCCACGGATGTTAATACAATAAAAAAATACCAATCTCACTTCGAGGGGGATATCACAGTATATAGGGCCATCCTCTATTATGCAGGGCGCAAATGGTCTCATCCGCTCCAATCAGCGGGTATATATATCCAACTACTAATATATATAATATAACATTCAACTGATAATAATATATCAATTCAACCAATCATCCAATTACCAACTAAAATTATTATAAATTTAACTAGTCAACCAAATTGAGTGAGATTTTCTCACCTTGATTTTTAATTTGCTAATCGTTCCAATTTAATTCTTTTGCACAGATTCCACAGCTCCAAACTCCACACGACTGATTCCGTTCGATTTAACCTCGTATAAGAAAATTTCGAACAATATAAATTAAAGATTACAATTTATAATTACAATTTGTTACCTAAATTACCTATTAACAAAATTAAATAACCTTCTTCTTCTTCCACTTCTAATAAAACTTCCTATACAACACAAACGTATGAAACCCAGCTTGACCAACCTCGGATGATTGCGACCAAGCCTAATTGATGCTACAGGAAGAAGTCGCATCCTATCTCTTTGTACGTAAGCTACACCATGCCGAGACAACCAGTTTGCTATTGTCAAACCCTAGCTTGCCTCGACGACTCGCATCTCAAACCTCCAGCACCCTAAAATCGAACGCCACCTTCCTCGTCCAACATCGCCTCCTCCCATTGCCACTATGCTCGAACAACACCCAAGTCGAGAAACGCCTTCCTTTGCCACTTGACTTCCCACCTCGAACTGCCGCGACAACAACCACCGTGCACTCGCGTGTTCCGCCCGTTTCCTCGATCGTTCTTGAATCCTCCAACCGCCTCGACTTTATCTCTACACATGCAATTTTTTATTTATATACAGTCAATTTCAATTTCATAAAGAAGAGGGAAAAGGGGATACACAATTTATAAAAGGAAATAGTGGCTTGTTCTAGAAGAGTAGGGTTTGACTGTGAAGTTATATAATATTATTAATTTTCCCAAAATATCTCGCTTATAATAATTTAAAACATCAAACTCTTATCGAGGTGTGCCACTTGGTGTTCCTATGTTATCTCGCTATTCCAACTCAACGGAACAAGTTTTGAGTTCCAATTCAATCGTGTAGAGAGGACAACTTTTTAAATTGACTATTTAAATTAAATTCAATTATTTCCAAGCGTTTTTAGATCGCATGACCAAATGGTAAATCCAAACTCTACGAAATTCAGAATTCGATAATAATACACTATTATGGATCCAATGGAATTAGTTTCGTCGAATTCCGAGACTATGCCCCGGATCGCTATTTTAATGCATCGATTAAATCGACGATTTCAAAAATTTACAAAATCACTTCAAATTCCAGTTTTAAAAAGTTATTTACTCAATTCTAATTCAAATGGAATTTATATCAGCATTAGAAATCGTTTCAATTCATATTCAACTCCAATTTAGTTACTTAAATGATTTTCAATTATTAATTCAACAATTAATTTATCCAACAAATCACTATACTGGGAAGTTAAGTTTTATTCCACTTATTTGATCGATAAACTTAATATTAAAATTTCATTTACATTTCAAATTCAATATTTAAAATAAATTAAATGTTCAAATCAAACGACTGAAAATCTAAGTCGTTACATTCTTCCCCACTTAAAAGAATTTCGTCCCCAAAATTGCTAAGGTAGGACGAATGATCCAAACCCATTAACTTATCAAAACCCACTTAGTTAAACTCGACATTCCACTTTTCTAATCTTTTAGTTCTAACCAAACAATTAGTTTTCCCTTTTCTAATTCAAACCCCTTTATTTTCATTACAATTCAAAAATAAACTTTTTAGTTAACAGAAATTTTCAAAAATTTTCTAACTCCTTAAATTTCCAATTTTTTTTGCAGAGTCTCCCTTGTACGAAGAGCCTTTTGCAATATGACAAGAGAGATAAAAATATGTACATTAGCCCACACGGTCGAAAAACACAATATATATCAATATTTGTATCCTTGTAGTATTTAATCCGAAAATGTACCATTATTTAGCATTTTTAAGCGAGCGGCTTATTTTATATGTAATTTGCGCGGCCAAAATCTAGCCAAACGGTCTTCTTGTACCTGTACTTACTTAATTTAAATACATAGGTACCAAAAACATGAAATTTAATAACATTTTATTTATTTAAATGGTTAAACTCATACTTTGCACAACTAAACATGTTAAACAAGTATTTATAAGCAATCACAAGGGTCTAATACTAATTTAATTACTTTACATCGATTCATATACCATTTCATTCAATTCGAATGATTCACAACCCATATTACTTACATTACACACACTATATATTCATATCCATTTCAAATTGATTCTAAATTAATTTATTCACTTTTCATTGATTAAAAGAATTTTATTTACCTTCGTTTTGGTCAAACGAATATTTTTCCATGTAAATTCCGTGATACTCATTTAATAAAATGATCATCTAAGCTTATAAACTCTTTAAATTGATTCTAAACCAATTTATCCATTTCTATTGATTCATCATAGAAATCTTGTTCGCTAAATCTTTATATTCAGCAACCATCCAATCCATGCCAATTTTATTTATGAACCATTTCGTAAATTTACCTGAGCCAAGTTTTCATCCAAATATATTAACTTAAGTTAATCCATTTATTTCCAATTAATTCAACTATATAACTTAAGTTTATTACCTGTGGAAACAAATTCCATTTCAATTTTGGATTGATTCTTATTCCATCTATTCAATTCCATTTAACTCAAATTTCATTCCAATATCCAGTTCACTAATTAATTCATCTAATTAGTTTACTTCCACTTTATACTGTTGAATATGCAAGTATATGATTTTTGTTTGATGATAATAAACATATATATATATATATTTAAATGTATTTCTTAATGTACTATTTTATTTTTCACATAGTTAAATAAATATTTGCTGAATAAAATAAATAACACAGAATTTAAATTCAAACAGATATTTTATTCAAACAAATATTTTGTTACAATTTTGAATAGTACAAATTTGAGCTCTCACTATATATATATACACACACACACACAATTTGCAATTACAATACAATTTCGATTACATCATAATTTTTTTACTATACATTTGCACCTCACTACATATCACTCATTTACTCATATTTATCTTCAACTCTATTCTAGCTTGAATCCAGCATCTGAGTTATCTGCAAAATAAACATTGACGCGGTAAAATTGAAAAAGAAATATCTTGTGCAGTGTAAAATAAAATGTGTGTTTTTGAAAATATTATTTGCCTCAGTTATTTGGGTTGTTCATCATCATTTATTTTGAATTCATCATACACGAACTAGTGACGTGCACATTGTATCAATGTACATGCCACAAGGCCGTGCACACCGATATACACTTGATAAAACTACATGGACAGTTGAGAACAAGGTCAAACCCAATAAAATGCTAGATTCAACTCAAGTACAAATATTCAAGTGCAATATAAAAATAATGTCACGACATGAGCACAAGGTCAAACCCGAGGCAAAGCTAGGTTCAACTCAGGTGCAATACAAAACTATGGGTCAAGACACATAAAACAAGCCTCGACCAAAAATTCAACTGGTCAGAGAAACCACAATACAACTCAGTGCAAGACAAATTCCAAAATCACTTGAACTAGAGCACCTGAAGTTCAGTGGCAACCAAACAAAGATGAAGCAAACATGTAGGACAATGGAGTCATGAAGCAACAAACCCAAAATAGAAAGCACTTTGAGTTTATATGGAAAAAATAGTTCACACAAGTACAAAACAGATAAGTTGCTTCGCCTCATTTGTGTCGGTTGTCCATAAAACCGACACAAATAGTATAATTTGTGTCGGTTGTTTATTAACAACCGAAACTATTGACTTATGGGGTAAGAAGAAAATGTTAAAAATGTAATTTGCATTTGTTGTTCTTAAGAAACCGACACAATTGAAGAGAAGCAATAGATTTACTCGTGTCGGTTGTTTGAACAACCGACACAATTAAATACAATAGCATCGGTTGTCCAAAAACCGACACTATAGGCACACAACTTTTTCACCCAAATCCATTTCAACCGCCCCCACGAACCCCAATAATTCCTGACTAATTCGTAAATCATGTCCGAAATCCTAATTCTCATTCTTCTCCCCACCTCCAGGCCTGAACACCTTCCTCTCCTCCCTCCCCCTCTCCGATCCCCTCAACGCCAACGACTCCTTCCTCACTCTCCCCTCCTCCCTCAAAAAGTCCCTCTCCCTAAGTTTAAATCTCCCTCGCCTTTGGAATCTCATGTGACGCCTTCGTTGTTGACCAGGTCCGGCATCGCCTATAATGTCTGTGACATCAACTCGGCCTGTCAATGTCTTGGCCCGTAGTCTTTCGAAGCTATGCAAGATGCCATCCCTCCACTTGTTTAATCCCTGCATCGGTTATCTGCTGCTCCTGACAAGGCTCCGGCAATGGCGTGCAGCCCTAATGACGTTACACATTTAGCCACGCCGAACCCTTTTAGAGCTCTGGTTTTTGATTTCACATCCTCGGTTGGGCCAGTTTCAGGTGTTTCAAATATTGAATCTTCCTCTCAGATTTCCCCCTTTCTTGTTCAAGGTAAGGATGTAGGGTTAATACAGATTGTTGCACGAGTGAATTGGTTGGTGTGCGGGATGTATATGTTGAGCATTTGAGTTGTGGGCCTGCTATTTTTTAGTGCGCTCCTACTGTTTGTGTGAACGCCAAGGCTGCCAATGTTTATGTGAATGCCAAGGCTGATGTTTCCAATCGGGAACAGTCAATATCAAAAGATTATTGTAAGGTTGTCAAGGTTTCTGGTGATGTTGAAGTAAATTTGGGTGAGAAAGTGGTTTTCGCTAATGTTCACGAAGTGGAGGGGCCTGTTTCTGTGGAAAGAGCGCAATAGACACTCAAACTATTTGTGTAATGCCAATGCCAGCCGTCAGCCTGATGTTGTTGGTAATGCTAAACCACCAAAATCATCATTATAGTCTGATGCGCAGGTGTTGATTATCTCTTGATATTATATATTGCTTCCAGTTTGCCACTTTACCATGTATAACAGAAGAATCTACACACACAGTCACCCCAACCTAATTTGTTAAATATTAAGTTTTATTATTGTTGAAATATTTAATAATTTAACAATGGATGAAATGAGCAGCAAGTTTATTCTTTGAATACATCTTATATGCTTATAAATAGCAGTAACCCATAATTTATATATATATATAATTATATTTAATACAAACCAAACTAAATATAATTAAAGTTTAATATCTACTTATCAGATAGTATATATATGGGAATGTAAATCTAAGATTAACAAAAGAATAAAGTGATCCTTTACATTATATTATTTGGATGTTGCTTTAAGTATGCGTGTTTATGCGAGTACCAATGTTGTTAGCAATAGGAGAGTTGGTTTTACTTTCGTGCATGCTTATATTTCTAGGATCTAGGCCTTTCCAGCACGAGTATTTTGTTATGGATATGTTGATCCATTGATTTATACAACTTGTACGTGAATGTATGCAATAAACTGTATCATAGTTGCACATATATGCATTTTTAAATAAAGGCACTTTTGTATAAGGTATTTTCAGGTTTGTGATAAAGTGTTTTTTGCATGTGTTGTTCCATTCCACGTCTCCGTCCCAGTTTACGTCAAGCTCGCCGGCTCCTTCTCTGCCGCCGCCCCAGACACCCTCGCCTCGTTCATCTCCGCCGCGATCGAATTCTTCTCCGTCCTCGGCGGACATCCCGACCACCGCCTCTCCATCTCTCACTCCGTCAAAGAAATTGAAACTAAATCCCAATGTATTCGGAATTATTTTTCTCGAGGACATGGATAATTTGCTGTTCCGATTCATGCTGTCAATCATTCTTTCGTCATGTATTGCGGTCAGATCGTTCAAACGTAAGTCGCTCGATAGATCGGGAGCTCTCACTGGATTCTTGGTCATGGCGATTCATTTGTGTGCTGGGTTTAGGTTCGAACCTTCAAATTCTTCAGTATTTATTTTACTGTTCTGATATTATTATTATTTAATGCTTAATGATTTCAATGTAGGTTTGGGGTTGTTTTGTTGGTTTTCTTCTTTTCATCCTCCAAACTTACAAAGTATTGAGAGGAGAGGAAGAGGAAGCTGGAGGATGATTTCAGAGAAGGCGGACAGCGTAATTGGTGAGATTTGTTTCTTCTTTTTAAAATGGATTTCTTGGTTGAAGTGAAATTTTAATTTGAGGTTGTGTCTGAACAATTTAAAATGGATTTCTGTGTTGGTAAGGTAGGTTCATATCCATGCATTTCAAGTTCATGAATGGGTTTAAATGCAGTTACTATATGGACAGAGTTACTATATATGTTGTGTGCGACATATAAACATATGTAAGCATGCACATACACACACATACATATATGTATGTATAATACATATGCAAACCGCAAAATATTGGGTGGTTTTAGACTATGCAGGTTAGAACAATGAAATTTATGGAGTTTATTTGGAATTTTGTAAAAGCCATTATAACCCAACAGTAAATAGTCATTGATTTTTTTATCTGTATCATTACAACATTAATTTTAACATCAAAATATGTTATATTCATTTTTTCCCCCATTTCTTATACGGTGTTGATCAAAATATCAAAGCGCAATCATGTTTCCATTTTCTATGTACAGTGAAATCAATTTCATTTTCACTAGTTGGTTCTCTTAAAAGCATTTAGTATAGAAGCATGTACTGATTATATTTGAAGAGGGACCACATCTTGTATCAACACAGTAGATGACCACCTGCTTTGGTATAAAATCAGAGTAGGAAAACATTCGAACTTCTGGGTCATTGAATAAGAAAATATAATACCCTTCGACCAAGGGTGCATTATATCAGATTCAATGTTGCTAAAACGCACCGTTGGTTAAAACTATAGGTGGTGTAAGATTGGTAATTTGGTATTAAGGTACTTCAAATAGCATATAGTATAAATTCCAAACTCTCATCAAGTGCATATTTGCATTGCAACGGCAGTAAACTAGGGACTGGTAGCAGAAAGATTATTTTCACCAATTAGCCAAGTACTATTTAGATGGTACTGCAGAAATTGTTAGGTTGATGCTCTCTGCAGTACAATATAAAAATTTGACACCTTTCCACTGCAGTGACCCCATGTAGTTGGTGCCAGTTTTAAGATTTGAAGCAAAGTCTAAACCAAATCCAATCATAGGCTCCACGTACGTTTGTTGGAAGTCTAAATACATACATATATACATGCATACATACACACACATATATAATATACACATACACACACAGATATATATATAATATTTTATATACATATGGATATACATATACACACATATACATAAACACACATTCACGCACACATGCACATAATAACATATATAAACATAAGGAAAACGTAAATTTATTGGTGCTTTTATACGATGTTAGTTAGTCAAATTAAATTTGATTTCATTATTATACATATAAAGTGGAAACGGGTTTGCAGTTTTATATTTCGATGATAAATGAGGATTGTATAAGAAACTAAAAGTTGAAAAAGAATCAATGAGTATAAGATATTTGGATACTATATAAAAATAAGATCGAGATAATAGAAGTCTAAATCCGGGATATACCAAATATATCGCACAGTCAACGGGTGCTTGGTGAACTTTCCAACCACATATTCACGTTCATTATTTCAACCATTGTCATGATGAATTTTGGTCCCTCACCATTAGCCTCAGTTAATGGTTCAAATTTGTTAAAATGATGGAACACATTTGTGCTGTGAATCATGTTAGGGGTAGGGTACCTTTAGTAGTGGCACAATCATTTTGGGTCTAATTTTTACTGTTGCTGGTCAACAGTTCTTACCCTACGGTCCATAAGCATCTTAACTTTCACTTTTGCATATCATGGGTATAAACATTGAATGGCATCTCATAAGGTTACTGTTTATGGATCTTGTCCAGTAAGAGACAGTTCCTAATACACACGAATGAAGATGTAACGTGAAGGTTAAGATGAGTGAAACTTGTTTGATGACTGTGTTAGATAGCCATTACGTGTAATATTTATCGGTTTAGATAGGTCCAAGGCCTTATTCGGTGGGATTTCACTGTCAAACAATAAATTGAATACTCAATAGAAGCACAAGGCACAAAATTACCACTTATAAGGATGCTTCTAGTTGGCTATATTTGTGAATGAAGTTGCATTGCTGTCTGCTGGAATTTTTGAAAAGTAAAATAAACTATTGCTTTACGTGAAAAAGGCTGTGAACGAAAGATATATTTTTTATTTTTTTTCCAAAGTATGTTTATTTCCCAAATTCAATCATCCAAACTAATATTCAATCTTATTTTGGAGATCAGATCCCAGCTCCTCAAATGTTAGTACCATTAAACAAGTGACAGATGAATAAACATGATATATTGGATGGATTGAAATCACCTACTCTGGGTCTGGGAGATCGGAGAAGGGAGGCTCTTTATCTCTGCATGTGCCATTTCCATGGGTGTCAGTTTCTGTCTCTGCAGCATTTGTGTTTGGATTCTTTTATGCTTTTTCGAAGAAAGATAGGTTTCTAAAAAGCAAGAGGAAGCAGTTCTAACCATCATCTATGTATTTGGACTCCTGGGAGCTGTAAGTTCTTTATATACCGAACTGGATGTTATGTCACTAATATTCTACAATGCCATTAGCAACGTTATAGAAATGAACATTCTTACGACTTGTATAAAAAAAATCATAAAGCTTAACTTTACTTAAACGTACGTTCAAACGTGTACAAACGGCATAAAATAACATTAATTGAATACAATTTAGTATGAACTTTCTCTCACAGATGTCCACCCACAGAGTTCTGGTATTCCATCTCTAACTTCGTATTGAAACATAAAATAATATATTAAAATTTACATAGCTTAAACCACAACAAAAGGTTAAAAGCAAAATATATTTTTGTTGCCGATCTCTTTTGACATGCACCTAACGTTGTCGTAGGCATTGTTGAACAAATAATACAATAAAAGCGAGCCAACGCGCTTAGTTTTTTCATCGGGGGTAATAAAGGAGTATATATCGAGGAGTTTCTATGGATCTGTGTTTTGAGGTTGATTTCCGATGAATACACTTTTTGCTTTGGCTCTCGTGTCAGTCGGAGTTATGATTTTGTCATTTCTACTGAGTTGCTCGTGAGATAAACACCGCCGTGTCCTAATTACAATATCTTAAATTGGATTTTGATGCAGCTTTCTATACCTGTCCGGCCCAGAGATTCACACCTTTCTTAGACTGATGGTCGCCGATGTTTGTGCGGTCAGTCGTAATATATAGCTCGTTGCCTTATGAAAGTCACGATGGTCAGTCTTAATATATAGCTTGTTGACTTAGCTATTAAGTTAATCATATGCAGGTAATATCCGAATTATATAATATTTTTTCCTGTCAAAATTTTATCCATATCTGATTATTCTGTTCGAAATTTGAGTAGTTATGAGTCCCAGTAAACCAAAAGACAATATATTTCCATGCGTTTAACAAAGTGGTGTTGACTAGTTCCCTTTTTTGCTAGTGTCGAAATTGTTCACTTATTTTTTTAGTTATATATAACTAGTCTAACATGTGTGTGGTTGGTACATAATAGCTTTAATATCCCGTGGGTAATTAAAAATTTCATTGTGTTGTGGGAAAATTATGCAACTGTTGTAGATAGTGGGGTGATTAACTGTACGCAGTTTCCATAACGGATGGCAGTTCCAACAGTTTTTTGTTGGCATTTAGTCAAGTTTTCTGCTAGAATAGACAATTTCAGAATAAATAATTGTAGATTCAAAGTAAATTAAGGAAAACTCCTCGATATAATAGTAGCCTGCTGATTGATGATGATATGCGTTTCAATTTACTTGACTGAGCGTATTAAGTTCTAATGTTTACCTTGTAGTTTGTTAGGATTATGTTAGCAGCAACACTGATAGACCCTGAAACATATTTCATTACTGCATTCATTACTGATTGACCCTATGGCATGCCTTTTTACTGTGGTTGTTTTGGAATTCAATTATTTGCTTTGTAACTTGTTTTGAATGGTATACTGAGAAATAACAACTTGTACATCTTCGTTTGTGGATTGTGTACAAGTTCTGGACAAAGAAAATAATTATGGCTGTAATTTGTTTTGTGAAATGCAAAGTAGATGAATTTGAAATCATAACCGATATATTTTTGAAAAATTAGGAATTGGATTATATTTTCTAATTGGAAATAAATAGTAAAGATATTTGTTTATAATCGAGTAAAATATTGAACTTGACAAATTGGAAACGAAAATCAATTATTAAATGGATTGTATGATATGGATTGGGGATAATACATAATATATTCAGCTTATGGTTCAACCTGTGTTTGAATTACACTCTCAGATTCTTTTATGCAGAGCATTCCTGACTTAATTATTGTCTTTTGTATAACAATTCTCTTAATTGCAGGACTTTGTACGAGACAGTTCTTATAACCAACAAGAGATAGATGAGGTTTGAGAGAATTTAGCTAGTTATATCATGTATAATTGGATGTAGTTGTTTTTTGTTGTGTACGTTGATCTTTTGTAACGTACGTTGGTATTTTGTTATGTACGTTATGTTTGTGATAGATTATATTCTATTTTGTTCTGTAAACAAGAATTATGTTGATGGATAATATAATTATATTTTTTGTTCAATCAGTTCATAGTAACGTTCGTTTATAAAAAATTAAAATTCAATTTCATACTGTTTTTATAATCTTAAACGGTAATAATATTTTTTTTTTGCTTTAGATATAACTTGTGTCGGTTGTTACTTCAAAGGGAACCGATACAACTGCATATCAATTGTGTCGGTTGAAAAAACAAACATAACCGACACAAATATCAATCATTTGTGTCGGTCGTCAATAAGGAACCGACACAAAACAAGCAACAGTTGTGTCGGTTTTTCTTAAAGGACCGACACAATAAACGGCGGTTTGCTTCACTATACAAGCTGATTTGTGTCGGTCCTATTAGAAAGACCGACACAACTGTTTATAGTTTTGTGTTGGTTCTCTATTACCAACTGACACAAATAATTGATATTTGTGTCGGTTGTACAACCGACACAACAGAAAAATATCTTTTGTGTCGTCTTCATTTGTGTCGGTTGTAAAACCGACACAACAGGGGTTACACAACCGACACAAATGACAAGTTTTGTACTAGTGTCACCAGACTCCAAAATGGATAAACAGAACTAAACCAGTACAAAACCTCACCAGCAACAAAGTGTACATGTAAACCAGAGAATTCAACCAAGTGAAGACTCTAATAGAAACACAATAAGGCATGGTCAGATCTCCAAAAAACTAAGTACAACGAGCATACATATATATATGTATACAAATATACGTACATATACATACATACATACATATACATACATACATACATATATATATAGGCAGTGCACATATAAACAAAACTAGAAACTTAACCAAACCAAGAACTGAAATGAAACCAGAACAAACTCCATGTACACTTGCACCAGATCAATCAAGTGAAGATATCAAGTGCACCAACAATAGTTCATGAATGAACCTGTGAAGACTACAAGTGCAAAGTACCAATGGAGCAAGTCATAAACAACCAGACTCCATGAACACAACCAGTTAATCACCAACAAACAAGCACCAGACTCGACCAAAACCACAATGCATCAGATGTCCAGACTAGACTTTAAGATGACAAGGAACAAACCACAATATCAAAGTGCAAATGGAATACAAAGCAACACTGATACCAAACACAACATGAATACATGTGCAGTGGCAATATGAAGCAGGTCAATATTCAAGAAAGAGTACAATGCATAAGCAGACTACAAGACCAAGTCTTAAACAACAAATGCAGTGACAATGTACATTAAATCAAGTGCAACATCAACATGGTAGTGGACAATGAAGTTAGAAAATCAAGGCATGTTTTAAGTAGCAGTTTCGAACAAAGACAGAGGTGGTTCAAATATCATCAATCTTAAAGGCCGAAGTCAATTTTTTATCTCACAGTAGATAATATAATGAACATGAATCAAATAAAGTCAATGATCATGCCAAAAATCAAAGCCGTGATGACTAAGAAAAAAACAAAAAAGCCAAAATCGAAGCCGTGTTAATCAAGCCAGAAAAATATACAAACTGAACCAGTAAGAAAACATCATAAGCATCCAAATGAAAATCAGTAGCCAAGGACTAATTCAGTAAGATATATACGAATGAAATTATAGGAATTCAAATCCTATTTAACCCAAATCATCATCGGCATGTGAAGCATCGAGTTCAAGCAAATTAACCAAACAAGCAAAAGGGAATTACATACCAATTCAAAATCAAACTCGATCGAGAAGCAGCCGTGTGCAAATCAAAGAGACGGTGGATCGACAAAGCTAGAAATGCAAAAACATCCACTCGATCGATCAACGAAGTCGCTTCTTCATATTCGCAAAGACCTAATCTCTCAAAGAGGAACGAAGAGAAGCAACGAAAGCAAAAAGGAATCGGCCAACATTTTTACTTAGATAAAAAGGAAAAGGGGGATATAGTTTTATTTTGTTTTGGGCCGACTTCTTTTTATTAGTATGTTTTGGGCTTAATATTTAAAAATTAGGGTTTTGTGTTTTAGATTGTTTTTAAATTTTGTATTTTTCTTTTAATCTTTTGTAATTTCTAGTCATGTGACTAGGGGACGAACTGCGGTGGTGTAGTTCAAGAATTCGCAACTCATTGGCTAAGTTGTTGTAGGATTTTGAGCGTAGAGTTTGGTTAGTCGATAGAGGGTGTCGCGAGTTTACGTGTGTAAGCGTCCGACTACTTAATTTCTAGTAGAAACCTTGGGGGCAGCATGAAACAACCCTGACTCGGCGCTCGAAAATCGACATCCATACCTCACCCATATTCGAATGTCGCAGATTCAAACGTCGAATCTGGTTCGCCGGAGCTTATAACAACATTAGATGAATACAACACATCGAAAAAAGAATGAATAACTTTTTATTGATATACAACATGAATATAACAATCTGATACAATTGAAATGATCAACACTATCTATATTAGAGACAAAATATATACAACAACTGAAAGAACAACAGCGGAAAGATAGCACCAAATGGTCTTCCCAGAAGAGAATCCAATATATGAATCTTCATTGCCATATTCTCCAAACACTTCAAACAATAGAGGCTCGAACCATCATCATGCTGAACTTGAACCACAATGCGATCACCAAATCCAAAGACTTCAAGGATATCGAATCTACATCTACTATCTGACTATCAGAAAACCTTACTCTAGGCTGCCCGTGTGGAAAATTGTAGGCACCCAGAGTTTAGAAAGGGAACAATAAACTCCAGGTCAGTCATGGGACTCGTATGAGCAAACAAAAACAGTTTGTCTTTAACAAAAGAAGTAAAAAGAAATCCTCAATGCTTTTTGGAAAATGAAACTACCATAAGGCCTCTCGCTACACACACAATGCAAGCGCACACTTGGAGGAGATTTCTCCTTATGACAGTCAAACATGCTTGATTCACGAAAATCCTTTTGATATTATTATTAGTGCATAGTGCAGAAAACATTTGAAAGTATAATATTAATCTTAGCCAGCATTCGTACCATTATAGTATGCCTACTATAGATACCATATTAGATGGCAGGTTCTACAACTAAAACCGTACATGGCGCATATTGGATGATTGGATTTCCAACAAATGGTCAGGCTAAGGAACTTCCTCATCAAATGGGTATGCCTCTGGAGGGACGCCCCGAGAACCTAACCGGATCTCTGCCAACACAAGGCTGGGTTACCTCTGTAACTAGGAAACTACTGACACGAGTATGCCATCCCTCGGTCGTCACCGACCTTTATCCGAGGGCCCTCAACACCAACAAAATTCCAACAACCACATAAGTTAAGTATCTGGGCTCCATACCATGATACCACTTTTTATTTAGAAGGAAATGCACATACCCTGAGGGGCGCGACCCCCATAACCTTGCCGCATTCTTCCTGTTTCGACCATTTCTGGGTTGTAAGGTTCAACGAAGTCTCGTCCACAAAGCTACGCTTTTCACAAAAGCAATGCTTCGATCAACAAATGATCAGCAACACTTAGTATGCCACATTACCAAATTTGGAGTATATCACTAGTGACCATCAACTACATAACCTCTGAGCTCGTACGTCTCAGAGAAGGGTGTTAAGCTAAGAGAATAAATTCTCCACCACCAACAGAAATGTATTTGATGGAAATCAACTTTATATCTCAAAGTGTAATGTCAGACATACAACCATACAAGTCTGTTCCTGGTTCGAACAGAACCGAAGGCACTTCACAAAGAAGCCCTTGCAATCTGGGTATTCACAATCCTGATTGGACTCCCCATCACATATGGAGATCTCTATACCGGCGCGACTCAGTGCAGAGACATTCGACAGGTAATCCTTTTGTTCTCGAAAATACCCGGTCTTCACCGTCGTCTTCAAATGCTATCCATTTCGTCGTATCATTATTCGAAATGGGTTATATGACATAAAGTCCTCTCCCGGCTAAATCGAATAATGAGCGCTTATTTTAAAAAGCATATGGATATATTGGGATCTTAGTTAAGTCACAATTTTTCAACACTTGTTCCCCAAAACCTTTCTTCTGAATGGTTTAAACAAATTTCCACTTTTAATCTTTTAAACAAAAGATTCACCCTTTAAGATCCTCTTAAATTTTGAAAACAAGGTTCACCAATCTTTAACAAAGCTTCATTCATAGCTTTCAAAACTATTTCAAACTTGATTCACCCATAACTTGAAAATCCTTTTAAGAAAAACTTGGAAATCCTTCCTTTATATGAAAGCTATTATTATTTGAAAACAAAGGTTATTCGTTTTAGACAAATCCGATCAAATATGCACAAGTTATAGCCTTTAAAGTATAAACTTGGGTTAAATTTAAATTCCCAAAATAATACATTTCAAAATACTTTAAAGATGGTTTAAAAATCCATATATATATATTATATAACTTGTATCACCACTCAAACCATAGTTTCCAAAACAATTTCAAAACTTAAACAAGATATATTACATTCAAACTAAATTTCAATTTCAAAACTTCCTTGTTTTAAAATTCATAGATATACATTATACAATCTGTATAATCCCTTTTAACCATAGTTTCCAAATACATATAGAATTCAACTTCAAAATCTTGAATTCAAATTTAATCAAATTATTTAATTTCAAAAACTCCTTTTCAAAAGTTTCTCAGATTTAACCCAATTTCTCTTCCAAATCATTTTGAATTCAAAATTCAACTTTTAAAACCATTTCATCATTTTGAATAAAATAATATTAAATTCAAATATTTGTGACTTAACCAATTCCTCGTGAAATCCATATTTTTGTGTGTGTGGGGTGTAGTCCAGGGGTTTTACACACAACAATAACATATCACAACCATCATCAATTTAAGCACAATAATATCGATAAGTGGTATAATCTTATAACGCTTATCTTCATTCACAGATTCACAGATAAATATGTAAATTCATCATAGATAAATAAATCACAGTTCACAGCTCAATTCAATACAATTCATATCACAGAACATCACACATCAGGGATATCACACAATTCAAAGAATTCAATACAATCCAAACATCCATAAGTAAGATCGATTAATCACCAGATTAATTTAAACCAAATTAATTACTTATGAATTCAATTACTAATCCTGGTTAATTAACATTAATTAATTACAAATCATTTTAATTAATTATCCTTTAATCATTTTTAAATTAACCTTTAATGATAAATTATTTTTAACCTTTAATTATTAATTAATCAACCTTAATTAATAAATCAATCAACCTTTAATCATTAAATAATTAACCTTTAATTATTTAATTATCCTTAATTAATCAAATTAATTAATTAACCCTTAATTAATTACCTTAAATTGATTATCCTTAATTAATTACAATAAGTGATTATCCCTAATCACTTGTATTAATAAATCACAAATTAATTACATTGGGTAATTATCCTTTAATTAATCAACTTTAATAATTAATTTATTACTTTTAATTAAGTAATTATCTTTAAGTAATTAATTACCTTTAATTACTTACATTAATTAATCTTAATTAATTAATTATCCTTTAATGTAATTACACAAAGTAATTATACCTTAATTATTAAACAATTTTTCTTAATTACTTTTATTAAGTAATTTACCTTTAATTTATTACATTAATTAATTAACCATTAATTAATTAAGTAATTATCATCATCTTTTAAATTACATTAAGAAATTACTCAAGACCTTAATTATTTTAAAAGATAAACATTTTATCTTTATTCATTAATTAATTTCATTCAGGTTTATTTGATAAACCTTTGAAAATAAATCTTCATAACATACAAATCAACTTAAAACCCTTTAAGTTACTTAAAACTATTACTTTACATCGTTTAAACTTATTTAAATAAACTTTTAAAATAAGTTTAAAATAATAGGTATAAAATACCTTAAATTTAATAGATTTAAAAATAATTTATTTTAAACCTTTAACCAATTCCAAAACCTATATAAAACATTTATTATTAATGAAGAAGGTGTTTAAAACTTGATTAAATTTAAAATTTGAATAAAAACTTGTTTTATTTTTAAATTTCAATATTGTTAAAATCTAAACCCAAGACCAACTCGAGTGTTAACCCGAGCCAGATCCCGTTTTACTCGAGTATGTCCCCGAGTCACCCCTTCTTTTTATTTCTTTTAAACTTTGTTATGTTAACATTTAAACTGTTGCTATCACTCACGAGCTAACCCGATAATCTACTCGAGCCATAACCTCTTTTCCCCGAGATTATCTTCGAGTTACCCTCCTTCTTCTCCAACCCAGAAAACATCCAAACACCATTGATATCCGTGCACATGCACAGAAGCTCCGATCGACTTCGATCATCGTCGCGACCTTCGACACATCAACGGCGATCTCTCTGACTCACCCAAACACCTAGATCATCGATACACATAGGAGATTGAAATCGAGCTACTCAACACTACCAGGAACCAAACCTGACCACCAAAATCACCCCGCTCCTCCTATCTCTGACCACCGGAGAACACATCGACCAACCTAAAACCTCGCCACTATCCAATGCTGCAATTCCCTTTGCTCGATGCAACCACGTCCCTGAAATTGACTCTCAAACATCATCGACCAGACCTGGTTATTAAACCCTACATCATCACTTTCCAACCACCACGACCTACGAGAAACTCAGTTGCCATTTTACCCCTAACCACCGACCTTCAACCTTCCTCCAACCACCATCTCGAGATTACTGGACCTTGCGATCGCCAGAAATCGAGAAAAATCTAGATTCCGTTCAACCCCAAATTCCACATCCAATACCAAACTAAAAATCATTACCTCATTACTAAAATTCATCATTTTTGATTTCGATTACATATACACAATTAAAACTGGAAATCAAGATTATCGAATTTTCTAATTTGAAATGTTCATTACTGTAATTTCCAATTATAAAATATTTATTTAATAAATATATTTGAAACCATTTTTAACATTAGTATTTCATTGTTATAATCACTTTTCATTTAAAGATCGAAACATAAAAAGGTTTTGGTGGGATGATTTTCATTCTTTTGAACAGGTTTGAAACCCTGTAATGTATTAACAGAGATATATGCCTGTATGCACACAGAATATACAGGCATGCAAGCATTTTCACAGCACATTTTCAAGCATCAACCATATGTAAACCAAGTATAACATATTCCAGATTTTTATATAGGTAGTTTGCTCACGTGGAACATGAACAAGAGGAACTTTGAAAACCTGGAATTTTGTTTTGATTTCTGAAATTCTGGAAATCTTGATTTTGAATTTGAAAACTGGGAACTTTAAATTGATGTTGAGTTGAAGCTTTAAATCTTTGCTTCAGGTTGAAATTGAAACTTGAAAGTGTTGTTGTAGTTTGATTTGCAACATTATTTAAATTAATACTGAGATGATCTTTGCTCTGAGATTAGGTTTTGATTTCAAGTTGAAAGCTTTCAGGTTTGAGTTGAACTTTGATTTTTACTTTTGTTTTTCTGGTTTTGTTTTCCAGATTTTCTTTTTGTTTTCTTTTCTGGTTTATAGCTTTCTTTTGTTTTGAATATTAACAAAGAAAAAAAATGAGAAAGAAGGAGATATGATATATACATAGCCTTTTTTATTTCATTTATTAAACTCAAAATGAAAAGAAATTTTAAAACATGACACTTGTAGATTTGTATGCTAAAATAGTTACAAATGTCTAATACAATGTTATTATAATTTTACAAATGTCATAAACTTATATTTTATGTTTATACCCCTTTGTTAAACTTTTATTTATTTATGTAGATTATCTATTTTATATTTACATATGTTTAAACTTTTATATGTTTTCAAACTATATTTTTTTAAAGAAAATGTTCTAATCTTTATAACCAATCCTATTTTTAAACTTAGTTTATTATACTTTTAAATGTATGAATGTTTATATTTACACATTTTCTATTACTTATGCTTATATAACCTTTTTAAAGAAAATGTTTTAAAAACTTAATTATACACTAATATAATCACATATATTATATATTAGTTTCAAATATAAAGTTTTTAAATCCAATTTGTTTTTATAAAATATCTACAATTTGAATTTCCAATCAAATTCTATTTTACAATCCCTTTCTATATATTTATTCCCAATTTTCCAAATTAATTCACAATTAATTCCAAAATTTTATATTAATTATCAAATTAAATTTGACTCAAAACCGAAATCGTTACAAATTCCCCCCTTAAGAAAATTTCGTCCCCGAAATTTGCTAGACAGGAAGATAATCAAAGAACAGATAGAGAAATGTTTTAGCAGATCAAACTGAATATCTATTCTATATTTGGCTTACCAAATCAGAATATCATCAATAAATATGAGAACGAACTTATTCAATACTTCATAAGATACTCAGGTCATCCGCTCTACGAGATATGAAGAGGCATTGGTTAGTTCGAAAAGATAACTAACTATTCGTAGAATATATATGGACCCCAAAGAATAGAGAAATGGTTACAATCCAATTAAACTTCATATTTAATTAACCAATTTATTCCAATTAAAATTCAAATTTATTAAAGTTAAAACGAAAAGATGATAGAAAACTGATGAAGAGAATACGAAATAAGAACTTTTCTACAACAGAGATTCGCAGGGCCACCACCACACCAAAGCTTCTTCTTGTAGCTGCCATAGAATGATGAATTGAAATGGGATGATGATCAAAAAAGATTGATGGGAAAAGATTGTTCCTTGTTGTTACAAGGTACTGACCATTTGTAGTGGTACTCCCCTGTCCCCTACCTCATCCTCTTCTTGCACTCATTCTCACTATTAGTGAATAGTAAGAGAGGCATATGGACGAATATCTTAGGGAAACTCATTCTAGGGCATTTCAATCCTTATCTCTAATGAGCCACCTAATGTGTTATACTCCTGAGCGAAAGTTATTACTCAACCTTCAACTCTAATACCAAATGAAACGACCCTGACTCGGCGCTCGAAAATCGACATCCATACTTCACCCGTATTCGAATGTCGCAGATTCAAACATCAAATCTGGTTCACCGGAGCTTATAACAACATTAGATGAATACAACACAGTGGAAAAATAATGAATAACTTTTTATTGATATACCACATGAATACAACAATCTGATACAATTGAAATGATCAACACTATCTATATCAGAGACAAAAGATATACAACAACTGAAAGAACAACAGCGAAAAGATAGCACCAAATGGTCTTCCCAGAAGAGAATCCAATATATGAATCTTCATTGCCAAATTCCCCAAACACTTCAAACTAAAGAGGCTCAAACCATCATCATGCTGAACTTGAACCACAATGTGATCACCAAATCCAAAGACTTCAAGAATATCGAATCTACATCTACTATCTGACTATCTGAAAACCTGACTCTAGGCTGCCCATGTGGAAAACTGTGGGCACCCAGACTTTAGAAAGGGAACAATAAACTCCAGGTCAGTCATAGGACTGGTATGAGCAAACAAAAATAGTTTGTCTTTAACAAAAGAAGTAAAAAGAAATCCGCAATGCTTTTTGGAAAATGAAACTGCCATAAGGCCTCCCGCCACACACACAATGCAAGCGCACACTTGGAGAAGATTTCTTCTTATGACAGTCAAACATGTTTGATACGCGATAATCCTTCTGATATTATTATTAGTGCATAGTGCAGAAAACATTTGCAAGTATAATATTAATCTTAGCTAGCATACGTACCATTATAGTATGCCTACTATAGCTAATATATTAGATGGCAGGTTCTACAACTAAAACCGTACAGGGCGTGTATTGGATGATTGGATTTCCAACAAATGGTCAGGCAAAGGAACTTTCTCACCGAATGGGTACACCTCTGAAGGGACGCCGCGAGAGCCTAACCGGATCTCTTCCAGTACAAGGCCAGGCTACCTCTATAACTAGGTAACTACTAACACGAGTATGCCATCCCCCGGTCGTCACTGAACTTTATCTGAGGGCCCTCAATACCAACAAAATTCCAACAACCACATAAGTTAAGTATCGAGGCTCCATACCATGATACCACTTTTTATCCAGAAGAAAATGCACATACCCTAAGGGGCGCGACTCCCATAACCTTGCCGCATCCTTCATGTTATGACCATTTTCGGGTTGTGAGGTTCGACGAAGTCTCCTCCACAAAGCTATGCTTTTCACAAAAGCCATGCTTCAATCAACAAATGATCAGCAACACTTAGCATGCCACATTACCAAATTGGGAGTATATCACTAGTGACCATAAACTACATAACCTCTAAGCTCGTACGTCTCAGAGATGGGTGTTAAGTTAAGAGAATAAATTCTCCGCCACCAACAGAAATGTATTTGATAGAATTCAGCTTTATATATCAAAGTGTAATGTCAAGCATACAACCATACAAGTCTGTTCCGGGTTCAAACAGAACCAAAGGCACTTCACAAAGAAGCCTTTGCAATCCGGGTATTCACAATCCCGATCGGACTCCCCATCACATATGGAGATCTCTATACCGGCGCGACTCAGTGCATAGACATTTGACAGGTAATCCTTTCGTTCTCGAAAATACCCGGTCTTCACCGCCATCTTCAAATGCTATCCATTTCGTCATATCATTATTCGAAATGGGTTATATGACATAAAGTCGTATCCCGACTAAACCGAATAATGAGCGCTTATTTTAAAAAGCATATGGATATATTGGGATCTTAGTTAAGTCACAATTTTTCAACAATTGTTCCCCAAAACCTTTCTTTTGAATGGTTTAAACAAATTTCCACTTTTAATCTTTTAAACAAAAGATTCACCCTTTAAGATCCTCTTAAATTTTGAAAACATGGTTCGCCAATCTTTCACAAAGATTCATTCATAGGTTTCAAAACTATTTCAAACTTGATTCACCCATAAATTGAAAATCCTTTAAACAAAAACTTAGAAATCCTTCCTTTATATGAAAACTATTATTATTTGAAAACAAAGGTTTTTCGTTTCAGAAAAATCCGATCAAATATGCATAAGTTATAGCCTTTAAAGTATAAACTTGGGTTAAATTTAAATTCCCAAAATAATACATTTTAAAATACTTTAAGATGGTTTAAAAATCCATATATATATATATTATATAACTTGTATCACCACTCAAACCATAGTTTCCAAAACAATTTCAAAACTTAAACAAGATATATTATATTCAAACTAAATTTCAATTTCAAAACTTCCTTGTTTTAAAATCCATAAATATACATTATACAATATGTATAATCCCTTCTAACCATAGTTTCCAAATACATATAGAATTCAACTTCAAAATCTTGAATTCAAATTTAAATCAAATTATTTAATTTCAAAAACTCCTTTTTGAAAGTTTCTCAGATTTAACCCAATTTCTCTTCCAAATCATTTTTATTTCAAAATTCAACTTTTAAAACCATTTCATCATTTTGAATAAAATAATATTAAATTCAAATATCTGTGACTTAACCAATTCCTCATGAAATCCATATTTAAGTGTGTGTGGTGTAGTCCAGGGGTTTTACACACAACAATAACATATCACAATCATCACCAATTTAAGCACAATAATATCGATAAGTGGTATAATCCTATAACACTTATCTTCATTCACAGATTCACATATAAATATGTAAATTCATCATAGCTAAATAAATCATAGTTCACAGCTCAATTCAATACAATTCATATCACAGAACATCACACATCAGGGATATCACACAATTCAAAGAATTCAATACAATCCAAACATCCATAAGTAAGATCGATTAATCACCAGATTAATTACTTATGAATTCAATTACAAATCTTGGTTAATTAACATTAACTAATTACAAACCATTTTAATTAATTATCGTTTAATCATTTATAAATTAACCTTTAATGATAAATTATTTTTAACCTTTAATTATTAATTAATCAACCTTAATTAATAAATCAATCAACCTTTAATCATTAAATAATTAACCTTTAATTATTTAATTATCCTTAATTAATCACATTAATTAATTAACCCTTAATTAATTACCATTAAATTTATTATCCTTAATTAATTACAATAAGTTATTATCCCTAATCACTTATATTGATAAATCAAAAATTAATTACATTGAGTAATTATCCTTTAATCATTTAATTAATCAACTTTAATCATTAATTTATTACTTTTAATTAAGTAATTATCTTTAAGTAATTAATTAATCTTAATTAATTAATTATCCTTTAATGTAATTACACAAAGTAATTATACCTTAATTATTAATCAATTTTTCTTAATTACTTTTATTAAGTAATTTACCTTTAATTTATTACATTAATTAATCAACCATTAATTAATTAAGTAATTATCATCATCTTTTAAATTTCATTAAGAAATTTCTCAGGACCTTAATTATTTTAAAAGATAAACTTTTTATCTTTATTCATTAATTAATTTCATTCAGGTTTATTTGATAAACCTTTGAAAATAAATCTTCATAACTTACAAATCAACTTAAAACCCTTTAAGTTACTTAAAACTATTACTTTACATCGTTTAAACTTATTTAAATAAACTTTTAAAAATACGTTTAAAATAATAGGTATAAAATACCTTAAATTTAATAGATTTAAAAATAATTTATTTTAAACCTTTAACAAATTCCAAAACCAATATAAAACATTTATTATTAATGAAGAAGGTGTTTAAAACTTGATTAAATTTAAAATTTGAATAAAATCTTGTTTTATTTTTAAATTTCAAAATAGTTAAAATCTGAACCCAAGACCAACTCGAGTGTTAACCCGAGCCAGATCCCGTTTTACTCGAGTATGTCCCCAAGTCACCCCTTCTTTTTATTTCTTTTAAATTTGTTATGTTAACATTTAAACTGTTGCTATCACTCACGAGCTACCGTCCTTCTTCTCCAACCCAAAAAACATCCAAACACCATTGATATCCGTGCATATGCACAGAAGCTCCCATCGACTTCGATCTTCGTCGCGACCTTCGACACATCAACGGCGATCTCTCTGACTCACCTAAACACCCAGATCATCGATATACATAGGAAATTGAAATCGAGCTACTCAAAACTACCAGGAACCAAACCTGACCATCGAAATCACCCTGCTCCTCCTATCTCCGACCACCGGAGATCACATCGACCAACCTAAAACCTCACCACTGTCCAACGCCGCAATTCCCTTTGCTCTGGTCAAGCTCGATGCGACCACGTCGCCGAAATTGACTCTCAAACATCATCGACCATACCTGGTTATTAAACCCTACATCATCACTTTCCAGCCACCACGACCTACAAGAAACTCAGTTGCCATTTTTCCCCTAACCACCAACCTTTAACCTTCCTCCAGCCACCATCCCGAGATTACTGGACCTTGCGATCGCCGAAAATCGAGAAAAATCTCGATTCCGTTCAACCCCAACACTACGCCATAGATGGCCTATTGCAATGAAAATACAAGATGTTGCTAGCTACACTGTAACGATAACTATGCTGATTTTTGTCTATTACAACATTAGCTTCAGGATGTTAGCATAGATATCAACACTATGTTGCAGTAGCTATAGACTTATAAAAATATTATAAAAAATGAGTGCGGACTAAAAAAAAGCGGGCTGAAATAATTTTTAACGCGGGAAGCAAAAACAAAGCTGCAAAAGTTAACAAATATTGAAGGGTTTCACTCAAACACTTAACAAAATGCCGGCTCCGTTCTCTTTTATTTCCTGATTTGCTTTTGCTCTGTAAAAAATGCCGGCATCGTCTCCTCTTCGATTTGAAATTAGGGTTCCGTAATAGAGTCGCCGCTTGTCGTATTGATTGTCGATGCTTCAATTTCTTTCTTTGATCAATTGGATTGTTCGCGGCTTCTTCAATTTAGTCGAGTACGATTGTTATAACTGGTATGTGATTTTACTTTTCAATTTGCCTATGCTCGACTTGATTTGAGTAGAATGGTTATTCTTTGTTGCTTGAACTCGAATGATTACTCTACCAATGATGTTGAACCTTTATATAGGGTTCGAATCCCTTTATTTTCGTTCGTCTGAATTTATTTGAATTCGTCAATTGATTTATCTCGGCCATTAATTTTCGTATGGATGTTGATGATGATTACTAACTTGTTCAATTCGTATATATTTTGATTTCTTGCTTCTCATGGCTTGTTTGATTTCGTGGCCACCACGGCTTGATTTTCGGTTGACTTCGTATTCTCTGATTTTTTGAATATCACGTCTTTGGGTTTCTACATTTGAACTTGACATTGTTTATTCATGTTAACATAACTTGACTTGTTCAATTCCTTGCCTTTGACTCTAGTTGTCACAGCTCTAACTTGATACACTCACTTGTATTTTGATGTTTCATGACTTGATAAATTCATGTTATATGTCACAGTTGCATTTACTTGTGTACATGGTAGTCTTGGCCGAGTCTGGTGCTTGAATTTTGTCTTGGTTCCTGTAAGACTGTAGTTGTCTTTACTTGATGGTTGATCACTTGTAGTTTCCATAGTGTTGCAGTCTTGTCTATGTTTGCTGATAATGCTCCAACTGTTGAGGCAGTGTTATCGAGTTGTTGTGCATTGTATACATGTGTGTTCATATATGTGTTCCATTATATATTTGTAATCTCCGAACACTTCAGTCGGGTCTGGTTGCTTCATATGCATTGATCTTGAGTTGTTTTCATGTTGCATTTGTTTATATGTATGCTTTATTTGTAACCCTGTCTCATTTGCATATGATGCTTAGTACTTTGATCCCTGTTTCATTCTTTAACTACCAAGTGTTATGTCTGGTTTGAACTCACTTTTGTGACCTGCTTCTCTGGTCTGTTCCATTTCACTGGTTTGGTGATGCTGGTTTCTTGTCTCTCTCTTGTGCATGCCTGAACTACTTTGTTCATGTATTGCTTGGACTTTGCTGATTTGAGGTTGCCTATGACCTTTGTACAACTGTACCACTTTACTTGTATCCTATGCACTGTTGTACCTATTGCTTTTGTTGTTCCTTCTATTCTTTGATCTCATATTCATATATATTGATCTGAACTGATCATTGAAATGCATTGCCTTGCCTTTGTTGGTTTGTGTATTTGCTTGAGTATTGATTTGAGCTGTTTTGTTGGTTCTTGATCATTTCAGGTTGATTTTTGAAATTGTACTTGAGTTGAATCCAGTTTCAAAACTCAGGTTTGACCTTGTGCTCGTGTCGTGATGTTATCTGTATTTCACTTGAGTTGAACCCAACTTTTAATTTGGGTTTGACCTTGTGCTCACCTGTCCCTGTAGATTTATCAAGTGTATATCGGTGTGCACGGCTTTGTGGCATGTACAGCGATACACTGTGCATGTCACAAGCTGTTCATGTATGATGAATTCAGAATTAAATGATGACGAACAACCCAAATAACTGAGGCAAATAATATTTTCAAAATCTCATTTTATTTTATACTGCAAAAATATTTTATTTTCAATTTTACTACGTCAGTGTATATTTTTGCAGATAGCTCAGATGCTGGATTCAATCTGGAATAAAGTTGAAGATAAATACGAGTGAGAGTGAATTGTAGTGAGGTGCAAATGTAAATGGAAAATTGTGATGTAATCAAAATTGTATTGTAATTGTATATATATATATATATATATATATATATATATATATATAATGAGAGCTTGAATTTGTACTATTCAAAATTGTAATAAATATTTGTTTGAATAAAATATCCGTTTGAATTTAAATTCCGTGTTATTTATTTTATTCAGCAAATATTTATTTAATATGTGAAAATAAAATAGTACATGTCGGGGCCCAGATTGTGGGGCCCACTTTTTAGTAAATTTGGTACCTGTGGCAACAACCGAACTGATGTTGCCCTAGAGCCGCAAAGATGTTGCCTTTGACTCTAGGGCAACGCGGCAAAATGCATCACCGAGAAAGTGTTGCCTTTGCCCTTTTTTAGCCTACAACAACATTTTTTGGCACTTCCTGCATCACTTCTTGGGTGTTGCAGTACGCAATCTATGGCGTAGTGCAAATTCCACATCCAATACCAAACTAAAAATCTTGACCTCATTATTAAAATTCATCATTTTTTATTTCGATTACATATACACAATTAAAACTGGAAATTCAGATTATCGAATTTTCTG
This sequence comes from Allium fistulosum, assembly GCA_030737815.1. Taxonomy (NCBI): domain Eukaryota; kingdom Viridiplantae; phylum Streptophyta; class Magnoliopsida; order Asparagales; family Amaryllidaceae; genus Allium; species Allium fistulosum. The sequence continues at coordinate 579,135,719 of CM060904.1, read as the reverse complement.
ATTTGAAACATTCATTACTGTAATTTCCAATTATAAAATATTTATTCAATAAATATATTTGAAACCATTTTTAAAATTAGCATTTCATTGTTATAATCACTTTTCATTTAGAGATCGAAACCTAAAAAGGTTTAGGTGGGATGATTTTCATTCTTTTGAATAGGTTTTAAACCCTGTATTGTATGATCAAAGATATATGCCTGTATGCACACAGAATATACAGGCATGCAAGCATTTTCACAACATATTTTCAAGCATAAACCATATGTAAACCAAGTATAACATATTCCAGATTTTTATATAGGTAGTTTGCTCACCTGGAACATAGACCAGAGGAACTTTGAAAACCTGGAATTTTGTTTTGATTTCTGAAATTCTAGAAATCTTGATTTTGAATTTGAAAACTGGCAACTTTGAATTGATGTTGAGTTGAAGCTTTAAATCTTTGCTTCAGGTTGAACTTGAAACTTGAAAGTGTTGTTGTAGTTTGATTTGCAACTTGATTTAAATTAATACTGAGATGATCTTTGCTCTGAGATCAGGTTTTGATTTCAAGTTGAAAGCTTTCAGGTTTGAGTTGAACTTTGATTTTTACTTTTGTTTTTCTGGTTTTGTTTTCTAGATTTTCTTTTTGTTTTCTTTTCTGGTTTATAGCTTTCTTTTGTTTTGAATATTAACAAAGAAAAAAAATGAGAAAGAAGGAGATATGATATATACATAGCCTTGTTTTTATTTCATTTATTAAACTCAAAATGAAAAGAAATTTTAAAACATGACACTTGTAGATTTATATGCTAAAATAGTTACAAATGTCTAATACAATGTTATTATAATTTTACAAATGTCATAAACTTATATTTTATGTTTAAACCCCTTTGTTAAACTTTTATTTATTTATGTAGATTATCTATTTTATATTTACATATGTTTAAACTTTTATATATTTACAAACTATATTTGTTTAAAGAAAATGTTCTAATCTTTATAACCAATCCTATTTTTAAACTTAGTTTATTATACTTTTAAATGTATGAATGTTTGTATTTACACATTTTCTAATACTTATGCTTATATAACCTTTTTAAAGAAAATGTTTTAAAAACTTAATTATACACTAATATAATCACATATATTATATATTAGTTTCAAATATAAAGTTTTTAAATCCAATTTTTTTTTATAAAATATCTACATTTTGAATTTCCAATCAAATTCTATTTTACAATCCCTTTCTATATATTTATTCCCAATTTTCCAAATTAATTCACAATTAATTCCAAAAATTTATATTAATTATAAAATTAAATTTGACTCAAAACCGGGATCGTTACAAATTCCTCCCTTTAAGAAAATTTCATCCCCGAAATTTGCTAGACAAAGAGACAATCAAAGAACAGATAAAGAAATGTTTTACCAGATCAAACTGAATATCTATTCTATATTTGGCTTACCAAATCAGAATATCATCAATAAATATGAGAACAAACTTAGGATTTCCAACGAATGGTCAGGCTAAGGAACTTCCTCACCGAATGGGTACGCCTTTGGAGGGACGCCCCGAGAACCGAACCAGATCTTTGCCAATACAAGGTCGGGTTACCTCTGTAACTAGGTAACTACTGACACGAGTATGCCATCCCCCAATCGTCACCGACCTTTATCCGAGGGCCCTCAACACCAACAAAATTCCAACAACCACATAAGTTAAGTATCTAGGGTCCATACCATGATACCACTTTTTATCCAGAAAGAAATGCACATACACTGAGGGGCACGACCCCCATAACCTTGCCGCATCCTTCCTGTTTCGACCATTTTCGGGTTGTGAGGTTCGACGAACTCTCGTCCACAATGCTACACTTTTTACAAAAGCCATCTTCGATCTACAAATGATCAACAACACTTAGTATGCCACATTACCAAATTGGGAGTATATGTAACAACCCGGAATTTTGGTCGTTAGATTTTGAACATTTAATTCCTTTTAAATGTTGAATGTGAATTATAATTTGATTTGAAATAAGAAGATTTTGGTTAAATTAATTGAATTAGTTATAATTTCAAATATGGCAATTCAATTGGGTTTGAATAATAATAATTAAATATTTGAAATTAGGATAATTTGTGAATCTGGATGTAAATGGGTATGAAAATGGTTTCTAAGATTTATTTTGAGTCTAGTTTGATTTGAATTTTAATGTTGGACTTTTGGATGGAATCAAAAGTCGATAAGTTAAATTTGGAATTTTATATTAATTTAATAATGGGATTTAATAATATAATAATGTAAATAATCAGATTTTGATTTGGGATGAATCAGAATGATGTCTAATGTGAATGTAAGTTCAATATGATTTATAATTTAGCTAGTAAGGTTTTAAAAGTGAAATTTTAAATGATTTCGACGATTTTGGAAATCGGTCGAATTAATCGACGAGTTAAAATAGCCTTCCGGGGCACAGTCTCGGAATTCGACGAAACTAGTTCCATTCGATCCATAATAGCTAATTATTATCGGGTTTCAAATTTCGTAGCATTTGGAGTTACCGTTTGTTCGTATGGGTGAGAAACACGTTGAGATTTAAATCGATAATTTAATATTTAAACCGATTCAAAAAGCAATCTTCCACATACGACCGAATTAGCCTCCGAAACATATTCCATTGTGTTCGGAATGCGGGTAAAACCTTATAAACGCCAGATGGCACGTGCGATTTGGAGTTTGTTTGTGAATGCTCGTTAAAATTGAATTTAATATTAAATTAATATGTATATACGTATATATATACACGTTCAGGGCCGAAACACTAGTTCTTCTTTGAGCCGCCGCTTTTTATCTTCAATGGCTGAAATGCTATGATTTTCCTCCTCATTTTTCTCCACATCCAAGCGATATCGGGCCTCGTCTTCAACTAGAGAATCGAAGAGCTCTACAAGCTCTAGGCACTGAAATGGTGGAGATTGTTTTTCGTCGACCGAAGAGGGAGTTTAGCGCCCGCGTTCGTGTGTCGTTCGTGCACGATTTTCGAGGTTTTGTGATGACCGAGCTTGACCAGAACTTGGGCGATGGTGGAGGACTAGAGGAGCTTCGACATGGCGGGGGCTTATCATCCTCTAGATAATCGGGGTGGAGAGCGGCTTTGGTCAAAGTTTAAGCGGGATGGGTTTGTTTGCGATATATCGACCTGGGAGCATGCGTGTAGAAGACGAAGGTTACAGCCTTGATTTCATCTCAGTTTTCAACGGCCATGATCTCGTTTGGTATATAAAAAAAGAAATTTGTTTATAAATTTTATTCAAACCTTTAAAAATTCACATCTTGTGCATACGTTGTTAGATTTCGACGAAACTGGCGGTGCCGGAATCGCAGCGTCGCGATCTACGCACCGCAGCAGATCAGGAGACATTTGGAGCAAGTGAAAATTTTGAATTATATCGAACGGTTCGATTTAATTTAAAATTTGAAAACGCTCGACGAATTCAAGTTGAGTTAATCTCACCCACATCTGGAATGCTAGTTAATTTAAATAGTTAATATTTAAATGATTGGTTGATTGGTTGAATGTGATAATTATTATCAGGCTGGATCGATATTATTTGTTGTGCTAACATCTGTGGATGTAGGGAAACAGATTGGAGGGATCCAACTGGATTCCTCACAAAATAGAAATTATATTCATAATTTGTGATTTATTTCATTGATATCCTATGATAGATTGGTTTGGGATTTTGTTATGCTGTGATTATAATCTGGTATTTTAAGATATCAATAAATGAATTAGGATTAAAGGGAAATGAAAAGAATTTTTATGTAATGAATTTAAGGAAATTAAATTCAGGAAACTGGTTTTGAAATTTGTTAATTGTTTGGGAACTGTGATGAGAAATGGAAATTTGTAAATTGGTTTTACAAATGAAGTGGAATAATTATCAGTGGATGAATTTGAAAGTATAGATTTCTGGTGGGAAATGTGTTTAAAAATAAAAAGGAGTTTTATTTTTAAAGAGTGGAAAAATTTACGGGATTGAGACGTAAATTTACATAGAGATAAATCAAGCAGGATTTATAAAAGGGATCTTTGGATTATTCTGGAATGGAAGTGTATTGACTTGAAAACCAAGTATCTTTTCCAAAGGAATTTTATTAGTATAAGTTTAAGTTTTAAAAATTGTTTTAAGAGAATGATTTAAGTTATACATATCTAAGTTTTAAGAAAGCTTGATTTTCAGTTGGAAAGGAATAATTGGTTGATTGATTGTTTATTTGATAGTTAAATAACCGACTATCAAATCTGGACACAAATATGACTTTGGAAATTCTAGGAGGAGTACGGTAATTATATGGTACAGTAAACGTTCAAGGTGCTATACTGTACGTATAAACTCGTTCGTTCTTCTAGGATGTTGGTAAGGAAACCCATCCACTAACGGTTAGGAGGTGAACTCCGATTTTATCTTCGTCTGTGTATTTCCTACAGAACCGGGGGTGAGTTTACCGGGAAACAGCGAACGTTGTTTCGAAGAGATCGGGATCGGATTTGCGATCTGAAAACCACTTTGATCCAAAGAGTATGTTTTCGTGATGAAGACAAGAGTTTGGAGTCAAAGATGGAACAGTGAAGTGCAAACGCTAGTCGCTACTAATCCTAAGGGTGATTCCAAAATGGATGTAGTAGGAATAGTGCCTTCGGTTCCATTCGAACCCGGAACGGACTTGTATGGATGAATGCTTTCGGAACATCGTCAGGTGGACGGTGGGCATTCTAAGAGATGTGTTCTAAAAAGGTAACGCTTAGCCTCGAGCCTCATCAACCGGGAATGACTGAAAATCAGGGGTTATGCAGCAAGGCTATGTGGGTCGCGCCTATTAGGCTGAGGTCATTCCTGTCTAGATGTTCCTTTTTATTTCGGCTGTGTGGGCGGTTGCTTATCCCAACCGCGGGGTGATCTTACTCGGACTATCCAGTAAGGGGTAGTCAGGTCTTGTGTTGCAGGGGATTTAGGGTGGATCCTCGGTACGCTGATCTAGACCAGGTACTGTGGCAGGTGGTACCCCAGTGCGTAGTCATTAGTTGGAAATCCATTCTCCCTACGCGCCTGTACGGTTTTGATTGTGCCCAACTATTGCTGAAACGTGAGATGCAAGCATTTCAGCTAGATTCTATTTTACTTTCTATAGACACTATTATAATATCAGACGGATTTGATAAAAAGTGTTTTGGCTATCGTAAGGTAAAACCCGACATGTTTATTTGTGGCATGCTCTTACGAGATGCTTTTGATTTCAAAGGATTTTTGAAACTTTAAGAATTAGTTTGGATGTATTTTTCTCACGCTGGTATTCCAGACTGACTCAGGTGTTATTTTATTATAATGCTCGGGTCAAACCGAGTATTATAGATTACAGGTTAGGATGCCGTGGAGTTCAGGAGAGGAGCTGGAGTTCGAGATGTATTATTCATACTTGTTTATTCCGCTGCTATGGTTGTTTGAAATTGCCAGCAGTTATGAGGCAGGCTGATATAACTGCCAGGCTGGTAATTGTTGTTTACTTGTGATATACTCTGATGGTGTATTATATAAAATAGATACGGTTTCATTTTGTGTAAAGATCTATTATTATTTATTATATTTTGTTCCGCTGCGATTATGAGATTCTGATGTTGTTTTAGTTCCTTCTTTCTTCTATCTTCTTTCTTATTCCTTAACAATCTATCTTTCCGGCACTCGATCGTCGGCATATTATACTGTGGTGTATTTTGTGTCGATTTTCGTGAGTCGAGAAGGGTGGGTCATCACATTTGGTATCAGAGCTTAGGTTAGCGATAACCTAGGCTTTGGTGGGAATTACTCATTAAAAATAGAGTCAATAGTACTCTAGAATGGGTTGAGCGTAATAATAGATACGAGAGCGTAATTGTTAGTGAATATAAAACTGTTTTTATATTGTGTTGACTTATCGGTTGAGTGTTTATGAATTCTGGTCGGTACGGGAAGTACAACCGTAATCGATAGGGGTTTCTAAACTCTTAAACCAGATAAACCAACATAGTATTGTTTTTAAAAAGGGTAAATGAAATAATTTTACCCAAAATTATATTTTGATATGAAAGAAATAATTTTCTGAAATTATTATATATATTTGGATGTTTGGTTGTTAATATTGTAATCAAATAAGAATATAAATTTGAAATGGTATATTACCAAATAAATTCTATAAGTATGACTTATCCAATAGAAGTATAACTAAAATTGATTTCAACCAGAATTTGAAACCCAGAAATTTTGGAAAGTGTTTTAAATGAATTTAAACAAAGGTTGGGAATCTTGGGAATGTTTGAAATGTTTTCCAATGTGTTTGAGGGAAATAATGGAGTATTATTTTGGAAAATATTTTTGGAATGGAAATTGTTTTGAAAGGGATTTTGTGGAAGTAAAGAAGCACTGAACTCACCTTAGCCACGGGAAAATAATCCTGGTGATGATGGCCATATCATCAGAATTCATTTTCGAGTTTCTAAAGTGATGGATTGCTACCGTGGTGATTGGTTATGATATTTGTTTGGACTTGTTGGGTATACAAGTTGTTTTAGAAATTTCAAAAGGAAAATTTGTTTTGGTAAAACCAAGTTGTTTTGGAATCCGGAGATTTGATTTGACATACCAAGTGGGTATGTGTTGATTTTTATTTCAAAATGATTTTGAAATTAAACCGTGCAATTGAATTCTAGGAATTCTATTTAAATAATATGAAAGGTTAAGATGAATCAACTATTGAAATTATAGTGAAGTTGATTTAAATAAGAAAGGAAATTGGAAGTTTTAATCATGGAATTAAAATTCCACTTGAATAAATGGAAGTGAGTAAGATATATTCGGATTTAACTAAGGATACGTTAAATAAAATTGAACTAATTTGGATAAAGTTGTAATGTAAAATCATTATAATTGAGGATTATAATTATGCAATGAAAATTTATACCCTGAAGTTATTAAGTGTTATATATATAATCTGGGATTGTGATTATTGGATGAAAATGGACTCAAGTAAACAATATAAGATTTTAAGTGAATATGTTGGTGAACTTATGAATAGGAAATGGAATTGTGAAACCAAAGTAAAATGGTTGGTAATTTATGGGATGAATAAAATTTTGGTAGTTTGTTAAAAATTTGAAAAGTAAAATAGAACCCAGTTCTGATTTAGAATAATTGGGATGGCATATTATTAATAAATTCAGAATGAATTGAGAAGGTGAATATAAATTTAAAATGGATAGAGTATATAAACAAATTGAATTAAATTTTTTAAATAGATGGAAATTTAATTGAATAAGAATCAAATTAAAAATGAAAATAAAATTGATATAAGAAGAAATAGAAATATTGTGAAATTGAAATAACTTAAGAAAATTGGAAAATGATTGTGGTTGAGCTTTATAAGTGGTCTGGAATGAAATTTGTTTAGATAATAAAATTGAAATGCAAGTGAAAGGATCTTAATTAATTATTATGATGAAATAAGAATGTATGAGTTGTAAATAATCCAGAATGGAATAAAATTAATATAATTTGAGTTGGAATTAATTTAAAATGACTTTAAGCTTAAGTCATGGTTATTTGCATGAATAATATCAAAATGTGCATAAAAATGTGTCGTTGGACATAAAAGAAAGCAAGTGAATTAAAGGAAGCAAATAAAGTTGGTTTTTGAATATATTGGAATGGGTTGGAATTTAATTTAGTGGATTTGCATATAAATGGAAGTGAATTATGAATATGATGCAAATTAAAGTAGGGAATGGGAAAGGGTAAAATTTATGTACGTAAGGCTTATAAACAAATTTGTTGTGAATATGAGATTAACGGGTACAAATATGAATTGTATGTAGTAAACTTGAATGTAAATCATTCGAGTGGAATAAAAATGAAGTTTTGATTGGTTAGGGAAATTAAAATACTGTTGAAACCTTGTGGTTGCTTATAAAGATGGTTTACTTGTAGAATTTATGAAATTTGTTTGTTTGGCTATGTAACTGATGTGTTTGGCTAGTTAAATGAATGAATTGTTGTTAAAATTTTCATATTATTGAAAACTCATGTGTTTGTTTGAGTAAGTACAGGCGCGGGAGACAATCGATAGAGTTTGGAGCACGTAAATGCAATATTAACTAGCCGCTTGCTTTTAAAATGCTAATCAAATGGTACGCCTACGCAATAAAGTTAAGAAATGATAATATATTGTGATATATTGTGAAATATTTTGATTTTCGATCGTGTGGGTCGATGTATATATATTTGTTATATTTGTGATATTGTAAAAGGCTCTCCGTACAAAGGAGACGCTGTCAAAATTTTTCAAAAATTTTGGGAGTCAGAAATATTTTGAAGGTTTTGGAAATTTTGGTTTAACTAGTAAAGTTGATTTTTGAAAAGGTGTTGAAAATAAAGCTTTTGAGTTAGAAATAAAAGTAATGGTTTTGGAATGAAGGTTTTGAGAAGTGAATGTAAGTTTTAATTAAGGGAATTTTGGGTAAGTTAATGAGTTTGAAGGAAACATCATCAGGGAAATGAAATAATCAGAAACGAAACAATGGCGTCCAAATCTGGAGACTAGGGTTTACCCTAGTTCTCCTCTTTCTCCTTCTTTTTTCTCTTTCTCTCTTCTAAATTTTCTTCAATCTTTTCTCCTCAAACTCTCGCCATGAGCCCTTTGCGGGATGATGAAGGTTGGGAAGAGGTGCGTAGGAAAAGGGGTAAGGCTCCCATGTCGGCTGGATATGAAGCTAGGTTAAATCTGGGTGGCCAGTTTTCTGGATCGGATCGGAATCAGATCAAAGCTAGTCAGGTCCGCAAGCTAGGAGGTACTGTTTCGGAGGCTTTCCCAGGGCGATCTTCATTGAAATTCTCGAAATCCTCTAAGCAGAAAGCTAATCCTGCAGGAAATTATGGGAAAATTAAATTTACTGTTTCAGAGAACGCGAAAAAATTTTCATATAGTGAAGCAGTCAAAATTGGAGCTGTAGGTGATCTAGGTAACCTAGATCTGGAATTCATTGAACCAAAAATATCTGGTGGCAAAAGGATAGGTTCTCTCTCAGCTGATGCGATCAAAGAAGCAGAAGGTGGATGGGACTTATGTATTTTACTGTATGTCGTTGGTTACAAACCGTGGCTTAAAACTTTTGAAGGGTACGCCAACAGAGTATGGTCTACTCAGAAGCCGTTTTCTGTTCATTCGAGGAATAATGGTTTTTTCGTGGTAAGATTTGGATCGGATGAGGACTGTAATAAGATTTTGAAATCTGGTCCTTGGTTTATGGATCGGAACTTGATTATTATGAAACGTTTGTCCCCAGACATGAATACGGATAGGGATCTTCTCACTTCTCTGCCAATGTGGGTAAGACTCCCAGGCTTAAGTTTTAAACTTTGGGGCAATAAAGCTATTAGTGCTCTAACAAGTACTATAGGCCTGCCTATCAAGATGGATGAGGCTACGAAATCTAAATCCAGGCTTGCATACGCCAGAGTCCTGATAGAGGTTAATGCCACCTATGGTATGCCGAATACCATTGAAGGTATGGATGAAAATGGGAGAAGGTTTGTGTAGACAGTGGAATATGAAAATCCCCCTCCTACCTGTGGTAAGTGCGTGTGTTTCGGACATGTTACTGACGAATGTCCTATGACACAGACATGGGTTCCTAAGCAGACCATAAAAGATATTGCTGAAAAGGAAAACATGGTTGAACCTATTCATGTTGATTGTTTGGAAACGGAGAGTGAGGAAGTCGGAGAAGTCACTAATATTCCATCTAGCAATCAAGAGACCAGTGGAAGCATTCCAGAGGAGAGCCTGCAGTCAGTCGAATCTTTTAAGATCAATGAAGTGGTGAGTTTAGGTGGAGAAGTTCTTCCTCGGGAGATCCAAGAGAATGAAGTCTATTTGTCCAATGATGGTGTTCAAATTGGAACTCAAATTGTGTCTAACTTGTTAGAGCAAGCAACCCCCGCTGTTGCAGGAAATAAGGAGATCAATATTCTTGAGAGTCAAGAGACTTTGGGAGACAGAGAAGAGAGCCCTTTGAAGTCTCCTATGGCTCAGAAATCAATTCTCAAACGTCCTTCTTCAGTGGACACACAAATAACTCCTTTTAATTTACTTGCTAACGATAATAGGATTGATGATTGTGTAATTAATAATGTGAATCTAAGGAGAGGTACTGATTTATGTTTTGATGTGCAGGTACAGGAGGCCTCGAATTTGGACTCAAGAAGGACAGAAGCGATAGGGGAACAAAATACATATGACAAGGTCGATCTAGCCCAGGAGGAGCAGGCCATTCAAAAGTCCCAGGTTACAGAATTTGAGAACATTCAAAAGGACAAGTTAGTCCGTAAGAACCCTAAGTGGGTGCAGATGTTAGGTATCTCAGCGGAAGATACAGGTGAGTCCTCTAGTAGTAGGTCGCAGAGGACTCGAAATAACAAGACGTTTTAATGTCTATTGCATGTTGGAACGTCAGAGGGTTTCATAACCCTAACAGATTGAAAGAAATAAGAAGACTTATTGATAAATTTAGTATTAGTTGTTTCGGTGTCTTGGAAAACAAGCTCCTGTTTTCGGATATATTGGAATTGGAAAGAGGTTTATTGGATGGTTGGAAAGTTATCAGTAATGTCTCATGCTATTATAAATGTAGAATCTTTGTTTTACTGGATGGGAATACTTGGGATTACAATTTTATTAGCATGAGCGACCAACATATTTCTATTGAATTGGTTAATAACTTGAAGGTCAAAAGCAATTTAACTTTCGTTTATGCTCAAAACTTTGTTCATCTCAGGTCAAGATTATGGAAGAATTTACAGGAAGACGCGATTAATATTTATAGACCTTGGTTGGTTCTTGGGGACTTCAATTGTATCCGATGTCCATCAGAGAGAAAAGAAGGAGAAAAGAATGTTCTCATTTATTCTAAGGGAAGACTTGCATAAAATTGTTTCTATCTCAAAATTAAGAAATTTCAACTCGGATCTGTTCCAATTATCTATCTCAGTTTGTATTTGGCATATATGGAAAGAAAGAAATGATAGGATATTTCTTAATAGATTTAATGACACTTCGCAGTTATGCTCTAAGATTTATCAGACAGTGAGTATTAGAATGGTTAAGTCTAAGCACTTCAAGCACTTGAAAGATACGTCGAACACAATTGCTAACAAATGGGGATTTACCTCGATAAGCTAGTCAGGGTTTCTTCGGGTTGATCATATGTATTGCTCCTCCTCGCTGCGTCCTTCTTGTGCCTTGATTCAGGTTTTTCTGCATCCTGTATTATCTTTACATTCATCTTACATCTATTTATTTTACATCTTACTTAATTACTTTCAAGCCTATTTGACCTAGTCTGTAAGCCTAAGTATGCAGGAATTATAGCTGATCCGCCATCTCTCTATTTGGTTCTCCACCTATTTTAACATATCTCGAGTTATTTTCAGAAGTCATAATTATCTTTAACATAGGAGAGTCAAAGACTTAGCTTGTTTGTTCTGAGAGGACTGGTTTTCCTGTGGTTTCGTTCTCAGAGGCGAGTTCGAAGGCACCATATAGCGTCCAAAGATTCCATCTTTTGACAGTCGGAGACTCCTTGAGCTTAGTCTTTCTGATCTAAAGGCAGTGACTTCTAGAAATTGAAGCCTTCAGTGTCGATTGATGATTTCTTGTCTTCAGTTCCTGTTTTGCGTTCTATACCCTACAGATCTGTTGTTAGAATCCATTCCAAGATAAAAGGTTCTACCTTTACGGGTTTAGAACACTTATCTGTTGCTGCTCTCTCTCGTGTAGGATCTGATTAGCGGAATAGAGTTCCCTGGCGTGCTTCTTGCTTAGTCGTGGCCTAGCGGAAGGTTTTTGAAGCTGATTAGAGTTCGAGTTTGTTTTCACTTCCTCGCCGCCATTAATGTTTCCTCACCTTTGTGTTCGAGAGGAGTAAATGAAGTGGCTTCTCAAGTGAAGGCTCGCAGTTTCTACTTTTTCGAGTAGTCTGGAAGCTTCTAGCGGGTTTGGGTGTTTGTTTTGTTTTGCTTATTTTGGTTTTGGGTCTTGTTTTTTTTTAGCTAATATAAGATATTAGGCCTGGTTTTGTTGGTTGTTTGGGTTATGTCGGATTTGTATATTCTTTTGTTTTCTTGGTTATTAATAGAAAGTTTGAACCCTTCTTCAAAAAAAAAAAAGTTAATGAGTTTGGAAGCATTTTCCTACCTTAACAAATTTCGGGGACGAAATTTTTATAAGGGGGAAGGAATGTAACGACCCGGAATTTTGGTCGTTAGATTTTGAACATTTAATTCGTTTTAAATGTTGAATGTGAATTATAATTTGATTTGAAATTAGAAGATTTTGGTTAAATTAATTGAATTAGTTATAATTTCAAATATGGCAGTTCAATCGGGTTTGAATAATAATAATTAAATATTTGAAATTGGGATAATTTGTGAATCTTGATGTAAATGGGTATGAAAATGGTTTCTAAGATTTATTTTGAGTCTAGTTTGATTTGAATTTTAATGTTGGACTTTTGGATGGAATCAAAAGTCGATAAGTCAAATTTGGAATTTTATATTAATTTAGTAATGGGATTTAATAATATAATATTGTAAATAATCAGATTTTGATTCGGGGTGAATCAGAATGATGTCTAATGTGAATGTAAGTTCTATATGATTTATAATTTAGCTAGTAAGGTTTTAAAAGTGAAATTTTAAATGATTTCGATGATTTTGGAAATCGGTCGAATTAATCGACGAGTTAAAATAGCCTTCCGGGGCACGGTCTCGGAATTCGACGAAACCAGTTCCATTGGATCCATAATAGCTAATTATTATAGGGTTTCAAATTTCGTAGCATTTGGAGTTACCGTTTGTTCGTATGGGTGAGAAACGCGTTGAGATTTGGAGTTCGTTTGTGAACCGATTCCAAAAGCAATCTTCCACATATGACTGAATTAGCCTCCGAAACACATTCCATTGTGTTCGAAATGCGGGTAAAACCCTATAAACGGTAGGCGACACGTGCGATTTGGAGTTCGTTTGTGAATGCTCGTTAAAATTGAATTTAATATTAAATTAATATGTATATACGTATATATATACACGTTCAGGGCCGAAACCTTAGTTCTTCTGTGAGCCACCGCTTGTTTATCTTCAATGGACAAAATGCTATGATTTTCCTCCTCATTTCTCTCCACATCCAAGCGATATCGGGCCTCGTCTTCAACTGAGAATCGAAGAGCTCTACAAGCTCTAGGCAGTGAACAGTGGAGATTGGTTTTCATCGACCGGAGAGGGAGTTTTGGGCCCGCGTTCGTGTGTCGTTCGTCCACGATTTTCGAGGTTTTGTGATGACCGAGCTTGACTGGAACTTGGGCGATGGTGGAGGACTAGAGGAGCTTCGACATGGCGGGGGCTGATCGTCCTCTAGATGATCGGGGTGGAGAGCGGCTTTGGTCAAAGTTTAAGCGGGATGGGTTCGTTTGCGATGTATCGACCTGGGAGCACGCGTGTAGAAGACGAAGGCTACGACCTTGATTTCATCTCAGTTTTCAACGGCCACGATCTCGTTTGGTATATAAAAAAAGAAATTTGTTTATAAATTTTATTCAAACCTTTAAAAATTCATATCTTGTGCATACATTGTTAGATTTCGGCGAAACTGGCGGCGCCGGAATCGCAGCGTCGCGATCTACACACTGCAGCAGATCCGGAGATGTTTGGAGCAAGTGAAAATTTTGAATTATATCGAACAGTTTGATTTAATTTAAAATTTGAAACGCTCGACGAATTCAAGGTGAGTTAATCTCACTCACATTTGGAATGCTAGTTAATTTAAATAGTTAATATTTAAATGATTGGTTGATTGGTTGATTGTGATAATTATTATCAGGCTCGATTGATATTATTTGTTGTGCTAACATCTGTGGATGCAGGGAAATAGATTGGAGGGATCCAGATGGATTCCTCACAATATAGAAATTATATTCATAATCTGTGATTTATTTCATTGATATCCTGTGATAGATTGGTTTGGGATTTTGTTATGCTGTGATTATAATCTGGTATTTTAAGATATCAATAAATGAATTAGGATTAAAGGGAAATGAAAGGAATTTTTAAGTAATGAATTTAAGGAAATTAAATTCAGGAAACTGGTTTTGAAATTTGTTAATTGTTTGGGAATTGTGATGAGAAATGGAAATTTGTAAATTGGTTTTACAAATGAAGTGGAATAATTATCAGTGGATGAATTTGAAAGTATAGATTTCTGGTGGGAAATGTGTTTAAAAATAAAAAGGAGTTTTATTTTTAAAGAGTGGAAAAATTTACGGGATTGAGACGTAAATTTACATAGAGATAAATCAAGCAGGATTTATAAAAGGGATCTTTGGATTATTCTGGAATGGAAGTGTATTGACTTGAAAACCAAGTATCTTTTCCAAAGGAATTTTATTAGTATAAGTTTAAGTTTTAAAAATTGTTTTAAGAGAATGATTTAAGTTATACATATCTAAGTTTTAAGAAAGCTTGATTTTCAGTTGGAAAGGAATAATTGGTTGATTGATTGTTTATTTGATAGTTAAATAACCGACTATCAAATCTGGACACAAATATGACTTTGGAAATTCTAGGAGGAGTACGGTAATTATATGGTACAGTAAACGTTCGAGGTGCTATACTATACGTATAAACTCGTTCGTTCTTCTAGGATGTTGGTAAGGAAACCCATCCACTAACGGTTAGGAGGTGAACTCCGATTTTATCTTCGTCTGTGTATTTCCTACAGAACCGGGGGTGAGTTTACCGGGAAACAGCGAACGTTGTTTCGAAGAGACCGGGATCGGATTTGCGATTCGTGTTAACTCCTCTTTTGAAGCGACCTAACGACCTAAATTCACAAGCGACCTAGCGACCTAATGGACTCAGCGACCTAATAACTTAGCGAGCTAAAGGTTCTGGAGATCATAGCGGGTTAACAACCTAACGACTTAAAACTCCAGCGACCTAACGACCTAAAGCTCCAGCGACCTAACGACCTAAAGCTCTAGCGACCTAACGACCTAAAGTAACCTAGCGACCTAAGGATTGTAACGACCCTAGATTTTAATTAAATTTAAATTGATAATTAAATGAATTTTTGAATAAAAATTGTAAAATTAATATAAATGGAAGAGAGTTTCCCCGATTCAAATAGAAAATATATAAAGTCATATGGATTTGAAAATTTGTATATATGTGAATATATATGTATATATTGGATTTGAAATAAAATCTTAAATAAATGATTTTGAAATGAATATATATATAGTTTTATAAAAAAAATAAAGTAAGTAAATAAACCTTAACATCATAGAACGAATATTAACAAACAAAATAATCAAATAAATACTTAACTAGAAATAGAAATTTATATATATTATTAAGCAATGAGACAAGCGTATGTAAGGAGATAATAAAACAAAGTTTTAAATGTATGTGTGAATACAAAACAAAATAAAATATGCAGCCTGTAGAGCTAGAAAAGCAAAACAGATGTACATAATATCATGTTGCCTGTAAGATAAGTATAGGCTTGAGGAAACAAATAAAGTAAAGAACATGTTAAGAGAAAAATAGAATACAAAGCATAAACAAATACACAACATATTTACAATCATATCAGCCGAAACAAAGAAATGCAAGGCAAAGGACAAAATAATTAATGCAAACCATCACTATATCATCTCAGCCAAGCTAAAGAAAAGTAAGCAAATATAATAAGTAACCTGTAAGATGTAATGCAAACAAAATGCAAGGACAGCAAATATATTTAAGTAGAAATAGAAAGTACCTAACAATAATTGCAACATACCTCTAGCCTATCAAAGCATCTTCAGCCATGACTTGTTGTACAAAATTAAAACACCCTGTATACTTCTTTTTATATATCCATCCTTATCACATTCGATCAGTTCAAAGCTAAGAATTTTTTTTTAAAGTGAGTATCATTTACAATTTAAACCAAAGAAATTCAACTTTAAAAACAACAATTCAATCAATGGAAAACCAGAGATGAAGAAATGATTTCAAAGCAAGCAAAAGAAAATATAGAGGCATCATTCAACTCAAAGTAAAACAACCAGATTCAGAAGAAAAAAAATCAACTGTAGTTTCAAAACAACAATGTTCTTCTCTGTTTCAATTCCAGGCAAACTCTCTGCTTTCAAAACCCTTCAAGGTGAGTAAACTATCCATCAAAAACTGAAATCTGTTTGATACATGAAGTATGTTGTGAAATATTTATATAGATGTATGCCTGCATGTCTACATATATTTGTGTATATTTGTAAACTTAATATGTAAACAAAGGTATATGTACATGTTCTAGTATTCATAGGCTAGAAATAAAAGTAAAAAAATCAAAATCTCTTAAATCATTCACTTATGAACTTAGATTTTTAAACGAAAAATGGCTGTTAATGTATGCTGGAGTTTATAAAAATAGTTTCGAGGTTTTAAATTTAACAAATAGTTTTAAAAATAGAAATAATAGTAAGATTTTGTATATAGGTAAAAAAATCAATAAATTCAATTTCTATTTTGAATTACATGAATGTGTTCGTGATCGGAAATCATGATTTTTAATATACATTTTGTAATTTTTAATTTGATAATCGATTGGGAATTTCGAAAAGATCGTTTTAGGTGTTTTGGGCGACTGTTGATGATCGACGTGATGGAGTTGGCCAACATTTGGTGGGAAGGTGGCTTGAGTATCGGTGATCACGGGAAAAATAATAGAAATTTTTTCAAATGAATGAATTTTTGGGTTGAATCGAAAATAGGGTTTAAGAAGCCGTTGGTTTTGTCGATGTTTTCCAATTGAATTCTCCGACGTAGGTGATTCGTGGATGACCGGACCAGGGGGATTAGGGGCATAGGTGTGTGATGAAGCTTTGGTCAGTTTCGCGTGGCTTCTGGCGATCTAGGGAGGCGAGACGAGGCGATGTAGCCGACCGAACTTTGGGTACCAGTGACGTCGTAAGGTTCGATTTGGATCATTAATGCAATTGGGGATGCTGGGTGTTCATTTGGGGTGGGTAGATTTCCAGCGACTTGCTGGCGATCTGGATGTTGGTCGGAGATGACCAAAGCACCGGTGCATGTGCACGATGTCATGGTGTGTGTCAGTGTTTGTGGCTTTGGGGAAGAAGATGGAGACTCGGGGGATTGCTTGGGAAAATCAGGGTTGGTCTCGGGTTCGTATTCGTGTTGTACGTGAGAGTTACCCAGGCTTTAAGAATTTAAAATCAAACACAAAGAAAAATATAGAAGAGAAGTTTGCTCGGGTATTTTTGAATCTGGCTCGAGTAAATCTGCTTTGGGCTCGGGTTTCATATAAAAATTACCAAGTTTTCAAATTGTAAAAGAAACATGTTTTAATTTGAAAATAAATCGGGTACGGGTTTAATTTTCAAAGTTAATTGATTTAAAAGTTAGTTACTTTGTGTAATTAAATTAAAATCTAATTACTTAGTGTAATTAATAAAGGATAATTTATTAAGGGTTAATTAATATATGATTGAAGGTTAATTAATTAAGTAATTAAAAGATAATAAATTGATTATTAAAAGTTGATTAATTAAAGTGGTTAATTAAAGTGATTAATTAATAAATGTAATCAATCAAGATAATAAAATAAAATTAAGGAATGACTTATTTATTTAATTTATAAATTAATGATTTAGGTTAATTTATGATTAGAGATAAATTAGAAGTGATTAAGAAAATATTATTAGCCAATAAAGATAATTAACTAAGGATTATCAAGTATTGATTAAGGTGATTAATTTTGATAATTAATTAGATTAACTAATTTAGATAATCAATTATAAATTGTTTAAATTGTTGATTTCTTCTAATTATGTAATTGGTTTAAAGTTTGATATAATTAATATGATTAATAAAGAATATTTTAATTTATTAAAATGTTTGATAAATAAATTTAAATCTAATGATTTGAAATTAATTAATCAGAATATGATAATCAATTCATAAGTTATAAATTTAATTGGAAATGAATTGAATTAATTAGGATTAAATAATTAATTAATCCTGCCTATAAATGATTGTTGAATGCTTGACTTTACTTATGAATGATTTTATTGTATAAAATGCCTTGAATTGATTGTGCTATCTGATCTGTGATATTTTGTTCTGTGGATTGTGCTGTGTATAATGTATTCATTTAATTACATTTGTATATTATCTGTGAATCTGTGAAAGAGCGATAAGCGTTATAGTTATATCGCTTATCAACTATATTTCTGTGTTTTAATCTGTGATGATTGAATGATGTTGCACTATTGCGTGTGAAACCCCTTGACTACACCTACACACACAAATGTGGATTTCACGTGGAAATTGGTTAAGTCACAGATGATGTAAATATAATGATTTTGAAATTGAAATTTTAATTTCAATTGATTTTGAAATTGGAAATTTGGGTTTAAAGTGAACAACTTTTGAAATGGAATTTCAAAGACAAGACTTATTTTCGAATAACTTGGTAAAGTTTTTCAATTTAAATAATTCAATTTGAATTTAAATTCAAAATTTGAAACTGAATTCCATGATTGGAAAATGTGGTTAAAGATGTTATAAATGTGTTTATATGAATTTAAACCATTTTAAAAGTATAATTTTGAGAATTTGAATTTAACCAAAGAACCTTAACTCGTATAAATGAATCAGATTTCCAAAATGAAAACTGTTTGTTTTAAAAGAATAAAAGCTTTCAGATAAGAAATGAAATTCCAGTTTAATTAAAGGAATTTCAAGATTGAATTGAAAAATGGTTTTTCCAAGTTATGAATGAATTCTTTTTGAAAGCTATGAATTAAATCTGTTTATTTTTAACAGATTTAAAATGATGTTTTGTTTAACCCATTCGAAATGAAATTGTTTTGAAAGCTATGAGTTAAATCTTTGATTTAAAGATTTAATGAATTAATTAAATTCGTAATGGAAATTGTTTTGGAAAATCTGTGAATGAATCTTTGTGAAAATTGAGTGAACTTTGTGAATTAAATCTTTTATTTAAAAGAATAAAATGGTAATGTGTTTAAACCATTTGGTGGAAAGTTTTGGGTAATAAATTGTGACTTAATTGAAATCCCATTATCCATTTGTTTTTGAATATTACGCTCACTATTCGGTTCAGCCGAGAGAGGACCTTTGTGTCACATAACCCATTCCGAATAAGTGATACGTCGTATATGGATAGCATTTGAAGACCGGTGTTGAAGACCGGGTGTTTGCGAAAACGATAGGATAACCTATCGATTGTCTCTGCACTGGGTAGCTCCTCGTATAGAGATCTTCTAAGTGATGGGAAATCCGATCGGGATTGTGAATACCCGGATTTGCAAGGGCTTCGTAAGAAGTGCCTTCGGTTCTGTTCGAACCCGGTATAGACTTATATGGTTACATGTCTGACATTACACTTTGAGATATAAAGCAGATTTCTTTCAAATACATTTCTGTTGGTGGCGGAGAATTTATTCTCTTAGCTTAACACTCTTCTCTAAGACGTACGAGCTCAGAGGTTATGTAGTTGAAGGTTATCAGCGATATACGCCCAATTTGGTAATGTGGCATGTTGAGTGTTGCTGTGTGATGATCATTGTTTGATCATTTGTGATATGATCATTTGTTTAATCATTTATCTTTGTGATCATTACTTTGATCATCTGTTGACCCAAAGCATGGCTTTGTGCCAAAGCGTAGCTTTGTGGATGAGACTTCGTCGAACCTCACACCCCGGAATGGTCGAAACTGGAAAGATGCGGCAAGGTTATTGGGGGTAGCGCCCCTTAAGGTATGTACATTTCCTTCTGGATAGAAGTGGTATCATGGTATAGAGCCCAGATACTTATCTTATGTGGATGTCGCAAATATATATATATATATCTTACTTTGTGATTTGTTGCTGAGGCCCCGGTTAAAGGTTGGTTACAACTGGGAGATGGCATACTCGTGTCAGTAGTTACCCAGTTAGGGGTAACCCGGCCTTGTGTTGGCAGAGATCCAGTTAGGTTCTCGAGGCGTCCTTCCAGAGGCGTTTCCATGTGGTAATGGAAAGTTCCTTGGCCTATCCATTTGTTGGAAATCCAAAGAAACAATACGAGCCATGTACGGTTTTAGTTGTAAAACCTGTCATGCAGCGTGGCGGTAACCAGCCACAAACCATGGTAGCTATAGTAGGCATACAATAATGGTTGTATGATGGCTAAGATTTATATTCTACTTTCGAAATGTTTTCTACACTATGCACTAATAATAATATCAAAAACGATTTGATTTGATTTTTGCACAGAAAGCATCTTTGACTAACATAAGAAGAAATCTCCTCCAAGTCTGCTTTTGCATTGTGTATGTGGTGGGAGGTCTTATGGTAGTCTCATTTTCCAAAAGCATTGCGAATTGACTTTAAAATTCTCTTGCTATTTGTTTTTAAAGATAAACTATTTTTGTTGCTCACACCAATCCCATGACTGATCCGGAGTTTATTGTTTCTTTCCTAAACTCTGGGTGCTCAAAATTTTTCGACACGGGCAGTCTAGAGTTGGGTTTTTCAAATAGTCAGAATTAGTAGATTTTCTGGAGCTAGTTCAGTCTTTGGATATGGACTGCACTTGCTTATCTTTGTGCATCGTTATTGGGAGTTCGAGTCATTTCTGGATTGGTGCTTTGGAGATGGAGATTACCCGCTGCTGGCGTTATCGTTTTCTTTTCCGCTGCTATTTCTTGTATCATATCTCTGATGTATATTGATATTCATTGTATCACTCTGCTGTATCAGATATTGTATATCAATGTATTTTTCTTTTTCTTCCGCTGTGTTATTTACTTAACTGTGTTATAAGCTCCGGTGACTCGGATTTGAACAGTCGAATCTATGGCATTCGAGTACGATGTAAAGTATGGATGTCGATTTTCGAATGCGAAAAATTCGCAGACGTTACATTTGGTATCAGAGCTAAGGTTGAACTTTAGCTTAAGAGTATAACACATTAAGTAGCTCATTAGAGATAGGGTGAAGTATCCCTCGAATGAGAAATCCCTATGATATCCGTTCGAATGTCTCAGTAAATTCTCTTGCTATCCACTGATAGTGAGTATGAGTGCAAGAAGAGGACGAGATAAGGGACAGGGAAATACGACTATAAATGGTCAATACCCTGCAATAGTGGAAACAACTTTCTTATCAATCTTCTTTGATTCGTCTTTCCAAATTCTTTTCATTGCTTCATGCCAGCTACAAGAAGAAGTTTCGATGTAATGGTGGCCCTACGAATCGTTGTAAAAAATCCTTACTTTGTATCTTCATCAGTTTCTTATCAGCCTTTTGATTTAAACCTTAATGAATTTAAAATTGGAAATATTAATTTGAGTTAAATTGATTAATAGAATATGAAGCTAAATTTGAATTGTATCGATTAAACGATTTCGTTTAAAACCAAATTAGAAATTTTATTATAATTTCGTGGGTATATCGAAGTCCGAAGAGGGACAAGTTATGTATTCTGAGATATTCCGACTTGAATTTGGAATCCATATCTTGTGTTTGAGGAATTATAGGAGATCGAATCTATTTATCTTTGTTATTTTTGTGTGTGCGAATTTCGAGGACGAAATTCTTTTAAGGGGGGAAGTCTATAACGACCCTAGATTTTAATTAAATTTAAATTGATAATTAAATGAATTTTTGAATAAAAATTGTAAAATTAATTATAAATGGAAGCGAGTTTCCCCGATTCAAATAGAAAATATATAAAGTCATATGGATTTGAAAATTTGTATATATGTGAATATATGTGTATATTGGATTTGAAAAGAAATCTTAAATAAATGATTTTGAAATTAATATATATATATATATATATATAGTTTTATAAAAAAAATAAAGTAAGTAAATAAACCTTAACATCATAGAACGAATATTAACAAACAAAATAATCAAATAAATACTTAACTAGAAATAGAAATTTATATATATTATTAAGCAATGAGACAAGCGTATGTAAGGAGATAATAAAACAAAGTTTTAAATATAAGTGTGAAGACAAAACAAAATAAAATATGCAGCCTATAGAGTTAGAAAAGCAAAACAGATGTACATAATATCATGTTGCCTGTAAGATAAGTATAGGCTTGAGGAATCAAATAAAGTAAAGAACATGTTAAGAGAAAAATAGAATACAAAGCATAAAACAAATACACAACATATTTACAATCATATCAGCCGAAACAAAGAAATGCAAGGCAAAGGAAAAAATAATTAATGCAAACCATCACTATATCATCTCAGCCAAGATAAAGAAAAGTAGGGAAATATAATAAGTAACCTGTAAGATGTAATGTAAACAAAATGCAAGGACAGCAAATATATTTAAGTAGAAACAGAAAGTACTTAACAATAAATGCAACATACCTCTAGCCTATCAAAGCATCTTCAACCATGACTTGTTGTACAAAATGAAAACACCCTGTACACTTCTTCTTATATATCCATCCTTATCACATTCGATCAGTTCAAAGCTAAGAAAAAAAAATTTGAAGTGAGTATCATTTACAATTTAAACCAAAGAAATTCAACTTTAAAAACAACAATTCAATCAATGGAAAACCAAAGATGAAGAAATGATTTTAAAGCAAGCAAAAGAAAATATAGAGGCATCATTCAACTCAAAGTAAAACAACAAGATTCAGAAGAAAAAAATCAACTGTAGTTTCAAAACAACAATGTTCTTCTCTATTTCAATTCCAGGCAAACTCTCTGCTTTCAAAACCCTTCAAGGTGAGTAAACTATCCATCAAAAACTGAAATCTGTTTGATACATGAAGTATGTTGTGAAATATTTGTATAGATGTATGCCTGCATGTCTACATATATTTGTGTATATCTGTAAACTTAATATGTAAACACAGGTATATGTACCTGTTCTAGTATTCGCAGGCTAGAAATAAAAGTAAAAAAATCAAAATCTCTTAAATCATTCACTTATGAACTTAGATGTTTAAACGAAAAATGACTGTTAATGTATGATGGAGTTTATAAAAATAGTTTCGAGGTTTTAAATTTAACAAATAGTTTTAAAAATAGAAATAACAGTAAGATTTTATATATAGGTAAAAAAATCAATAAATTCAATTTCTATTTTGAATTACATGAATGTGTTCGTGATCGGAAATCACGATTTTTAATATACATTTTGTAATTTTTAATTTGATAATCGATTGGGAATTTCGAAAAGATCGTTTTAGGTGTTTTGGGCGATTGTTGATGATCGACGTGATGGAGTTGGCCATAGTTTGGTGGGAAGGTGGCTTGAGTATCGGTGATCACGGGAAAAATAATAGAAATTTTTTCAAATGAATGAATTTTTGGGTTGAATCGAAAATAGGGTTTAAGAAGCCGTTGGGTTTGTCGATGTTTTCCAATTGAATTCTGCGACGTAGGTGATTCGTGGACGACCGGACCAGGGGGATTAGAGGCATAGGTGTGTGACGAAGCTTTGGTCAGTTTCGCGTGGCTTCTGGCGATCTAGGGCGGCGAGACGAGGCGATGTAGCCGACCGAACTTTGGGTACCAGTGACGTCGTAAGGTTCGATTTGGATCGTTAATGCAATTGGGGACGCTGGGTGTTCATTTGGGGTGAGTAGATTTCCAGCGACTTGCTGGCGATCGGGATGTTGGTCGGGGATGACCAAAGCACCGGTGCATGTGCACGGTGTCATGGTGTGTGTCAGTGTTTGTGGCTTTGGGGAAGAAGATGGAGACTCGGGGGATTGCTCGGGAAAATCAGGGTTGGTCTCGGGTTCGTATTCGTGTTGTACGTGAGAGTTACCCAGGCTTTAAGAATTTAAAATCAAACACAAAGAAAAATATAGAAGAGAAGTTTGCTCGGGTATTTTTGAATCTGGCTCGAGTAAATCTGCTTTGGGCTCGGGTTTCATATAAAAATTACCAAGTTTTCAAATTGTAAAAGAAACATGTTTTAATTTGAAAATAAATCGGGTACAGGTTTAATTTTCAAAGTTAATTGATTTAAAAGTTAGTTACTTTGTGCAATTAAATTAAAAGCTAATTACTTAGTGTAATTAATAAAGGATAATTTATTAAGGGTTAATTAATTTATGATTGAAGGTTAATTAATTAAGTAATTAAAAGATAATAAATTGATTATTAAAAGTTGATTAATTAAAGTGGTTAATTAAAGTGATTAATTAATAAATGTAATCAATCAAGATAATAAAATAAAATTAAGGAATGACTTATTTATTTAATTTATAAATTAATGATTTAGGTTAATTTATGATTAGAGATAAATTAGAAGTGATTAAGAAAATATTATTAGCCAATAAAGATAATTAACTAAGGATTATCAAGTATTGATTAAGGTGATTAATTTTGATAATTAATTAGATTAACTAATTTAGATAATCAATTATAAATTGTTTAAATTGTTGATTTCTTCTAATTATGTAATTGGTTTAAAGGTTGATATAATTAATATGATTAATAAAGAATATTTTAATTTATTAAAATGTTTGATAAATAAATTTAAATCTAATGATTTGAAATTAATTAATCAGAATATGATAATCAATTCATAAGTTATAAATTTAATTGGAAATGAATTGAATTAACTAGGATTAAATAATTAATTAATCCTGCCTATAAATGATTATTGAATGCTTGACTTTACTTATGAATGATTTTATTGTATAAAATGCCTTGAATTGATTGTGCTATCTGATCTGTGATATTTTGTTCTATGGATTGTGCTGTGTATAATGTATTCATTTAATTACATTTGTATATTATCTGTGAATCTGTGAAAGAGCGATAAGCGTTATAGTTATATCGCTTATCAACTATATTTCTGTGTTTTAATCTGTGATGATTGAATGATGTTGCACTATTGCGTGTGAAACCCCTTGACTACACCTACACACACAAATGTGGATTTCACGTGGAAATTGGTTAAGTCACAGATGATGTAAATTTAATGTTTTTGAAATTGAAATTTTAATTTCAATTGATTTTGAAATTGGAAAATTGGGTTTAAAGTGAACAACTTTTGAAATGGAATTTCAAAGACGAGACTTATTTTCGAATAACTTGGTAAAGTTTTTCAATTTAAATAATTCAATTTGAATTTAAATTCAAAATTTGAAATTGAATTCCATGATTGGAAATTATGGTTAAAGATGTTATAAATGTGTTTATATGAATTTAAACCATTTTAAAAGTATAATTTTGAGAATTTGAATTTAACCAAAGAACCTTAACTCGTATAAATGAATCAGATTTCCAAAATGAAAACTGTTTGTTTTAAAAGAATAAAAGCTTTCAGATAAGAAATGAAATTCCAGTTTAATTAAAGGAATTTCAAGATTGAATTGAAAAATGGTTTTTCCAAGTTATGAATGAATTCTTTTTGAAAGCTATGAATTAAATCTGTTTATTTTTAACAGATTTAAAATAATGTTTTGTTTAACCCATTCGAAATGAAATTGTTTTGAAAGCTATGAGTTAAATCTTTGATTTAAATATTTAACGAATTAATTAAATTCGTAATGGAAATTGTTTTGGAAAATCTGTGAATGAATCTTTGTGAAAACTGAGTGAACTTTGTGAATTAAATCTTTTATTTAAAAGAATAAAATGGTAATGTGTTTAAACCATTTGGAGGAAAGTTTTGGGTAATAAATTGTGACTTAATTGAAACCCCATTATCCATTTGTTTTTGAATATTATGCTCACTATTCGGTTCAGCCGGGAGAGGACCTTTGTGTCACATAACCCATTCCGAATAAGTGATACGTCGTATATGGATAGCATTTGAAGACCGGTGTTGAAGACCGGGTGTTTGCGAAAACAATAGGATAACCTATCGATTGTCTCTATACTAGGTAGCTCCTGGTATAGAGATCCCCTAAGTGATGGGAAATCCGATCGGGATTGTGAATACCCGGATTTGCAAGGGCTTCGTAAGAAGTGCCTTCGGTTCTGTTCGAACCCGGAACAGACTTGTATGGTTACATGTCTGACATTACTCTTTGAGATATAAAGAAGATTTCTTTCAAATACATTACTGTTGGTGGCGGAGAATTTATTCTCTTAGCTTAACACCCTTCTCTGAGATGTATGAGCTCAGAGGTTATATAGTTGAAGATTATCAGCGATATACGCCCAATTTGGTAATGTGACATGCTGAGTGTTGCTGTGCGATGATCATTGTTTGATCATTTGTTTGATCATTTATCTTTGTGATCATTACTTTGATCATCTGTTGACCCAAAGCATGGCTTTGTGCCAAAGCGTAGCTTTGTGGACGAGACTTCGTCGAACCTCACACCCCGAAATGGTCAAAACAGGAATGATGTGGCAAGGTTATTGGGGGTAGCGCCCCTTAGGGTATGTACATTTCCTTCTGGATAGAAGTGGTATCATGGTATGGAGCCCATATACTTAACTTATGTGGATGTCGAAAATATATATATATCTTACTTTGTGATTTGTTGCTGGGGCCCCGGTTAAAGGTTGGTTACAACCGGGAGATGGCATACTCGTGTCAGTAGTTACCCAGTTAGGGGTAACCCGGCCTTGTGTTGGCAGAGATCCGGTTAGGTTCTCGGGGCGTCCTTCCAGAGGCGTTTCCATGTGGCAATGGAAAGTTCCTTGGCCTGACCATTTGTTGGAAATCCAAAGAAACAATACGAGCCCTGTACGGTTTTAGTTGTAAAACCTGTCATGCAGCGTGGCGGTAACCTGCCACAAACCATGGTAGCTATAGTAGGCATATAATAATGGTTGTATGTTGGCTAAGATTTATATTCTACTTTCGAAATGTTTTCTACACTATGCACTAATAATAATATCAAAAACGATTTGATTTGATTTTTGCGTAGTAAGCATCTTTGACTAACATAAGAAGAAATCTCCTCCAAGTCTGCATTTGCATTGTGTGTGTGGTGGGAGGTCTTATGGTAGTCTCATTTTCCAAAAGCATTGCGAATTGACTTTAAAATTCTCTTGCTATTTGTTTTTAAAGATAAACTATTTTTGTTGCTCACACCAGTCCCATGACTGATCCGGAGTTTATTGTTTCTTTCCTAAACTCTGGGAGCTCAAAATTTTTCGACATGGGCAGTCTAGAGTTGGTTTTTTCAGATAGTCAGAATTAGTAGATTTTCTGGAGCTAGTTCAGTCTTTGGATATGGACTGCACTTGCTTACCTTTGTGCATCGTTATTGGGAGTTTGAGCCATTTCTGGATTGGTGCTTTGGAGATGGAGATTATCCGCTGCTGGTGTTATCGTTTTCTTTTCCGCTGCTATTTCTTGTATCATATCTCTGATGTATATTGATATTCATTTTATCACTCTTTTGTATCAGATATTGTATCAGATATTGTATATCAATGTATTATTCTTTTTCTTCCGTTGTGTTATTTACTTAACTGTGTTATAAGCTCCGGCGACTCGGATTTGAACAGTCGAATCTATGGCATTCGAGTACGATGTAAAGTATGGATGTCGATTTTCGAACGCGAAAAATTCGCAGACGTTACAAGGATGGAACAGTTCAACGACCTAGAGAACCAGCATTTTAACAACTAAACAACCTAAGTTATAGGTCGAGCCAGCTTATGTCGCTCCACCAAGATATCTCAACACAGTTAAGTCGCCGACTACTCCCTAGGTCGCTCACGACCTACAACTTACCACCTCGTTCAGACAAGTCAAGTGCACCCCTGTTAAGCCGCAAACCATGCCCACTAGGTCGCCCACGACCTACGCTCACGACCTACGACCTAACTCCAAATTCTCCCTATAAATACTGCATCTACTCCAACTTCAAAAGGACTTTTGGGATCATTTCTGGAGCGCCTATACTCTGCTGTTTTCTCGACTCATCCGACACTTTAAACACGAAAGATGCTTCAACAAACTTCAAGAGGAGATCTAACACATTCAACATGAATTTGAAGAGCTCTACTACATCGAAGTTCTAGCTACTCTTCTCAATTGTGTTGAAATCATATTGTAATCAAAGAATTGTTGTAAAAACTTGTAATCGAACTCGTGATAAAGAAGATAAAGTGGACGTAGGCTTAATTTCGAGCCGAACCACTATATAATTTTTGTCTCCTTACTTTTCTGCTATTTTCTGCTTATTTCAAGTTCCTGTACCAACGGGTGGTGCTTTCACTTTACTAATGCTCACACCGGGATGTTAGCGTCGACTTTTACGTTAACATTTTTGGTGCTTTCACTGAGAATTGAACTCAAGAGTGATCTCCCCATTGCTTCACAAAAGACTTGATGAAAGAATCTCTCTAAAGACCAGAAGTCTATCTTAAATCATGGCTCCTGGAAGAAAGGGTAGATCTACCAGATCCGGAAATGCTCATGAGGGGACCTCCGCTTCCCTTGCATCAAACTAGGCAACTCCTACCGTTGGAGTCACAAGGGCCGAATTAGACGATGTAGTGTCGGGATTATACCAACAAATTGAAGCTCAAAACGCTTTGATGATGGACAGATTAAACGCCCTGCTTGGGGCAAATCGAAAACCAGAAAACAATGAAACTACCTTTGCCGAAGATGCCCTTAATTCCCAAGAGAGAGGCATTCCTCAAAAAGCAAATGGCACCGCCGAAGCGCCACCTTTCCAAGCTAAAGGTTCAAGGCTGCAACCAGCTTTTCGCAAACATTTTCCTAGGCAAACTTCCGAAAGAATAGCTGACGTCTGCCCGGCAATGCCTCTGAACAATGAGGAGTACCTATCAGGGATGGTTCGTCGAATCATGAAAGAGAGCATGTAGTGGGAAGAAAATGAGAGCGACTGGGGATTTGCTCCAAGCAAAACTCCGTTTACTGAAAGGATCCTGAAAGCAGAATTTCCAAGGAAATTTGTACCTCCTACTATCCCGGCCTACAAGGGAACAAGTGACCCTAATCATTTCCTATATAAGTATGACTGGCATATGACCGGTGCAAGAGCATCAGATGAGATTAAATGCCGATACTTTCCAGTGTACTTGGAGGGAGTGGCTCTACTTTGGTTCACAAAGCTACCAGTTCTGTCCGTAGATCAATTCTCCGTCTTAACTCGAAAATTCAAGGATCAGTTCAGGTTGTATGCTTCAAAAGCTAAGGATATAATGTCACTGTCCAGCCTTGAACAAGCTCCCGAAGAATCTGTCAGATTTTTCTTGAACCGTTTCAATATAGCCTTGGCCGAAGTGGATAATGCAGAACCCCGTATGGTCCTGACTTACTTGATGCAAGCCGTCGACAAATCAAGTGAATTCGGAAGATGGTTAAAAATGAAGGAACCAAATTCACTTGAGAAGTTTTATAAAAAAGCCGACAAATTCATGCGCCTAGAAAGCATTTCTGCGCCAGCGAAAGTAGTTATCGCCGAAGTCAAGAATAACGATGTTGCTTCTAACAAAAGAGAATCTGGAAACCAGAAAAGGGAAAATGACGGAGGAAAGAAGAAGAGGAATGAGAAGAAACCTCGCCGCTCTAGTCCTTCAGATTTTACTCCCTTAACTGATACACCAGAGAATATCTTCTTCGCAACGAAGGATGTTGTCAAGTATCCCAAACCACCCGAGATGGGGAGAGGTGAAGTGCATAATGGGAAATTCTATCGATTTCACAACCAACCTGGCCATGACACTAACTAATGTTGCCAGTTAAAGAATGTGATTGAAGAGTTGCTGAAACAGAATAAACTGCAACAATATGTGAAGAAAAACAGAGTCGACCCAACCTCATCCACTCAGGGGCAACAACTTCATGCCCCTCAATCCGGCTCAGACGACAAAACTGCAGTGTAGGAATCCGAGAGGCTCGTCATTAATGTTGTCACAGGGGGTCCTCACCCAGCAGGCAGAAGTTAGGATGATTTGGAGAGACATACTCACACTTTGAGATGAAATTAATCAAAGTGCTGCTAACTTCCCACAAAACTACGTCTGACCACACTCTATTCTGATTGGCATATGGATCAAGAACAATGAATCTAGCGGAAATGGAAATTCAATCCCGAGATTCTGGAACAACAATCACTTGCGTCCATTTTTTACTTAACAGCATTGCTTAAATTTGTAAAATGATGATGGATGTATAACTCTTGTATTGTAAACCACTAAGAAATCAGTGCGAATCAATAATAAAGAACTATAAATCTTGTGTTCTTTAATACTATAAGATGCCTGTCTCATTTCGATATGCAAATATATTTAGAATATTGCTAAAATGTCGATTTAATATTGCAGGCTATCAAAGCAAAGCTTACCTATTCAACACATCACGAAGTCAAGCGATTCCTACAAATCACTCAATAAATAAGTGACAAGCCACAAAAGTTCCAAAATTCAACTCCTACAAAAGAAGTGCTATTTACAAACAGTTGATGGTTCCACCAAAGTGGGCACCTTCCCGACGAGAAGGTTCCAGACCCTTGCTAACCGATCGTGATCGTTTGTGCAAACGAACATCCGGTAAAGTAGCTTGCGTCTGCCCCGTGGATTCACTCAACGATAAAGTACACTTCTCTGACAAAAACCAAACAACTTGCAAAAGAATGGGACATGTAATTGAGGTGATAACGAGGAATCGCTAAGAAGCAGATGGTGGAAGGACACAAGCAACAAATGCTTCTCTTCTGAGACCAAACGCTTCTCTTCGAAGGCCAAACGCTTCTCTTCGGAGGCCAAATGCTCCTCTTCGGAGGCCAAATGCTCCTCTTCGGAGACCAAAAGCCCTCTTCGGAGGCCAAAAGCCCTCTTCGGAGGCACCACAAGCCCTTTTCGGAGGCACACAAACAAAGACCTCTTCATAGGCAAAAAAAAATTTTCTTCGGAGGCACAAACCTTCTTCGGAAGCACTAAACAAGTGGAGCCCTCTAACAAGGCACATCCAAAAACTTCGTCGATGGAACCACTAAAGGGGCACCTTCTCAAAAAGAAGGTTCCAGGCCGCAGCTGAATACTTATGATTATTTGTACAAACAAATATCCGATAAAACAGCTGACGTCTATCCCATGGATCCATTTAACGACATTTCTGACAAACAGATCAAAGCATTCTTCAGAAGCCCGCTTCACTGCATAGGGGAATCCACTTTTCAACAAATAAAAGTGATCATCCCCGAAAGTTGAAGTGTTCTTTAAAAAAGAGAGAAAGAAAAACTTCTCTGATACAAAGCATACTCTCTTAAAAGCAGAATAATATTTCCTCAAAACGGAAGAATTATTCTCTAAAATAAGAGTATAAGTCTTTTCAGAATATTGCAATGAGCCGTGGTATGGGGGCATATAGCTATATTAATAAAAACAACACTCAAACAGCATACCACTAACTCACTGCAATATCATACAAAGAAACTTGTGCATAAAACAAGGAATAAATGCATTCACACATATACTGACGAGAAATTGTACAAGTAAAAAGAATCATTTTTATTCCATACTATAAAAATTTTGTACATATGCAGGTTTCAAGCGGGGGCCGGTACCCACACAATCTTCAGTCAATACATGCAAAAAGAAAAAAAGCAAAACAATAAGCATAAAGTCCAGCTCATTACTCCTTCTTCCCGCCACCTTTAGAGCTCTTGCCCGGCTTGATGATTAATTTCTGAATCCGGCGTGGACGGGTCGGGGAGGAAGGAGAAGGAGGTGTAGCCGTATCTTCTTCCACTTTTTCTTCACCAACAGAAGCGCTTTTCTTCTTCTTCTTCGCAATTGCGCACTTCTCCTTCTTCTTTGAAGAAGACTCATTGCCCGGAGTAAATAGCTCAGATAGCTTTGTGTCATCATCATAAGGTTGCTCCGGAGTCTTCTCACCTCCTCTAAGTTCCTCAGCCTTCTGCTCTTGCGAAGCGGGTGGATCATCCAAGCCTCGAAGGGCTTCTATTTTTCTTCATGCGACCCCGGCTGAGAAGCAGGAGTGACTTGAAGGGATAGAGGAGGAACAGCTGGAAGAGGAGAAGTTTGTGCAGCACTTGGTATTTCCGCTACAGAAGAGGAAAAGTTAAAGTCAGTATTCTCCGTAAAAAGAGAAGATATTGGCTCGTCAAAGCTTAAGTAATAGGCGAAAAGTTCATCGAGTTCATGTGAAGCAAACGAGCAGTCTACTTGAGCTAGATCAGAATTGAAGTTACCTGAAGAAGTCGGCTTAATCACATCGATTTCAAAGTTTTCGGCTTCAATGTCATCCTGGGCCTTCTCCTCGATTTGAACAGTGGGAGGCTCAGTAATTGCGGTTTTAACTTCGGCTTTTGCAGGAGGTGGAGAATGAGAACTAGAGCCAATGGTATCAGGGTTGATCAAAGTCGAAGGACGAGCGGGGTCGGTTTAAAGCGCCTTCTCCAAACGCTCTTCTCCTGCTGCTTCGGCTCGCTCCCTAGCAAGCTTCTCTTTTCCCCCGGCAAGGGCAGTACGTGCCTCATCATCCAGATAGTGCGCCTCAAGATCTGCTTCTGCATAGCCAGCACCTCCAAGCATATCAAGTATGGCTTCCCACACTTCGGCCAAAGTAATCTCATACTTAGGGCCGAAAAATGAGAGACTACCACGCCCCCAGGACGCTGTGCAAGTAAAACTCGAATAAAGTAGAGATGATATTGGCCTTGGTTGCCTCATGAGATTCTTCGGCTGCAACCTGGCCGACAACTGCCTCATCATGCTCTTTTTCTACTTTTGAAAGTCAAGCTTTTAACCTTTCAATCTCCATGTCTTGGGAGCTAGTTTTTTCTCGCAACTGAGCAACATCAGTGCGGTAACTCTCTACAATTTTCTCTTGTGCCTCATATCTGGCCTCAGCATCTCGTTGACTAGCATGAGCATCCAGTACTTGCTTTTGAAGTACCTCTTCCTTTTGAGTAAAAAAGGTGGAAGAGGCGGCAAGATCATCTTCAAGTTTCTTGACTTTAGCCTCGAGCTCCTCATTATGAGCGGCAATGTTTTTCATCTCTGTATCGTGCTGCTTGAGAACTTTCTTCCATTCAGAATGATCATTTTCCATGGTTAACATGGCTTCGAGATTTGCGCGATTAACCCTTTGAAGCTCGTCAACCAGCTTTTGCCATCCAGACATTCTCTCGATGTCAAGCTTAACAGCGTCAAGATTCCTTAACATAGCCTGCTTATCAATAGGAACCAAATCCAAGTCAAAGCGCACTCCTTTCAAACACCAATTTGGGAATCGGCTTTGGAGTGTAGGTGGAGCATCCTTGACTTGATACTGAGGCCTATAAATAATTGTCTGAATATCGGTTTTGTCAAGAGCAGGAGAACCGGAGGAGATGTCAAGAGGGATAGGAGTAGCGGTCTTTTCAGAAATTGCAGACGCCGGTTTTTCACTAAGTTTGGCCCGTTTGCTCGGATCTTCAGCAACATGACCTTTCCCTTTAACATCATAAGATTTTCTTTTATGGGAGTCATCATCCCTTCTACTTTGCCACTCCTCATAAGTTTGTCTCTCATGAGCTTTTCTGGCAGCTCTTTCTTCATCGGTTTCCCTCGGGGCAGGAAGATAGCGCTTGGGATCGTAAGAATCGTGTTTCCCATAGCGCTGAAAGTCGTCATAGTATGAGCTACTGTGCCCCATCGGAGAACCTGAAAATGAAGAAGATACGAAACTTCAAAATCTTCGAAGTAAAGAAGCTAAGTACACAGGAGTGCTAAAAATTCTAGGTGTGTGTGGTGTGCAAGCTACGCGCGTCAAACTACAAACCACTCTTTGGTTGCGGAGTGATGACACATTTTGAAGCAGGAGTCAACTTCTGGGCTGACGGAATTTGCTGCAAGGCAGATGTCACCTCAACTGCTGGAGATGTAATTTTAGTGGTGGAAGTGTCGTCTTTGAAGAGCTCCTGAGAAGTAATCATCAGATCGCTCAATCCCTCAAAAGTGTCGTCACCGTCATGCTTAGCGGGACTTTTTCTCTCAACTCCTTTATCATCAGCCTTCCCGGAGTGTTGAGGAGGTTCCTCTTCTTCGATTATCGGGAGAATTGCGAGTTTGCCGGATGACCCCGCAACATCATCGGTAGGAGTGGAACATTTCATTAACGAAGTTCCCCCAACAAGTTCCTTCGATACGACTTCTTCGGTAGAAACTGGGGCAGCTAATGTTTCAGTCTCGGAACTAGAAACTTCATGAATCTGAGTAGATCAAGAGGGATGTAAAAGTCCGAATTGGTGCAAGAACTCGTCTTTCAGCAAAAATTTAATGCTTCTCTCTTCAGCCGCCACATCACTTAATGTTTCGAAGGTTGGCTTGTGGCTGGTATCTCTAAGCGGAGGAGGAAGTGCTACAAAAAGTAAAGATTGAAGTTAAGTACTTGGCAATTCAAGTTCCAAGAAATTGAGAAAAGTGAAGTGAGCGGAGATAAGCAATCTTACTTCCGATTCTCCAGACGGCATAGAACTCCGGGGGGCAGCGAACGAAGAAGAATTGGCCTAAAAACCCCTATGCACTATCGGGCAAGTCTAGAATCAATTTACGGTTTCTTGCGCCTCTCACAAGTATAATTGAAGGGTGATCTTTGTTCTTCGCAAAAGTGCACAAATAGCAAATCTCTTCAAAACTTGGAAGACGGTCGAGCGTCCTCCTGAACAGCACACACAACCCCATTAAGATGGCATAACCATTGGGGTGTAGCTGGAAGGGAGAGATAGTTAATCGAAGAAGAAGCTGTCGAAGAAAATCATTAAAGGGAGGAATAGCTCCACTTAAGCACATCTGACGAGTAACTGCGACAAAACCAAGAGGTGGCCTGTCAGCAGTATCGTTTACTCCAGGAAGCAAAGCGTCTGCTTCAGCAATGCCAAGCTAAATGCACAACTGGCTGAAAACTCTGTGATTCAAGGAGGTCGGAGTTCTTTCCGGAGGATCATTCAATGGGTTAGCGATTGGAAAGACCTCTCCAGCTTGTCCTATTTCTTCTTGTTGAGAAGACATTCTAAACAAGGAACTGGATATTCAAATATGAAGGTGCACGTTTCCTAAAGGCGTATGGAGTGTTGTGCAAATCTACTAAAATAACAAGTAAGTAAAATAAAACTTGAAATAGTACTGATTGATGCACATCAATTCAGGAAGTTTCGAGGCTTGTTATCAAACCGAAGTTAAGTATGGTATCAATGCAGATGATATTTAGTAATAAGCAGTTATAACTATAAGAATTTTGCATTGATACTTCATTTAATCATTTGATTCACATCACCTCATCTTTAGCCAGTTTCATACTATTTTACTTAAGTAAAATAACGAGTTCTTTAATCTAATCCATCACTCGATGTGGGCGGTCGATGATGAGTATATTCGTCCCATTTTTCTGCAAATGTTGTGTTTAACAGGCTATTAGCATTAAAGTTAATATAATCTGTAAAGAAATGCAACGAGTTCAGGCAAGTTGTCTCGATAGTTCAGGTTGAAGATTCAAGTTAAATGCTGTCACATTTTTGCAAGTAAACAAATTCAAGCGACTTAGCATAAGTCGAAGTTCAATTAAGTCATTATGTCCAAATTCCTACAAGTACTAGCTCGGCCGCGACCTAAAACCTATGCCGCAAGAAGTTAGGTTGTTAATCGGTTAAGTCGCTCTGCTTTAAGCTTTATGCTATTCTGGCAAGTTAAGACACAACAAGGTCGCGAGTTATTTTTAAGTCACATTGTTCAAGGCCAGACAGTGCAAATCTAGCTAAGTCCTAGGCCGTTTGAATCCCAGCACGACCTAAAAATTAAGTCGCAAAAGGTGATGCTACAGGAAGTTAAGTCGCAGATTCGAAGGTCGTTCAACTTTCTTTAGGTCGCAAGGATCCTTAGGTCACGAGAATTCTTAGGTCGGTCGGCCAGGTTTCTTAGGTCGTGAAGGTTTCTAAGTCGCTCAAATTCACTAAAACGCTAACTTCTTCTCCACTCAACAGCTCGCTATCTCGTTAACTGTTAACCCGATAACCCGCTATCACTTAAGCAGCAAAATCTACGATCTTCACAGCTAAACCATTTAACTATCCACACCATCAAATCGCCCAACGCGGATTCAAACCATCTCCTATCCATCATAGATCCAACGCGCTGCTATTCTTTCATGAATCATAATGGCAACATAGCTAATGGCGATCAAAATCGATCGCAACATGACTCGAAAGTGTAACATGACGTATGGAGTTGGAATGGGGTCAGAGGATGGGGATTCGCAATTCGACGGTAATCATTGTTAGATAAAGATCGAATTCACTTACGCAATATGATAGCAAGGATGAATCTTCAACTGATTAACTCGAATTCGCCTTTGAAATAACGAAGTTTTGTTAATGGCAGAGTGGGAAATCAAAGCCGTGAAGTAAGAAAGAAGCAGCGAGCTAGCAGTTTATATGGGGCAAAGAGAAGAAGGTGAATGGGCACACGAGTTAGTACATGTTTTAGGTCGCTCACAACCTAGCAGAGTTAGATCGAAGCACACGGCCTATGACAAAGACCTGTACTTCGAGGGGAAAGTGTTAACTCCTCTTTTGAAGCGACCTAACGACCTAAATTCACAAGCGACCTAGCGACCTAATGGACTCAGCGACCTAATGACTTAGCGAGCTAAAGGTTCTGGAGATCATAGCGGGTTAACAACCTAACGACCTAAAACTTCGGTGACCTAACGACCTAAAGCTCCAGCGACCTAAAGACCTAAAGCTCCAGCGACCTAACGACCTAAAGCTCCAGCGACCTAACGACCTAAAGCTCCAGCGACCTAATGACCTAAAGCAACATAGCGACCTAAGGATGGAACAGTTCAACGACCTAGAGACCCAGCGTTTTAACAACTAAACAACCTAAGTTATAGGTCGAGCCAGCTTAAGTCGCTCCACCAAGATATCTCAACACAGTTAAGTCGCCGACTACTCCCTAGGTCGCTCACGACCTACAACTTACCACCTCGTTCAGACAGATCAAGTGCACCCCTGTTAAGCCGCAAACCATGCCCAATAGGTCGCCCACGACCTACGACCTACCCTTAGGTCGCTCACGACCTACGACCTAACTTCAGATTCTCCCTATAAATACTGCATCTACTCCAACTTTAAAAGGACTTTTGGGATCATTTCTGGAGCGCATATACTCTGTTGTTTTCTTGACTCATCCGACACTTCAAACACGAAAGACGCTTCAACAAACTTCAAGAGGAGATCTAACACATTCAACATGAATTCGAAGAGCTCTTCTGCATCGAAGTTCTAGCTACTCATCTCAATTATGTTGAAATCATATTGTAATCGAAGAATTGTTGTAAAAACTTGTAATCGAACTCGTGATAAAGAAGATAAAGTGGACGTAGGCTTAATTTCGAGCCGAACCACTATAAAACTGCTGTCTCCTTACTTTTCTGCTATTTTCTGCTTATTTCAAGTTCCCGTACCAACGGGTGGTGCTTTCACTTTACTAATACTCACACCGGGGTGTTAGCGTCGATTTTTACGTTAACAATTCGAAAACCACTTCGATCCAACGAGTACGTTTTTGTGATGAAGACAAGAGTTTGGAGTCGAAGATGGAACAGTGAAGTGCAAGGGCTAGTCGCTACAAATCCTGAGGGTGATTCCAAAATGGATGTAGTAGGAATAGTGCCTTCGGTTCCGTTCGAACCCAGAACGGACTTGTATGGATGAATGCTTTCGGAACATCGTCAGGTGGACGGTGGGCATTCTAAGAGACGTGTTCTAAAAAGGTAACGCTTAGCCTCGAGCCTCATCAACCGGGAATGACTGAAAATCAGGGGTTATGCAGCAAGGCTATGTGGGTCGCGCCTATTAGGGCGAGGTCATTCCTGTCTAGATGTTCCTTTTTATTTCGGCTGTGTGGGCGGTTGCTTATCCCAACCGCGGGGTGATCTTACTCGGACTATCCAGTAAGGGGTAGTCAGGTCTTGTGTTGCAGGGGATTTAGGGTGGATCCTCGGTACGCTGATCTAGACCAGGTACTGTGACAGGTGGTACCCCAGTGCCTAGTCATTAGTTGGAAATCCATTCTCCCTAAGCGCCTGTACGGTTTTGATTGTGCCTAACTATTGCTGAAACGTGAGATGCAAGCATTTCAGCTAGATTCTATTTTACTTTCTATA
Source organism: Allium fistulosum (assembly GCA_030737815.1). Taxonomy (NCBI): domain Eukaryota; kingdom Viridiplantae; phylum Streptophyta; class Magnoliopsida; order Asparagales; family Amaryllidaceae; genus Allium; species Allium fistulosum. The sequence goes on along the minus strand of CM060904.1, from coordinate 579,097,470 downwards.
GACACTATTATAATATCAGACAGATTTGATAAAAAGTGTTTTGGCTATCGTAAGGTAAAAACCTGACATGTTTATTTGTGGCGTGCTCTTACAAGATGCTTTTAATTTCAAAGGATTTTTGAAACTTTAAGAATCAGTTTGGATGTATTTTTCTCACGCTGGTATTCCAGACTGACTCGGGTGTTATTTTATTATAATGCTCGGGTCAGAACGAGTATTATAGATTACAGGATAGGATGCTGTGGAGTTCAGGAGAGGAGCTGGAGTTCGAGGCGTATTATTCGTACTTGTTTATTCCGCTGCTATGGTTGTTTGAAATTGCCAGCAGTTGTGAGGCAGGCTGATATAACTGCCAGGCTGGTAATTGTTGTTTACTTGTGATATACTTTGATGATGTATTATATAAAATAGATGCGGTTTCATTTTGTGTAAAGATCTGTTATTATTTATTATATTTGTTCCACTGCGATTATGAGATTCTGATGTCGTTTTAGTTCCTTCTTTCTTCTATCTTCTTTCTTATTCCTTAACAATCTGTCTTTCCGGCACTCAATCATCGGCGTATTATACTGTGGTGTATTTTGTGTCAATTTTTGCGAGTCGAGAAGGGCGGGTCGTCATAGTATATCACTAGTGACCATCAATTACATAACCTCTGAGCTCGTACGTCTCAAAGAAGGGTGTTAAGCTAAGAGAAAAAATTCTATGCCACCAAACAAAAATGTATTTGATAGAAATCAGCTTTATATTTCAAAGTGTAATGTGACATACAACCATACAAGTATGTTTCGGGTTCGAATAGAATCGAAGGCACTTCACAAAGAAGCCCTTGCAATCCAGGTATTCACGATCCCGATCGGACTCCCCATCACATAAGGAGATCTCTATACCGGCGCGACTCAGTGCAGAGACATTCGACAGGTAATCTTTTCGTTCTCGAAAATACCCGGTCTTCACCGCCGTCTTCAAAAGCTATCCATTTCGTCGTATCATTATTCGGAATGGGTTATATGACATAAAGTCCTCTCCCGACTAAACCGAATAATGAGCGCTTATTTTAAAAAGCATATGGATATATTGGGATCTTAGTTAAGTCATAATTTTTCAACACTTGTTCCCCAAAACCTTTCTTTTGAATGGTTTAAACTAATTTCCACTTTTAATCTTTTAAATAGAAGATTTACCCTTTAAGATCCTCTTAAATTTTGAAAACATGGTTCACCAATCTTTCACAAAGATTCATTCATAGCTTTCAAAACTATTTCAAACTTGATTCACCCATAACTTGAAAATCCTTTCAACAAAAACTTAGAAATCCTTCCTTTATATGAAACCTATTATTATTTGAAAACAAAGGTTTTTCGTTTCAGAAAAATCCGATCAAATATGCACAAGTTATAGCCTTTAAAGTATAAACTTGGGTTAAATTTAAATTCCCAAAATAATACATTTCAAAATACTTTAAAGATGGTTTAAAAATCCATATATATATTATATATAACTTGTATCACCACTCAAACCATAGTTTCCAAAACAATTTCAAAACTTAAACAAGATATATTATATTCAAACTATATTACAATTTCAAAACTTCCTTGTTTTAAAATCCATAGATATACATTATACAATCTGTATAATCCCTTTTAACCATAGTTTCCAAATACATATAGAATTCAACTTCAAAATCTTGAATTCAAATTTAAATCAAATCATTTAATTTCAAAAACTCCTTTTCAAAAGTTTCTCAGATTTAACCCAATTTTTCTTCCAAATCATTTTGAATTCAAAATTCAACATTTAAAACCATTTCATCATTTTGAATAAAATAATATTAAATTCAAATATTTGTGACTTAACCAAATCCTCGTGAAATCCATATTTGTGTGTGTTGGTGTAGTCCAGGGGTTTTACACACAACAATAACATATCACAACCATCACCAATTTAAGCACAATAATATCGATAAGCGGTATAATCCTATAACACTTATCTTCATTCACAGATTCACAGATAAATATGTAAATTCATCATAGATAAATAAATCACAGTTCACAGCTCAATTCAATAAAATTCATATCACAGAACATCAAAACGAGGAACGAAGAGAAGCAACGAAAGCAAAAAGGAATCGGCCAACATTTTTACTTAGAGAAAAAAGAAAAAGGGGATATAGTTTTATTTTGTTTTGGGCCGGCTTCTTTTTATTAGTAAGTTTTGTGCTTAATATTTAAAAATTATGGATTTTTTTAAATTGTTTTTAAATATTGTGTTTTTCTTTTAATCTTTTGTAATTTCTAGTCATCTGACTAGGGGCCGGACTGCGGTGGTGTAGTTCTAGAATTCGCAACTCATTGGCTAAGTTGTGGTAGGATTTTGAGCGTAGAGTTTGGTTAGTCGATAGAGGGTGTCGCGAGTTTACGTGTGTAAGCGTCTGACTACTTAATTTCTAGTAGAAACCTTGGGGCAGCATGAAACGACCCTAACTCGGCGCTCGAAAATCGACATCCATACTTCACCCGTATTCGAACGCTGCAGATTCAAACGTCGAATCTGGTTCGCCAGAGCTTATAACAACATTAGACGAATACAACACAACGGAAAAAGAATGAATAACTTTTTATTGATATACAACATGAATACAACAATCTGATACAATTGAAATGATCAACACTATCTATATCAGAGACAAAAGATATACAACAGCTAAAAGAACAGCAGCGGAAAGATAGCACCAAATGGTCTTCCCCGAAGAGAATCCAATATATAAATCTTCATTGCCAAATTCTCCAAACACTTCAAACCAAAGAGGCTCGAACCATCATCATGCTGAACTTGAACCACAACGCGATCACCAAATCCAAAGACTTCAAGGATATCGAATCTACATCTACTATCTGACTATCTGAAAACCTGACTCTAGGCTGCCCGTGTGGAAAATTGTGGGCACCTAGAGTTTAGAAAGGGAACAATAAACTCCAGGTCAGTCATGGGACTGGTATGAGCAAACAAAAACAGTTTGTCTTTAACAAAAGAAGTAAAAAGAAATCCTCAATGCTTTTTGGAAAATGAAACTACCATAAGGCCTCCCGCCACACACACATTGCAAGCGCACACTTGGAGGAGATTTCTCCTTATGACAGTCAAACATGCTTGATACGCGAAAATCCTTTTGATATTATTATTAGTGCATAGTGCAGAAAACATTTACAAGTATAATATTAATCTTAGCCAGCATACGTACCATTATAGTATGCCAACTATGGCTACCATATTAGATGACAAGTTCTACAACTAAAACCGTACAGGGCGCGTATTGAATGATTGGATTTCCAACAAATGGTCAGGCTAAGGAACTTCCTCACCGAATGGGTACGCCTCTGGAGGGACGCCCCGATAACCTAACTGGATCTCTGCCAATACAAGGTCGGGTTACCTCTGTAACTAGGTAACTACTGACACGAGTATGCCATCCCCCAATCGTCATCGACCCTTATCCGAGGGCCGTCAACACTAACAAAATTCCAACAACCACATAAGTTAAGTATCTGTGCTCCATACCATGAAACCACTTTTTATCCAGAAGGAAATGCACATACCTTGAGGGGCGCGACCCCCATAACCTTGCTGCATCCTTCCTGTTTCGACCATTTCCGGGTTGTGAGGTTCGACGAAGTCTCGTCCACAAAGCTACGCTTTTCACAAAAGCCATGCTTCGATCAACAAATGATCAGCAACACTTAGTATGCCACATTACCAAATTGGGAGTATATCACTAGTGACCATCAACTACATAACCTCTAAGCTCGTACGTCTCAGAGAAGAGTGTTAAGCTAAGAGAATAAATTCTCTGACACCAATTGAAATGTATTTGGTAGAAATCAACTTTATGTCTCAAAGTGTAATGTCAGACATACAACCATACAAGTCTGTTCCGGGTTCGAACAGAACCGAAGGCACTTCACAAAGAAGCCCTTGCAATCCGGGTATTCACAATCCCGATCGGACTCCCCATCACATATGGAGATCTCTATACCGGTGCTACTTAGTGCAGAGACATTCTGTAACAACCCGCATATTTTACGATTTTATATTTAAATATTTTATTTAAATATAACGTCGTTAATCGGATTAAAGTCTGAAAAGCTACTTTTTACAAACGGTCGGATAGGGACTCGAGACCACTTCCATTGAGTCCAAAATGGTGTTTGTGACTTTTTTAAGTATAAGCTTCGATATGTTTGGAGTGAGTTGAATTTTGCTATTTTCTGTTGGGCTTTTTGGGTTTGGGTTTGACCCAACTTATCATATAACCTAGTTCGGCCCTCTCCTCTCCTCTTCACTTCATTTCTATTTTCTTAAACACTCAAGCAACTGAAAATGGGGAGAGGAAAGGAAAATTAGAAATTCCAAGCCCTAGATTCAATTGCAAAATACAAGTTCTTGCTCCAAATTCAAGGAGAAGTTTAGGTAAGCTCCATCTTCATCATCGTCTTCTCCATCTCATTTCCTCTTGAATTTCAGAAAATTCCTAAACCCTAATTTAGGAAATACTTGTTTTGATCTTAGATTGAAGCTTGTGGAGTTGAAGTGAAGAGTGGTTGATCTCTTCCTTGTGTTTGTGCTTCTTATCTTTATTTTTGAGTTAAAAAGGTGAGTTTTGAACTCACATCTACTTCCCTTGATATCATTGATGTTAGGTATGAATTCCTAGCACTTATTCATGTTCAATTGCTCTTGGTTTGAATTGATTTGGTGAACATTTCAATTTTTGGCGTTTTGAAGTCAAAATCTCTAAAAATCATAGCTTTGATGTTTGAACATGCTTTTGGTGTTGTATTGAAGAGCCAATAGGGCTGGGTTGTCGATTGGCATAAACCCCTAGCGTCGATTGCTCGTCCGATCGAAAATTGGAAGAATTGCTCTTCATTTGAATAGACTGAAAAACAACCCAGTGCCAGTCAGTCGACTGACTCCCTGCAGTCAGTCGACTGACTATAACAAATGATGGTTCCTGGGACTGTTTGCAGAAACAGAGAGTCTCTGTTTCCTGCAGTCAGTCGACTGGCCCTCTGCAGTCAGTCGACTGACTGCAGGAAATGGAATTTTTGAGTTTCTGGTTTAGTAGACTGACCCCATGCTGTCAGTCAACTGACCTGCTTGTTTTTGCCAGATTTTCCTATTTTGCTTGATTTCAAAATTCAATCGATTCGTGTCGATTCCAATTAGTTGTTATTGCATATTTGACTTTGATAATTCCTTCTTGATTTCGTGCACGGGTTTTTATAAAATGATTTTTTCAATTTATCTCGTTTCTCCAATTTATAAGTTATATTCAAAACACACGCACAACTTTGCACTTCGAGCGAAGAGGGAGGTGAATTAAATGATTAAATAAAACGCGTGCAATGAACGCGTGTGTTTATCTTTTCAGTTAATTCCTAATCTATTTATTTGATCGTTTTGACCTTTGGGTCTGATTTACCGATGAGATGAGGTGAACTTTATACTGCTTTGAGTGTGAAATTGACTAGAGGTTAGTAAACCGTTTATTGCGAACGTGGGGTATGGGACTCACGTTAACATTATTCAGGTTCCTCTCCAAGAGTTTATGACACATTAGCTTCGGTGGCCAGTACTGGACCTATGTGGGTCATTCATTGTCTATGTGGACAATTACTCCTATGTGGGAGTATTATGTTGGCTTTGTCTATGTGGACAACTACTCCTATGTGGGAGTAGAGCCTTTGTGTGTATCGCCCCTGGGCGTATGATACCACTAAATTAAGAGTACTTGGCATAAAGACTCTAGTCTTAGCACGTGCGACTTTATGGTGCTTTATTATTATATTTCCCTCGAGTAGCGCCTATCAGTGATGGTTACATGGAACCATACGATATGAGTGCGACTACCCCGTGGAAATTTATATTGCCTACGTGGGCACTATTCTTTGCTATGTTGCATTGATTTTTGGATATGTTTCTACTAATGCTTATGATTGCCGATATGGCGAGTTTTGGAATATCTCCTAAGTGGGAGTAATATTGTACCTTGTTTTAGGATATGATATCCTTTGTTTATTTGAATTACCGATGATATGCGTCTTGTTTTGATTCATCTTATGTTAGATGATTTGGTTATCTCCTTTGGGGATATTTGTGATACTTTATGATCTTGTATGTTCATTATCATTTAGTTTATCTAACTGATTTGTTAGCTAGACTGACCCGTGTATTTTATACTCGGGTCAGACCGAGATGTTTCAGGTTAGGTACTTTGGACTTAGCCTATTTTGCTTCCGTATGGACTACTCCGCTAGCTCCTTTTTGTTATAGCATTTTGTGTAGTCTTTTTGTTTGTAACTCTGATATATACTCTATTGACTCGTTTGTATATTGTGGTTTGCTTTACCACTTGACATGTATCATTTTGTAAACTCTGTAATGTATCTGTATGTGTGTAAAAGTATGTGATGATTAACTGTTCTGTCATGTGTATTACATTTGAGTTGTTATATTTGTTCTGATAGATCCTTCAGCCACCTATGGATTTGTGTTAAGTATTTATTGGATATGTCGATCCACTACCTTGTCGACGTATTCAGTTGATAATTAAGGCAAGGCTATAGATGGTCGCTCCTATCCAGCTCTATTCTCCGCATTAGCAGACGGTGTTACCTTGTAATACTCTTTGCTAATGTGTGTCTCGGAGTGGGGCGTCACAGCTTGGTATCAGAGCCGAGTTCAGAATAAAATATGATAAACATAGAACAAAGACACATATTACGATACATTAAAGTGCAGTAAAAATGTTACGAATCTTTGAATCATTGTGCTTTTATTCTTCCCGTTCCTTTGAGGTAGATAGAATTTTGGGAAATACTTCCAGGAATGCATTTTTATTCCATAGCATTCCATATTTGAATTAATGATATTTACCATGTGCATAATCTTTATCTTATCTTAACTTTCAGCTAATGGCTGGAAGAGGCCGTGGACGACGCATGGATGCTGGGCAATCCAGTGGCTCGCATCCGGACGGCGTTTATATGTCTGCCGATCAGTTCTTAGAGTTATTTAGGATCACTCAGCCTCCAGCTCCTATTCGTGCATCTCCTCCATGCAAGTCTGCCTTTGCACGTCTGTGTAGTGATTTTTGTCATCTTGGTGGAAAGCCATTCAAAGGCTCTGAGTCAGTTCTTGAGGTCCAAGCTTGGATTCGCACATGCGAACGTATCTTCTCTCGCATGGATCTTTCTGACCATGATCGAGTTCTTGTAACTTCTAGCTTATTGCACGAGTGTGCCCTTGATTGGTATGAGCTTCTTATATCTGAACTTGATGAGTCTGTTTTTTCTTGGACTCAGTTTTAGGAACGATTCGAACTCAAATTCGTTCCTGAATCTGAGAAAGTTTTATTAGCCCATCGCTTCCTTGAGTTGAAGCAAGGGAAGTCTTCCATTTCTGATTATGTTGCATCATTTGAGGCCTTATCTAAGTATGGTCTTGAATTCATTAGCACTTCTTACAAGAAGAATATGAGTTTGTCTCGGGTCTTAAGAAATATCTTAAGAAGTCTTTAATGCTCCAGCTTAAGCTTTCTTTTGAGGAGTTGGTTGATCGGCACTTCATCTCGAGGCCATCGAGAAGGAGTGTGATAGTGGTGATGATGTTGAGGTTCGCAATAACCCCAATAAGAAGAAGTTTCCATTTCATAAGTAGGGATTTCTTCCTTCCAAGAAGAAAAAGCCTGTTGAGTCTGGTTCTCTCTCAATCTGCTGGAACACCTTCCATTCGGAAGTGTTTCAATTGTGGTTCTCTTGATCATGTGATTTGAGCTTGTCCTAAGCCTCTCTTCTGTCATTATTGCAAGAAGGAAGGTCACCGTATTTTCTGCTTGCCCCACTGCTCCTGCTAGTGCTAAGTCTGGCAAGTTTTATGTTGCTAAAGTTTCTGGTGGTCCTTCTCAGCCCGGAGGTATATCTCCATCTATTTTGGAAGGTTCTATTTTATTTCATGACCGTAGTATTAGAGTTCTTTTCGATACGGGTGCTTCGCATTCTTTCGTACAGAAAAAGATCGTCGATGATTTGTCTTTGGATGTTTCTTGTATGATTACTTCGTTAAGGATTGCAAATCCTATTGGGGTATCCGCAACCCTTAGCATGCTTTGTGATGATGTTGAGATTGTTTTATGTAGCTTTTCTTTTCGTGCGAATCTGCACGTTATTTCTTATTTGGGATTTGATATGATTTTGGGTATGGACTGGCTAGTGAGATACGATGCCAGGATTATTTGTTTTGAAAGAATTTTATATCTTCGACATCCAGATTCGTCTACTCAGCTATCACTTGTTCTTCGGAATGTGGATAATTCCAAAATGGCTTTATATTCTCTTGATTCATGAGATGATGATGGTATATCTCGTATTCTTATTGTTTGTGACTTCTTTGATGTTTTTGAGCCGGTTTCGAGTTTGCCACCCAAGCGGGTGATCGAGTTCCGCATTGATCTCATTCCAGGCGCGAAGCCAGTTGGGCGTCCTCCCACGAGGATGTCTACAAAAGAAAATGAGGAACTCAAGTAGCAACTTTTAGAGCTTGAGTCCAAACAGTTGATTCAGTCCAGTTTTTCACCGTGGGGTACCACGGTCGTCTTCGTGAAGAAGTCCGATGGAACTCTTAGGATCTGCATCGACTATCGCAAGCTTAACGAGTTGACCATCAAGAATAGGTATCCTTTGCCGAGGATCGATGATATGTTCGATCTATTGAGTGGTGCTAAGGTCTTCTCTCAGCTCGACCTTGCCATTGGTTTTCATCAGCTCCGAGTCGTAGAAGAAAGCATACCTCTTACAGCTTTCCGCACTCGATATGGTTCTTTCGAGTGGCTCGTTATGCCGTTCGGATTAACGAACGCTCCTGCTTTCTTTGTTGATCTTATGAATCGGGTATTCCGGGAATATCTCTATAAGTTCGTCCTTGTGTTCATTGGCGGCATTCTTGTTTATTCTAAGTCTGAAGCTGAGATGCTAATCACTTGAGAATTGTCTTGAGTACTCTTCGTCACCATCAGCTTAAAGCCAAATTCTCCAAGTGCCATTTTTGGGAGAATAAGGTTAAGTTCTTAGGCCATGTTGTATCATCCGACGGCATTTCGGTCGATCCCTCAAAGATCGAAGCCATTCAGAATTGGAAGAGGCCTGAGAATGTTCATGAGATTCGTAGTTTCCTTGGATTGGCGGGTTATTACCGTCAGTTCATTAAGGATTTTTCGTGTTGTGCTTCCTTTCACCAGCCTTACTCGGAAAGGCATTCGTTATATTTGGTCCGATAAGTGTGAAGCTTCCTTTCAGACATTAAAGGAACTTCTCACTAATGCCCCTATTCTTGTGGTTCCCGAGGGGAATCATGATCTTGTTGTCTACACCGATGCTTGTGGTAGTGGCCTCAGTGCCGTGCTTATGCAGATGGATCGGGTAGTTGCTTATGCTTCTAGGCAATTGCGTCCGAATGAAGTTCGCTATGCCACTCATGATCTTGAGTTACCCGCCATCGTCTTCGCCTTGAAGATTTGGCGACACTATTTATTAGGCGAGCACTTCATTCTCTATACCGATCATAAATCCTTGAAGTATTTGTTCACTCAGAAGGAAATCAATATGAGGCAACATCGTTGGCTCGAGTTTCTTGCCTCCTATGACTTTTATATCCAGTATACCCCTTGAAATCGTGTTGCTGATGCGCTTAGTCGTAGACATTCGGCTATTGTTTCTTTGATGCTTACCGAATGGGATATTCTTGAGACTCTATCTTTTTGTGATATTCGTGATCGAGCTCCATCTTCTGATTCTCCGATAGTATTATTCAGTTTGGAGGCTCGACCATCTTTATTGGATCGTATTGCCGAAGCTCAGCGGCGTGATCCTGATCTTGTGCATCTTATTCAGCTTTGTGGGACTGAACCCCGTGATGAGGCGTTGCGGGATTTCAGCATTGATCTTCATGGTCGTCTTCGCAAGAAGGACCGTCTTGTTGTGCCTTCTGATTCTGCACTTAGGCATGACATTCTTGATGATTGTCATCGGTCTAAGTATACTATTCATCCTGGCAGTTGTAAGATGTATACCGATATGCATCGCCTTTATTATTGGGAAGGCATGAAGCGCGATGTGGCGAGTTATGTGAGTAATTGCATAACTTGTCAGCGTATTAAAGCCGAACATCAGCGCCCCTCTGGTTTCCTTCAGCCTCTAGAGATTCCATTGTGGAAATGGGATCAGATTTCGATGGATTTCATTGATGGCCTACCTCGTACGAGATCGGGCCATTCTAGTCTTTGGGTTATTGTGGATCGTCTCACCAAATCAGCTCATTTTATTCCTATTAAATCTAATAGGACTGCTTCACTTTTGGCTAAGTTATTTATCAAGGAAATCGTGAGACTTCACGGTGTTCCTAGTTCGATTGTGAGTGAACGTGATCCTTTATTCACCAGTCATTTCTGGAAGAGTCTTCAGCAAGCTTTGGGAACAAAGCTTAATTTCAGCACAGTTTATCATCCACAGTCTAATGGACAGACTGAACGGGTGAATCGTATATTGGAAGATCTTCTCTGTGTTTATATTCTTGATTTCGGAGGTAGTTGGGAGGATCATTTACCCCTTGTAGAGTTCTCCTACAACAATAGTTTCCAGTCCAGTATCGGTATGGCTCCTTTCGAAGCCTTATACGGGAGGCCATGTCGATCACCTTCTTGTTGGTTGGAATCTGGGGAGAAGCTTATTCTTGCCTATATTTTGTTCATGATTCTTCTGAGAAGATTGTTCTTATTCATCAGAGAATGAAAGAGGCACAGAGCCGCCAAAAATCCTACGCGGATGACCGTAGGAAGCCTCTCGAGTTCTCGGTTGGTGATCTCGTCTTTATTCGTGTTTCTCCTTTGAAAGGGGTTATGCGTTTTAGTACGATGGGGAAATTGGCTCCTCACTTTGTAGGAGCATTTTCCATACTGAACATATTGGCCCTATGGCTAATAGAGTTTCACTTCCAGCTCATCTATCCGAAGTTCACAACGTGTTTCACATCTCTCAGCTTCAGAAGTGTCTTTGGAAATTGGATTCTGTTATTGACTCTCCTGATTTGCAAGAGCTTGAGATCTCACCAGACTTGTCTATTGTACAGTAGCCTATTCGCATACTTGCCATGGAGGTGAGACACCTTCGAAACAAGGATGTGCCGCTCGTTAAAGTTCAATGGTCTGCTAACCCCAATGACTGTACTTGGGAAACCAGAGAATTTATCGAGTGATCCTATCCTGGTTTTCTATCTTTGCTCAGCAATGGTGAGTATATCTTTTTATCTCAAGCTTATTTTCTTTTCTTTTAGGTGTTGTAAGTATGTAGTTGTTACAAATCATTCTCTAGGAATTGCGAGGACGCAATTTCTTTAAGGAGGGGAGTCTAGAACAACCCGCATATTTTACGATTTTATATTTAAATATTTTATTTAAATATAACGTCGTTAATCGGATTAAAGTCCGAAAAGCTACTTTTTGCAAATGATCGGATAGGGACTAGAGACCGCTTCCATTAAGTCCAAAATGGCGTTTGCGATTTTTTTTAGTATAAGCTTCGATATGTTTGGAGTGAGTTGAATTTTGATATTTTCTGTTGGGCTTTTTAGGTTTGGGTTTGACCTAACTCATCATATAACCTAGTTCAGCCCTCTCCTCTCCTCTTCACTTCATTTCTATTTTCTTAAACACTCAAGCAACTCAAAATGGGGAGAGGAAAGGAAAATTAGAAATTCCAAGCCCCAGATTCAATTGCAAAATACAAGTTCTTGCTCCAAATTCAAGGATAAGTTTAGGTAAGCTCCATCTTCATCTTCTCCATCTCATTTCCTCTTGAATTTTAGAAAATTCCTAAACCCTAATTTAGGAAATACTTGTTTTGATCTTAGATTGAAGCTTGTGGAGTTGAAGTGAAGAGTGGTTGATCTCTTCCTTGTGTTTATGCTTCTTATCTTTGTTATTGAGTTAAAAAGGTGAGTTTTGAACTGACATCTACTTCTCTTGATATCATTGATGTTAGGCATGAATTCCTAGCACTTATTTATGTTCAATTGCTTTTGGTTTGAATTGATTTGGTGAACATTTCAATTTTTGGCGTTTTGAAGTCAAAATCTCTAAAAATCATAGCTTTGATGTTTGAACATGTTTTTGGTGTTGTATTGAAGAGCCAATAGGGCTGGGTTGTCGATTGGCATAAACCCCTAGCGTCCATTGCTCGTCCGATCGAAAATTGGAACAAATGCTCTTCATTTGAATAGGCTGAAAAACAGCCCCAGTGCCAGTCAGTCGACTGACCCCCTGCAGTCAGTCGACTAGCTATAGCAAATGATGGTTCCTGGGACTGTTTGTAGAAATAGAGAGTCTCTGTTTCCTACAGTCAGTAGACTGGCCCTCTGCAGTCAGTCGATTGACTGCAGGAAATGGAATTTTTTAGTTTCTGGTACAGTAGATTGACCCCCTGCAGTCAGTCGACTGACCTGCTTGTTTTTGCCAGATTTGCCTATTTTGCTTGATTTCAAAATTCAATCGATTCGTGTCGATTCCAATTAGTTGTTATTGCATATTTGACTTTGATAATTTCTTCTTGATTTCGTGCACGGGTTTTTATAAAATGATCTTTTCAAATTGTCTCGTTTCTCCAATTTATAAGTTCTATTCAAAACACACGCACAACTTTGCACTTCAAGCGAAGAGGGAGGAGAATTAAATGATTAAATAAAACGCGTGCAATGAACGCGTGCTTTTATCTTTTCAGTTAATTCCTAATCTATTCGTTTGATCGTTTTGACCTTTGGGTCTGATTTACTGATGAGATGAGGTGAACTTTATGCTGCTTTGAGTGTAAAATTGACTAGCGGTTAGTAAACCATTTAGTGCGAACGTGGGGTATGGGACTCACGTTAACATTTTTCAGGTTCCTCTCCAAGAGTTTATGACACATTAGCTTCGGCGGCCAGTACTGGACCTATGTGGGTCATTGATTGTCTATGTGGACAATTACTCCTATGTGGGAGTATTATGTTGGCTTTGTCTATGTGGACAACTACTCCTATGTGGGAGTAGAGCCTTTGTGTGTATGGCCCCTGGGCATATGATACCACTAAATTAACAATACTTGGCATAAAGACTCTGGTCTTAGTACGTGCGACTTTCTGGTATTTTATTATTATATTTTCCTTGAGTAGCGCCTTTCGGCGATGGTTACATGGAACCACACGATATGAGTGCGACTACCCCGTGGAAATTTATATTGCCTACGTGGGCACTATTCTTTGCTATGTTGCATTGATTTTTGGATATGTTTCTACTAATGCTTATGATTGCTGATATGGTGAGTTTTGGAATATCTCCTAAGTGGGAGTAATATTGTTCCTTGTTTTGGGATATGATATCCTTTGTTTATTTGAATTGCCGATGATATGCGGCTTGTTTTGATTCATCTTATGTTAGATGATTTGGTTATCTCCTTTGGGGATATTTGTGACACTTTATGATCTTGTATGTTCATTATCATTTAGTTTATCTAACTGATTTGTTAGCTAGACTGACCCGTGTATTTTATACTCGGGTCAGACGGAGATGTTTCAGGTTAGGTACTTTGGACTTAGCCTATTTTGCTTCCGCATGGACTGCTCCACTAGCTTTTTTTTGTTATAGCTTTTTGTGTAGTCCTCTTTGTCTGTAACTCTGATATATACTCTACCGACTCGTTTGTATATTGTGGTTTTCTTTACCACTAGGCATATATCATTTTGTAAACTCTGTAATGTATTTGTATGTGTGTAAAAGTATGTGATGATTAACTGTTCTGTGATGTGTATTACATTTGAGTTGATATATTTGTTCTGATAGACCCTTCAGCCACATATGGCTTTGTGTTAAGTATTTATTTGATATTTCCATCCACTACCGTGTTGAAGTATTCAGTAGATAATTAAGGCAAGGCTATAGATGGTCGCTCCTATCTAGATCTATTCTCCGCATTAGCAGACGGTGTTACCTTGTAATATGCTTTGCAAATGTGGGTCTCGGAGTGGGGCGTCACACATTCGGCAGGTAATCCTTTCGTTCTTGAAAATACCCGGTCTTCCCCGTCGTCTTCAAATGCTATCCATTTTGTCGTATCATTATTCGGAATGGGTTATATGACATAAACTCCTCTCCCTGCTAAATCGAATAATGAGTGCTTATTTAAAAAGCATATGGATATATTGGGATCTTAGTTAAGTCACAATTTTTCAACACTTCTTCCCCAAAACCTTTCTTTTGAATGGTTTAAACAAATTTCCACTTTTAATCTTTTAAACAAAAGATTCACCCTTTAAGATCCTCTTAAATTTTGAAAACAAGGTTCACCAATCTTTCACAAAGATTCATTCATAGCTTTCAAAACTATTTCAAACTTGATTCACCCATAACTTGAAAATCCTTTCAACAAAAACTTGGAAATCCTTCCTTTATATGAAAGCTATTATTATTTGAAAACAAAGGTTTTTCGTTTCATAAAAATCCAATCAAATATGCACAAGTTATAGCCTTTAAAGTATAAACTTGGGTTAAATTTAAATTCCCAAACTAATACATTTCAAAATACTTCAAAGATGGTTTAAAAATCCATATATATATATATATATTATATAACTTGTATCACCACTCAAACCATAGTTTCCAAAACAATTTCAAAACTTAAACAAGATATATTATATTCAAACTAAATTTCAATTTCAAAACTTCCTTGTTTTAAAATCCATAGATATGCATTATACAATATGTATAATCCCTTTTAACCATAGTTTCCAAATACATATAGAATTCAACTTCAAAATCTTGAATTCAAATTTAAATCAAATCATTTAATTTCAAAAACTCCTTTTCAAAAGTTTCTCAAATTTAACCCAATTTCTCTTCCAAATCATTTTGAATTCAAAATTCAACATTTAAAACCATTTCATCATTTTAAATAAAATAATATTAAATTCAAATATCTGTGACTTAACCAAATCCTCGTGATATCCATATTTGTGTGTGTTGGTGTAGTCCAGGGATTTTACACACAACAATAACATATCACAACCATCATCAATTTAAGTACAATAATATCGACAAGTGGTATAATCTTATAACGCTTATCTTCATTCATAGATTCATAGATAAATATGTAAATTCATCATAGATAAATAAATCACAGTTCACAGCTCAATTCAATACAATTCATATCACAGAACATCACACATCAGGGATATCACACAATTCAAAGCATTCAATACAATCCAAACATCCATAAGTAAGATCGATTAATTTAAACCAGATTAATTACTTATGAATTCAATTACTAATCCTGGTTAATTAACATTAATTAATTACAAACCATTTTAATTAATTATCCTTTAATCATTTATAAATTAACCTTTAATGATAAATTATTTTTAACCTTTAATTATTAATTAATCAACCTTAATTAATAAATCAATCAACCTTTAATCATTAAATAATTAACCTTTAATTATTTAATTATCCTTAATTAATCACATTAATTAATTAACCCTTAATTAATTACCATTAAATTAATTATCCTTAATTAATTACAATAAGTGATTATCCCTAATCACTTATATTGATAAATCACAAATTAATTACATTGAGTAATTATCCTTTAATCATTTTATTAATCAACTTTAATCATTAATTTATTACTTTTAATTAAGTAATTATCTTTAAGTAATTAATTACCTTTAATTACTTACATTAATTAATCTTAATTAATTAATTAATTATCCTTTAATGTAATTACACAAAGTAATTATACCTTATTTATTAATTAATTTTTCTTAGTTACTTTTATTAAGTAATTTACCTTTAATTTATTACATTAATTAATCAACCATTAATTAATTTAGTAATTATCATAATCTTTTAAATTTCATTAAGAAATTACTCAAGACCTTAATTATTTTAAAAGATAAACTTTTTATCTTTATTCATTAATTAATTTCATTCAAGTTTATTTGATAAACCTTTGAAAATAAATCTTCATAACATACAAATCAACTTAAAACCCTTTAAGTTACTTAAAACTATTACTTTACATCGTTTAAACTTATTTAAATAAACTTTTAAAAATAAGTTTAAAATAATAGGTATAAAATACCTTAAATTTAATAGATTTAAAAATAATTTATTTTAAACCTTTAACCAATTCCAAAACCAATATAAAACATTTATTATTAATGAAGAAGGTGTTTAAAACTTGATTAAATTTAAAATTTGAATAAAAACTTGTTTTATTATTAAATTTCAAAATTGTTAAAATCTGAACCCAAGACCAACTCGAGTGTTAACCCGAGCCAGATCCCGTTTTACTCGAGTATGTCCCCGAGCACCCCTTCTTTCTATTTATTTTAAACTTTGTTATGTTAACATTTAAACTATTGCTATCACTCACGAGCTAACCCGATAATCTACTCGAGCCACAACCTCTTTTCCCCGGGATCATCTTCGAGTTACCCTCCTTCTTCTCCAACCCAAAAATCATCCAGGCACCATTGATATCCGTGCACATGCACAGAAGCTCCGATCGACTTCAATCATAGTTGCGACCTTCGACACATCACCGGCGATCTCTCTGACTCACCCAAACACCCAGATCATCGATACACATAGGAAATTGAAATCAAGGTACTCAACACTACCAAGAACCAAACCTGACCATCGAAATCACCCCGCTCCTCCTATCTCCGATCACCGGAGATCACATCGACCAACTTAAAACCTCGCCACTGTCCAACGCTACAATTCCCTTTGCTCTGGTCAAGCTCGATGCGACCATGTCGCCGAAATTGACTCTCAAACATCATCGACCAAACCTGGTTAATAAACCCTACATCATCACTTTACAGACACCACGACCTTGGAAGGTGCTGGTGGGTCTGGAGTTCTTGCTATGGTTGTAGAGGTAAGAAATTTGGAAGTTGAAGTCAGAATTTGTGATTTTGGAAGAAGCTTTGTTGTGTGTATGTGCATAGATATAGGTGTGCACAATATAGCAAGCAATTCACTCGAATAAAGTCAAATGATGAATTTTCAAGAGGATCAAGAATTGACTGAAGCTAAAGTAGTTATAGCACAGACACAAAAAAATGAAAATTTGAAATACCGAGTTGTTCAATCAATCAAGAACTGCCTTGTGAATATGCAAGATGAAGCTATGACTCGAAGGAATAGTAGAGGAATGGTAGAATTTTCTCGGAGAAGCAGCCAGGATGGAATGTTTAGGCTGGTACCAAAGAGGGAATAACAGAAACAAAAAAAGAACAGATTTCAAGAAATGTCTATATCTGATTGAACTTGAACCAGATAATTTCTCTATGAAATTACTAGCGAAATCAACAGAATTTGTAACAAAAGTGTATTTCTAAAGGTTTATTAACAAGAATAACAAACTGGTCAACTACAAATTGGTAAAAAAGGCAGGTAAACAAAAAAGGAAAGATTTATCAACTGAAATGAAGAATTAATATGAACGATAAAGTGCAGATTCAAGAACATCAATATAAATCGCAAGGAAATTAAAGCTGAATTAAGTACAAGAAACAAGAATTAAGATTGTAATTGCAGTTAGGTTGAATAGGAAGAACAGAAACTAAACTGTGATCAAAGCTACAAATAAAACTAAGTACCAGAATGCAAGAAAAGGAAAAAGATTAAGAGAAGTACAAACTGGGAAAGGAAGAATGTGATCTACAATACAATGACAAATGAAATAAAGAGTTTATTGCTTTAGATTTCTTCACACTTTACAAATGCCTGTACAATCATATATATAGGCTCATGCAAATGCTTAAATGGACTCAGTTCATTACACAGCCCATTACAACACCTATCAACATATACAACATAGCAGATTTACATTATTACTCTACTGTCACATGCACAGTGTACAAATGCACCACTAATAGGCTTCTTCATCACACTGCTCCAGCCTCATCACCTGCAATACTCATCTCTGACACCTTACTGGCATCTTCCAGTAACTTCTCCAGCAAAGCAATGACCAACAATGATGAACCTGACATTTCCTCCTTCAGTTTTTCATTTTCTACAAACTGCTGACAGTTTCCTTTCTCCAGAACCATGGCAACCAATTCATGGTCGTTACATCTCCCTTCCCTTTCAAGAACGACCTTGTCCTCAAGGTCGAGAGATAGCAAAGGAGGTGGCCATGGAGGTTTATACGGTTTATATGGGTTCTCATTGAAAATGACAGCTTTAAATGCAAAGAATGTTCCCTTGTCTTCCTCAATATAAATTATGCGAGCGACCTCAATGAGCAAACAAAATTCACTTATACCCATAATGGAATCACTTGATTTCATCATAGTTATATCATCAATCTTAAGAATAGGCCTTGATGGAAACACACCACATGAATTACTTGGATGTGTATTCTTACCTACTTCCTTGGTTGTATTCAATTTGAAAGATTCATCATTTTCAGAGATAAACAAAGCAACTTCTAATTGTTTTTCTTCATCCACACCTTTCAATTCATATTCAAAATTATCAATACTCTCCAAAATAGTTGCTTCTCCAAATACCATCTCAAGTGATTCTTTTGAATCTGAAACTATTTCTCCATGCTTGCATGAAGCTTGACATGAAGATGTGGCTTTAGTGTCTACTTTTGATTGACATGGAACACTAAATACTTTAGTTTTTTTCTCCACTGTTTCAGGTTCAGATAGCACTAAACACTCTTGGGCTGTTTTAATAATAGCAGGTAGGTAAGAAGCAACAGAAGACGAGTCATCCTTACCAATCTGATCTTCAGAAATTTAGGGAATTTGTAAATCATGTTCGCATAGGTTTGATGACAAGAATCCATTCATACTTTCAATCAACGGTTTGTGTACATCTAAAGAATCTAACCCTTGGTTATTATCACAAGAGAAATCAGCATGTGCACATTTAGTTGCAGTAATACAAGAATTCTTGAATAGTTCACCTAAGATCACAGCGAAGAACCCAAATTCATTGATACATGAATCATGACCGGTAGGATATTGTTTTGTCAACTTGATGCAAATATCCCAAATTCTGTAAGAAAGACCAGTAATCCCTTTTTTCTCAAACTTTGAAAGAGATGTTGTTAATAGGCTGCTTTGAAGGGAAGTGATAGTATCACCAATCTTTTTGTTGATAGATTTGATCATCATGATTATGGTGCTTAACTCCATTGATTCTAGGATCTTGATTGAATGCTCCAATTCAAATATTATCCATGATGGTGATTCAAAATCTTGGGTTTGAAGGATGTTAAGGGTATTGTTAGTAGCAGTTTTTGGGCTTAAGAAATGGTTTCTTGAATTGATATGTGGGGCTGCTGGGATAGTAGTTGAAGAATTTACAATATAGGGAGTAGGGAAGAGGAGTTCTTGATTTTGAACATGAGGATTTTGATAGGTTCTTGAGGCAGTAGCATAGGTTATTGCAGCTGGTTGGTGATCATTTGGGATAGGAATTGTTGCCTGTAGAGTGTGAGGGTTAGGCAGGAGTGGTTCTTGAAGGTGTACATGGATTTTTGGTGGAGGATATGGTACTGGTTGAGAAAATTTTGGCATTTGCATAGGGTAGGGATTTGGTAGATGAGGATCTTGATATGGGTAGCCGACTTCATTTTGCCTTGTCCATTCTGTATCTTGATATGGGTAGCCGACTTCATTCTGCCTTGTCTATTCTGGATCTTGATATGGTGGAAAGATTTAAGAACAAGTGCTGGCGAAGTAAGGATCTGACTGGTTGTCAAAGGTTGCCCCAGTCATCAGCTTTGATACCAATTTGGAAGGTGCTGGTGGGTCTGGAGTTCTTGCCATGGCTGCAAAGGTAAGAAATTTGGAAGTTGAAGTCGGAATTTGTGATTTTGGAAGAAGCTTTGTTGTGTGTATGTGCACAGATATAGGTGTGCACAATAGAGCAAGAAATTCACTCGAATAAAGTCAAATGATGAATTTTCAAGAGGATCAAGAATTGACTGAAGCTAAAGTAGTTATAGCACAGACATAAAAAAACAGGAAAATTTGATATGCCGAGTTATTCAATCAATCAAGAACAGCCTCGTGAATATGCAAGATGAAGCTATGACTCGAAGGAATAGTAGGGGAATGGTAGAATTTTCTCGAAGAAGCAGCCAAGATGGAATGTTTAGGCTGGTACCAAAGAGGGAATAACAGAAACAAAAATAGAACAGATTTCAAGAAATGTTTATATCTGATTGAACTTGAACCAAATAATTTCTCTATGAAATTACTAGTGAAATTGACAGAATTTGTAACAAAAGTGTATTTCTAAAGGTTTATTAACAAGAATAACAAACTGGTCAACTACAAATTGGTAAAAAAGACAAGTAAACAAAAAAAAAGAAAGATTTATCAACTGAAATAAAGAATTAATATGAACGATAAAGTGCAGATTCAAGAACATCAATATAAACCTCAAGGAAATTAAAGCTGAATTAAGTACAAGAAACAAGAATTAAGATTGTAATTGCAGGTAGGTTGAATAGGAAGAACAGAAACTAAATTGTGATCAAAGCTACAAATAAAACTAAGTACCAGAATGCAAGAAAAGGAAAAAGATTAAGAGAAGTACAAACTGGGAAAGGAAGAATGTGATCTATAACACAATGACAAATGAAAAAAAGAGTTTATTGCTTCAGATTTCTTCACACTTTACAAATGCCTGTACAATCACATATATAGGCTCATGCAAATGCTTAAATGGACTTAGTTCATTACACAGCCCATTACAACACCTATCAACATATACAACATAGCAGATTTACATTATTACTCTACTGTCACATGCACAGTGTACAAATGCACTACTAATACGCTTCTTCATCACACTGCTCCAGCATCATCACCTGCAATACTCATCTCTGACACCTTACTGGCATCTTCCAGTAACTTCTCCGGCAAAGCAGTGACCAAGAATGATGAACCTGACATTTCCTCCTTCAGTTTTGCATTTTCTACAAACTGCTGACAGTTTCCTTTCTCCAAAACCATGGCAACCAATTCATGGTCGTTACAGACCTACGAGAAACTCAGTTGCCATTTTTCCCCTAACCATCGACCTTCAACCTTCCTCCAGCCACCATCCCGAGATTACTGGACCTTGCGATCGCCGAAAATCGAGAAATTTTTTGATTCCGTTCAACCCCAAATTCCATATCCAATACCAAACTAAAAATCTTGACCTCGTTACTAAAATTCATCATTTTTTATTTCGATTACATATACACAATTAAAACTGGAAATCCAGATTATCAAATTTTCTAATTTTAAATGTTCATTACTGTAATTTCCAATTATAAAATATTTATTCAATAAATATATTTGAAACCATTTTTAAAATTAGTATTTCATTGTTATAATCACTTTTCATTTAGAGATCGAAATCTAAAAAGGTTTAGGTGGGATGATTTTCATTCTTTTGAACAGGTTTTAAACCCTTTAATGTATGAATAGAGATATATGTCTGTATGCACACAGAATATACAGGCATGCAAGCATTTTCACAGCACATTTTTAAGCATCAACCATATGTAAACCAAGTATAACATATTCCAGATTTTTATATAGGTAGTTTGCTCACCTGGAACATGAACCAGAGGAACTTTGAAAACCTTGAATTTTGTTTTGATTTCTGAAATTCTGGAAATCTTGATTTTGAATGTGAAAACCGGCAACTTTGAATTGATGTTGAGTTGAAGCTTTAAATCTTTGCTTCAGGTTGAACTTGAAACTTAAAAGTGTTGTTGTAGTTTGATTTGCAACTTGATTTAAATTAATACTGAGATGATCTTTGCTCTGAGATCGGGTTTTGATTTCAAGTTGAAAGCTTTCAGGTTTGAGTTAAACTTTGATTTTTACTTTTGTATTCCAGATTTTCCTTTTGTTTTCTTTTTTGGTCTATAGCTTTCTTTTGTTTTGAATATTAACAAAGAAAAAAAATGAGAAAGAAGGAGATATGATATATACATAGCCTTGTTTTTATTTCATTTATTAAACTCAAAATGAAAAGAAATTTTAAAACATGACACTTGTAGATTTGTATGCTAAAATAGTTACAAATGTCTAATACAATGTTATTATAATTTTACAAATGTCATAAACTTATATTTTATGTTTAAACCCTTTTGTTAAACTTTTATTTATTTATGTAGATTATCTATTTTATATTTACATATGTTTAAACTTTTATATATTTACAAACTATATTTTTTTAAAAGAAAATGTTCTAATCTTTATAACCAATCCTATTTTTAAACTTAGTTTATTATACTTTTAAATGTATGAATGTTTATATTTACACATTTTCTATTACTTATGCTAATATAACCTTTTTAAAGAAAATGTTTTAAAAACTTAATTATACACTAATATAATCACATATATTATATATTAGTTTCAAATATAAAGTTTTTAAATCCAATTTGTTTTTATAAAATATCTACATTTTGAATTTCCAATCAAATTCTATTTTACAATCCCTTTCTATATATTTATTCCCAATTTTCCAAATTAATTCACAATTAATTCCAAAAATTTATATTAATTATCAAATTAAATTTGACTCAAAACCAGGATCGTTACAAATTCCCCCTCTTAAGAAAATTTCGTCCCCGAAATTTGCTAGACAGGGAGACAATCAAAGAACAGATAAAGAAATGTTTTACCAGATCAAACTGAATATCTATTCTATATTTGGCTTACCAAATCAGAATATCATCAATAAATATGAGAACGAACTTATTCAATACTTCACAAGATAGTCAGGTCATCCGCTCTATGAGATATGCAGGGGCATTGGTTAGTACGAAGGGATAACTAACCATTCGTAGAATATATCTAGACCTCAAAGAATAGACAAATGGTTACAATCCAATTTAACTTCATATTTAATTAACCAATTTATTCCAATTAAAATTTCAAATTTATTAAAGTTAAAAAGAAGCTGATAGAAAACTGATGAAGAGAATACGAAATAAGAACTTTTCTACAACAAAGATTCGCAGGGCCACCACCACAACAACGCTTCTTGTTGTAGCTGCCAGAGAATGATGAATTGAAATGGGATGATGATCAAAAAAGATTGATGGGAAAAGATTGTTCCTTGTTGTTACAGGGTATTGACCATTTGTAGTGATACTCCTCTGTCCCCTACCCCGTCCTCTTCTTGCACTCATTCTCACTATTAGTGAATAGTAAGAGAATTTACTGAGGCGTACAGATGGATATCTTAGGGAAACTCATTCTAGGGCATTTCAATCCCTATCTCTAATGAGTCACCTAATGTGTTATACTCCTAAGAGAAAGTTCTTACTCAACCTTCACATCTGATACCAAATGAAACGACCTTGACTCGACGCTCGAAAGTCGACATCCATACTTCACCCGTATTCGAATGCCGCAGATTCAAACGTCGAATCTGGTTCGCCGGAGCTTATAACAACATTAAATAAATACAACACAACGGAAAAAGAATGAATAACTTTTTATTGATATACAACATGAATACAACAATCTGATACAATTGAAATGATAAACACTATCTATATCAGAGATAAAAGATATACAACAGCTAAAAGAATAGCAGCGAAAAGATAACACCAAATGGTCTTCCCAAAAGAGAATCCAACATATGAATCTTCATTGCAAAATTCTCCAAACACTTCAAACCAAAGAGGCTCGGACCATCATCATGCTGAACTTGAACCACAATGCGATCACCAAATCCAAAGACTTCAAGGATATCGAATCTACATCTACTATCTGACTATCTGAAAACCTAACTCTAGGCTGCCCGTGTGGAAAATTACGGACACCCACAGTTTAGAAAGGGAACAATAAACTCCAGGTCATTCATGGGACTGGTATGAGCAAACAAAAACAGTTTGTCTTTAACAAAAGAAGTAAAAAAGAAATCCGCAATGCTTTTTGGAAAAAGAAACTTCCATAAGGCCTCTCGCCACACACACAATGCAAGCGCACACTTGGAGGAGATTTCTCCTTATAACAATCAAACATGCTTGATACGCGAAAATCCTTTTGATATTATTATTAGTGCATAGTGCAGAAAACATT
Source organism: Allium fistulosum (assembly GCA_030737815.1). NCBI lineage: Eukaryota > Viridiplantae > Streptophyta > Magnoliopsida > Asparagales > Amaryllidaceae > Allium > Allium fistulosum. Next base: position 579,073,254 of record CM060904.1, on the reverse strand, counting down.
TGCAAGTATAATATTAATCTTAGCCAGCATACGTACCATTATAGTATGCCTACTATAGCTACCATATTAGATGGAAGGTTCTATAACTAAAACAGTACAGGGCGTGTATTGGATGATTGGATTTCCAACAAATGATCAAGCTAAGGAACTTCCTCATCGAATGGGTACGCCTTTGGAGGGACGCCCCGAGAACCTAACCAGATCTCTGCCAATACAAGGCCGGGTTACCTCTGTAACTAGGTAACTACTGACACGAGTATGCCAACCCCCGGTCATCACTGAACTTTATCCGAGGGCCCTCAACACCAACAAAATTCCAACAACCACATAAGTTAAGTATCTAGGGTCCATACCATGATACGACTTTTTATCCAGAAGGAAATGCACATACCCTGAGGGGCACGACCCCCATAACCTTGCTGCATCCTTCCTGTTTCGACCATTTTTGGGTTGTGAGGTTCGACGAAGTCTCGTCCACAAAGCTACGCTTTTCACAAAAGCCATGCTTCGATCAACAAATGATCAGCAACACTTAGTATTCTACATTACCAAATTGGTAGTATATGTAACGACCCGGAATTTTGGTCATTAGATTTTGAACATTTAATTCGTTTTAAATGTTGAATGTGAATTATAATTTGATTTGAAATAAGAAGATTTTGGTTAAATTAATTGAATTAGTTATAATTTCAAATATGACAGTTCAATTGGGTTTGAATAATAATAATTAAATATTTGAAATTGGGATAATCTGTGAATCTGGATGTAAATGGGTATGAAAATGGTTTCTAAGATTAATTTTGAGTCTAGTTTGATTTGAATTTTAATGTTGGACTTTTGGATGGAATCAAAAGTCGATAAGTTAAATTTGGAATTTTATATTAATTTAATAATGGGATTTAAAAATATAATAATGTAAATAATCAGATTTTGATTCGGGATGAATCAGAATGATGTCTAATGTGAATGTAAGTTCAATATGATTTATAATTTAGCTAGTAAGGTTTTAAAAGTGAAATTTTAAATGATTTCGACTATTTTGGAAATTGGTCGAATTAATCGACGAGTTAAAATAGCCTTTCGGGGCACAATCTCGGAATTTGACGATACTAGTTCCATTGGATCCGTAATAGCTAATTATTATCGGGTTTCAAATTTCGTAGCGTTTGGAATTATCGTTTGTTCGTACGGGTGAGAAACGCGTTGAGATTTAAATCGATAATTTAATATTTAAACCGATTCAAAAAACAATCTTCCACATATGACCGAATTAGCCTCTGAAACACATTCCATTGTGTTCGGAATGCGGGTAAAACCTTATAAATGCCAGGCGGCACGTACGATTTGGAGTTTGTTCGTGAATGCTCGTTAAAATTGAGTTTAATATTAAATTAATATGTATATAAAAAAACGTGTTGAGATTTCATCTCAGTTTTCAACGGCCACGATCTCGTTTGGTATATGAAAAAAGAATTTTGTTTATAAATTTTATTCAAACCTTTAAAAATTCATATCTTGTGCATACGTCATCAGATTTCGACGAAACTAGCGGCGTCGGAATCGCAGCCTTGCGATCTACGCACTGCAGCAGATCCGGAGACATTTGGAGCAAGTGAAAATTTTGAATTATATCGAACGGTTCGATTTAATTTAAAATTTGAAACGCTCGACGAATTCAAGGTGAGTTAATCTCACTCACATCTGCAATGCTAGTTAATTTAAATAGTTAATATTTAAATGATTGGTTGATTGGTTGAATGTGATAATTATTATCAGGCTGTATCGATATTATTTGTTGTGCTAACATCTGTGGATGCAGGAAAACAGATTGGAGGGATCCAATTGGATTCCTCACAATATAGAAATTATATTCATAATCTGTGATTTATTTCATTGATATCCTATGATAGATTGGTTTGGGATTTTGTTATGATGTGATTATAATCTGGTATTTTAAGATATCAATAAATGAATTAGGATTAATGGGAAATGAAAGGAATTTTTAAGTAATGAATTTAAGGAAATTAAATTCAAGAAACTGGTTTTGAAATTTGTTAAGTGTTTGGGAACTGTGATGAGAAATGGAAATTTGTAAATTGGTTTTACAAATGAAGTGGAATAATTATCAGTGGATGAATTTGAAAGTATAGATTTCTGGTGGGAAATGTGTTTAAAAATAAAAAGGAGTTTTATTTTTAATGAGTGGAAAAATTTACGGGATTGAGACGTAAATTTAAATAGAGATAAATCAAGAAGGATTTATAAAAGGGATCTTTGGATTATTCTGGAATGGAAGTGTATTGACTTGAAAACCAAGTATATTTTCCAAAGGAATTTTATTAGTATAAGTTTAAGTTTTAAAAATTGTTTTAAGAGAATGATTTAAGTTATAAAAATCTAAGTTTTAAGAAAGCTTGGTTTTCAGTTGGAAAGGAATAATTGGTTGATTGATTGTTTATTTGATAGTTAAATAACCGACTATCAAATCTGGACCCAAATATAACTTTGGAAATTCTAGGAGGAGTATGGGAATTATATGGTACAATTACCGTTCGAGGTGCTACACTGTTGGTATAAACTCGTTCGTTCTTCTAGAACGTTGGTAAGGAAACCCGTCGACTAACGGTTAGGAGGTGAACTCCGATTTTATCTTCGTTTGTGTATTTCCTAAAGAACCGGGGGTGAGTTTACCAGGAAATAACGAATGTTGTTTCGAAGTGACCGGGATCAGATTTGCGATCCGAAAACCACTTCGATCCAACGAGAATGTTTTCATGATGAAGACAAGAGTTTGGAGTCGAAGATGGAACAGTGAAGTGCAAGGGCTAGTCGCTACTAATCCTGAGGGTGATTCCAAAATGGATGTAGTAGGAATAGTGCATTCGGTTCAATTTGAACCCGGAACGGACTTGTATGGATGAATGCTTTCGTAACATCATTAGGTGGACGGTGGGCATTCTAAGAGATGTGTTATAAAAAGGTAATGCTTAGCCTCGAGCCTCATCAACCGGGAATGAGTGAAAATCAAGGGTTATGCAGCAAGGCTAAGTGGGTCGCGCCCATTAGGGTGAGGTCATTCCTGTCTAGATATTCCTTTTTATTTCGGCTGTATGGGCGGTTGTTGATCCCAACTGCAGGGTGATCTTACTCAGACTATCCAGTAAGGGGTAGTCCGGTCTTTTGTTGCAGGGGATTTAGGGTGGATCCTCGGTACGCTGATCTAGACCAAGTACCATGACAGTTGGTACCCCAGTGCCTAGTAATTAGTTGGAAATCCATTCTCCCTACGTGCCTGTACGGTTTTGATTGTCCCTAACTATTACTGAAACATGAGATTCAAGCATTTCAGCTAGATTCTATTTTACTTTCTATAGACACTATTATAATATCAGATGGATTTGATAAAAAGTGTTTTGGCTATCGTATGGTAAAAACCCGACATGTTTATTTATGGCGTGCTCTTACGAGATGCTTTTGATTTCAAAGGATTTTTGAAACTTTAAGAATCAGTTTGGATGTATTTTTCTCATGCTGGTATTCCAGACTGACTCAGGTGTTATTTTATTATAATGCTCGGGTCAGACCGAGTATTATAGATTACAGGATAGGATGTTGTGGAGTTCAGGAGAGGAGCTGGAGTTCGAGACGTATTATTCGTACTTGTTTATTCCGCTGCTATGGTTGTTTGAAATTGCCAGCAGTTGTGAGGCAGGCTGATATAACTGTCAGGCTGGTAATTGTTGTTTACTTGTGATATACTCTAATGATGTATTATATAAAACAGATACGGTTTCATTTTGTGTAAAGATCTGTTATTATTTATTATATTTTGTTCCGCTGCGATTATGAGATTCTGATGTTGTTTTAGTTCCTTCTTTCTTCTATCTTCTTTCTTATTCCTTAACAATCTGTCTTTCCGGCACTCGATCGTCTGCATATTATACTGTGGTGTATTTTGTATCGATTTTCGCAAGTCAAGAAGGGCGGGTCGTCACATTTAAAATCAGAGCTTATGTTAGCGATAACCTAGGCTTTGGTGGGAATTACTCATTAAAAATAGAGTAAATAGTACTCTAGAATGGGTTGAGCGTAATAATAGATATGAGAGCGTAATTGTTAGTAAATATAAAACTGTTTTTATATTGTGTTGACTTATCGATTGAGTGTTTATGAATTCTGGTCGGTACGGGAAGTACAACCGTAATCGATAAGGGTTTCTAAACTCTTAAACAAGATAAACCAACATAGTATTGTTTTTAAAGAGGGTAAATGAAATAATTTTACCCAAAATTATATTTTGATATGAAAGAAATAATTTTCTGAAATTATTATATGTATTTGGATGTTTGGTTGTTAATATTGTAATCAAATAAGAATATAAATTTGAAATGGTTTATAACCATATAAATTCTATAAGTATGACTTATCCAATAGGAGTATAACTAAAATTGATTTAAACCAGAATTTAAAACCCGGAAATTTTGGAAAGTGTTTTAAATGAATTTAAACAAAGGTTGGGAATCTTGGGAATGTTTGTAATGTTTTCCAAAGTGTTTGAGGGAAATAATGGAGTATTATTTTGGGAAATATTTTTGGAATGGAAATTGTTTTGAAAGGGATTTTATGGAAGTAAAGAAGCACTGAACTCACCTTAGCCATGGGAAAATAATCCTGGTGATGATGGCCACATCATCAAAATTCATTTTCAAGTTTCTAAAGTGATGGATTGCTACCGTGGTGATTGGTTATGATATTTGTTTGGACTTGTTGGGTATACAAGTTGTTTTAGAAATTTCAAAAGGAAAATTTGTTTTGGTAAAACCAAGTTGTTTTGGAATCCGGAGATTTGATTTGACATACCAAGTGGGTATGTGTTGATTTTTATTTCAAAATGGTTTTGAAATTAAACCGGGCAAATGAATTCTTGGAATTCTATTTAAATAATGTGACAGGTTAAGATGAATCAACTATTGAATTTATAGTGAAGTTGATTTAAATAAGAAAGGAAATTGGAAGTTTTAATCATGGAATTAAAATTCCACTTGAATAAATGGAAGTGAGTAAGATATATTCGGATTTAACTCAGGATAAGTTAAATTAAATTGAACTAATTTGGATAAAGTTGTAATGTAAAATGATTATAATTGAGGATTATAATTATGCAATGAAAATCTATACCCTGAAGTTATTAAGTGTTATATATATAATCTGGGATTGTGATTATAAGATGAAAATGGACTCAAGTAAACAATTTAAGATTTTAAGTGAATAAGTTGGTGAACTTATGAATAGGAAATGGAATTGTGAAACTAAAGTAAGATGGTTGGTAATTTATGGGATGAATAAAATTTTGGTAGTTTGTTAAAAATTTGAAAAGTAAAATAGAACCCAGTTCTGATTTAGAATAATTGGGATGGCATATTATTAATAAATTCAGAATGAATTGAGAAGGTGAATATAAATTTAAAATGGATAGAGTATATAAACAAATTGAATTAAAATTTTTAAATAGATGGAAATTTGATTGAATAAGAATCAAATTTAAAATGAAAATAAAATTGATATAAGAAGAAATGGAATTATTGTGAAATTGAAATAACTTAAGCAAATTGGAAAATGATTGTGGTTGAGCTTTATAAGTGGTCTGAGATGAAATTTTTTTAGATAATAAAATTGAAATGCAAGTGAAAGGATCTTAATTAATTATTGTGATGAAATAAGAATGTATGAGTTGTAAATAATCAAGAATGGAATAAAATTAATATAATTTTAGTTGGAATTAATTTAAAATGACTTTAAGCTTAAGTCAGGGTTATTTGCATGAATAATATCAAAATGTGCATAAAAATGTGTCGTTGGACATAAAAGAAAGCAAGTGAATTAAAGGAAGCAAATAAAGTTGGTTTTTGAATATATTGGAATGGGTTGGAATTTAACTTAGTGGATTTGCATATAAATGGGAGTGAATTATGAATATGATGCAAATTAAAGTTGGGAATGGGAAAGGGTAAAATTTATGTAAGTAAGGCTTATAAACAAATTTGTTGTGAATATGAGATTAACTGGTACAAATATGAATTGTATGTAGTAAACTTGAATGCAAATCATTCGAGTGGAATAAAAATGAAGTTTGGATTGGTTAGGAAAATTAAAATAGTGTTGAAACCTTGTGGTTGCTTATAAAGACGGTTTACTTGTAGAATTTATGAAATTTGTTTGTTTGGCTATGTAACTGATGTGTTTGGCTAGTTAAATGAATGAAATGTTGTTAAAATTTTCATATTACTGAAAACTCATGTGTTTGTTTTAGTAAGTACAGGTGCGGGAGACAATCGATAGAGTTTGGAGCACGTAAATGCAATATTAACTAGACGCTTGCTTTTAAAATTCTAATCAAAAGGTACGCCTACGCAATAAAGTTAAGAAATGATAATATATTATGATATATTGTGAAATATTTTGATTTCCGACCGTGTGGGTCGATGTATATATTTGTGATATTGTAAAAGGCTCTCCTACAAAGGAGACGCTGTCAAAAATTTTCAAAAATTTTGGGAGTTAGAAATATTTTGAAGGTTTTGGAAATTTTGGTTTAACTAGTAAAGTTGATTTTTGAAAAGGTGTTGAAAATAGAGCTTTTGAGTTAGAAATAAAAGTAATGGTTTTGGATTGAACTAAAAGGTTTTGAGAAGTGAATGTAAGTTTTAATTAAGGGAATTTTGGGAAAGTTAATGAGTTTGGAAGCATTTTCCTACCTTAACAAATTTCGGGGACGAAATTTTTATAAGCGGGGAGGAATGTAACGACCTAGAATTTTGGTCGTTAGATTTTGAACATTTAATTCGTTTTAAATGTTGAATGTGAATTATAATTTGATTTGAAATAAGAAGATTTTGGTTAAATTAATTGAATTAGTTATAATTTCAAATATGGCAGTTCAATTGGGTTTGAATAATAATAATTAAATATTTGAAATTGGGATAATTTGTGATCTGGATGTAAATGGGTATGAAAATGGTTTCTAAGATTTATTTGAGTCTAGTTTGATTTGAATTTCAATGTTGGACTTTTGGATGGAATCAAAAGTCGATAAGTTAAATTTGGAATTTTATATTAATTTAATAATGGGATTTAATAATATAATAATGTAAATAATCAGATTTTGATTCGGGATGAATCAGAATGATGTCTAATGTGAATGTAAGTTCTATATGATTTATAATTTAGCTAGTAAGGTTTTAAAAGTGAAATTTTAAATGATTTCGACGATTTTGGAAATCGGTCGAATTAATCGACGAGTTAAAATAGCCTTCCAGGGCACAGTCTTGAAATTCGACGAAACCAATTCCATTGGATCCGTTATAGCTAATTATTATCGGGTTTCAAATTTCGTAGCGTTTGGAGTTACCGTTTGTTCGTACGGGTGAGAAACGCGTTGAGATTTAAATCGATAATTTAATATTTAAACCGATTCAAAAAGCAATCTTCTACATATGACCGAATTAGCCTCCGAAACACATTCCATTATGTTCGAAATGCGGGTAAAACCTTATAAACGCCAGGCGGCATGTGCAATTTGGAGTTCGTTTGTGAATGCTCGTTAAAATTGAATTTAATATTAAATTAATATGTATATACGTATATATATACACGATCAGGGCCGAAACCGTAGTTCTTCTTTGAGCCGCGGCTTGTTTATCTTTAATGGCTGAAATGCTATGATTTTCCTCCTCATTTTTCTCCACATCCAAGCGATATCAGGCCTCGTCTTTAACTAGAGAATCGAAGAGCTCTACAAGCTCTAGGCAGTGAACGGTGGAGATTGGTTTTCGTCGACCGGAGTGGGAGTTTTGGGCCCACGATCGTGTGTCGTTCATGCACGATTTTCGAGGTTTTGTGATGACTGAGCTTGACCAGAACTTGGGCAGTGGTGGAGGACTAGAGGAGCTTCGACATGGCAGGGGCTGATCGTCCTCTAGATGATCGGGGTGTTGAGCGGCTTTGGTCAAAGTTTAAGCGGGATGGGTTCGTTTGTGATGTATCGACTTGGGAGCACGCGTGTAGAAGACGAAGGCGATGACCTTGATTTCCTCTCAGTTTTCAATGCCTACGATCTCGTTTGGTATATAAAAAAAAGAAATTTGTTTATAAATTTTATTCAAACCTTTAAAAATTCATATCTTGTGCATACGTTGTCAGATTTTGATGAAACTGGCGGTGCCGGAATCGCAGTGTCACGGTCTACGCACTGCAGCAGATCCGGAGACATTTGGAGCAAGTGAAAATTTTGAATTATATCGAACGGTTTGATTTAATTTAAAATTTGAAACGCTCGACGAATTCAAGGTGAGTTAATCTCACTCACATCTGGAATGCTAATTAATTTAAATAGTTAATATTTAAATGATTGGTTGATTGGTTGAATATGATAATTATTATCAGGCTGGATCGATATTATTTGTTGTGCTAACATCTGTGGATGCAGGGAAACAGATTGGAGGGATCCACTGGATTTCTCACAATATAGAAATTATATTCATAATATGTGATTTATTTCATTGATATCCTGTGATAGGTTGGTTTGGGATTTTGTTATGATGTGATTATAATCTGGTATTTTATGATATCAATAAATGAATTAGGATTAATGGGAAATGAAAGGAATTTTTAAGTAATGAATTTAAGGAAATTAAATTCAGGAAACTGGTTTTGAAATTTGTTAAGTGTTTGGGAACTGTGATTAGAAATGGAAATTTGTAAATTGGTTTTACAAATGAAGTGGAATATATATCAGTGGATGAATTTGAAAGTATAGATTTCTGGTGGGAAATGTGTTTAAAAATAAAAAGGATTTTTATTTTTAAAGAGTGGAAAAATTTACGGGATTGAGACGTAAATTTACATAGAGATAAATCAAGCAGGATTTATAAAAGGGATCTTTGGATTATTCTGGAATGGAATTGTATTGACTTGAAAACCAAGTATATTTTCCAAAGGAATTTTATTAGTATAAGTTTAAGTTTTAAAAATTGTTTTAAGAGAATGATTTAAGTTATAAAAATCTAAGTTTTAAGAAAGCTTGGTTTTCAGTTGGAAAGGAATAATTGGTTGATTGATTGTTTATTTGATAGTTAAATAACAGACTATCAAATCTGGACCCAAATATGACTTTGGAAATTCTAGGAGGAGTACGGGAATTATATGGTATAGTTACCGTTCGAGGTGCTATACTGTACGTATAAACTCATTCGTTCTTCTAGGACGTTGGTAAGGAAACCCATCCACTAACGGTTAGGAGGTGAACTCCGATTTTATCTTCGTCTGTGTATTTCCTAAAGAACCGGGGGTGAGTTTACCGGGAAATAGCGAACGTTGTTTCGAAGAGACCGGGATCGGATTTACGATCCGAAAACCACTTCGATCCAACAAGTACGTTTTCGTGATGAAGACAAGAGTTTGGAGTCGAAGATGGAACAGTGAAGTGCAAGGGCTAGTCGCTACTAATCCTGAGGGTGATTCCAAAGTGGATGTAGTAGGAATAGTGCCTTCGGTTCCGTTCGAACCCGGAACGGACTTGTATGGATGAATGCTTTCGGAACATCGTTAGGTGGACGGTGGGCATTCTAAGAGATGTGTTCTAAAAAGGTAATGCTTGGCTTCGAGCCTCATCAACGGGGAATGACTGAAAATCAAGGGTTATGCAGCAAGGCTAAGTGGGTCGCGCCCATTAGGGTGAGGTCATTCCTGTCTAGATGTTCCTTTCTATTTCGGCTGTATGGGCGGTTGCTGATCCCAAACGCGGGGTGATCTTACTCGGACTATCCAGTAAGGGGTAGTCTGGTCTTGTGTTGCAGGGGATTTAGGGTGGATCCTCGGTACGCTGATCTAGACCAGGTACTGTGACAGGTGGTACCCCAGTGCCTAGTCATTAGTTAGAAATCCATTCTCCCTACGCGCCTGTACGGTTTTGATTGTGCCCAACTATTGCTGAAATGTGAGATGCAAGCATTTCAGCTAGATTCTATTTTACTTTCTATAGACAATATTATAATATCAGACGGATTTGATAAAAAGTGTGTTGGCTATCGTAAGGTAAAAACCCGACATGTTTATTTGTGGCGTGCTCTTATGAGATGCTTTTGATTTCAAAGGATTTTTAAAACTTTAAGAGTCAATTTGGATTTATTTTTCTCACGCTGGTATTCCAGACTGACTCGGGTGTTATTTTATTATAATGCTCGGGTCAGACCGAGTATTATAGATTACAGGATAGGATGCTGTGGAGTTCAGGAGAGGAGCTGGAGTTCGAGACGTATTATTCGTACTTGTTTATTCCGCTGCTATGGTTGTTTGAAATTGCCAGCAGTTGTGAGGCAGGCTGATATAACTACCAGGCTGGTAATTGTTGTTTACTTGTGATATACTCTGATGATGTATTATATAAAACAGATACGGTTTCATTTTGTGTAAAGATCTGCTATTATTTATTATATTTTGTTCCGCTTCAATTATGAGATTCTGATGTTGTTTTAGTTCCTTCTTTCTTCTATCTTCTTTCTTATTCCTTAACAATCTGTCTTTCCGGCACTCGATCGTCGGCATACTATACTGTGGTATATTTTGTGTCGATTTTCGCGAGTGGAGAAGGGCGGGTCGTCACAGTATATCACTAGTGACCATCAACTACATAACCTCTGAGCTCGTACGTCTCGAGAAGGGTGTTAAGCTAAGAGAATAAATTCTCCGCCACCAACAGAAATGTATTTGATAGAAATCAACTTTATATTTCAAAGTGTAATGTCAGACATACAACCATTCAAGTCTGTTCCGGGTTCGAACAGAACCGAAGGCACTTCACAAAGAAACCCTTGCAATTTGGGTATTCACGATCCCGATCGGACTCCCCACGACATATGGAGATCTCTATACCGGCGTGACTCAGTGCAGAGACATTCGACAGGTAATCCTTTCATTCTCGAAAATACCCGATCTTCACCGCCGTCTTCAAATGCTATCCATTTCATCGTATCATTATTCGTAATGGGTTATATGACATAAAGTCCTCTCCCGACTAAACTAAATAATGAGCGCTTATTTTAAAAAGCATATGGTTATATTGGGATCTTAGTTAAGTCACAATTTTTCAACACTTGTTCCCCAAATCCTTTTTTTCGAATGGTTTAAACAAATTTCCACTTTTAACCTTTTAAATAAAAGATTCACCCTTTAAGATCCTCTTAAATTTGAAAACATGGTTCACCAATCTTTCACAAAGATTCATTCATAGCTTTCAAAACTATTTCAAACTTGATTCACCCATAACTTGAAAATCCTTTCAACAAAAACTTAGAAATCCTTCCTTTATATGAAAGCTATTATTATTTGAAAACAAAGGTTTTTCGTTTCAGAAAAATCTGATAAAATATGCACAAGTTATAGCCTTTAAAGTATAAACTTGGGTTAAATTTAAATTCCCAAATAATACATTTCAAAATACTTTAAAGATGGTTTAAAAATCCATATATATATTATATATAACTTGTATCACCACTCAAACCATAGTTTCCAAAACAATTTCAAAACTTAAACAAGATATATTATATTCAAACTAAATTTCAATTTCAAAACTTCCTTGTTTTAAAATCCATAAATATACATTATACAATCTGTATAATCCCTTTTAACCATAGTTTCCAAATACATATAGAATTCAACTTCAAAATCTTGAATTCAAATTTTAATCAAATTATTTAATTTCAAAAACTCCTTTTCAAAAGTTTCTCAGATTTAACCTCATTTCTCTTCCAAATCATTTTTAATTCAAAATTCAACTTTTAAACCATTCCATCATTTTGAATAAAATAATATTAAATTCAAATATCTGTGACTTAACCAATTCCTCGTGAAATCCATATTTATGTGTGTGTGGTGTATTCCAGGGGTTTACACACAACAATAACATATCACAACCATCACCAATTTAAGCACAATAATATCGATAAGCGGTATAATCCTATAATGCTTATCTTCATTCACAGATTCACAGATAAATATGTAAATTCATCATAGATAAATAAATCACAGTTCACAGCTCAATTCAATAAAATTCATATCACAGAACATCACATATCAGGGATATCATACAATTCAAAGCATTCAATACAATCCAAACATCCATAAGTAAGATCGATTAATCACCAGATTAATTTAAACCAAATTAATTACTTATGAATTCAATTACTAATCCTGGTTAATTAACATTAATTAATTAAAAACCATTTTAATTAATTATCCTTTAATCATTTATAAATTAACCTTTAATGATAAATTATTTTTAACCTTTAATTATTAATTAATCAACCTTAATTAATAAATCATTCAACCTTTAATCATTAAATAATAACCTTTAATTATTTAATTATCCTTAATTAATCACATTAATTAATTAACCCTTAATTAATTACCATTAAATTGGTTATCCTTAATTAATTACAATAAGTGATTATCCCTAATCACTTATATTGATAAATCACAAATTAATTACATTGAGTAATTATCCTTTAATTATTTAATTAATCAACTTTAATCATTAATTTATTACTTTTAATTAAGTAATTATCTTTAAGTAATTAATTACCTTTAATTACTTACATTAATTAATCTTAATTAATTAATTAATTATCCTTTAATGTAATTACACAAAGTAATTATACCTTAATTATTAATCAATTTTTCTTAATTACTTTTATTAAGTAATTTACCTTTAATTTATTACATTAATTAATTAACCATTAATTAATTAAGTAATTATCATCATCTTTTAAATTTCATTAAGAAATTTCTCAAGACCTTAATTATTTTAAAAGATAAACATTTTATCTTTATTCATTAATTAATTTCATTTAGGTTTATTTGATAAACCTTTGAAAATAAATCTTCATAACATACAAATCAACTTAAAACCCTTTAAGTTACTTAAAACTATTACTTTACATCGTTTAAACTTATTTAAATAAACTTTTAAAAATAAGTTTAAAATAATAGGTATAAAATACCTTAAATTTAATAGATTTAAAAATAATTTATTTTAAACCTTTAACCAATTCCAAAACCAATATAAAACATTTATTATTAATGAAGAAGGTGTTTAAAACTTGATTAAATTTAAAATTTGAATAAAAACTTGTTTTATTTTTAAATTTCAAAATTGTTAAAATCTAAACCCAAGACCAACTCGAGTGTTAACCCAAGCCAGATCCCGTTTTACTCGAGTATGTCCCCGAGTCACCCCTTCTTTTTATTTCTTTTAAACTTTGTTATATTAACATTTAAACTGTTGCTATCACTCACGAGCTAACCCGATAATCTACTCAACCCACAACCTCTTTTCCACGAGATCATCTTCGAGTTACCCTCCTTTTTCTCTAACCCAAAAAACATCCAAACACCACTGATATCCGTGCACATGCACAGAAGCTCTGATCAACTTCGATCATCGTCGCGACCTTCGACACATCAACGACAATCTTTCTGACTCACCTAAACACCCAAATCATGATACACATAGGAAATTGAAATCGAGCTACTCAACACTACCATGAACCAAACCTGACCATCGAAATCACCACGTTCCTCTTATCTCCGACCACCGGAGATCACATCGACCAACCTAAAACCTCGCCACTGTCCAACGATGCAATTCCCTTTTCTCTGGTCAAGCTCGATGCGACCACGTCGCCGAAATTGACTCTCAAACATCATCGACCAGACCTGGTTATTAAACTCTACATCATCACTTTCCAGCCACCACGATCTAGGAGAAACTCAGTTGCTATTTTTCCCCTAAACACCGACCTTCAATCTTCCTCCAACCACCATCGCCGGAAATCGAGAAAAATCTCGATTCCGTTCAACCCCAAATTCCACATCCAATACCAAACTAAAAATCTTGACCTCATTACTAAAATTCATCATTTTTGATTTCGATTACATATACACAATTAAAACTGGAAATCCAGATATCGAATTTTTTGATTTGAAATGTTCATTACTATAATTTCCAATTATAAAATATTTATTCAATAAATATATTTGAAACCATTTTTAAAATTAGTATTTCATTGTTATAATAAATTTTCATTTAGAGATCGAAACCTAAAAAGGTTTAGGTGGGATGATTTTCATTCTTTTGAACAGGTTTTAAACCCTGTAATGTATGAACAGAGATATATGCCTGTATGCACATAGAATATACAGGCATGCAAGCATTTTCACAGCACATTTTCAAGCATCAACCATATGTAAACCAAGTATAACATATTCCAAATTTTTATATAGGTAGTTTGCTCACCTGGAACATGAACCAGAGGAACTTTGAAAACCTGGAATGTTTGTTTTGATTTCTGAAATTCTGTAAATCTTGATTTTAAATTTGAAAACTGGGAACTTTGAATTGATGTTGAGTTGAAGCTTTAAATCTTTGCTTCAGGTTGATCTTGAAACTTGAAAGTGTTGTAGTTTGATTTGCAACTTGATTTAAATTAATACTGAGATGATCTTTGCTCTGAGATCAGGTTTTGATTTCAAGTTGAAAGCTTTCAGGTTTGAGTTGAACTTTGATTTTTACTTTTGTTTTTCTGGTTTTGTTTTCTAGATTTTCTTTTTGTTTTCTTTTCTGGTTTATAGCTTTCTTTTGTTTTGAATATTAACAAAGAAAAAAATGAGAAAGAAGGAGATATATACATAACCTTGTTTTTATTTCATTTATTAAACTCAAAATGAAAAGAAATTTTAAAACATGACACTTGTAGATTTGTATGCTAAAATAGTTACAAATGTCTAATACCATGTTATTATAATTTTACAAATGTCATAACACTACAACAAAGCAATCGTATTACAACCTTCCCTTTACAACTGTTCATTTTTAACAGTTGTAATAAGTAGTTTGTTATAACTGTTCATTTTTAACAGTTGTAGAAAAGATATTTTTAACAACTCTATTTGTATAGCAGTTGTAATATGCCTCTTTAACAACTACTTATCTACGCCAGTTGTAAAAACTATTTATAACCACTGTTTTTGTTAGTTGTCCTCCAACATTACTTTCCTACCCCCCAAAAATTACAACTTCCCTCTCCCATTTTCATTGGCCGCTCAATTCATTAATTATGGCAAAAAGTTCCCAAAACTAAACTCACTGCTGATTCAATTCACAAACCCCTAATTTTCAAAAAAAAATCTAATATGCTCCTCAAAACCGCTGCTGATATCGTACGCTATTTCCATCTTCTTACTCATGTTAACGTGCTCGGTCCTCAAAACCGTTGCTGATATCATACGCTTAAGGTATATTCATTTCGTTCTATTTGTTCTAATTGAGTGTTCTAATTGGATCTGTGTGTGTGTTCAAGGAGTATCGTGATTCGTGATTTCGGTTTTGCGGTCCTTGGAATTTCATAGGTTTTAGGTATCAAATTATGTATCGAATCAGGAATTATGTTTCTACGTGCGTGATTCGTAATTCTATTTTCGGTTTGACTGGTGTGTCTTATGTATACTTGTAGATTCATGGAATTGGCTGATGGAGTGGGTGGTCAGACATATATCATGTTCATAGATCTTAGTCTAGGTTATTTAGAATAATTTACTGACGTTATTTTTGGTATAGTTTTCAAGCCATTTTTCTGATGATATTTCGCATGAATATCAATTTTACTAGCTGTTTTTAGCATGAGAAAATCCATAATTTTTCATTCCTACAAAATCAAATGCTTACTGTTTGTACCATATTAACAACTATACTATTCATAATTCATGGCTAATATCTATTACAAATTAGCAAACGTCAGTGAAATTTAATTACAATAGCAGCAACATGTAACTCATGTAATATTTTTATATTCAATAATATTGTCCAGCAATGCAATGAAACATTGTAATTAAATGGACCCAATCTGCGATGCATCTACACTGGAAAATATGAAATCATTTTATTTTAGTAAAACTTTACCATTACCTATGCCTCTGCATATCATATCAGTTATGTTGTCATTCTTTGTGCATTGTTCTATGTTTTCATTTAGTTTTCATTTCTTAGTTTTCATTGTTTTCTTGCAATTCGTGCATCTTCTATTGGTTTGTTTTCATTGTTATACAGCAGTTCACCCAGAGTCTCTTGCCATCACCCTCCTTTGTGAGTTCGTTTCTTATTTCATTTGTAATTCCTACACTTCCTTTTTCCAATTCAACATGCACCCTACCACAATGCCGCGACCACTGAACAAGTTCTCAAGCTTCACCATCAAATACCCCTGAAACTTCCTACACAACTGCCTACAACTTTCACCTAAATTCACACTTACTTACAAAAAATGCCTAAAATTTCCTCAAACACCATCTCATCTTACCATCACGACTGCCAAACGAAAAATCCGCAGCCAAATACCCCAACAACCTACCTATCACAATATTTTTCTTCCTATTAAAAATATTGACGTGTAGCTAATTTTTTTCCTTTTTTTTATATCGTAACATAAAGAGGCCATTTTCAAACAAGAAAAATACCACTCACTTCATGTAACATTTTAAGGTTACACACTGATTTCTGAATAGTTGACCATAATTAGATGTATAACTATGTTAGTTTGTTATTTGAAATTATTTGTTCTCAGCCAATCATAAATTAGTATGTTGTTGCACACTCTTAAATGGAATTTCGGACTAACATCTCTGTTTTAAATAATTAAATACGGCATGTAGGTGACTACGACACACACACAGTTTTGCAAAAATTAACCCTCAAAGTTGCTTTGATTTCTTTTTACTGCATTTTAATATATATTTTAATATGCATTTGGTATTTCACTGACTTCAGATTTTGATATTTTACAGCTCAACTACAGCGATGAAACGAGCAAAGTGGCAAAGTCTAACTACACTTGCAACTGTTCATGCTCCTGATGAGAGGCTGGGTGGTGTTAGAATCAATGAAAACCAAGTTAACAATCTTGAAGTTGCTAGTTTGGTTCAGAATTTAAATACTGCTATAAGAAGACCTCCCCAAAAGCATACTGAACACCCAGTACGGCCCCCTCGTCAAACCGGAAGCAACCTTGGCCGCACTACAAACCTGATACAGCCCCCTCCTCCACCCATTAGCAGCCCTTTCCATACTACAAACCCGATACAACCCCCTCCTCCACCCATTAATAGCCCTGTCCATACTACAAACTCCATACAGCCCCCTTCTTCTCCACCCACTAGCAGCCCTGCCATACTACAAACTCGATACAGCCCCCTCCTCTACCCATAAGCAACCCCATACATAGTTCAACCACCTCAGATGTCACTCCAAACCACCATCCACAAGATACTAGTGAAGGTTGTACGTTGAAGATACCTAGAAAAAAAGGGGAACAATGTTGAAATCATTTGCTATGCTACCGGGTGAGAAGCCGGAAGTAGAGTTTAATAAACGAGGACAAGCCATAGGTCCTAATTCCAAGCATTTGTCGTCATATATTGGTACTCTAGCAAGGGAGATGTTGCCTATGACAATTAGTGGATGGAAGAAAGTCGATGACGAATTGAGGGATGATATATGGACTTGTATACAGGTAATAGATTATGACTTTTCAGTATGACTACTTGCATATTTTTAATGGTTATGTTATGCTACTATTTTGCATTTTTTGTTTCTGTTTTGTGTTCACCTATGCATTTACATTTTCATCTGGCATTGGCACTTTGATATTTTGCTTCTTTGTTTTGTGGCTTTTCTGTTTAGTGCATTTCTATTTTTGAGCAACTGCATTTGTTTTGTTTTTTCAGTTTATAAAAAAAAGACAAACATTTTCAGCAACTCAGATACTATTCACTATCATTTTTACATCTCTGTTTTCTCTGTTACAAAATGTACTTGCTTTATCATCCCTATTTCAAGACCACACAACACATCCATCCCTAGCCTGTAAGTGCACTTCAGTTTCCTGCATATCACACTTCGTTCCTCACCCTTCACACTTCATCAACAACTCCACCCCACCACAATATTCTCCATACAAACTGCACTGCAATCATATATAGAAACTGCAATTTGAGAAACTGAATCTTGATTTTGGCTCCTATTTCAATAATCCTACACCGACCATCCACCACATTGCAACCATTACACTACAATCATATTTAGAAACTGAATCGTTAAGATTATTTGTTTTATAATTATTTAAAAAAAGGAGCAATTTGTATAATCACACTTTCTAATATATATGCATTCTTTTTGTGTAGACAAGATTCAAGGTAGATAGAGTGTATACGGATTACTTGTTAATGATACTTGGAAAATGATGGAAGGAGTTGAAATCAAGGTTAGTTGCAGCTATCAAAAAAGCGTCTGCTTATCCCGACTCTACTAATAGAGTAGCAGGCCTAAAACCGAATAATATAAAGAGCGTTGAAGAGTGGAATGCTTTTGTAAAGGAAAAATTATCGAAAAATTTTAAGGTGGTTATTTTTATTTTATTGATTATAACTATTAAATGTATTACATTTTCCTATATCATATTAATTGAATTTATCTTATGTTAGAAACAAGCCAAAAATTCAAAACTATGAGAGCAAAGAATAAACTCCCACATACCAAGGTTATGCTAGATTGGAAGAAGAAATGGTAAGAAAATATTGCTAAAGCATTTTTTATTTTTTATCACTTATATGTTCTTAAGCTCTTATGCTTATTCTTGCAGAAAAAGGAATTGGCAACGTCTGATATCAGTAAAGATGAATTGTGGTGCAAAGGCCACACCAGAAAAATGGAGGACCCCCGAATTTAGTTGTTGCCGATTGCATGGTAAGGATAAGTTCAAATAAACGATATAAGCAAAAAGATAAATAAAGTGGCTGCAGTTTTATGTTATTATTAATGTAATATTTTTTTAATTGCTTAATATTGGTTGTTTTTGAATTTGTAGTCTAAGATAAAAGAGCATAATGTCGTGAGTCAGAATTCCCAAGGAACAGCATCAGTTACTCAAGATGGGGTGTCGATGCTTTTTGGTCAGGAACAAGGCGGACGTGTAAGAGGACTAGGTTTTGGGGTTGTACCATCTCAGTTGCGTATTCATCGGGCTAATATAGGTGATGTACATGCATTGAGAAACCAAGTTAGTGGCTTGGTGATTAAATTATAGGAGCTTACTTCGATTTTGATGTAAGTGTTAATTAGCGCTATGCTAATGAAAGTAAAGCAAAAAGTTAATGATACAATCTTCATAGGATATAAAAGGAAAGCAAACGGTTAATAAGGAAAATCCAATGACTCCTCATGCTAATACACCTCAGGTACCGTTTCTATAGGTTTATTTCCTGAATGCACAATGACACTAGTATGAATCTATGAGCTTCAGTTTCTATTTGCTATATGTTTCAGTTTTCCAATTTTATATATAGGAATAACATATAAATGTGAAAATATATAGCTTCAGTTTTTCATTGTTTGCATTTATAAAGCTATTATAGGTCTATACAATGAAGTTATATTATTTGCTTGCATTTTATCACCAACTGCCTACTGTCTACAATGAACTGTTCATTTGGTAAAATTGTTGTTTTCAACTTGTAGAGTTTTCAACAATGATTTTCCCATCGTAGGAACTAAATGAGTGTACAAAAATAGATTTAGTGAAGAAGGAAAAGTATGTTAGAAACAAAGTTAGATTGGTTGCAATAGGATCTGACAAAATACAAGGTATAGATTTTTTTTGAATTAATTTTTATAAATACAAGGTATAACACATCATTAATTTTTATAAAAGTCACTATTAAAAGTTGTACCTATCATAACAAATTGGTATTTTGTGTATTAGTTCATTACTATAAATGGAGTAAGCGTGTTGCACGCACAATTATAGTTCACGAGTGGGACAAATATTCATTATTTGATGAAAATTTGAGTCTTGAACTCAATTTTGGAAATGAAGTTAAGCTCATTTTTCAAATTTGAGTTTAAGGAAGCCTGGTTGAATTGTAAGATTAAGGTTTAAGATATTTATCAAGAAAATGAACTATAGGAGGATGAGTTATAGTGAAATTCTTTTTGTAACCAACCATTTGTAGAAGACTAAAAAAGGATCGATTTCTGAGGCTACTAAAATAGTCACATAGGTATGTTTGTTTCTTTATAAACTTTTTGTTTGATCTAAGTTTGCCTATTAATATTTGATGCCTGTGATGGGTAGACACGACGATGGTGAAACATTTTGCTAAATAAGTTAGAAGGCCAATTTAACCTTGCATCATTGCATATGATTGAGGCAAAGCTTCCATCTTCTAAGGCACTGTGAGAGTATGAATCTATGAGTATGAATCTATAAGTCTAATGTATTCCTAAATATTTTTTGTAGTCACACCGTGAGAGCAACAATTTAACAGTTCAAGAACAGCCTAAACGGGATGAAAGGCAAGCTGAAAATGAGCCCAAAAAATGTAAAATATTGAGTTGGCAAAAGCAAGTTGTTGCAGAAGGAACGGTGGTATCCACTGATCCTAATTGTTTGGTGCACTTTAAAAAACTAGGACCGGATGGTTGTAAAGTTTGGATTGATGTAGCGGTGGATCTAGAAGCTTTCTTGTGGAGGCCGAATTCCAAGATGTGTACCATTGGAGAAGCTGTTGGATCAACCGTGGCTTGGCATAAAGACATCATTGCCTTTGACTAGTGTACTTCCTTACGGTATGCATTGTTTTGCGATACAAAACTTTATTTTTCTTATGTATTTTGTGTTGTATCGTTGTATTTTGGAATGGTTATGTTAGAATGTTGTTTTGGTAACGTTTTAGTTGGTGATGTGAATGACTACTTTAGATTATTTTATTGGATATGTATTGTACTTTGTTGGAATACTATGATCATTAATATATAAATGAATCCGATTCAGTTATAGTTGCTGCATCAATATATGAATTCTATGATTATTAATATATGAATGAATTCTATGATTATTAATATGTGAATAATTGCTGCATGTAAATATTTTTTTTGTATTTAAATAGCAACCGTCAATTATATTTGTAATAAAGAACATTACAACTGTCAGAAAAAGTTGTAAAACATAAGAAATCACAAGGGTGGGTAACAGTTGTAGTAGAGATTACTACAACAGTTATACCGTAGTTGTTATACCTGCTACATTACGATATTATTACATATCAACAATAGTTATTAACTGTTCTAAAAATGATAACTGCAACAGAAAATAACAGTTGTAATAGGATATATCACAACGGTTAATTGCAACATCAAAACACAGTTGTAAAAGATTTTAGTCTATTACAACTTCTTATAATACGACGGTGCACTCACCGTTGTAATAGGTCATTTACAACGGTTTTCCACCATTGTAAAATGTTGATTCTGTTGTAGTTTAAACTTATATTTTATGTTTAAACCCCTTTGTTAAACTTTTATTTATTTATGTAGATTATCTATTTTATATTTACATATGTTTAAACTTTTATATATTTACAAACTATATTTTTTTTAAAAGAAAATGTTCTAATCTTTATAACCAATCCTATTTTTAAACTTAGTTTATTATACTTTTAAATGTATGAATGTTTATATTTACACATTTTCTATTACTTTTGCTTATATAACCTTTTTAAAGAAAATGTTTAAAAAAATTAATTATACACTAATATAATCACATATATTATATATTAGTTTCAAATATAAAGTTTTTAAATCCATTTTTTTTTATAAAATATCTACATTTTGAATTTTCAATCAAATTCTATTTTACAATCACTTTCTATATATTTATTCCCAATTTTCCAAATTAATTCACAATTAATTCCAAAAATTTATATTAATTATCAAATTAAATTTGACTCAAAACTGGTATTGTTACACAGCACGTAGGTAGGGTTTTGCTGAAGCTGGGTAAATCTATGTTGTTCTATTTCTGTTTTTATTCTGCTATTATCTGTGCTGCTATTATTTTGCTATATCTATGTTGTGATTATTTTATATATTTCCGCATTAAATTTTATAATTATTAGTATCACCCTTTTCACCCCCTCTAGGGTGAAATCGATCCTACAAGTGGTATCAGAGCTAGGAACAAAAGCCAATTATTGATTTTAAAAAATTTGATTTTTCAAAAACAAATATTGTTTTAAAAATTTAAAATTTTAAAACGGGTTCTTTTAATAATGCTTTTTCTAAAGGACAATCAATTGTTGGACCACCAATGTTCAATGGTGAATATGCTTACTAAAAAATAGGATGAAATTTTTTCTAAAAATCATTGATGCTTGGAATATTGTTGAGGTAGGTTATAGGACACCAACTATAGTGGTAGATAATCAAGAAATAGATAAACCGATGGATCAATAGACCAATCTTGAAAATAGACTACAAAATGCTAATGCTAAAGCTATGAATACTATTATCTGTTTATTAGATCAAATTGAATTATTCGTGTCTCACATTGTCTAACTGCGCAGGAAATCTGGCACACACTTGAAGTGACTCACGATGGAACATCTCAAGTCAAGGTATCTCGCCTTGCCATGCTAAGTAGAGAATACGAGAACTTCACAATAGCCAAGGAAGAAAATGTCAAAGAAATGTACGGATGACTTTCCAATATCTCATACAAATCAAAAGCTCTCGGAAAACCATACACAAAATTAGAAATAGTCTGAAAAATCCTCAAAGTCCGTCCTTGAAATTTTGAAGCCAAAGTCACTGCTATTCAAGAATCGAAGGATTTGAAACAAATCAAAGTCAAAGAACTCAATGAAAATCTCACCACTTATGAGCTAGAAATGAAATTCAAAGAAGAGCATGAAGAAGGTGATACTCGAAAGAAATCAATAGCTCTCAAAGGAATAACAGAATGTGATGACGACGACGACGATGATGGAGCAGCTGAGCTGGCACTGTTAATAAAGAAATTCAAAAGGTGGAATTACAAATACAGAAATCCAGCTCTAAATCAAAAACTGAAAAGCAGATTAGTCAAAGCACTAGACGACTCAAAAGAACAGGAGATCATTTGTCACAAGTGCAACAACCCAGTCATATCAAGCCCAATTGTCCTCAGAATCGATTCAGCCATGGAAATAAACCAAAAAGGAGAAGTTTTACAGCCACTTGGGATGAAACTGATGAAGATGATAAAAGCATTGGCAGTGAGAGCGAAAAAGCAGATATGTGCCATCGAGGTGATATAACTAACAATGATGATGACGAGCCAAGCGAGGTATCAAAACTTACTCATTCAGAATAACTTATATATTTTCACGAAGTAAATTGCTGTTTCGAAAGACTTAGGGAGAAATACGCTAAAATTGAATCACAAAGTGACACTTTGATAGATTTAAATAAACAGCTTGATCAATTGGTGAAAAACTATCAAACCAAGAGCCCTAAGTGTGATAAGTGTCCATCATTTGAAGAAGAAATTAAAAAATCAGAAATTAAATTAAATCGCTTGAAAATGAAATTCTGATTTTGAAAGAAAGTGAAAATATGAGGAGAGAAAATTCTATTAAAAAGTGCACACAATTATTAAATGAAAATGAATCTCTCAAAACACAAGTCCAACAACTGTCTACGACTTTAGAAAAATTTTCAAAAAGTGAAAGATCGTTAAATATGCTATTAGGAAAACAAACTATTAATACAGATAGGCAAGGATTTGGATATAATCAAACTGAACTTGTTAGAAATGAAATTAATCAAGTCAAACCAAAGTGCATGATATGTGGAAAAACTGGACACAATCAGAATATTTGTTGGTATAGACCCAAACACGTGAAAACCATTCCAATTTGGGTTCCCAAAGGCACAAATATAAAATCCCATAAGGTCAAACAAATTTGGGTGCCGAAAGGAACAAATATAGATTGTTTTGGGTCTACTCAAACATATTTTTCAAAATCATTTGCCACTAACAACCATGGACCTAACAAATAGGTCATAATTTTTTTTCTCGTGTAGGTGTGGTTGCAGGCTAAGGAACAACAACAGTGTTACCTGGATTCTGGCTATTCCAAGCACAAACGGGCTACAAATCAAAGTCCTTAGCCTAGTACAAAGGTAGCAGAATCACAATGGGGACAACGAAAAATTATCGTAATGGTAAAATAGGTAACGATATATTTATTTTGAACGATTTATTAAATGTGATCACCATAATCTGAATTAAATCAGCCAGTTATGAATGTTGATATTGATTCTGACTTATGCAAAATTGTTGGAATATTATATTTTTATGCCGAGAATACTATAAGCATTTCTAGAGACTTTGAGTTAGTTCATATAGATATGTTTTGACTAATAATTCTGTTGCTGATTACTCTAGATACACGTGGATATATTTGGTTACTTTACTGCTGACACTATGGTCACTGTTTGTTTATTGACACAACTTCAATTCAAATCCAAAAGAATTTCATTTAAAAGCTGTTAAAATTGATTGTAAGGTATTTTGTTGCACACTTCATGGTCTGGCCTTGAAACGACCCGCAGTTCCGTAACCCTTGAGTCGACGCTATTCTCCAACCCATCGACTCAAACTGAACGGAAACACAAACCATTTTGGGTTAAAGAAGAAAGAGGTAGAAGAAGTGAAAACAACACAACATCAGAATCTAACCATCGCAGCGGAATAAAATATAATACATACCAACTGGATTTTTCACAAAAACAAAATTTATATCTGTTTATACATATTACATCAGAGTATACATAATACACAGCTGGACAGTAATCATAACATGTCCTCACGCAACTGAATATACAACAATCAAGACAGTGGAACATATATCAAATACGAGTGTACGAGTCGCCATCCAGCTCGTCTCCTCAGCTCCACAGCATCCTATCCTGTATCTATAATACTCGGTCTGACCCGAGCATTATAATAAAATAACACCCGAGTCAGTCTGGAAAACCAACATGAGAAAAGCACACTCAATTGGATTATTAAAGTTTTCCAAACCCTTTCTGAAACAAAAGCATCTCGTAAGACCACGCCACAAATAAACATGTCGGGTTTTTACCTTACGATAGCTAAAACACTTTTTATCAAAATCGTCTGATATTATAATAGTGTCTACAGAAAGTAAAATAAAATCTAGCTGAAATGCTTGCATCTCACGTTTCAGCAATAGTTGGGCACAATCAAAACCGTACAAGCGCTTATTGGAGATTGAATTCCATACAATGGCAGGGCTACTGGGGTACCGCCCGTCACAGTACCTGGCCTAGATCAGCGTACCGAGGACCCACCCTAAGTCCCCTGCAACACAAGGCCAAAACCATCCCTTACTAGACAGTCCCAAGTAAGATCACCCCACGGTTGGCGCGACCAACCACACACTAAGCCGAAATAATAAGGGACATCTAGACAGGGGAAACCTTACTCTCAAGTGGGAGCTACCCACGAAGCCTTGCTGCACCTCCCTTGTTTTAGCCATTCCCGGTTGATGAGGCTTGAGGCTAAACGTTACCTTTGAACGTTTCACTTAGAATGCCCATCGTCCACCTGACGATGTTTCGAAAGCATTCATCCATACAAGTTGCCCTGGGACTGGACAAACTGAATCACCGTCTTCACATCTTCACGGTCTTCATTCGTAATCGTTCAAACCAGATCGAAGTGGTTTTCAGATAATTAAATCTGATCCCGGACTCTTCGAAACGATCAGCGCATTGTCCAATATTGATAGTCGGTTATTTAACTATCAATCAACATTCACAAACATCCATCAAACAATAAATAATTTTCCAAATTATTTATTTACTTTACAAATATCTTCGCAAGATATTTTCTTCCATTTTCAACCCCTTTTAAAAACAGTTTCCAAACCGCATTATTCTCTTTTGAAATCTATTTCCTAAATATTTTCCCTTTCCACCGAAATTTACCAAGTACAAATACTTTGATTTTAAAATCTTTTAAATCACTTAATTATAGAATATATTTTTAAACATTTAGATTTAAAACTACTTTAATACTTTATTTTACCAAAATATACACTTAAAGAATGTTTGAAATAAAGTCACTTTTTAAAATACAAAACTAAATCTTCATCTTTTAAAATATAACACCAAGTCACCTTTATTTAATTACTTCTCAAAATTTTTTTGGAAAATTCTTACTTTAAAGTTTAACTATTTAAAAATAATAGGTTCTCCAAAACATACCCCTTTTTTAAACAACATTGAGACTTCGACTTATATTTGAGAATTTGTTTTGAAAACGTACTTGGCTATTTAGAGAAACTATTTCTCTTTCACATCTTTAAAAGTAAATCTCTATTTATTTTTAATCACCTTTACTCATGCCATTTACTCATTCCCACTGAATTTATCTTCCAAAATATTCACTGATATATTACTCCTTTTCATAAACCCCAATTTATAAATTTCAAAATTTCAGTTCCTTTTTAAAAATTCCGGTTTAAAATACTTAAATCAAATCTCCAAATTGATTTTCAATTTATTTATTTTGAAATAAATTCCTTTATTTTCTCCATTTATTTCAAATCCCTTAATTTCAGATTTTATTTCATATTATGATTTTAAAAATCCTTTTAACTGCTAATGCCAATTTCAGATTTCCAAATTTCTTCTTATCCCTTTAGTTAAAATTCAAACCTTGAATTCCAAAGTAAATTCATTATTGCTTGAAATAATATTACTTAAGTTAAAAATTTATTACTTCTCTGTTTATCAAATCCCTTCCTTACTCGGAATTTTAAAATCACTTGTACTTTTAGATTTATTCAGATTTCTATAATTATTTACTTGGAATTATTCTTCAATTTTCTTAAAAATCCAATTTTATATATTTTAATAATTCATTATACCGAATTATATTCAAACAATTCTTATTATCCAATATATTTCAATCATCAATGAATTCAACACAGGATATCAATAATCATCAACAGAATAATTAAATAAATCTAAATATTTTGAGAAATCTAGTTGGATCCCTCCAACCTGTTTCCCTGCATCCACAGACGTTAGCACAATACCAATTCCACTTCGAGGTGGAATATCGCGGTATATGGGATTTATATAATATCATCTGCTATTATGCGGCGCATAGGGTCTCATCCGCTATATAATGCGGGAATATTAATCACCCAATATATACATATTCCAATATATATATATTGATATATACTACTATAATAATATCATCCAACATATAGTTATTATAAATGCAACCAAGCACATCCAATGATTTAAATTTAATCATTTAAATTTAACTATGGAATCCAAATGAGTGAGATAATCTCACCTTCGATTTTTGTTTAAAGTTCCATTTCCAATCCGGCTTGCTTCTTTTCAGATTTTGACCTTGAATAAAATTTGATGATTTATTAATATTTGAAAAAAATCGAACAGTACATTTTCTTTCAATAGATTTAATTAATTAACCCTTTTTATTTGAACTAATCTAATGATCATTTCCCTATTAGATAAAGTTAATTAGTCAAATTATTCTATTAACTAATTCTTTCTATAATAAATAAATTTTTGAGTGACAAAGATAATTAATTAAGTTAATCTCCCTAATGCACTATTTTAAAATAATCAAGTAAATTTAAAATGTATAGATGTATATTTATTTCCTCTTTGAAACTATATATATAAATATATATATATATATATATATATACTTATAAAACAACCTATATAGATTCAAAAATCAAATCTTTATATATAAACCTTCAATCATTCAAAATTATTTTCAAAATCATAAACATATATTTTAGGTACTATCTAAAATAGGCATGTGAATATATATATATATGTATGTATGTATGTATATATCATCTTAAAACAAAACTTAGCTTACTGTAAAAATTATTAAACAGATTTTTTTTCTTAGGGCTCAAGGCAGTACCACCCTGTGGCACTCCTGAGAAGTTCATTCAAGGGAGCGCCTTTTTCCCCAGAGCCACTTTAAAAACACTTTATACTATACACATATAGTATTTTCAAAATCATACACCTAATATGAATTTCATATAAATCTCCTTTCTCAAAATCGATTATCCCAAAATCGATAATTCACAAACTAGGCTTTCCAAATTCCAAATTTGATTTTCCTCAAAAATCAAAAGCCTTTTTTTAGAAATCCATAGGTTCCCAAAACCTTTTTCCAAAATCATTTTCACAAAATCCTTTATATATATATATGTATATGTATATAATAACCTTGGGAAATTTTTGATTCACTTTTATACTTCAAATACATTCAAAACCCTTTTCTTCAGGCAATAGATTCAATAAGGGAAGTTTACCATATATAACAAAGATATATAACTTTGTTTATTCCAAATCAAATATTCAAATTTGATTACTCTTTTATAAAGTTATTAACCACATTACCTTTCTTCATAAAGTGAATCTTAAATCATAGAAATTTCCAATTTCCATTTTACCTCATCATATATTCCACAAAATATACTTTTCATTTCAAAGACCATTTTACAGTTCTTATCCATAAATTTTCAATGCCAATTTCATTCAAACTCATACGATGTACACATATCATTCATACGTTATATCAATCTGATCGCTCACTCGATCACACAATTTCACTTCCGAACTAGTATTGTCCACCCGACTTCCTAGTGCGGACTCAGATCTAGTTTCTTGATCAGAAACCGTCATTCTCCTTGCATAGTCAGAACTATGATAGAGAATATCCAGAACCAATCAAAAATCCATATCCAGGTTCGCCGTCGAAAATCGAGTGAAAAATCCCAAATTGGATCGATAATACTATCTCGAATTTCTGTGCTCGAATCTGGATCAAACCACTATGCGAATAGAATAATACACGTACATCCTACGTATTTATCTTCATTGATTATCAGTTAAATCAATTTCCTTTCTATTCATCCTTACTTTGATTTTATTCACTTATTCACATTTGCCTTAATCCCCATTTGGATTATCACTTCAATTCTTATCTCAGTTGGGTATTTAATCAATAACAGTTTGAACTCCGACCAGTTTATATTTATAAAATAGCTTGAAAATTTTAAAAATAGATAAGTAGTTGAAAAATAATTATTAGTTTGTAAAATAGTTATGTATTGATAAAATAGTTATAAAATAGTTAAATAGTTATAGAAATTTTAAATAATTGCAAAATAGTTGTAAAATAGTAATTAATTTGTAAAATAGTTGAGAAATAGTTATTAGTTTATAAAACAGTTGCAAAATTGTGAAATAGTTAAAAAAATAATTGTAAAATAAGTATAAAATAGTTTGGCTTTACAAAAAATGGTTGTGAATAGCTTGGAAAATAGATTTAAGAAAACTTATACCAAAAAAACAATTTATTGAGAATAGTTTTAGAGTCAAACAATTCCACTACCCAATCTTTATCCCCATCAATTCAGTTTTAATTTTCCACTTTCATTTAAATTGACTCAATTCCAATTTAGATAACTTCAATTTCCATTGAAATTGATTTGATCTCAATTCAAGGTTAATTAACCTCAATTCTTTTCAAATTCAAATCAAATTCCATTTGATTTTAAACATATTTACTTTAATTACAATTCCAAATTATCCCAATTAATTTAGACTAATTTCAAATTGAATCCACTTAAATTTCAAATCATTACAATTTCTATATGAATTAATCTGTCACATACCGAAATTTTCGACTTTCGAAAATTCGACATCGATACTCACTTTATCGACCGTCGAGCAATCGAGTGCCGGAAACTCCAATAGTGAGGGTTTTAAGAACAAGAAAAGGCGGAAGAAGAAGAAAGCAGAAGAAAAAGAAAGAAAAGAGAAAGAGAAGAAAGAACAACAGAGCAACATCAGAACAGAAAACAATATCAGAATCTTACACATCGCAGCGGAACAATATATAATAAATAAACACTAGTCTTTTAAAACAAAGAGCTATATCGGTTTATACATACATCAATCATCAGAGTCAATATACAACAATGGACAGTTATATAACTTGTCCTCATACAGAATACACAGCGGAATAAATAATATCAGATACAAATACTACGTCTCGCCATCCAGCTTGCTTCCAAAGCTCCAGAATATCCAGAATATCCTGATAACACAACTCTAGGCTGCCCGTGTGGAAATTGGTGGGCACCCAGAGTTTAGAAGGGAAACAATAAACTCCGAGTCAGTCATGGTGACTGGTGTGAGATCGTAAAACAGTTATTTTTCACAAAGAAAATAAAACAAATTTGCAATGCTTTTGGAAAATGAAACTACCATAAGACCTCCCGCCACACACACAATGCAAACGCAGACTTGGAGGAGATTTCTTCTTATGATAGTCAAAGATGCTTACTACGCAAAAATCAAATTCTTTTTGATATTATTATTAGTGCATAGTGTAGAAATCATTTCGAAAGTATAATATAAATCTTAGCCAGCATAGGCATTCCGCACTTATGCCTACTATAGCTACTATGTTCAATAGCAGGTTACCGCCACATTCCATAGTAGTTAATACAACTAAAACCGTACACGTCGCGTATTGTTTCTTTGGATTTCCAACAAATGGTCAGGCTAAGGAACTTCCTTTTCCACGATGGGTACGTCCCTGGAATAGACGACCCGAGAACCTAACCGGATCTCTGCCAACACAAGGCCGGGTTACCTCTACAAAAATAGGTAACTACTGACACGCGTATGCCATCCCCCGATCGTAACCGATCTTCCCGAGGATCCCCGATTTCCAACAAACCACATAGATAATAATGCAGCAACCACATAGGTTAAGTATCTGGGCTCCATACCATGATACCACCTCTATCCAGAAGGAATGACATGCACTAACGGGCGCTACTCCCTAGAACCTTGCCGCAACCTTCCTGTTTTGACCATTTCCGGGGTGTGAGGCTCGACGAAGTCTCGTCCACAAAGCTACGCTTTCTACAAAGCCCTGCTTCGTGTCAAACAAATGATCAACCTATGATCACAAAGATATAAGATCAAACAAATGATCATATCACAAATGATCAAACACTGATCATTTCACAGCAACACTTAGTATGCCACGTTACCAAATTGGGAATATATCGCTGATAAATTTCAACTACATAACCTCTGAGCTCGTACGTCTCAGAGAAGGGTGTTAAGCTAAGAGAATAAATTCTCCGCCACCAACAGAAATGTATTTGAAAGGAATCAGCTTTATATCTCAAATTGTAACGTCAGACATACAATCCATACAAGTCTGTTCCGGGATCGAACAGAACCGAAGGCACTTCTCACGAAGCCCTTGCACATCCGGATAATTTTCTAATCACGTCCGGACTTCCCGTCACTAAGGGTGATAAAACCTCTAAACCGGAGATCAGCCGATGTAGAGTAACTCGACGGTAATCCTTCCGTTTTCAAAAATATCCAGTCTTCAACACCGGTCTTCAAATGCAATTCATAACGACGTATCACATATTCGGAATGGGTTATACGACCCCATGGTCCTTTCCTGGCTAACCCGAATAGTGAGCGCTTATTCAAAAATAAGTGTGGCATTCAAATTCATCCAATTCACAACAAATACCTATCTAAAGGTAATTATTGATAGTCGGTTATTTAACTATCAATAAAGATGCGCAACATCATCAGATTCCAAATTATTTTCCAAATTATTTTATCTTCAAAATATCTTTACTAGATATATAATTTCCACACTTCGAAAATAAATCAACGTTTATTTTTCTAAACAGTTTCCCTTTCCTTTATAAATTCCATAGTGAATTTATATTTTCAAAATATCTACTGATATACGATTCTCAAATCGATTTCAAATATATTCAATTTCAATTTACCTTTACAAAGATAAATTCTCAAACGTTCACTTCATATTGGAAAAGCAATTCCATACTTATTTAAAAATAACTGTTTCACAAATCTATTTATTTTCAACATTTGAAAATATTCGATATACTTAAATCAAATTAAGTATATATTCATTCTTTAAGGAAAACATTCTTTTAACATCTATTTGAGTCAAAACGAATGTTGCGTAAAACATCGTTACGACGACTCGAAATCAATAGTATAGGGATTCGGAATTAAGATAGGTATATATAAATCCCAATACTATATAAAACATTTTCTTTCGAAAATCATTTACTATAACAACAGTGTTATAGTCCATCATTTCCTTATTTTTCGAAAACGTCTATTTCAACAATAAAATGTTGAAATCTATGCTTTCGATTCATAATACATTTTAAAACATCTTTAAAATGTTTAACTTCATTTTTAATATCACTTCTTCAAAAATAAATCCATTTTTATTTAATAATATATTCACTGTCCAAAATCGTGAATATAATTCACTTAACCAAATTTCAATCATCTCTACACATTTTTATTTCAATAAAGATTCGCTATCCAAAATCGCGAATATATCTTCTTTAATAACCTCCTACATTTAATTTATCAAATCCAATTGATTCCGAATTTATAAAACAACGTTTATAAATTCTATTTCCATTTTATAACAACTTCGGTTTATAAATCTCATTTTATTCACAATTCGATTCATAACTCAAACTTTATACCAACAATCCATATTATAAGTTAATAACTTATAATTCCTTTATTTTCAAAAATCGTTCTTTTAAAACTTTACAACTGAAATGTTTATTCCTTTATAAATCATTTTAACATCGTTTCCATTTTATAAATTTCTTAATTCTTTATTTCAAAAGAAATTACTTTTTTGTTAAAATTCACAAAATCTTAACCTTTATAACTTTAAAGTTTTAACGTTTATTTATTTAAAATAAATCAATTCAACAATTTAAATAAACGTATATTTTCAAAGATCACTTTTAAAAATTCTCTTTTAAAATCAACATCGTTATTTTTAAATTTCAAAATTTAAATCTGATGATGCAACAGCACCAATTCGTCAATCACAACAGCAAACATCATATATCAATATGATAACAGAATATACATCAATATCTGTAAATAAATAAATACGGGTGAGGAATCCAGTTGGATCCCTCCAACCTGTTTCCCTGCATCCAAAGACGTTAGCACAATACCAATTCCACTTCGAGGTGGAATATCGCGGTATATGAGTTTTATAAAAATAATCCGCTTACTAACGGCGCAATAGGGTCACATCCGCTATACGAGGCGGGAAATCATCAATCCAATATATACATATGCCAATATGTATATATTGCTATATATAGATATATATCCTACTATATCTAATATCACATCCAAAACAACAATCAATAACTGCAAATCCAAATTTATTTTGAGTGAGAAGATCTCACCTTGATTTTAAATTCCGTTCCTGCGTTTATTTCGAATAAAATTAAACGCGCGTTTAATTTTACCCGAAATTCAAACTAGCTCCAAACGACTCCAATCCAATTGCATCGCGTAGCATTCGCGAATACGATTCCAACGCACTTCGTTTCGTCAAATTTCAATCTCGTATGAAAGAGTTATATAGTTTTAAACATTCGCGAATTTAAATATAAACTAATTACATAATTTTTCTTTTATTATTTTCACAACCTCATAATCTAGCCGTGCATTTCAAATGATAGAATCGTGGCCGTGACCCTCTTCTCCCCTCCCAGTTTCATACGACGTGAACGAACCCAAGTGTGCCGCCGCAAACCCTAGCACACGCAACCAACTACGAGCCACCAGCCGTCGATCAGAAGCCTCCACTAGAACGCCCATCACGAACACCATCGACACGCTTGAGCATGGCAAGCTCGGTCACATCTTTGTATGGGTTTTCGTGCCCGAACGTTGCACGAACGGCCGAGATTTCTGGCCACGATGTCGCTCCATTTTTCATCATCACCGTTCAACTTGAAGCTCTCGATGCCCTCTACCTTTTCTTAGTTGACAATTTCTTGGATTGAATGATGGATTCGAAGATAAAGGAGGGGGAAGAAGATTGAATTTCGGCCATTGGTTTGAAGTGGCGGCTGGGCTGAACGAAACCCTAGGCTATTTCCTTTTTTTTATTTGTGAAAAAAAGGGGTATTTATAGAGTTTAAAACGACACTATTTATCCGACTTTTCCGAACTCCGATTTACGCGCCGAAACTGGCGTTTCTGGGGTTTACCCCGCGTTCCGGACACAATGGAATAGATTTCGGAAGCTAATTCGATCATCTGTGTGAGTTATGGAGAAAAACGATCAATTTAAATTAAACCGATTTAAATCGATTTCGAGGCGTTTTAATTCGTACCGGACAAATGGTAAATCCAAAAATTACGAAATTTGAAATCTTACAATAATATCACATTACGGATCCGATGAAACTAGTTCGTCGGAATCTGAGACTGTTCGAAAATTGGCTATTTTTACAGTCGATAATTAAATATTAAAATATTCAATTTTCATAGATTAACTCCAAATTCAATTTTAAAAGTTCTATAACCTTTCTAAAACTCCAGTATGATTAAATAAAATTTTCCAAATCAATTTTAATCATATTAAACTCGATTTTCAATTATCTCTGGCATTTCAATCATTAAATTATCGATTTAATTATCAAATTAAATCCAATATTCGATAAATAAATTATTCGACTTATTAAATTCATTCATTAATATTTAAAATCAATTAAATATTCGAATTTTAATTATCAAAAATTCTGGGTCGTCACAAACTCCCCCCCTTAAAAGAATTTCGTCCTCGAAATTACCAAGTAAGGAAAAAGAGTCCTTAATTCGTCTACTATTTTCTCAAATTCAATAGTTTTATCAATTTATCAAAACAAATCTTTCTACTAAAGATTCTTTATCAATTCAACTAGCTTTCCAACTTCAATTATAAGTTTCAAACAACATTGTTTAACTTCTCAATTCAAATTCGAGTTTAAATTCAAATTTTAAACTTTCAAAATTTCTCAAAATTTTCTAACGCCCTAAATTTCCGAAAAATTTCGCCAGCGTCTCCTTTGCGCGGCTAATACGGCACGACTACAAAACGTCCCTACGGACTCTCAGATTTCAAAAAGAAAAGAAAAAGCCAAGCGGCTAGACAAGAAATCATCAAATCTCATATTGAAATTTAAATACTTACCTTTTGTCGAGCAATTAAATTTATCTTTGAAGTCAAAATTCCAATTTATAACACCTGTATATCCTACTAGCCATAATATCTAGTTACAGCATTCAAATCATTTTGCAAATTTCATTATACAATCTTCAATATATACTTCTTATATCATCTCTAATTCACTATTGAAGTTATATATCTATTTTCCATTCAATTTTACATTTCACATTAATTTGAATTCAGTTCACAATTTCAATTCTACTTGAATTCAATTTATCTTCAATTCTGAATTATTGAATTTATCAATTATCTTTCATTCATAACTGCACCATTTTAAATTAGTTCCAATTACTAATTCATTCGTCTTCAATTTGAATTTGATTCCAATCAAATTTCAAATATTCTATAAGTTATCAACTTATTTACATCTTGATTTATACAATCATTTATACATTCACATTCACAATTTCAATTTAATTTATATAAGAAAATAACAAGTACGTTCTCATATATATATATATATATATATATATATATATATAAACACACACACTCAACTCATCCTAGGGTAATACTAACCCTATCCCTGATGAGTAAACCCACCAGAGCCAAAGTTTTCGCTTAACCTTTTGCTCTGATATCAAATGTAACGACCCGAAATTTTCGATCCCGAAAAATTCCAAATAGTTAGAAAAAGAAGAAAGAGATAGAAGAAGAAGAAATAGAAACACAACAAAGATTCTCACATTCGTAGCAGATCAAAATATAATATCAAATAATACCAATTTACAAAGAATATTGTATCCGTCAATTATATTTTAATACATCAGAGTTCACACATACACAATCACTGGACATATACAAATCAACATATCTCAGATAAACAGAAATATATCACAGCGGAAACACTCTAAACATTCCTGCCACCCAGCTCATCTCTTGAGCTGCAGAACGCCCTTACCTGAAAATCTGTAATACTCGGTCTGATTCGAGTATTACATCAAGTAACACCCGGGTCAGGCTGGAAACCAGCGTGAGTAAACCCTTAAAATTAGAAATTCTAAATTCAAACCATAAAAGGAAACCCAGGCGAGTTTATTACTTGTTATACTCAATGCTTATTTTACAACTCAAATTCCAAGTATTCTAACTGGGTTCAAAGGTCCATAATATTCCATTTCAGTCTATTGATTTCCCATATAAAGAATTATTGCAAATTTCTGATCGAAATGGTTTTGGGTACTTTCAAATACCCGACTCCGATCCCTTCGAATCCCATGTCATCTTAATCATGTTATTAAAATAAATAAACAATTCAACTTTAAATACAGGATGTCACTATTGTTCCCAACATATTTTATCACATAGCATCACACATCACTTCATAGATATCATCTAATAGATGGCACACAATATCATTCAATCATCCATAAGCTAGATTAATCAACCATACCATCTTTAATTAATTTAACTAACCTCAATTTAATTAAATTAATTACTTTAATTACCTTTAAAT
This sequence comes from Allium fistulosum, assembly GCA_030737815.1. NCBI lineage: Eukaryota > Viridiplantae > Streptophyta > Magnoliopsida > Asparagales > Amaryllidaceae > Allium > Allium fistulosum. The sequence continues at coordinate 579,036,648 of CM060904.1, read as the reverse complement.
CCTGCTTATTAATTATTTACAAATCAATTAATTTATCATCCAATAATCATTTATCTTAATTAATCCTCCTTGATTAATTTTAATTACATTAATTAATCTAACTTTAATTGACCACATAGATCAATTATTCTTAACCATTCCAACCCAAAACTATTTTCAATCTACAATTAATTACACTTGTAATTATCATCACTAATTACTTCGCTAAGTAATTATACATTAAGTAATTATACTTAAACAATTTCCATAAATGATTATCTTTAATTAATTAATCTAATTAATTATTAAAATTAACCACATTAATTAATTATTTAATAATCCCAAGTTAATGATCTTCATTAACTATTAACAATTCTTTAATTACTCCTCTTAAGTAATTAAACTTAAACTTAAATTAATTATTATTAATCATTAATTAATAATCAAATCTTATCCAATTAATGATTTCTTAATTACAAATTAATTATTCCTTTATTCCTTAATTACTTAACTAATTAACCCATAATTTACTAACTAACAGTCCACAATTACTAATTGATCAATACTAAACAATTAAATAATTAACTTAATCAATATTAATCATTAAACCTAAATTATTTTTAAGCTAAATCATTCTTTTATTAATGACTTAACTTCATTAACATATGCATTTAAACATTTCATTTTAAAATCGACTATCAAATTTCATTTCAAATTTAAGGTTTAGAATGATTAACAAATTTAAACTTAACCAAATTTTAAATCAATTTTATAAACCTTTTTAAGACAAATGTTAAAGAAATTTTTTTAAAGAATTTTATGTAATTAAAGTTTTAAACATTTCATTCGAAAAAAATACACCTTAACATTTAACTTGTTTAAACAATTTAAATTTCCAACTTTATTTATTTTTAAAACTAGGATACAAAAGTCAATTTGAATCCATACTTTAACTGGGTTTTAAAACTTTATTTAAGAGCTTGCCTTAAATTCCAGATTCATTTCGAATTTAAAACACTAACATGGTAAAAAAACTATAACCAACAGTTTGACCCGAGCTACACCTAAAGGTCTTCGAGCAAACATCCCACATCTTCGAGCTGTCCCTGAAACTCACTTGAGAAAACTTGGGTCCACTCCCCTACTTCAACCCAAAATTCCATTAGAGTTCAAAATGTGCACCGTGCACATGTTCTAGTGATGTCGTTGCTTCCGACCATCAGCGATGATCCTCACTAGTCGGCGACCAACCTCCCTCAAGATTCTGACCATCCCCACTTCGATTCCCTCTCGGAAACAAAATCGAGAAACCTGGTGCAAAATTGGAACAACAATTGAAACCTGGAAACCCCTCATTCTTGCTCCTCCGACCATCGGAGTGCCAGCGGCTTTAGCCATGTCTTCGACAACCCCCAAGCTTCCATTTCCTAGAGTATCATGAAACTCGATCCACCAGAGGGATCGTGCCGACCCCAAAAACCAGACCATGCCAAAACTAGGTCAACTGACTTCATCGATTAACCACCGTCGCCACCTTGCCTTGATCGTCGTCCTGATATTTTCCCCAAACTCTCTGATCGTCCCACTTCCTCCACTAATGACTGCGACCTCCCAGATCATCTCGATCACCAGAAACCACCCAAAACAACAATTTCCGTTCAACACGAACTGCTCGTTCGATCCTCTTCTAATAATTGTGATTTCACTTCCATAAATCATGATTTAGTTTAGGGATTCAGATCATATACCTGAATTATTAAATTTAGATGCTTGAATTTTTAGCAATGACTTACATTTTCACTGTCCTTTGGTTCCCAGAGGCATTTTCAATTTATTTTAACTTGAATAAAATTTTAAGCTATAATCTAAGATGAGAAAAACAACTTTTGTTTATAACCTAAGTCCTAATAATGATTAACTCGAGTGGAAATGAATTTTGATCAAAATTTTAGCTTCTAAAACTAAGTACAGGAAGCAAATAGATACAACAGCAAAGCATCCATTTATACATTCGTGTATACACATGTATTTCATATATATTCACACACAATTCATACTTCATCTCAGAAATTACATGCAACCAGATTTTGTACTTAAGCTTTTAGAAGAAAATGTTACTCGTAGGCATTTCAAAAATAAACAGAGGAAACCAGGTTGGAATACTCACAAGTAAAAAGTTTGAACAGAGAACACACTTCTGTTTTGAAAAGCGGTTAGCCCGATCCCTTTTTTTATCTTCTTGTTTGTTTAGTTGAGATGTTTAAGCTTGTAAGATGTTAATGCTTACTTATTCTCTGGTATCCTTGATTGAACGAAAATGGGACAATATATAGAGAAAGGTTTTACAGGTGATATGTATTTGCTGGTACACACATTTTTTTATTTCTTTTTCTATGACTAGATATGAAAAGGAAGTGATGTATAAAGGTTGCGAAATGACTTTTTTGTGCTTGAATTGATAGCATTAAATGCAAGTGTCTCCTTCCATGTTTACATACTTATCCATACTTATGCATATCTAAACTTCACACGCATACTTTTCTTTGCTTGGTTTTGCTTTATACCCTATGTGCATATTATAAAGTTATTATAGTTATTGTTATAGGTTTTTACTTATGTTGCATACACACAATAACCACTTATATATATTTTTCTATCCTTATACACGTATATTTTGAGTTTAAGTTATCAATACTTAATTTATATCCTTGTATATATATATACACACACTTATATTCAGTGTGAATAAGATAGATTTTATTTTTAATATTTTTGAGAGACTTTATTTGAATTTTCAAATCATAGTTTTCTTCACAAATACACACATATATATAAATATAAATGATAAATGGCCAAAAGTCTTATTTGTTTTTAAAATGCTAAGTTGTATTTTAATTAATCAGATTAGATGCTTATTAAAATTAATATTGCCAAAATCCCGGGTCGTCATAGGAAATATTAAAAAAGTTTTGAAGATGAGTTTTATGAAAGGAAAATGTGTAAGTTATATATTAGAAAATATTTATCATGGAAGAATATAATTTAAACTTATTTTAATCTATTAGAATGCAAAGAATAATAGTTTAATTTTCTATGAAACCAATAAAAATGTTTTGTGCAAGTTACAAGGAAAACATGAAAGAGATATACAAGGTATGAAAAGCACCACATTTTGTATAGCCTATTTCGAAAAATATAAAATAAGTTCTTTGTAATTTCACATAAACATGAAATTCTCTTTTAAAAGGATCATAGAAGATTTTAGCGTTAAAAACTTCTCATAAGAGAAAGTAGTTCCAATACATTAAGATATGAAACTGTTAGGTGTAATAAGAAGCTGCTTTGAAAACACATAAAGGATATTTTAAAGATATTTTGAAAAGAAAACGGTTTAGTGAAAAAGTAAATAAGTTTTTGAACTGAAAAACTTAATAAAATTAAAATTTGAAAATTCAAATTTTATAGGAAACTATAAGAGTCTTTAGAAGAAAGAGAGATATAAGTTTTAGACTTAAATATTTGAAAAAAAATTTCTAGGTTTGGGAAATAATATTAAATGACCAAGTATTTTTGAAATTAATAGAAACTGAAAAGGTAACACTTTTAAAGACAAAGATTTTGGGATTTGATGTTTTAAATTTTTTAGAAACCTTAGTTTTTAAAACAAGGTGATAAATACCAAACCAAACTCTTAAATGTGGAGTAGATAAGAATAATTTCTTAAGGAATGATGAAAAAAGTGTAAGACTATAGAGAAGACAACAGTAACTACTTTTGGGAAGTAATAATGGAAGTTTTCGTACAGTGCACATGACACTATTAAGAACCTAGGAATGTTGGTTCATGTGTGTTAACTAAAGGAAAATAGCTAGTGATATTAATAAGGTGGTACGACGCATGTAGGTGAGGATGTGTATTATTGTTTTTTTGGAACTTGGGAGAAGCATCTTTCTAAGTAGAATTCATATGGTAGTAGTTTTCAAGCTAGCTTCCAAGTGGCTCCTTTTGAATCTCTTTTTGGGAAGGTCGTGTAAGAAGTCTTCATGTTGGTTGGAGTCTACGGAAAGGTTGCTTCTTGGTTCCAACACGGTTAGAGAGATTACGGAGAAGAATAATTTGATTAGGAGAATATTCGTATCTCATATCCATGTCTCTTTGATAATAGGTTTTAGAATTTCCTTTTTCCATCTTTAATTTTGAATAGGTTCTTTCCTTTATTATCCTTTGGGAAGGTAGAACTTAGGATTTAACCTATGGATGGTAGTATTTGATGTAAACATGTTAATAGAACATGTTATGAATGATGTATGCTAGTGATTGCAGGTGTTTGCTAGTGGATGCTAATGGACGCATATAGATACACTAGGCACTATTATTCTTTAGGGATCGACCAAACTAGGACACTGGAGCATATGCATATGGATGTGTGCGCATTTTATTCTATTTTCCATAGTTTCTAGAAATGGATTATTTTCACATGGTTGTTGCATTTGGATGATGTTTGCAGCACGCATATAGAATTATCAGTTATCATTAGGAAATTTTCGCATTCATTTGGAAACATGGCATGGATATGATTGCATAAAAGGAGGTCAACTGAATCAGTGGACTGTCTAATCTTTTTGCATTAGTTAAGGACATTTACACAACACTAATTGCATAAGTACCATAAATTGCATTAGAAAAACTTAAGGACAATGGATGAATGGTGATGATTAAGTAGTTGGTTGTAGAATTGGATGAAAACATTTAGTACATTCTTTTATCCTTAGAGATTTAAGGGATTTCTTCGGGGACGAAATCCCTTAAGGAAGGGAGAATGTAACAATCCGAAATTTAACCCATAATAATTAATTTGTTAATTAATTAAATGATAAAATAACTTTGCGAAATTATCAAAATTGAGCCACGGGAGTTACACCATTTTGTCTGTGGTAATTTCTATTCAATTTCCATATATAGAATGTCAGAAACTGAGCAAATATGAATGAGAAACAAATTAAACAAAACTCAAGAAAAAATAGGAGCAGGTCGACCAGTCGGTCAACCTGGGTACCAAGGCGGTCGACCACCTGGTCGACCCGCCTCAGGTTAAGGAACGAAGAATCATTCCTTCGTTCCAATAGGTTCGAATGAACCTTTTACACGTATTTTGCATACTTTATATTAACCGGTCCCTCCATTCTTGCATCTGATGTGTAATGACCCGATTTTTTGACTTCCGAAAGTCGGCATCAATACGTCCACTGTATCAATTGCCGAACAATCGAACGCCGGAAAACCGAACCGTTAGGGTTAAAGAAGAAGAAGATAGAAGAAGAAACAAAAACAATAACAGAATCTCATATTTCGAAGCGGAACAACATATAATAGATAAATGAATCATCTTTAAAACAAAGAACTATATCAGTTTATACATACATCATCAAAGTACAACCATTTACAACAAATCGGACAGTTATGTAAACTGGCCCACATAACTAAATACACATCGGAATGATATAAAAGGTACGGAAGTACGCCTCGCCATCCAACTCGTCTCTTGAGCTCCACAACACCTCCCGAATTCCAGAATGACCTGATAACCAAACTCTAGGCGGCCCGTGTGGAAAATTATGGGCACCCAGAGTTTAGAAAGGGAACAATAAAATCCAGGTCAGTCATGGGACTGGTGTGAGAACTTAAAAATAGTTATTTTCACAAAGAAAATAAAAAGAAATCCGCTATGCTTTTGGAAAATTAAACTACCATAAGGCCTCATGCCACACACACAATGCAAACGCAAAATTGGAGGAGATTTCTCCTTATGATAGTCAAACATGCTTGATACGAAAAATCCTTTTTAATATTATCGTTAGTGCATGGTGTGGAAAACATTTCGAAAGTATAATATTAATCTTAGCCAGCATAGACATTTCGAACTATGCCTACTATAGCTACCATCTAAACAGTGGTGACCACCATAAGTAAATGGCAGGTTATACAACTAAAACCGTACAAGGTGCATATTATTTCTTTGGATTTCCAATAAATGATCAGGCTAAGTAACTTCCTATTTCCACATGGGTACGCCTCTGAAGGGACGCCCGAGAACTTAACCAGCTCTCTGCCAACACAAGACCGAGTTACCTCACGCTTCTGGTGGAATGAAGCTGTAACTAGATAACTCCACACACGAGTATGCCATCCCCGGTCGTTACCGACCTTTATCCGAGGATCCTCAACACCAACAACTACAAATTAATAAATTTGATGCAACCACATAAGTTAAGTATTTGGGCTCCATACCATGATACCACCTTTTTCCAGAAGGAAATGGACATACCCTAAGGGCGCTACCCCCAAAACAACCTTGCTGCATTCTTCCTGTTTCGACCATTTCTGGGTTGTGAGGTCCGACGAAGTCAAGTCCACAAAGCTACGCTTTTCACAAAAGCCATGCTTCGATCAACAAATGATCAACACCACTTCGTATGCCACATTACCAAATTGAGAATATATCACTAGTAACCATCAACTACACAACCTCTGAGCTCGTACGTCTCAGAGAAGGGTGTTAAGCTAAGAGAATAAATTCTCCGCCACCAACAAAAATGTATTTGATAGAAACCAGCTTTACATCTCAAAGTGTAACGTTAGACATAAATCTATACAAGTATGTTCCGGGTTCGAACAGAACCGAAGGCACTTCCAAAGAAGCCCTTGCAATCTGGGTATTCACAATCCCGATTGGACTCCCCATCACATATGGAGATCTCTATACCGGAGCAACTCAGTGCAGAGTCATTCAACGGGTAATCCTTTCGTTCTTGAAAATACCAGTCTTCAACACCGTCTTCAAATGCAATCCCATTTCGTCGTATCATTATTCAGAATGGGTTTTATGACAAAAAGTCCTCTCCCAGTGTAACGACCCGTATTTTTACGGATCGAAAAGTTCGTAAAAATCTGGAATTTTTAGCGTTGTTAAGTCGTTTCAGATTTTGGGCAGAATTTTGTTTAAGTCCTAGGTCGTATGGGAGTTTTGGAGCGACCTAAGGAAGATACGAGTTAAGGAAGTTAAGTCGTAGGTCGTGATGGTCTTAGGTCGTAGGAAGGTTTGGAGCGACCTCGGCATTGGGATAAGTCGTGGGGAAATTCGGTCGTATGGGGTGGCTTAGGTCGAGTGACCGACTTAGGAAGTGTACGACCTAAGAGATAGATGATCTAAGGAACTAACCGACTTAGGGGAGATTGGGATGACTTAAGGATTTGGCGACTCAAGAATAGGCGACCTAAGAAGTAAGCGACTTAAGAAAATGGACGGGTTAAATGTTAGGTCGGCTGGGCGAGTTAACGACTTAAGGAGTGTTGGAGTTAGGATGTGAGCGACCTAAGTCTAGCAGTTAAGTCGTAACTCAGTTGAGTCGTGGCCGAGTTAAGGGAATAGGGTGATGAGTCGTTAAGTGTTAGGTCGCATTGTCTTAAGTCGTACCTAAGTATTTGGTCGTGTGGACTTTAAGTCGCTGAGTTGTGGCCTTGTAGTTAGGTCGTGAGTTCTGTGTTGAGTTAGGTCGTAGAAGCGATCTATGTTGGGTCGCAAGGAAGTGCATGTGCGCTATGTCGTAGGTTGTATGGATGCGGTTATCTGCTAAGTCGTTAGGTCGTATGCGCATGTGTTAGGCGGAGCTGCTGTTAAGTCGTTATGTCGTATACCCAGTTAAGTCGTAGGTCGGCTACCGTGTTAAGTCGCGTGGGTTTTAGGTCGGAGACCCTGTTAGATCGAAGACCCTGTTAGGTCGCGCATATAAGTTAAGTCGTGAGCTGCGCGTGTGTTAGGTCGGGGATAGTTAGGTCGGCAACGACTTAAGGGGGCGGACGAGTTAAGGTGAAATCAGCCTATAAATACTCGCCCATTTCTCACTTTTTGGGATCCGGATTTCGAAGCGACGAAGTGCTGCCATTTTGAGAGCTCGACTTCTACACTTCTTCACTTCTTTTCTCCACTCTAATCTAGTGATTCCTTCCATCCATATCGAAGATCAAATCGAAGATCGAAGAGCTTAGATTGAAGATCTACATTCTTCGAAGAGAGATTTCATCGTTTGAAGCGGATTTGTGATAGATCGAGTTAGATCCTTCGCTGTCCAGATCTGAAGTGTGTTGCTTTTGAGTTGTTTTGGTGATTGGGTGAGTGGTGATTATCTCTCACACGGATCCAAAGGAGTATATCGGATCGTTGGCTTGATTTTGTGTTAAAGTAGTGATTTCCATGCATTTTTGTAAACCTAAGTGTAGATCTATATAGATCCATTGTTCATGATGATTTAACAACCATTTTACTACATGATTAACCTATGCAAGTTCATTCATCAAGTTGTAGAGATATTTCTCATGTTTTCATGTTTGTTAGACTTTCAACTCTTTATTTACGAAATTGCCATTATTGTTAATATTGTTCATTAGATCATATTTGAATGCTTGTTTACTTGGATTAATGTTTGACTTGATTGATTGCTATGAATTAGATGGTTTATGATTTGATTTAGACAAGATGGTCGAAGATGATTCAAAAGCTAAGGGAAAGGCTCTTGAATTGGAAAAGCTGCACGTGGCATATGTAGCGGATGATGAAGCTCATATGGATAGATTCGATGATGATGTTGAGATGAGACTTTGCTATGATGATGATGAGGCGAAGTATGATAGGAGATAGCCTTGGTCTAATCCAGACGGGATCATTCCAAGCATGTTGATAACTCGGTGAAATGGTTCGAGTTGAGGATAATGGTTTGCTCAAGAGGCGCTTGAGCTAGTATGGAAATAGTCGTCGAGGAGGATGACTAGGAGGCTGAGATCTCATCGTTGTTGAAGGTTCTAGCATGCTCAAAGCAAGAGTACGTTGGGCAGATTCGATAGTCCCTGAAGGATAATGATTGATAGTCAAGTACTCTGGGCAGATTCGATAGTCCTAGGCACAGGTCACGATGACGTGCAGAGTTATGTCTAGAACTGGGGTTTTCCATTAGCCCTTGACGGACGGCTGAAAGAATGTGCCGGTCATTCAATTAACGGTGATATTGAGGCAATGATAACAGTGATAGCTAGAGTCATAGATGTTTGGTTGTATCGTCATTCAGTCTCAAGAGCGGTATTTTCTGGGTGCTTATCTGATCTTGGTTTAGGCCTTGGGGGTTTGTACCTGGAAAACATCGCCCTTGACTCGAGTGATTATTGCTTTACTTTAAATTGTATGCTTTGCTATGCTTGCTTCTGCTTAGTGTGTGTCTGGGGGCTATCACTGTAGAAAGAGGTGGAGTGGGAGGGTTGTATTCCTATTCCTTTTCCTCTATGCTCTTTTGGTATGTTGTTAGTTAATTTACTGCTCACTAAGACTGTTGTCTGACTCAAGGCTTTATGTTTAACTCTTATTGCCTTGGGCTGTTCATCCATTTTGGGACGGGCAGACTAGGTAGCAGGTGACATGTGCTGTTCTTGCTTTCCACGTTGCTGATGACGAAGACGAGCTGGAGTATTGCATATTATCTTCTTACTATATGTACTGGGTGTTCCGCTGTTTGTATATTCTCTGAGTGATATGTAGTGAGGCTTGATGTATTGACTATTCAGATGTTTGTATCCAACTATTATGAAGTTTTATTGATGAGATTCCATTCTGTGAAGCTTCACTATATATATATATATTCTATTGTATTTTGTCCGTGCGCTGTGAGTAATACGTTAGATTCTGTTGTTTTAATTTACCCTGGCAATCGTCCATGGTCGCCTGGCACACTTTACAGCGCACTATCTCTAGGTTCGGTGCAGGGGTCATGGGCGGTCGTCACATTTGGTATCAGAGCTTTGGTTAATCGATTTTAACCAACGCTCGCTGACGTAACTACGTATGAGAGACGTAATTGTATTTTGATGGATGATTACTATATAAAATATAGTAGCTTGTTAGAATTTGAGTCCTTTATGCAGTTGTTTCTCTAGGTGTGCTAATCATTCCTTTTTATAGATATTGAGAATGAGTCGAAGAGGGAGACCAGCTGCTAGGGAAGGCCGTGCTACTGAAGGGGCTGCTGATTATGTTGCTATGTTCGAAGCTATGATGACTTCGATCATGAGAAGGATGCCAGCTCCGGGACCATCGGTGGATGTTGGAGTTCAAGTTCAAACTCCAAAATAGGTGGATTTTGCTAAGTTGTGTAAGGACTACACTTCTCTTGGAGGGAAGGTTTTCTTGGGAACAGAATCAACCATTGAAGTCCAGAGATGGATAGATGCTTGTAGAAGGATCTTTGGTGACTTAGGAATTGAGGATGCGACTAAGAGGAAGTTAGCATCAAGACAGCTTCAAGGAAGAGCTTCAGATTGGTGGAACTCTATCACCATTGATACTCCGGAGGAAGAGATTACTTGGGAGCAATTCCAAGTCAGATTTGAAGCTAAGTTCATTTCTACAGCTCAGAAGTCTGTTCTATTCAAGAAGTTTGTGGAGCTCAAGCAGGGTGGAAGACCAGTTCTTGAGTATGTATCGGAGTTTGAAGCTTTATCCAAGTATGCCCGGTCGTATATTGAATCTGCTTATCAGAAGAATGAGAAGTTTGTGACAGGCTTGGACAGTTATCTTGGGAGGCAGTTGGTGGATCATTTGGACGATTCATTTGAGAAGCTTGTGGAGAAAGCTCTCAGGCATGAGAGTCTGTTTCCTAAGGAAGGATCTGTTGTTGCTGTGACCAGGGGAGAGTCTAAACCACAGCAGGGTGGAAACAAGAAGAGGAAGCAGCAGCAGCAGAAGGGTAAGGATGGCCAGAAGAAGCCGAAGGGCGAAGTGACTTGCTACAGTTGTTAGCAGAGGGGCCATTTCTCTAAGGATTGTAAGAATCCGAAGGTACCGATGAAGTGTCACAACTGTGACAAGCCGGGGCATATCAGGAGGAATTGTCCAGAACCACGGAAGGACAAGCAGATTGTGCAAGCTTATGCTTTGGGAGCTATTCCATCGTCTTCGAAAGCTTCTACCGCTGAAGAGAAAGGAAAGAGTGTGGTGGTTCAAGGTACTCTTTTCTTATGTGGTGTTCCAGTTAGAGTTCTGTTTGATACTGGGGCGTCGCATTCTTTTGTTTGTAATGAACTTGTAGGCCGGTTGGGTTTAGAACCGGATATTGTTGATAGGCCATTGGTTGTGACTAATCCAGTCGGGGGTTCGTCTTGTTTGTGTATGTTATGCCGTGGTCTGATTGTATCGAGTCATGATTGCTCTTTTGTTTGTGATTGCTTTGTTCTGAACTTTGCGGGGTTCGGAATTATTTTGGGTATGGACTGGCTTAGGAAGTATGCGGCAAAGGTTGATTGTGAGAGGTTGGAGGTGACAGTCGAGAATGTGGAGGGGCGAAAGATTGTGATACGATGTAAGCATGAAGAAGGCGTCTTCATGAGCTTCATGTATTCGCTGGTTGTTCCACGGGATGGACTGTCATCGTTGCCAATCGCTAATGGATTTGAGGATGTCTTTGACGAGGTCAAAGGGTTACCGCCGCATAGAGAGATCGAGTTTCGTATAGATCTAGTTGAAGGAGCCAGACCTGTTGTGATGCCTCTTAGGTAGATGGCGCCTAGGGAACAGCAAGAGTTGAAGGTGCAAGTTGATGATCTTTTACAGAAAGGATTCATTCGGCGTAGTGTGTCCGAATGGGGTGCACCAGTTGTGTTTGTTACCAAAGCGGATGGGTCGCTGAGGTTGTGTGTGGATTATCGTGAGCTGAATAAGGTGATTAAGAAGAACAAGTATCCATTGCTGAGAATAGATGACTTGTTTGATCAGCTTCACGAAGCTAAGGTGTTTTCACAGATGGATTTGGCAACGGGATTTCACCAGTTAAGAGTGGCCAAGGATAGTGTACCGAAGACTGCTTTTAGGACACCATCTGGTTTCTTTGAGTGGCTGGTAATGCCGTTTTGATTGACTAACGCGCCAGCATATTTTGTGGATCTTATGAATAGAGTGTTCAAAGATCAGTTGAACAAGTTCGTGCTTGTGTTCGTGGATGATATTCTGATTTATTCCAGAACTGAAGAAGAGCACAAGACGCACTTGCGTATTGTTTTGGAATTCTTGCGAAAACATCAGCTGAAGGCTAAGTTTTCGAAGTGTCACTTCTGGAAGAGTGAAGTGAGGTTCTTAGGCCATGTTATCTCTGGAAATGGAATAGCGGTTGATCCCGCTAAGGTGGCAGCAATCCAGGATTGGGTTAGACCTAAGAATGCATCTGATGTGAGAAGTTTTCTTGGATTAGCAGGATATTATCGACGGTTTATCAAAGACTTCTCCAAGATAGGTGCACCATTAACAGGATTGACGAAAAAGAACCAAGTGTTCAGATGGGAAGATAAGTGTGAGCAAGCTTTCAGAATCTTGAAAGAGCGATTGACCAGTGCTCCTGTTTTGACTATTCCAAGTGGGAATGAAGAGATGGTGGTTTACACCGACGCATGTGGTACTGGACTTGGAGCAATGCTAATGCAGAAGGATAAAGTTGTTGCGTATGCAAGTTGACAACTGAAGCCGCATGAAAGGAATTACCCGACTCATGATTTGGAGTTAGCGGCGATTGTTTTTGCTTTGAAGATGTGGAGACATTATCTATTGGGAGTTCGATTCGAGTTGTTTACAGATCATAAGTCGTTGAAGTATCTTTTCTCCCAAAAGGATTTGAATCTTCGGCAGCAACGTTGGCTAGAGTTTTTGGCATCATATGATTTTGGTATAGCTTATACTCCGAGAAAAGGTAACGCAGTGGAAGATGTGTTAAGTCAAAGACATGCAGGATTGGGAGCCATGTTTTCAGAATGGAAGAATCTCGAGTATTTAGCTGGATTTGACTTTAGGCCCAGATGCGAATTGGAACCTGAGATGTTGGCAAACTTATCAATAAGACCCACTCTTGTGGAAAGGATTGTTGAGAGCCAAAAGCGAGACGATAAGCTTGTAAAGATTATCCGTGATTTGGAATCTGGATTGGAACCAGAAAAGGATAAAGGATTCGAGGTCGATCGAGAGGGTAGGCTTCGAAAGCAAGGACGACTAGTTGTTCCCGATATAGATGAATTGAGAAGTGAAGTTCTGAAGGAAAGTCATCACTCGAAGTTGACAATTCATCCAGGAGGAAACAAGATGTATCGGGATATGAAGAGAACCTATTACTGGGAAGGTATGAAGAAGGATGTTGGAAATTTTATTTCCAAGTGCATGAACTGCCAGTTGGTAAAAGCCAAACAGAAGAAGCCAAGTGGATTGCTTCAGCCATTAGAAGTTCCTACATGGAAGTGGGAACAAGTGTCGATGGATTTTGTCGATGGATTACCTAGAACCAGAACGGGAAATGAAGGGATTTGGGTCATCGTTGATCGTCTGACTAAGAGTGCAAGATTCATTCCTGTTCGATCGACTAGGACCGCATCAAAGTTGGCTGAGTTGTATGTTAAGTGGATAGTTCGATTCCATGGTATTCCGAAGAGTATAGTGAGCGATCGAGACCCATTGTTCACTAGTGGATTTTGGAAGAGCTTCCAGGAAGTTTTGGGAACCAAGTTATGTTTGAGTACAGCTTATCACCCTCAAACAGATGGTCAGACTGAGAGAGTCAACCGAGTTTTGGAAGATCTCCTCAGAGCTTGTGTTTAGGATTTCGGAGGATCATGGGAAGATCACCTTCATTTGGTGGAGTTTTCGTATAACAACAGTTACCAGTCAAGTATTGGTATGGCACCGTATGAGGCATTGTATGGAAGACCATGTAACTCTCCGACATGTTGGTTAGAGACCAGAGAAAAGTTGATACTTGGGCCAGAGATGATTCGACAGACTTCGGATTGTATAAAGATCATTCGGCAACGAATGAAGGCAGCCCAAGACCGTCAGAAAAGTTATGCCGATAAGCGTCGTAAGGATTTGGAATTCGACGTAGGTGATATGGTTTTTGTGAAGATTTCTCCACTGAAGAATGTTATTCGATTCGGGAAGAAAGGGAAATTGACTCCGAGATTTGTTGGACCATTCCCGATCATCGAGCGAATTGGAAAGCTCGCCTACAGATTGGAGTTACCAGAAAAGATGTCGAGTGTGCACAATGTTTTTCATGTATCGTATCTACGGAAGTATGTGCACGACTCGAATACAGTGGTTTCTGCTGATAGCTGTGAAGATTTTGAGGTTGATCCAGTCGATAAGAGACCTCGTAAGCCGCTTCGTGTTATGGAAACCGACACGAAAGAGCTTAGGAGGAAGGTAGTTAAGTTGCTCAAGATACAATGGAGTGATGATGATAACGACTGTACGTGGGAAGTGGAAGAGAGGATGAAGGCAGCTCATCCTGAAATCTTCAAGGTATGGCCCTAAGGTGTCGTGTCATCTCATGATATTGTAACTTGTTTTAGTGTTAGAATTCTGTACGCTAAGCTAGAATTGGATGCATGGTTTGTTAATTGCTATGGATGGTAGGCGTGCAGAATAGTCTTTGATTGCTTTGTTTATTTGGAATTTAGGGGGCGAAATTTCTAAGGGGGAGAGAATGTAACGACCCGTATTTTTACGGATCGAAAAGTTCGTAAAAATCTGGAATTTTTAGCGTTGTTAAGTCGTTTCAGATTTTGGGCAGAATTTTGTTTAAGTCCTAGGTCGTATGGGAGTTTTGGAGCGACCTAAGGAAGATACGAGTTAAGGAAGTTAAGTCGTAGGTCATGATGGTCTTAGGTCGTAGGAAGGTTTGGAGCGACCTAGGCATTGGGATAAGTCGTGGGGAAATTAGGTCGTATGGGGTGGCTTAGGTCGAGTGACCGACTTAGGAAGTGTACGACCTAAGAGATAGACGATCTAAGGAACTAACCGACATAGGGGAGATTGAGACGACTTAAGGATTTGGCGACTCAAGAATAGGCGACCTAAGAAGTAAGCGACTTAAGAAAATGGACGGGTTAAATGTTAGGTCGGCTGGGCGAGTTAACGACTTAAGGAGTGTTGGAGTTAGGATGTGAGCGACCTAAGTCTAGCAGTTAAGCCGTAACTCAGTTGAGTCATGGTCGAGTTAAGGGAATAGGGTGATGAGTCGTTAAGTGTTAGGTCGCATTGTCTTAAGTCGTACCTAAGTATTAGGTCTGTGGACTTTAAGTCGCTGAGTTGTGGCCTTGTAGTTAGGTCGTGAGTTCTGTGTTGAGTTAGGTCGTAGAAGCGATCTACGTTGGGTCACAAGGAAGTGCATGTGCGCTATGTCGTAGGTCGTATGGATGCGGTTATCTGCTAAGTCGTTAGGTCGTATGCGCATGTGTTAGGCGGAGCTGCTGTTAAGTCGTTATGTCGTATACCCAGTTAAGTCGTAGGTCGGCTACCGTGTTAAGTCGCGTGGGTTTTAGGTCGGAGACCCTGTTAGATCGGAGACCCTGTTAGGTCGCGCATATAAGTTAAGTCGTGGGCTGCGCGTGTGTTAGGTCGGGGATAGTTAGGTCGGCAACGACTTAAGGGGGCGGACGAGTTAAGGTGAAATCAGCCTATAAATACTCGCCCATTTCTCACTTTTTGGGATCCGGATTTCAAAGCGACGAAGTGCTGCCATTTTGAGAGCTCGACTTCTACACTTCTTCACTTCTTTTCTCCACTCTAATCTAGTGATTCCTTCCATCCATATCGAAGATCAAATCGAAGATCGAAGAGCTTAGATTGAAGATCTACATTCTTCGAAGAGAGATTTCATCGTTTGAAGCGGATTTGTGATAGATCGAGTTAGATCCTTCGCTGTCCAGATCTGAAGTGTGTTGCTTTTGAGTTGTTTTGGTGATTGGGTGAGTGGTGATTATCTCTCACACGGATCCAAAGGAGTATATCGGATCGTTGGCTTGATTTTGTGTTAAAGTAGTTATTTCCATGCATTTTTGTAAACCTAAGTGTAGATCTATATAGATCCATTGTTCATGATGATTTGACAACCATTTTACTACATGATTAACCTATGCAAGTTCATTCATCAAGTTGTAGAGATATTTCTCATGTTTTCATGTTTGTTAGACTTTCAACTCTTTATTTACGAAATTGACATTATTGTTAATATTGTTCAATAGATCATATTTGAATGCTTGTTTACTTGGATTAATGTTTGACTTGATTGATTGCTATGAATTAGATGGTTGATGATTTGATTTAGACAAGATGGTCGAAGATGATTCAAAAGCTAAGGGAAAGGCTCTTGAATTGGAAAAGCTGCACGTGGCATATGTAGCGGATGATGAAGCTCATATGGATAGATTCGATGATGATGTTGAGATGAGACTTTGCTATGATGATGATGAGGCGAAGTATGATATGAGATAGCCTTGGTCTAATCCAGACGGGATCATTCCAAGCATGTTGATAACTCGGTGAAATGGTTCGAGTTGAGGATAATGGTTTGCTCAAGAGGCGCTTGAGCTAGTATGGAAATAGTCGTCGAGGAGGATGACTAGGAGGCTGAGATCTCATCGCTGTTGAAGGTTCTAGCATGCTCAAAGCAAGAGTACGTTGGGCAGATTCGATAGTCCCTGAAGGCTAATGATTGATAGTCAAGTACTCTGGGCAGATTCGATAGTCCTAGGCACGGGTCACGATAACGTGCAGAGTTATGTCTAGAACCGGGGTTTTCCATTAGCCCTTGACGGGCGGCTGAAAGAATGTGCCGGTCATTCAATTAACGGTGATATTGAGGCAATGATAACAGTGATAGCCAGAGTCATGGATGTTTGGTTGTATCGTCATTCGGTCTCAAGAGCGGTATTTTCTGGGTGCTTATCTGACTCGAGTGATTATTGCTTTACTTTAAATTGTATGCTTTGCTATGCTTGCTTCTGCTTAGTGTGTGTCTGGGGGCTATCACTGTAGAAAGAGGTGGAGTGGGAGGGTTGTATTCCTATTCCTTTTCCTTTATGCTCTTTTGGTATGTTGTTAGTTAATTTACTGCTCACTAAGACTGTTGTCTGACTCAAGGCTTTATGTTTAACTCTTATTGCCTTGGGCTGTTCGTCCATTTTGGGACAGGCAGACTAGGTAGCAGGTGACAGGTGTTGTTCTTGCTTTCCACGTTGCTGATGACGAAGACGAGCTGGAGTATTGCATATTATCTTCTTACTATATGTACTGGGTGTTCCGCTGTTTGTATATTCTCTGAGTGATATGTAGTGAGGCTTGATGTATTGACTATTCAGATGTTTGTATCCAACTATTATGAAGTTTTATTGATGAGATTCCATTCTGTGAAGCTTCACTATATATATATTCTATTGTATTTTGTCTGTGCGCTGTGAGTAATACGATAGATTCTGTTGTTTTAATTTACCCTGGCAATCGTCCATGGTCGCCTGGCACACTTTACAGCGCACTATCTCTAGGTTCGGTGCAGGGGTCATGGGCGGTCGTCACACCCAGCTAATCCAAATAACGAGCGCTTATTTTAAAAAATAAGTGTTACATTCAGATTTCAAATCAATCATAACAAATTTCCACTTTGATCTTTTAAACAAAAGATCCATCACAAAGATTCGATGTGGTTTTCGAATATCCATTTGGAATCCGACCCCCGATCGCATCGAAATTCAAATGCCATTTAAAGGCCAATATTGATAGTCGGTTATTTAACTATCAATCAATATTCACAACAATCACCACGATTTAAATAATTCTCCCCAATTATTTATTTTCAAAATATCTTCGCAAGATATATTTTTAACACTTCATCACTTTGAAAATAAATTTCAAATCACTTTTCACTCGCGGAATAAGATTCCCGATATTATTTATTTCCAGTGAAAATCTGCCAAGGCCGAACTTTAAAATACTTTAAATCACTTATTCAGGATATACTTAGAAACATTTAAAATAAAAACTATTATTAAACACTTTATTTACAACATTAGTTATGAAATTTAATATCAATATCTCATATAAAAACTTAAGTCCAAAATAATTTAAAAATAAAATTATTAGATAAAGTGTAATTATTAAAATATCCATTTTCTAAATCAAATACCAATTTAATCTTTAAAATAACCACTTCTATAATCAACTTAATAATATTCACTTTAAAGATTTAAAAACAATTTTCGAAAATAATTTCTCCAACAATATACTTTTTAAAACCAATTCTAGAACTTTTAATTTATACTTTAAAAGCTACTTTGAAAATATACTCAGCTTTCCAGGGAAAATACACTTTCATTTAAAAATGGTTTATTTAAACCAATTAATAAACCCTTCTCGATTTATTTCAAATTTACATTCCGAATCTGTAAATTTCTTTCCACACTTAAAAATAAACCAATATTTATTTTTAAAACAAATTTCCCTCTTCTTTATAAATTCCCATTGTGAATTTAAATTTCCAAACATCCATTGATATACGATTTTCAAATCGATTTCCAAATGTTCACTTTCAACACCAAATCAAATTCCAAATTGATTTCCAAATTTATTTCAATCAACAAATCAATTCCAAATTGATTTCCCAAAGATTTATTCTCAAATACCAAATCAATTTCCATATTGATTTCTAAAAATTTATTACCTTTTAAAATAAATCCCTTTATTCCTCCCAAACCATTTAAAATCCGAATTTTAAATAAATTCTTCAACTTTTAAATAATATTTCTCAAAATCCATTTATTAAAATCTTTTCCCATATTTTGGAATTAATTCGATAGGATTTCAAAAATCAATCTTTATCCTTTTTAAATTCCATCTTTTAAATTCACCCAATTCTCTAAAATGAATTTACTTAAAGTTTTCTACTTTAATTTGCAAAAATCCAATTTCATATTTCTGGTATCCTACGATACCAAAAATATATTCGGCTAAATTATAGCCTTCAACGATTTCAATCATCAATATAATCATACACAGATTATAAATAAAACAACACATAATATTGAAACAAATTCAAATATTTGAGGAATCCAGTTGGATCCCTCCAACCTGTTTCCCTGCATCCATAGATGTTAGCACAACAATTAAATACCAATTCCACTTCGAGGTGGAATATCGCGGTATATGGGTTTACATATAATATCATCCGCTATTATGCGGCGCATAGGGTCTCATCCGCTGTATAATGCGGGAATAATCAATCACTCCAAATACATATATAATACCAATTCCACTTCGAGGTGGAATATCGTGGTATATGGGTTTAAATATAAAATCATCCGCTATTATGCAGCGCATAGGGTCTATTCCAATACAACTGATAATAATTTATCATCCAAGCACACAATCAACAATTTTAAATTTAACTATTTAAAATTAGCTCGGAAAATCCGATTAAGTGAGAAGTTCTCACCTTTAACAATGCATGCAATCCATTTTCCATTCCGGTTAGATTTCTTCACAGAATTAGACCTTGTATAAATATTTATACAATTCATTAATATTCGAAATGATCAAATAATAAATTTCATTTTAAATAATTTTAATTAACTAACAATTTGATTTAAAACTAATTTCCCTTTTCTATTAAATTTAATTAACTAAAAATTAAATTTAAAACTAAATTTCCTTTAATAAATTATTTTTAGTGACAAAAATAATTTTTTTTAAATAAATTAATTAAACAAAATAAATCACCTTAAAAGTTTATCTTAGTATTGAAAGGTGCATGTGTATTTTTATTTCTTTTTCACTTGAAACTATATATATAGTTATATCAAAACAATAATTCATATAAATTTAAAACTCTTCACTATTTTTAAATTCCAACTATAATAATTAAAAAAAATTCTGATATATATATATATATATCCATTATTTTTTTCAAATCAAACAGAAATTTATACTTATTGTAACTATTTATTTTCTGTTTTATAAAAACTAAATATATGTTTTCTTTTCCAAATTAGTAAGTATATATTTTTTATTAAATCAAGTTTAATAAATAAAAATAAAATAAAAACAAATAAATGAATCGAATACCTCTCTGCCTACCGTTGAAGCAGCCGCCATGACCCAAATTGCCGCGACTAAAACCAAGCCGCTTATAGCATGGAAACCCAAACTACCCTCCTGATCTTCGAATCGGCACCGCCACTTGAACTTCGATCAAAACTTCTTCCTAAATTGCCTCGACGTTGCTTCGATTGACCTGCCGCTCTGCTCGAGCTCGCGACGCCATGCTCTACCATTTTTTTTCGCTGCCGCTTCCTATGTATGTGCGCGACCTTGGCTGTGCTTTCCCCCATCGACGCGGGTCCGCCTACCGATGACGTCGACATGAGATTTGCGATCGTGCGACACTAGGCTATTGCATTGTCGCCACCCCCTAAATCGAAGTCGATCACGACCAGGCTGCCGAGCTCCCTCCTAAATACGCCCCGCGATCCCAATCCCCTTTGCATTTTCTTTTATATAAAATTGAATCTGGGTTCGATTCTGTTATATGAGGGTTTGAATTTTTGATTTGGGAATACACTGATTCGATTCGAATCGAATGAGGAAGGTGCGACCAGATTGAAACGAGAGCGGCTATTATCGTGCTTTTATTTTTCTTTTTAGTTTTTTTTTGAACGAAATAATTTTCGTTTGTTTATTTTATTTTACTGGCTCGAATCTCTTTTTAATGAATGCATGTAAAAATAATGACAAGTGTTATATTAGAGAAACACGTGTAGAATTAATCCTAAGAAAACATATATATATATATATATATATATTATTTATATTTTAATATTTAAATTCAAATTCAAATCATCTCAAAAATGCAACTTAAATTTTCGAACTCCTATGGAGGCGTGCCGCTAGGTATTTATAATATTAAACCCCTATTCTGAACGCATTGGAAAAGGTTTCGGGTCCAAATTCAATCGTATGGAGAAGATAGCTTTTTGGACCCAACTATTTATTTTAAATTTCGATATAAATTTCAGCGTGTTTTGCTTATCGTACAATCACATGACAACTCCAAACACTATGAAAATTGAAATCCGATAATAATACAATATTACGGATCCAATGGAACTGGTTTCGCCGAATTCCGAGACTGTGCCCCGGAAAGCTATTTTTAAATATCGATTTAAACGATAAATTTCCAAAACTGAACAAATCATTTTCAAATTCAATTATGAAGCTTTTATTATCTTCACTTTTATCAATACAAATTTTCTAAGCCTTTGAAATATTTTTAATCAACTAAAAAATCAAAATTCAACATTTTACCCAATTTCATATTACTAAATTCAATAGTTTAATTGCCAAATTGATTCTGATATTTGAAATTCAAGTTAAACCATCATTCAAATATTTAAAATCAATTAAATATTTTCAATTTCAATTGTCCAAAATTCAGGGTCGTCACAAACTTCCCCCATAAAGAATTTCGTCCTGAAATTACAAGTTAAGAAGAATGATCCAATCCGTTAACTATTTTTCCCAAAACCAAAACAGTTTTATCAATTTTCCAAGACAATCTTTTTATAGAAGACGCTATTATTTCTTACTAACTTTTCAAATTCTTCCATAGTTTCCAAACAACTTTATTTTCTCAACACTTCAAATTTAAATTTAAATTCAAATTTTAAATTTTCAAAATTTTCTCAAAATTTTTCTAACACTCTACATTTTTGAAAAATTTCGGCAGCGTCTCCTTTGCGCGGCTAGCTTGGTACGACTACAAAATGGCACCACCGGCCCTCAGATTTCAAAAGAAAAGAAAAAAACCAAGCGGCTAGACAAGAAAATCATCACATTTCATATAGAAATTTAAATACATACCTTATCGAGCAATTTAAATTTATCTTCGAAATCAAAATCCCAATTCACTTTCCCTTTAACACGCATGTATATCCTGCTTATCATTTTGCACATTTCTTTACAAAATTTTGAATATTTATTTTATTCAAATCTGTACGATGCACATATATCATTCGTACGCAATATCAAATTCGATCGTTCACTAGATCACACAATTTCACTTCTGAACTAGTATTGTCCACCGACTTCCTAGTGTGGACTCAAATCTGGTTTCTTGATCAGAAACCGTCATTCTCCTTGCATAGCCGTAAACTATGATAGAGAATTTTCAGAATCAACCAAAAATCCACATCTAGGTTCGTCGTCGAAAATCAAATGAAAAATCCTAACTTGGATCGATATAACTATCTCGAAATTCTGTGCTTGAATTCTGAATCAAATTGCTATGCGAATAAAATAATATACGTACATCCTACGTATTTATTCCAATTGATTATTAGCTATATCAATTTTCTTTTCTTTTATTCACATTTGATTTTCATTCCTATACTTATTCACAATCACGATTTCACAATTTCAAGTTTAATCGTCATTCACTTATTAACTTTGTATATTTCCAATACCAAATTTACTTAAGAATTACACCATTCGTTTTCTTAAGTTCGATATAAGTATTCTATATACTTCTTATATTTACTTCCAATTCACCACTTTGGTTTATAACCACTTATATTTAAACTGGATTTTCAATTCTATATGAATTCAATTTACCTTTCATTTATAAATATCGAATTCAATTTATTTCAAACCATATAAATTTTGTCAGTCCTTTAATTAGTTTCGCTTGTTAATTTTATTTCAATACTTCGCTTTGTTTAACACAAATCAAATTCAATTCCAATTCCAGTCCTATTTACTTACAAATTCGAAACGAATTTCAACATTCAGTTTCAATTTCATTTACTTGCAGTTTTAAATTTTGTTTATTCATTCACAATTTTATTTTCCACCTTTATAAATTTTATTCCATAACTATTTTTATCAGATTCCAGAGTTTTTTTCCAATATTTCAAAATCATTTTGAAATCAATTCAAATTATCCTTTGAATTTCCAAAACCAAACCCAGTTTTTCCAAATAACTTCAATTTTAAAATAATTCGGCAGCAATTCCTCTCTTAGAAACTC
The DNA here is from genome assembly GCA_030737815.1 of Allium fistulosum. Classification (NCBI taxonomy): domain Eukaryota; kingdom Viridiplantae; phylum Streptophyta; class Magnoliopsida; order Asparagales; family Amaryllidaceae; genus Allium; species Allium fistulosum. The sequence goes on along the minus strand of CM060904.1, from coordinate 579,013,741 downwards.
GAAAATGAACACCGATGATGTCGTGATCATCATCGAAATTATTTTCCAGCAACCGAAAAGAGTGTAGTGCTTTTATCCCTTCAAAAACATTTTTCCAAAACCTTTGAAAACCATTTTCAAACTCCAAAGGAATTTAATCTTTTCCAAATTTCAAAATTTCCAAATCCTTTCAAATTCTTTCAAATATTTCTCTGGAATTCTATTTCAAATTGTAAATCACATTTACAATTTATATTTATAATTCCCATTTGTATATGAATTTATGATTCCAATTTCTTATTTCAATTTCCATATAACAATGATAATAATTTAATATTATCACTTTCTAGCAACCAAACAACCATATACTATCATAATTTACGGAAAATGATTTCTTTTCTATACAAACATAATTTGGGTAAAATTATTTCATTTACCCTCTTTTAAAACAATATCGTGTCGGTTTATCTAGTTTAAGAGTTTAAAAACCCCTATCGATACAGTTGGCCAAACTGCACCGACCAGAATCTATAAACAATCAACCGACAAGTCAACACAATACAAAAGAATTTTTATATTTACTAACAAATACACGCTCATATCTATTATTACACTCAAACTCATTCTAGAGTACTACTGACTCTATCTCTAATGAGTAATCCCCACCAGAGCCAAGGTTGTCGCTTAACCAATTGCTCTGATACCACTTTGTAATGACCCGATTTTTCGACTTCCGAAAGTCGACATCAATACGTCCACTATATCAACTGCCGAACAATCGAACGTCGAAAAACCGAACCATTAGGGTTACAAAAGAAGAAGATAGAAGAAGAAACAGAAACAATAACAGAATCTCACATTTCTCAGCGAAACAACATATAATAGATAAATGAATCATCTTTAAAACAAAGAACTATATCAGTTTATACATACATCATCAGAGTACAACCATTTACAACAAATTGGACAGTTATATAAACTTGCCCACATAACTAAATACACTGCAGAATGATATATAAGGTACGAAAGTACGCCTCGCCATCCAACTCGTCTCTTGAGCTCCAAGGCACCTCCTGAATTCCAGAATGACCTGATAACCTAACTCTAGGCCGCCCGTGTGGAAAATTATGGGCACCCAGAGTTTAGAAAGGGAACAATAAACTCCAGGTAAGTCATGGGACTGGTGCAAGAACTTAAAAACAGTTATTTTCACAAAGAAAATAAAAAGAAATCTGCTATGCTTTTGGAAAATGAAACTACCATAAGGCCTCCCGCCACACACACAATGCAAACGCGGAATTGGAGGAGATTTCTCCTTATGATAGTAAAACATGCTTGATATGAATAATCCTTTTTAATATTATCATTAGTGCATAGTGTGGAAAACATTTCGAAAGTATAATATTAATCTTAGCCAGCATAGACATTTCGAAGTATGTCTACTATAGCTACCATCTAAACAGTGGTGACCACCATAAGTAAATGGCAGGTTATACAACTAAAACCGTACAAGGAGCGTATTGTTTCTTTGGATTTCCAACAAATGGTCAGGCTAAGGAACTTCCTATTTCCACATGGGTACGCCTCTAGAGGGACGCACCCAAGAACTTAACCAGCTCTCTGCCAACATAAGGTCGAGTTACCTCACGCTTCTGGTGCAATGAAGTTGTAACTAGATAACTCCACACATGAGTATGCCATCCCCGGTCGTTACCGACCTTTATCCGAGGATCCTCAACACCAACAACCACAAAGTAATTAATTTGCAGCAACCACATAAGTTAAGTATCTGGGCTCCATACCATGATACCACCTTTTTCCAGAAGGAAATGGACATACCCTGAGGGCGCTACCCCCAAAACAACCTTGCTGCATTCTTCATGTTTCGACCATTTTTTTCGGGTTGTGAGGTCCGACGAAGTCTCGTCCATAAAGCTACGCTTTTCACAGAAGCCATGCTTCGATCAACAAATGATCAGCAGCACTTTGTATGCCACATTACCAAATTGAGAATATATCACTAGTAACCATCAACTACATAACCTCTGAGCTCGTACATCTCAAAGAAGGGTGTTAAGCTAAGAGAATAAATTCTCTGCCACCAACAGAAATGTATTTGATAGAAACCAGCTTTACATCTCAAAGTGTAACGTCAGATATACATCCATACAAGTCTGTTCCGGGTTCGAACAGAACCGAAGGCACTTCCATAGAAGCCCTTGCAATCCGGGTATTCACAATCCCGATCGGACTCCCCTTCACATATGGAGATCTCTATACCGGAGCAACTCATTGCAGATTCATTCGACAGGTAATCCTTTCATTCTCGAAAATACCGGTCTTCAGCACCATCTTCAAATGCAATCCCATTTCGTCGTATCATTATTCGGAATGGGTTTTATGACACAAAGTCCTCTCCCAGCTAATCCGAATAACGAGCGCTAATTTTAAAAAATAAGTGTTACATTCAGATTTCAAATCAATCACAACAAATTTCCACTTTGATTTTTTAAAGAAAAGATCCATCACAAAGATTCGATGTGGTTTTCGAATATCCATTTGGAATCCGACCCCCGGTCGTATCGAAATTCAAATGCCATTTAAAGGCCAATATTGATAGTCGGTTATTTAACTATCAATCATTATTCAAAACAATCACCAAGATTTAAATAATTTTCCCCCAATTATTTATTTTCAAAATATCTTCGCAAGATATATTTTTAACACTTCATCACTTTGAAAACAAATTTCAAATAACTTTTCACTTGCGGAATAAGATTCCCAATATTATTTATTTCCACTGAAAATCTGCCAAGTCCGAATACTTTAAAATATTTTAGATCACTATTCATGATATACTTGGAAACATTTAAAATAAATACTATTTTTAAACACTTTATTTAAAACATTAGTTATGAAATTTAATATCAATATCTTATAAAAAGCTTAAGTCCAAAATAATTTTAAAATAAAATTATTAGATAAAGTGTAATTATTAAAGTATCCATTTTCTAAATCAAATACCAATTTAATCTTTAATATAACCACTTCTATAATCAACTTAATAATATTCACTTTATAGATTTAAAAATAATTTCCGAAAATAATTTCTCCAACAATATTCTTTTTAAAACCAATTCTAGAACTTTTAATTTATACTTTAAAAGCTACTTTGAAAATATACTCGGCTTTCCAGGGAAAATACACTTTCATTTCAAAATGGTTCATTTAAACCAATTAATAAACCCTTCTCGATTTATTTCAAATTTACATTCCAAATCTGTAAATTTCTTTCCACACTTAAAAATAAACCAATATTTATTTTTAAAACAAATTTCCCTCTTCTTTATAAATTCCCCTTGTGAATTTAAATTTCCAAACATCCATTGATATACGATTTTCAAATCGATTTCCAAATGTTCACTTTCAACACCAAATCAAATTCCAAATTGATTTCCAAATTTATTTCAATCACCAAATCAATTCCAAATTGATTTCGCAAAGATTTATTCTCAAATACCAAATCAATTTTCATATTGATTTCTAAAAATTTATTACCTTTTAAAATAAATCCCTTTATTCCTCCCAAACCATTTAAAATATGAATTTTAAATAAATTCTTCAACTTTTAAATAATATTACTCAAAATCTATTTATTAAAATCTTTTCCCATATTTTGGAATTAATTCCATAGGATTTCAAAAATCAATCTTTACCCATTTTTAAATTCCTTCTTTTAAATTCACCCAATTCTTTAAAATGAATTTACTTAAATTTTTCTACTTTAATTTCCAAAATTCGAATTTCATATTTCTGGTATCCTACGATACCAAAAATATATTCGGCTAAATTATAGCCTTCAACGATTTCAATCATCAATATAATCATACATAGATTATAAATAAATCAACACACAATATTGAAACAAATTCAAATATTTGAGGAATCCAGTTGGATCCCTCCAACCTGTTTCCCTACATCCATAGATGTTAGCACAAAAATTAAATACCAATTCTACTTCGAGGTGGAATATCGCGGTATATTGGTTTACATATAATATCATCCGCTATTATGCGGCGCATAGGGTCTCATCCGCTATATAATGCGGGAAAAATCAATCACTCCAAATACATATATAATACCAATTCCACTTCGAGGTGGAATATCGCGGTATATGGGTTTACATATAATATCATCCGCTATTATGCAGCGCATAGGGTCTATTCCAATAAAACTGATAATAATTTATCATCCCAGCACAAAATCAACAATTTAAAATTTAAAATTAGCTCGGAAAATCCGATTGAGTGAGAAGTTCTCAACTTTAACAGTGCATGCAATCCATTTTCCATTCTGGTTAGATTTCTTCACAGAATTAGACCTTGTATAAATATTTTTACAATTCATTAATATTCGAAATGATCGGATAATAAATTTCATTTTAAATAATTTTAATTAACTAACAATTTGATTTAAAACTAACTTCCCTTTTCTATTAAATTTAATTAACTAAAATTAAATTTAAAAAAAAATTCCTTTAATAAATTAGTTTTAGTGACAAAAATAAATTAATTAAACAAAATAAATCACCTTAAAAATTTATCTTAGTATTGAAAAGTGCATGTGTATTTTTATTTCTTTTTCACTTGAAACTATATATATACTTATATCAAAACAATAATTCATATAAATTTAAAACTCTTCACTATTTTTAAATTCCAACTATAAAAATTAAATTTTTGTTTTTATGTTATATATATATATATATATATATCCATTATTTTTTTCAAATCAAACAGAAATTTATACTTACCGTAACTATTTATTTTATGTTTTATAAAATCTATATATATGTTTTCTTTTCCAAATCAGTAAGTATATATTTTTTATTAAATCAAGTATAATAAATAAAAATAAAAACAAGTAAACGAATCGAAGACCTCTCTGCCTACCATTGAAGCTGCCGCCTCGACCCAAATTGCCGCGACTAAAGCCAAGCCCCTTACAGCACGAAAACCCAAACTACCCTCCCGACCTTTGAATCGGCACCGCCACTTGAACTTCGATCGAAACTCCTTCCCAAATTGCCTCGACGTTGCTTCGATTGACCTACCGCTCTGCTCGAGCTCGCGACGCCATGCTTTACCATTTTTTTTCGCCGCCGCTTCCTACGCAAGTGCGCGACCTCGGCCACGCTTTCACCCATCGATGCGGCTCCGCCTGCCAATGACGCCGACTTGAGATTTGTGATCCCGCGACCCTAAGCCATTGCATTGCCGCCCCCTCCTAAATTGAAGTCGATCATGACCAGGCTGTCGAGCTCCCTCCCAAATACGCCCCGCGATCCCAATCCCCCTTTGCATTTTCTTTTATATAAAATCGAATTTGGGTTCGATTCTGTTATACGAGGGTTTGAATTTTTGATTTGGGAATACACTGATTCGATTCGAATCGAATGAGGAAGGTGCGACCAGATTGAAACGAGAGCGACCATTATCGTGCTTTTGTTTTTCTTTTTAGTTTTTTTTGAACGAAATAATTTTCGTTTGTTTATTTTATTTTACTGGCTCGAATCTCTTTTTAATGAACGCGTGTAAAAATAATGACAAGTGTTATATTAGAGAAACACGTGTAGAATTTATCTTGAGAAAACATTATATATATATATATATATATATATATTTATATTTTAAAATTTTAATTCAAATTCAAATCATCTCAAAAATGCAACTTAAATTTTCGAGCTCCTATTGAGGCATGCCGCTAGGCGTTTATAATATTAAACCCCTATTTCGAACGCAATGGAAATGGTTTCAGGTCCAAATTCGATCGTATGGAGAAGATAGCTTTTTGGACCCAGCTATTTATTTTAAATTTCAATATAAATTTCAGCGCGTTTTGCTTACCATACGGTCACACGACAACTCCAAACACTAAGAAAATTGAAATCCGATAATAATACAATATTACGAATCCAATGGAACCGGTTTCGTCCAATTCTAAGACTGTGCCCCAGGAAAGCTATTTTTAAATATCGATTTAAACGATAAATTTCCAAAACTGAAATAATCATTTTCAAATTCAATTCTGAAGCTTTTATTTTCTTTAGTATTATCAATACAAATTTTCTAAGCCTTTGAAATATTTTTAATCAGTCAAAAAAATCAAGATTCAACATTTTACCCAATTTCATATTATTCAATTCAGTAGTTTAATTGCCAAATTGATTCTGATATTTGAAATTCAAGTTAAACCATCATTCAAATATTTAAAATCAATTAAATATTTTCAATTTCAATTGTCCAAAATCCAAGGTCGTCACATTGTCACATACCGAAATTTTCGACTTTCGAAAATTCGACATCGATACTCACTTTATCGACTGCCGAGCAATCGAGTGCCGGAAACTCCAATAGTGAGGGTTTTAAGAAAAAGAAAAAGTAGAAGAAGAAGATGATAGAAGAAAAAGAGAAGAAAGAAAGAAGAAGAACAACAGAAAACACATCAGAACAGAAAACAATATCAGAATCTTACACATCGCAGCGGAACAATATACAATAGATAATTACTAGTCTTTTAAAACAAAGAACTATATCATTTTATACATACATCAATCATCAGAGTCAATATACAACAATGGACAGTTATATAAACTTGTCCTCATACAGAATACACAGCGTAATAAATAATATCAGATACAAATACTACGTCTCGTCCTCCAGCTTATCTCCAAAGCTCCAGAATATCCTGAATATCCTGATAATATAACTCTAGACTGCCCGTGTGGAAATTTGTGGGCACCCAGAGTTTAGAAGGGAACAATAAACTCCGAGTCAGTCATGGTGACTGGTGTGAGATCATAAAACAGTTATTCTTTAAAATAATCAACAGAAAATTTTTAAAGTAAATTCGCAATGCTTTTCGGAAAATGAGACTACCATAAGACCTCCCACCACACACACAATGCAAACGCAGACTTGGAGGAGATTTCTTCTTATGATAGTCAAAGATGCTTGATACGCAAAATCAAATCATTTTTGATATTATTATTAGTGCATAGTGTAGAAAACATTTCGAAAGTATAATATTAATCTTAGCCAGCATAGGCATTCCGTACTTATGCCTACTATAGCTACCATCCAAACAGTGGTGACCACCATAAGTGAATGATAGGTTCTACAACTAAAACCGTACAAGATCGTATTGTTTCTTTGGATTTCCAACAAATGGTTAGGCTAAGGAACTTCCTATCCACGATGGGTACATCCCTGGAATAGACGACCCGAGAAATAACCTAACATTACGGTTAGATCTCTGCCAACACAAGGCCGGGTTACCTCTGCAAAAGTAGGTAACTACTGACACGCGTATGTCATCCCCCGATCGTAACCGATCTTCCCGAGGATCCCCGATTTCCAACAAACCACATAGATAATAATGCAGCAACCACATAGGTTAAGTATCTGGGCTCCATACCAAGATACCACCTCTATCCAGAAGGAATGACATACACTAAGGGGCGCTACTCCCTAGAACCTTGCCGCATCCTTCCTGTTTCGACCATTTCCGGGGTGTGAGGCTCGACGAAGTCTCGTCCACAAAGCTACGCTTTCTACAAAGCCCTGCTTCGGGTCAAACAAAAATGATCAACCTATGATCACAAAGATATAAGATCAAACAAATGATCATATCGCAAATGATCAAACACTGATCATTTCACAGCAACACTCAGTATGCCACGTTACCAAATTGGGATATATCGCTGATAAATTTCAACTACATAACCTCTGAGCTCGTACGTCTCAGAGAAGGGTGTTAAGCTAAGAGAATAAATTCTCCGCCACCAACATAAATGTATTTGAAAGAAATCAGCTTTATATCTCAAATTGTAACGTCAGACACACAATCCATACAAGTCTGTTCCGGGATCGAACAGAACCGAAGGCACTTCTCACGAAGCCCTTGCACATCCGGATAATTTTCAATCACGTCAGGACTTCCCGTCACTAAGGGTGATAAAACCTCTAAAGCGGAGATCAGCCGATGTAGAGTAACTCGACGGTAATCCTTCCGTTTTCAAAAATATCTGGTCTTCAACACCGGTCTTCGAATGCAATTCATAACGACGTATCACATATTCGGAATGGGTTATACGACCCCATGGTCCTTTCCCGGCTAACCCGAATAGTGAGCGATTTTTCAAAAATAAGTGTGGCATTCAAATTCATCCAATTCATAACAAGTACCTATCTAAAGGTAATTATTGATAGTCGGTTATTTAACTATCAATAAAGATGCGCAACATCATCAGATTCCAAATAATTTTCCAAATTATTTATCTTCAAAAATATCTTTATTAGATATAAAATTTCCACACTTCAAAAATAAATCAACGTTTATTTTTAAGACGAATTCCCATTTCTTTTAATAAATCCCATAGTGAATTTATATCTTTCAAAATATCTACTAATATACGATTTTCAAATCGTTTTCAATATTCAAATTCAATTTATCTTTACAAAGATAAATTCTCAAAACGTTCATTTCATATTGGAAAATCAATCCCATACTTATTTAAAAATAAGTATTTTCACAAATCTATTTATTTTCAACATTTGAAAATATTCGATATACTTAAATCAATATTAAGTATATATTCATTCTTTAAGGAAATCATAAATTTTAACATCTATTTGAGTCAAAAACGAATGTTGCGTAAAACATCGTTACGACGACTCAAAATCACTAGTATAGGGATTCGAAATTAAAATAGATATATAAATCCCAATACTACATAAAAATATTTCCTTTCGAAAATCATTTACTATAACAACAGCGTTATAGTCTACCATTTCCTTATTTTTCTCGAAAACGTCTATTTCAACAATGAATGTTGAAATCTATGTATTCGATACTTAACACATTTTAAAACATCTTTTAAAACAGTTACTTCATTTTTATAATATCGCTTTCCCAAAACCATATCCATTCTACTTCAAAAATATATTCACTGTCCAAAATCGTGAATATACTTCACTTAACCAATTTCAAACTTTACTACACATTTATTTCAAATAAAAATTCGCTATCCAAAAACGCGAATATATCTTCTTTAAATAATCTTCTATATTTAATTTATCAATTTCAATTGATTTCGAATTTATAAAACAATGTTTATAAATTCTATTTCTCTCTTATAACAACTTGCTTTATAAACTCTCTTAGATAACCTTCCATAATTCATTTATCAAAATTGAGTGATTTTAGATTTATAAAACAATTTTTATAAATTTCTTTTACGCTTTATAACAATTTCAGCTTCAAAAATCATTTTATCAGCAAGTTCTATTTATATTCCATCTAAGGGCAAAAAATCAAATTTATAAGTAGATTTTCTTATAAATCTTTTATTCAACAATTTCATTCACATTTTATAACTTCATAATTTATCAATCTATAAATTTCATATCTTCACATTTTATAATTATAAATTTTTAGCCGTTTATTTATTTGAAAATAAATCAACTCACAAATTAAATAAAACGTCTATTCCAACAAATCACTTTAAAAACCCTTTTAAAGTAAAAGATGTTATTTTTAAACTTCAAAACTGAATCCGATGATGCAACGCATCAATTAGTCCATCACAACATCAAACATCATATATCATCATATGATGACAGAATATATATCAACATCTGTAAATAAATAAATACAGTTGAGGAATCCAGTTGGATCCCTCCAACCTGTTTCCCTGCATCCAAAGACGTTAGCACAATACCATTCCACTTCGAGGTGGAATATCGCGGTATATGGGTTTTTATAAAAATCCGCTTACTAACGGCGCAATAGGGTCTCATCCGCTATACGAGGCGGGAAATCATCAATCCAATATATACATATGCCAATATGTATATATTGCTATATATAGATATATATCCTACTATATCTAATATCACATCCAATAGCAACAAATCAATCAATAAATAACTGAAAATTCCACTTTCATTTTTGAGTGAGAAAAAAAATCTCACCTTAGCATTAAATTTTGCAATCCATTTCCAATCCCATTTTTGTCTTCACAGTATTAAACCTTGTATAGACAATTTATATGATCTGTTAATATTCGAACAAATCGAACAACCAATTATCGTTTAATAGTTTTGATTAGCTGATAATTTTATCTAAACCAATTTCTCTTTTAATAAATTTCTTTAAGTGTCTAAGAACAAATACATTTTTCCATAGTTCATTATTTAAAAATTTCACTAGTGAATGGAAATAGGTATATTTGTGTTATTAATACTTTAACTTTATCAAACAATTCATTACCCTAAATAAATTTGTTTAACTAAAATTTTAGTTCAAAACTAAATTTTCTTTAAATCTTCTCCTTTTCCCAATTTTATTTATTTAAAATATTTTCTGTAAAGAAAATCACAGTAATTCATTTTACTGTCAATATACAATATTTAAATTAATTTTTTTCCAAGTTTAAATCAAATAACCAATCAATAACTTTCTTAATTTCTCTGCATATTATTTTTATAAAAATTCATTTTCTTTTCACTGTAAACTAAATTTTATTTTCATATATATATACATTGATTAAATTGAATAAAAGAAAAACATTATACCTTACTGAACAAAGATGAACCCAGGATCGAACTCGAGTTCGCCCACTACCACGTCGTTGTCGATGAACTCACGACTATCTCCTCTGCTCGAATATGATCGCCCACGAAGCCTCGATTTCGTCGATCCTCTGAGAAGCTCGAATCCATCACATTCACCTGCCTAACCTTCCGATGCCGAGCTCGAGATGACTACTTCGACGTCGCCGAAGCCACGACTTCGTTTGCCACCAGACATCGCACTTCCACCCTCCGACTGCGCTGCCGCCTACACCGCCGCGCGTCTCAATTTCGCGAGTCCTCCTCGTTGCTGCCATCGCCATCCCATAGTCGCGACAGCTACCCTTTCCCTCACCGCAACAGTGATGCGAGTCCTCAGCGTGAAGTCGAAATTGACTTCGATTTCTTTAAACTCGGCTGCCATTATTTGCCCTCATGAAACAATTTCGAAGAACATGATTTGAATCCCCTTTTTTTTCCTTTGATTTCGCGAATGGATAAAAGGGAAAACGAAGGGAACGCTGTTTGATTTAGAGAGGAGGAACAGAGTTTTGTGACTTACTGTTGTTCGGTCATTTTCAAACGATTTGATTTTGCAAATTTTTTTTTTCTTTCTCGTTTTGATTTTTAACTGAAGGGAGGAGAAGAAGTTTGCGTGGTATAAAGGAGGAAGGCTTGGGATATTTTAAATCGAGGAGGCATGGGTTTTCACGATTTTCTTCCGTGTTCTCTGCGTGATTGTCGGCGCAAATATAGGGAACTAAACGTGCTGATATTTGACTTAATTTAAATTTCAAATTTAAATTGAATATCGATAAAACTTTAACGCGTTTATATATCGTATCCTCACCCAACAACTCCGAATGATACGAAATTTAAAACCCGGTGATAATTTAACGTTACGGACCCAATGGAACTGGTTTCGTCGAATTCCAAGACTGCGCCTCGGACGGCTATTTTTAAATTCGGTTGAACGATATAAATTTCTAAACTGAACGAAACACTTTGAAATACAATTCTGAAGCTTCTATTATCTTTAGTAATATCAATACGAATTTTAAAAGCTTTCGAAATATTTTTCTTCAACTTAAAATTGAAGATACAAATTTTTATTCAGCATTCAATAGATTAAATTTTATAATTTAATCGCCAAATTCAAATTTATATCGGGGATTCAAATTAAATCATCGTTCAAATATTTAAAATAAATTAAATATACTCAATTTAATTCGTTCAAAATTCCGGGTCGTTACAAACTTCCCTCCTTAAAAGAATTTCGTCCTCGAAATTACAAGTTAGGAAAAGTGGTCCTTAACTCGTCTACTATTTTTCACAATTCAATAGTTTTATCAAATTTATCAAAACAAATCTTCCTACTAAAGATTCGTTATCATTCAACTATCTTTCTAACTTCAATTATAGGTTTCAAACAACATCGTTTACTTCAAAATTCAAATTTGAGTTCAAATTCAAATTTTAACTTTCAAAATTTTCTCAAAAATTTTCTAACGCTTTAAATTTCCGGAAAATTTCGCCAGCGTCTCCTTTGCGCGGCTAATACGGCACGACTACAAAACGTCCCTACGGACTCTCAGATTTCAAAAAGAAAAAGAAAAAGCCAAGCGGCTAGACCAGAAATCATCAAATTTCATATTATAATTCAAATACGTACCTTTTGTTGAGCAATTCAAATTATCTGTGAAATCAAAATTCCAATTCCTTTTATAATACCTGTATATCCTACTAGCCATAATATCTAGTTACATATCCAAACAATTTTGCACATTCCATTACAAAAATTTTCGATATATGCTTGTTATATCATTTTTACTTCACTATTGAAGTTACATATTCATTTCATTCAATTTTACATTTCATTTTCATTTGAATTCAATTCACAATTCCAATCTAATTTGGATTTAGTTTACAATTTCAATTCTATTTGAATTCAATTTTATCTTCTATTCTGAATATTGAATGTTTATCAACTATCTTTCATTCAACTGCACTATTTCAGATTAGTTTCATTTACTAATTCAATTTCCATTTCTAATTATTCAATTCAAACTCGTTTTCAACATCCAGTTTTATTCTTTCGTTCATTTCCAAAATTTATTTACAATTCACTATTTTGGTTTACAACCACCCATATTTAAACTGGATTTCCAATTCCATATGAATTTTAATCCATCTTTCAATTTACATTATTCAATTCAATTCATTGCTTACAAATTCGAAATGAATTTCAACTTTCAATTTCATTTTCATTTAATTGATTCACTTATACTTGCTTTGGTTTAACTTCATTCTTTTAAGTTAAATTTATTCTACCAAAATTCAATTGGTATAAGTTATCAACTTAGTAATATTTCAAAGCCATTTTGAAAACAATTCAAATTCCATTTGAATTTCCAAAACAAAAAACCCAAATTTTCCAAACACTTTCCATTTAAAACTATTTGGTAGCAATTCCTCTTTTGAAAACCCGAAAATGAACACCAATGATGCCGCGGTCATCATCGGAATTATTTTCCAGCGACCGAAAAGAGTTTAGAGCTTTCCATTCATTCAAAACATTTTTCAAAACCTTCGAAATTCATTTTCAAATCAAAAGGATTTAAACTTTCCAAATCTACAAAATTTTCAAAAAAAATTTTTCAAACCATTTCCAAATACTTTTCTGGAATTCCGTTTCAAATTACAATCCACATTTATAATTTATATTCTCAAATTTCATTGGTATGTGAATTCATCTCTTTATCTTTCAATTCACATTTATAAATTTCATTCGTTAAATGGGTTTATTTCCAAATCTTTGGTTATTATTTTAATTTCTCATTCCATTTATATAACAATGATAATAATTCAATGTTATTATTTTATAACAACCAAACATCCATATACTATGATAATTCATAGAAAATCATTTCTTTTCTATACAAAAATAGTTTTGGGCAAAATTATCTCATTCACCCTATTTAAAACAATACTGTGTCGTCTTGCCTCGTTTAAGTGTTTAGAAATCCCTATCGATAATATGGCGTCCCACATACCGACCAAAATTCATAAACATCTCAATGGATAAGCAAACACAATATAAAACATTTTTATATTCACTAACAAATACGCACTCGTATCTATTATTACACTCAAACTCATTCTAGAGTACTACTGACTCTATCTCTAATGAGTAACACCCAACAGAGCAGGGTTGTCGCTTAACCATATGCTCTGATACCACATTGTCACATACCGAAATTTTCGACTTTCGAAAATTCGACATCGATACTCACTTTATCGACTGCCGAGCAATCGAGTGCCGGAAACTCCAATAGTGAGGGTTTTAAGAAAAAGAAAAAGTAGAAGAAGAAGATGATAGAAGAAAAAGAGAAGAAAGAAAGAAGAAGAACAACAGAAAACACATCAGAACAGAAAACAATATCAGAATCTTACACATCGCAGCGGAACAATATACAATAGATAATTACTAGTCTTTTAAAACAAAGAACTATATCATTTTATACATACATCAATCATCAGAGTCAATATACAACAATGGACAGTTATATAAACTTGTCCTCATACAGAATACACAGCGTAATAAATAATATCAGATACAAATACTACGTCTCGTCCTCCAGCTTATCTCCAAAGCTCCAGAATATCCTGAATATCCTGATAATATAACTCTAGACTGCCCGTGTGGAAATTTGTGGGCACCCAGAGTTTAGAAGGGAACAATAAACTCCGAGTCAGTCATGGTGACTGGTGTGAGATCATAAAACAGTTATTCTTTAAAATAATCAACAGAAATTTTTTAAAGTAAATTCGCAATGCTTTTCGGAAAATGAGACTACCATAAGACCTCCCACCACACACACAATGCAAACGCAGACTTGGAGGAGATTTCTTCTTATGATAGTCAAAGATGCTTGATACGCAAAATCAAATCATTTTTGATATTATTATTAGTGCATAGTGTAGAAAACATTTCGAAAGTATAATATTAATCTTAGCCAGCATAGGCATTCCGCACTTATGCCTACTATAGCTACCATCCAAACAGTGGTGACCACCATAAGTGAATGATAGGTTCTACAACTAAAACCGTACAAGATCGTATTGTTTCTTTGGATTTCCAACAAATGGTCAGGCTAAGGAACTTCCTATCCACGATGGGTACATCCCTGGAATAGACGACCCGAGAAATAACCTAACATTACGGTTAGATCTCTGCCAACACAAGGCCGGGTTACCTCTGCAAAAGTAGGTAACTACTGACACGCGTATGTCATCCCCCGATCGTAACCGATCTTCCCGAGGATCCCCGATTTCCAACAAACCACATAGATAATAATGCAGCAACCACATAAGTTAAGTATCTGGGCTCCATACCATGATACCACCTCTATCCAGAAGGAATGACATACACTAAGGGGCGCTACTCCCTAGAACCTTGCCGCATCCTTCCTGTTTCAACCATTTCCGGGGTGTGAGGCTCGACGAAGTCTCGTCCACAAAGCTACGCTTTCTACAAAGCCCTGCTTCGGGTCAAACAAAAATGATCAACCTATGATCACAAAGATATAAGATCAAACAAATGATCATATCGCAAATGATCAAACACTGATCATTTCACAGCAACACTCAGTATGCCACGTTACCAAATTGGGATATATCGCTGATAAATTTCAACTACATAACCTCTGAGCTCGTACGTCTCAGAGAAGGGTGTTAAGCTAAGAGAATAAATTCTCCGCCACCAACAGAAATGTATTTGAAAGAAATCAGCTTTATATCTCAAATTGTAACGTCAGACACACAATCCATACAAGTCTGTTCCGGGATCGAACAGAACCGAAGGCACTTCTCACGAAGCCCTTGCACATCCGGATAATTTTCAATCACGTCAGGACTTCTCGTCACTAAGGGTGATAAAACCTCTAAACCGGAGATCAGCCGATGTAGAGTAACTCGACGGTAATCCTTCCGTTTTCAAAAATATCCGGTCTTCAACACCGGTCTTCGAATGCAATTTATAACGACGTATCACATATTCGGAAGGGGTTATACGACCCCATGGTCCTTTCTCGGCTAACCCGAATAGTGAGCGATTTTTCAAAAATAAGTGTGGCATTCAAATTCATCCAATTCACAACAAGTACCTATCTAAAGGTAATTATTGGTAGTCGGTTATTTAACTATCAATAAAGATGCGCAACATCATCAGATTCCAAATAATTTTCCAAATTATTTATCTTCAAAAATATCTTTATTAGATATAAAATTTCCACACTTCAAAAATAAATCAACGTTTATTTTTAAGACGAATTCCCATTTCTTTTAATAAATCCCATAGTGAATTTATATCTTTCAAAATATCTACTGATATACGATTTTCAAATCGTTTTCAATATTCAAATTCAATTTATCTTTACAAAGATAAATTCTCAAAACGTTCATTTCATATTGGAAAATCAATCCCATACTTATTTAAAAATAAGTATTTTCACAAATCTATTTATTTTCAACATTTGAAAATATTCGATATACTTAAAAATCAATATTAAGTATATATTCATTCTTTAAGGAAATCATAAATTTTAACATCTATTTGAGTCAAAAACGAATGTTGCATAAAACATCGTTACGACGACTCAAAATCACTAGTATAGGGATTCGAAATTAAAATAGATATATAAATCCCAATACTACATAAAAATATTTCCTTTCGGAAATCATTTACTATAACAACAGCGTTATAGTCTACCATTTCCTTATTTTTCTCGAAAACGTCAATTTCAACAATGAATGTTGAAATCTATGTATTCGATACTTAACACGTTTTAAAACATCTTTTAAAACAGTTACTTCATTTTTATAATATCGCTTTCCCAAAACCATATCCATTCTACTTCAAAAATATATTCACTGTCCAAAATCGTGAATATACTTCACTTAACCAATTTCAAACTTTACTACACATTTATTTCAAATAAAAATTCGCTATCCAAAAACGCGAATATATCTTCTTTAAATAATCTTCTATATTTAATTTATCAATTTCAATTGATTTCGAATTTATAAAACAATGTTTATAAATTCTATTTCTCTCTTATAACAACTTGCTTTATAAACTCTCTTAGATAACCTTCCATAATTCATTTATCAAAATTGAGTGATTTTAGATTTATAAAACAATTTTTATAAATTTCTTTTACGCTTTATAACAATTTCAGCTTCAAAAATCATTTTATCAGCAAGTTCTATTTATATTCCATCTAAGGGCAAAAAATCAAATTTATAAGTAGATTTTCTTATAAATCTTTTATTCCACAATTTCATTCACATTTTATAACTTCATAATTTATCAATCTATAAATTTCATATCTTCACATTTTATAATTATAAATTTTTAGGCGTTTATTTATTTGAAAATAAATCAACTCACAAATTAAATAAAACGTCTATTCCAACAAATCACTTTAAAAACCCTTTTAAAGTAAAAGATGTTATTTTTAAACTTCAAAACTGAATCCGATGATGCAACGCATCAATTAGTCCATCACAACATCAAACATCATATATCATCATATGATGACAGAATATATATCAACATCTGTAAATAAATAAATACAGTTGAGGAATCCAGTTGGATCCCTCCAACCTGTTTCCCTACATCCAAAGACGTTAGCACAATACCATTCCACTTCGAGGTGGAATATCGCGGTATATGGGTTTTTATAAAAATCCGCTTACTAACGGCGCAATAGGGTCCCATCCGCTATATGAGGCGGGAAATCATCAATCCAATATATACATATGCCAATATGTATATATTGCTATATATAGATATATATCCTACTATATCTAATATCACATCCAATAGCAACAAATCAATCAATAAATAACTGAAAATTCCACTTTCATTTTTGAGTGAGAAAAAAAATCTCACCTTAGCATTAAATTTTGCAATCCATTTCCAATCCCATTTTTGTCTTCACAGTATTAAACCTTGTATAGACAATTTATATGATCTGTTAATATTCGAACAAATCGAACAACCAATTATCGTTTAATAGTTTTGATTAGCTGATAATTTTATCTAAACCAATTTTCTCTTTTAATAAATTTCTTTAAGTGTCTAAGAACAAATACATTTTTCCATAGTTCATTATTTAAAAATTTCACTAGTAAATGGAAATAGGTATATTTGTGTTATTAATACTTTAACTTTATCAAACAATTCATTACCCTAAATAAATTTGTTTAACTAAAATTTTAGTTCAAAACTAAATTTTCTTTAAATCTTCTCCTTTTCCCAATTTTATTTATTTAAAATATTTTCTGTAAAGAAAATCACAGTAATTCATTTTACTGTCAATATACAATATTTAAATTAATTTTTTTCCAAGTTTAAATCAAATAACCAATTAATAACTTTCTTAATTTCTCTGCATATTATTTTTATAAAAATTCATTTTCTTTTCACTGTAAACTAAATTTTATTTTCATATATATATACATTGATTAAATTGAATAAAAGAAAAACATTATACCTTACTGAACAAAGATGAACCCAGGATCGAACTCGAGTTCGCCCACTACCACGTCGTTGCCGATGAACTCACGACTATCTCCTCTGCTCGAATATGATCGCCCACGAAGCCTCGATTTCGTCGATCCTCTGAGAAGCTCGAATCCATCACATTCACCTGCCTAACCTTCCGATGCCGAGCTCAAGATGACTACTTCGACGTCGCCGAAGCCACGACTTCGTTTGCCACCAGACATCGCACTTCCACCCTCCGACTGCGCTGCCGCCTACACCGCCGCGCGTCTCAATTTCGCGAGTCCTCCTCGTTGCTGCCATCGCCATCCCATAGTCGCGACATCTACCCTTTCCCTCACCGCAACAGTGATGCGAGTCCTCAGCGTGAAGTCGAAATTGACTTCGATTTCTTTAAACTCGGCTGCCATTATTTGCCCTCATGAAACAATTTCGAAGAACATGATTTGAATCCCCTTTTTTTTCCCTTTGATTTCACGAATGGATAAAAGGGAAAACGAAGGGAACGCTGTTTGATTTAGAGAGGAGGAACAGAGTTTTGTGACTTACTGTTGTTCGGTCATTTTCAAACGATTTGATTTTGCAAATTTTTTTTTCTTTCTCGTTTTGATTTTTAACTGAAGGGAGGAGAAGAAGTTTGCGTGGTATAAAGGAGGAAGGCTTGGGATATTTTAAATCGAGGAGGCATGGGTTTTCACGATTTTCTTCCGTGTTCTCTGCGTGATTGTAGGTGCAAATATAGGGAACTAAACGTGCTGATATTTGACTTAATTTAAATTTCAAATTTAAATTGAATATCGATAAAACTTTAAAGCGTTTATATATCGTATCCTCACCCAACAACTCCGAATGATACGAAATTTAAAACCCGGTGATAATTTAACGTTACGGACCCAATGGAACTGGTTTCGTCGAATTCCGAGACTGCGCCTCGGACGGCTATTTTTAAATTCGGTTGAACGATATAAATTTCTAAACTGAACGAAACACTTTGAAATACAATTCTGAAGCTTCTATTATCTTTAGTAATATCAATACGAATTTTAAAAGCTTTCGAAATATTTTTCTTCAACTTAAAATTGAAGATACAAATTTTTATTCAGCATTCAATAGATTAAATTTTATAATTTAATAGCCAAATTCAAATTTATATCGGGGATTCAAATTAAATCATCGTTCAAATATTTAAAATAAATTAAATATCCTCAATTTAATTCGTTCAAAATTCCGGGTCGTTACACACATGATAGCTCCTATTCAGTTTATGACGTGGTTGCATCATATTCAATCCCCAAATCCAACGGTCGAAGATCCACTTCTACACCTATAAATAGACCCTTAAACCTAACAAATTTCCTCATTCTAACATTTTCTCCAATTGGGTTCATCTATTCAGGAAGGACCCTAAGCGGAATAATTTTCCAAGGAGGAAATCATTTTAAATAAAAATATTTAACAACCCCAAGTGGATCTAGGAAGACCAAAGGAAGAGCTTAGGACTGGAGGTGAGTGATTGTAATTATTTTAAGATTTCTATAAGTAATTTAAAATAATAGGGTTTCAAACATTTCAGTTTTACTACGATTTTGGAATAGCCTTTTTATCAGTTTTAGATCTATTTTTTCCAGTTCATTCCCTTTTAGTTATTCTTTTTCAGTTAATTATAATTTATTACTGTTAAGCACGACTTTTTATTTATTTATAGTATTTAAGTTTATTTACTGTCAGTTATTGCTTTTTTTTACATCTTCTACATTTTGGATTTTATGCAAGCATCTATTCTCTTCTTCCCCTTTTCTTCGCGTATGGATTAGAATAAATTAAAAGTGAATATGGATTAGATAAGTGAGAATATTGAATGATGAAAATAAGATGTTAATTATAAAGACTATAACAAATAATGGAATTGTACTGTAAAAAATAAATTGGACTATAATATAAATGGAATTGGACTGAAATTATGCCCTAGTTATGACACTAATTAGACTGAACTAAAAAGAAATTGGCCTAGTTATAACTTTGGATTATAACTATAAAGAGTAAAAGATGAATGAAGCTTATTTTTCACACTTAGACCTTGGGTTAAGTAATAAGCATGATTATAAGGTAGGTTATAATAAGAAAAAGAACAGAATGAGGCTTATTTCAAGACTTAGTATAAATTAATAAGCAAAAATAGCAAGAATAATAGTAAAGACTTATTCAAATAATTTATCTAAGTTAATAGGCATAGATAAAAGAAGGATCCGTACCGGTAGCATTTCCCTTATGTTGTTTTGGGTAGATAGGCGATCAAAAGTTAAAGAGCTGGATCCCTATCGGCAGCATTTCCCTTATGTTGTTTAGGGTAGATAGGCGATCAAAAGTTAAAGAGGAAGATCCGTACCGGCAGCATTTCCCTTATGTTGTTTAGGATAGATAGGTGATCAATAATTAGAAGTCCAAGTCATGGGGATTTGGACAAGAGGCACAACTAGATTTTGTTTAACAGGGACTAGAACCAACATCATCCCCTATTATTTCTATGGACACAGTGATCTCACATTAGCCTGAAGTGAGATGAGGGCAAGCTTATGTTGTCCAGGGTAAATAAAAGGTCAAAAGAAGGAGCAATAGATAGTGCAAACTGACAGTGACCGAGCGTGCGGCATTGACTAGGGGATATAAGTCGCTATTGAGTTCCAAAGCGCTTAGTATGTGTCTTCTGCAGACACTGGTGTCTTCTGTTTTGGGACCATAGGGTCTGATCCGTAGTAGGCACATTAGTAGGAGGCCGATCAAAGGGTAGAATTAGGACTTCAGCTTAATTAAAGTAGGATTGGGAATTCAGCCTAATCAAAGTAGCTAGCAAGGACAAATGCAAACAATCAAAGTTAACTTATCTTATTTATGCAACAGTTTAAATTGTATTAATTTCGGTTTTATCTCTTTCCTATTTCCTTTGTTTGCTTTTTATATATTAAAACTATTGTAAAGTCTATTACTTTTATCTTGCTTAAAGACTCTAGTAATTACTATCATTCACCAGACTTTTGGTCTGACACGCTCCTCTATTTTCCCCTTTTCCTCCCATAGGAAATCAAGGGAGAGGACATTAGGTTGCGGTTGCTCAGAGACTTCTTAGAGGATATTTCTACCATTTATTTCTTTTATTCTAGCTTTAGCTCTTTCTGTGTACTGGTTTATTATGAGGGATATTATATACTCCATTTTTTGGGACTATGAGTTTTTTTATTTCATGAGACATTGGGTTTTGACACATATATGTTATATTTGGTATTTGACTTATTTGGTTTATGAAGCAATAATGAGATTTTGTTTTAAATAAGTTATATCTTTAAGTTTTCCGCTGTTTTTACCTATTTTTGTCTTGTAAATCTTAGTCTCTGTGAACTTTAGTTATACCTACATCGCACCACGCCTTTTTATGTGTCCTTTTGGGTATAATAAGGGGTGTGGGGTGTTTTAGAAATCCTGCAGCTATTCTTTTACCCTTCGAATTTATTGAAGTCACAGTTCTTTCGAAGGGTAGCCTTTGTTTTAAACTTATACTAAGCCACTTCCCAAAAGTTTTCGAAAGGGGTCAAGCGTTTCGAAGGCAATGGCTTTGAAAGGGGGTTTCGATGCCATCCTTCAAAATTCTGCTTAATTGTTTTAAAGCTTTTGAATGAATGGTTTCGATGCCATCAAGTTTTCCCCAAACATTTGTATAAAGTTAAAAGGTTTCGAAAGAGATACTTTCATATATATTCACTTTGACCTGAAATAAGTTTAAAGCAAAACCTAATGGTTTTGAAAGGTCATTTATGAAGGTTTCGAAGGGGAATTACCCCCAAAGATTTTGAAAGGTTTCCCTGAGGGGATTTTACTACTTTCAAAGGTCCAATGGCTTCGAAAGCCTTAGTTTTTAAAAAAAAAACCCAATCTCATTTTAAATGAAAAACCATGGAATAAATAAAGTGTTTTTAAATGGAGATTTTGAAGAAGCTTTTCCTTGATTAACAGGTTAAAGGGATTAACCAAGTTTTATATAAAACGATTTCAAAAGTATTAAACCACATGTGTTGATATTATTATTTTGTTATGATGGATTCTTCATATATTTATTCACATTGTAATGAACCCATAACGGTACTTTGGGGAAGTGGAGTATAACCAACTAGGTTGACCTAGTAAAGAATATAGATTAAGGATGCTAAAACATTATTTAAAGATATTGGCAGAGGCCGATAGATTCATAGTAAGCCCATGAAAACTGTGTATAGGATAAGATATTGGCAGGGGCCAATATGTTAATAGTTAGCCCATGAAAATTATGTATAAACGAAGATGTCAGGAAGACAGGTTCATAATAAGACCATGAAAACTATGATTTGATACTGGTAGGGGCCAATAGGTTTGTAGTCAGCCCATGAAAACTATATCCAGTTAAGATATTGACAGAAGCCAATAGGTTCATAGTCAACCCATGAAAACTAGGATAAGAAGAAGGATATTTGAGTTACAAATAGGTTCTCAGTGGCCCCATGAAAACTATGAAACCAGACAGGGAGTTTGAAACTTTAATGAATGGGGATGAGTAATGCAGAGTTAATTCACTTAGTTACATATCATCTTATTATTTTGAATTATTTTAACCGTTGTTAATGCAGGAGCACAGTATATGGTTTTGTAAACTTTTAGGATACCAGTGAGGGGAAAACTCGTTCCACTAAGCGACGTGGTCTCACTAGGTATCTACATGGATTGAGATGGTAAATTATTATTCATACCAGGCTTTATGTGTGACTCGAAGTTTTTGTTTTCTCCTTAAACTCTCGGGTACTCAAATGGTTTTGAGTAGTTTGAGGGTTAAGGTGTTTCAGGTTTCTTTAGGACAAATAAGCTTTCGAGGATGTGTAGGAGGCAAAATAGTTAATAAGAGATCTTTCTACTTTATTTTCCACTATGTAATGTTGTAAAGGAAAAGTTGTCTATTGCCTAGTCTTATAGATACTCTAATCATCTAAGGGGGCATCTTCATATGTCACTTTTGGCGTATTTTGTAATAATTATATTTCTTTGAACATGGTTAATGTATTTTGGATTATGCAATGAATTTGAAATGTGATTTGGAATGGAATGAGATATTTGTTATAAATTGTTTAAAATTTATCATATCCATGTGTTTCTGTTACATCAATATATCTAGAATTACCGTATTTTGTCACCAGAATTTAATACTATGGATGACTGCAGCATTTGTAGCGCTTAGTTTTTGGCCTTAAGGTTGGTGATGTTACACGTGAGTAAGGGGAGGAGAAGGGGAAGTTTGGGTGGCATTTTGCGATGAGTGGATGGATATTTCCTTTAGTATATTTTTTAAATGAACTTCGGCATTATTTTATTAAGGTTGGAAGCCTTGAAAATGAAGAGTGAGAGCTTGGAACTAAAAAGGAAGAATCGTGGAAAAAAGTTAAAAAACGGTTTGGTATTTATAGAATAAAATTTGGAATAAAATATTATTATGTGAAATAACCAAAATACCCTTACTTCATCTTTAAGTAAACTACAATTGTTCAACACTTAACATCACCTTTCACTTCACAACTTTATGCCTTAATCACTTTTGTATTAAGTAAAATAAAATAAGATTTTTTTAAGATTTGATTTTGACATATTTGTCTTTTAGTGCTTACCTTTTGTTAATGGTTTCTAGAAATTTCTAAACTTATTTTAGAAAAGTAATCTTGTTTAGTGACATATTTAATACTTACCTTATTTAAATATATACATATATATGAAAATAAAGGTGCAACAATGTTGCGATAACTTTTGTTGAACAAAACGCTAGTTTTTAACAAACCGTTTTACGGTCGCATTTTTACTTGTTAAACTAGTTATTTACGGAAATAAAACTCGAAAACATACTTGTATATTGTTATTAAAAATACAAACCCTTATTAAATAATTAAAATAATTTATTAATCATTAAAAATTAATTTTTTTAAAATCGGACTTTTGTCACTTTTACTGATATAAATAACAGTTCCTATTTTTATGTATATTTCTATTTCCAAATCCTATCTAATATTATTTGAATCATAAAATCTTATACATTTTATATTCAAAATCAATTTAATATTATATTTTAGAGTGATCAAATTCTGGTTCATTACATAAATTAGGTTTATATTTTCAAAACCATGTTTTCCAAATCCATAACCATTTATAATACCAATACTATATATATAACTATTTATAAAAATCCTTTATAAAAAGAATTATAAAAAGAACTAGATTAATTTAGAAACAAGTTTGATTTTGTAAAATTTAATTGAACTCTCCTTTATAAAATTATTTATATAAATAAAATAGATAGATATAAGTTTATGAAGTTCCAAACCTTTGAATCAAAGTTATTTACAGTCCATAACACAAGAAAATATACTACTACAAATCACAAGATCATAACAACAAATTGGTCCATAGGGTTTGATTCTATAACATTTCCAAATATATTTTTATAAATTTATTCAGCAAAATATGAGTTGAAATTGCCTCCATAACATATTATGATCATGCATCCAAAGCATAGCAACAAAAAGCAACAAATGGAGCGATCAACGAGCGAACCGGAAAGGTTTCCTGGTGTTGGAACCACCCCAAGGTACGCCCACCGATGCATTGGTGGTGCACCATTGATCCAATGAAGAGGACGAATTCTGG
The DNA here is from genome assembly GCA_030737815.1 of Allium fistulosum. Taxonomy (NCBI): domain Eukaryota; kingdom Viridiplantae; phylum Streptophyta; class Magnoliopsida; order Asparagales; family Amaryllidaceae; genus Allium; species Allium fistulosum. The sequence continues at coordinate 578,988,850 of CM060904.1, read as the reverse complement.
AGCTATTCTAGCTCCAGAATTCCCTTCGGTCGATCCCTAATGAAGGCTTGATCCTATGTCTTGAGTGATTGTTCTAAGGTGATTTCTGAGTGCATGCATCTATATAAACAACTATAATTACCAACTAATTAAGATTAAAAGACTAGGGTTTCAGCAATTTAAAAGTAGAACTATATAAAATATGAACAATACAAAATAAGAACAACACAACCATAGATTTATCCAATTCAACCAAACAGCAAATATACTTTCACTTAGGGATAGTAATGTGAGGTAAACTCACCTCTTCTCTTTAATCCAGTAGTAACTAGAACACTGCAATACCAAATTTTCTTAAAGCACAAAACCTAGAAATCATCTCAGGTCAAAACAAACAACAACCTTAGTTAATTGTTGTAAAAACTGAAATCAAACCATTTAAGATGTAAAATAGGTTTCAAAACATTGCCTTGATTTTTCCTAGAATTTCTAGCAATTTACTTTTATTTTAATTTATTGATTTCCTTTTAGGTTTAGAAGAAAGAGAGCTTGGTTTTCAGTTTACTGGCCTAGAGAATGAATACTGAATGTTGCTATGAAAAACTTCTCATCTTAGTGTCTTATTTGGGCTTTAGAGTTAAATTACCTAACATAACCAAAACAACCATTCTCATTTATTTATTTTACACTAGAGTTTCATGAAATAACTATGTTAAGTGTTTGAAACACTACCATACCCAACATAAATAAAATGCAATTATTTTTTGTTTATTTGCTTTTACAACCAAATTCTTGTATCAAAATTTACAAATAAACATTCCCTTTTATTTAAAAATAAAAGATTCAAATTAATCAAATATTCTAATTTTTCTAATGTTATTTAAACTAAAAAATCTTATTTCAAAAGAAAATTTTCACATTTAATATACACAAAACCCCAATTTCTCAATTATTTTATAAATTTAGAATTCATCAAAATTAAATAAAATCCGACTAATATTTTCAAAGCAATTTCAATACTTTAGAAACACTAACACTTCCAAATTTCACAATGATTTAGAATCAACGATACTAAAACACATTAAATGTAACAGCCCGAGTTTTTCATACACGAAAAATCGAACCATTTTAGTTAAGAAGAAGAGGTAGAAGAAGAAAATAGAAAAACAACATCAGAATCTAACCATCGCAGCGGAATAAAATATAATATATATCAACAGATCTTTACACAAATCAAAAACTATATCTGTTTATATAATACATCATCAGAATACATCATCAGAGTACATCAACATCCATAACATACAACTGAATACACAGCGGAAAAATAATAACAAGTACGGGAGTACGTATCGTCATCCAGCTCGTCTCCTAAGCTCCACAGCATCATATCCTAAACCTGTTTATCTCGGTCTGACCCGAGCATCATATAAAACAATACCCTAGTCAGTCTGGAATACCAGCGTGAGAAAATCACACTCAATTGATTATTAAAGTTTCAAAATCCTTTGAAAACAAAAGCATCTCGTAAGACCACGCCACAAATAAACATGTCAGGTTTTTACCTTACGATAGCTAAAACACTTTTTATAAAATCCTCTGATATTATAATAGTGTCTATATACAATTACTTATTCAAATAGCCAAAATTGTTACATTCATTAAATTCCAGCATACTAGGTATACAAACAAATACCGTACAAGGCACGTAGGGAGAATGGATTTCCAACTAATGACTAGGCACTGGGGTACCACCTGTCACAGTACCTGGTCTAGATCAGCGTACCGAGGACCCACCCTAAGTCCCCTGCAACACAAGGCCGGAACCACCTATGGGCAATTCCGAATATGATCACCCCGCGGTTGGGATCAACAACCGCACCACTAAGCCGAAATAAAAAGGGACATCTAGACAGGGATGACCACACTCTCCAGTGGGCGCTACCCACGAAGTCTTGCTGCATAACCCCTGATTTTCAGTCATTCCCGGTTGATGAGGCTTGAGGCTAAGCGTTACCTTTATAGAACATATCCCTTAGAATGCCCATCGTCCGCTGACGATGTTCCGAAAGCATTCATCCATACAAGTCCGTCCCGGGTCCGAACGGAACCGAAGGCACTACTCCTACTACATCCATTTTGGAAATATCCTCAGGATTAGTAGCGACTAGCCCTTGCACTTCACAGCTCCAATCTTCGACTCCGAACACGTTACACGAAACGTACAAACCGGATCGAAGTGGTTTTCGAGAAATTAATCTCGATCCCGGTCTCTTCGAAACGATCAACGCATTTGGCCAATATTGATAGTCGGTTATTTAACTATCAATTAACATCCGCAAGCAACCATCACACAATAAATAATTTCACACATTATTTATTTGTCTCAAATATCTTACAAGATATATTTCCATTTTCAACTCCCTTTGAAACAGTTTCAAAACAGTTTCCGCTTGCGGAATACATTTCCCAAATATTTATTTTCTCTGAATCACCAAGTACAAAATACTTTTAGATTTTAAAATAATTTAAAAACTCTTTATTATCAATATACTTTATAACATCGAAGTTTAAAACTACTTTTAATATTTTACTAAAATATATGCTTAGGGAATATTTAAAATGAAACCACTTTATAAATATAAACTAACTTTCTTTCTTTTTTAACATAATACCAAATCACTTTTATATAATTACTACAATAATAGATTTTTGAAAATACTTACTTTAAAAAGTTAACATTTAAAAATAATCAATTTTCTAAAACATGCTTTTTAAAACATATTAAACTTTTAACTTATATTTAAAACTACCTTGAAAAACGTACTTGGCTATCCAGAGAAATACACTTCTCATTCCCATCCTCTAAAAATAAATCAACATTTATTTTTAAACCAATTCATATCCCTTTATAAATTCCCATCTTGAATTTATATTTTCAAACATTCTCTGATATTCCATTTCACTTTATAAACCCAGTTTATACCTCCAAAATCTCATTTCTCTTCAGAAATCCCCAATTTAAACAACTAAATCAATTTCCAATTGATTTTCCAATTTACTTTACTTTGCTTTGAAATAAATTTCCTTTGCTACTTCATTTATTTCAAAAATACATTAACTTTTAGATTTATTTCTTTATTGTGAGTTAAACCCTTTTAACTGAAAATACAAATTTTTAAACTTCAAAAATTCCTTCTTTATCGCTTAATTAAATTTAATCCTTAAGCTTTTAAAAATAATATCTTTATTCTTTCCAAAAATGTCACTTTAGTTTAAAATTTATTATTCTCATGTTAATTCAAAATCCCCTTTTTCCATATTTGTTCGAATTTAGAAATTTCTTTATTTCCTTTATAATTCCTTATTTAATTTATTCAAATTCACTAAAAATTTTAACTTAAATTTTACTCTTTTATTTCTTTCCAAAAATTCCAATTCAGTTCTTTTGATAACTCATTATGCTGAGAAATTCAATCCAACCAGATTATCAAATATAAATCATCACAGGATATCAACAATCATATCACAGAATATTTAAACAAAATTAAATATTTTGAGGAATCCAGTTGGATCCCTCCAACCTGTTTCCCTGCATCCACAGATGTTAGCACAATACCAATTCCACTTCGAGGTGGAATATCGTAGTATATGGGTTTTATAAAATATCATCCGCTGTTATGCGGCGCATAGGGTCTCATCCGCTATATAATGCGGGAATATCAACAACTCCAATATATACATATGCCAATATGTATATATTGCTATATACTAACTATATATATATAGCACATCAATCAATGCAATCATCCAATCAATTATTTAAATTTAACCATTTAAATTTAAATTAAAAATTCAGCTGAGTGAGATTAACTCACCTTTGCTTTTATTTGCAATCCACTTCAATCTTGTCTTGATTTCCTTGTTTTTGACCTTGTATAACAATTATATAATTTTATTTCAATTTGAATAAATTGTACAATAAATTTTCCCCTAAAATTTTAATTAACTAATTAACTATATTTAATCGAATGATTTATTTTAAACAACTAATTATTCATTTTATTTTCTGGACATATGTATATATTATCTTCTTCCATTCAGTATATACATACTTGTTTATATAAAAATTTAAATTAATAACGATAACTCAGAAGGTATACCTTACTGCAGACAATACCCTCCAATGCACTGCACTGAGTCACGCGAGTACCTCGACAGCAACATCGCCCATAGCTTTCGAAAACCTGACTTCGTTTGCGCCATCACTTACTCGACTTCGATTCCTTGCCTCGCAGTTGACGTCGCCACCATAAAAGCTCTGCGCATCCATCTCCCTTATCGCAATGCAATCGCGATTTCACAAACCCCTCCTCCTATGATCGCGACCTGACCACCATCGTATCCTCGCTCGAACTCGAGTCTATCACCGACCGCGCCTTTCAATTCGCCTATTCGTACTCACGTCGCATCCCACCACCCTAACTCGGTGCCCAAATCGAGACCACCATGAATGACGACGTGACTTCGAGATCACCCAGACTCGCAAATCGACCTCGCGAACTATCTCGAATTCACGATGACTGGACAACGGGTTGAAGCCCTAATCCCCTGCGAACGAACGAAGCTCCATTCTGCAAAGAGGGGGAAAAGAATTTGATTTGAGAAAAGGGCGGCTGCGTTCGATTTCGAAGAGGGAGTTTGATTTGTGAAGTTTGGATCGAAATGAAGGAGAGAGATGGGAACGAATTTGTTCGTTCTCTTTTCTTTTTTTTTCCCGAGATGTTTATTTTTCGTTACTGGCTTCATACATTCAATTTAAGGATAAAAGGGAAAAGAAGACTCATGTAAAAAAAAGGGAATAGAGATGGCTTGCTCTGGAAGACAAAACAAATTATATTATATTTATTTTTATTTTTATTAAAATGATTTATTATCTCTAGACGTTTCCACTTCGTACGATCACTCGATAACTCCAAAAATTACAAAACTTAAAATCCCGTAATAATACAATATTACGGACCCAACGGAACTGGTTTCGTCGAATTCCGAGACTGTGCCTCGAAAGGCTATTTTAAATATCGATATAAACGATATATTTTTAAAACTGAACAAAACACCTTCAAACTCAATTCCAAAAGTTCTATTACCTTCAGAATTATCAATATAGATTTTACAAGCCTTCAAATTATTTTAAAAGGCTTAAAACTCCCGATTCAACAATTTACTCAATTTTTAATTGTTTAATTCAATAATCAAATGACCCAATAAATAGTGGTATTTGAAATTTAAGTTAATAATTAACCTCTGAATATTTAAAATTAATTAAATATTTCAATTCCAAATATACAAAAATTCCGGGTCGTCACATTCCTCCCCCTTAAAAGAATTTCGTCCCCGAAATTACTAGTTAAGAGGAATGATCTATAATCCATTAACTATTTCCTCAACCCAAATAGTTTTAACAACTTGCCCAAAACAAAACCTTTTTACTAAAGACACACTATCCCACTTATTACCTTCTAAGCCTATCCATAAGTTCCAAACAATATCACTTCTTATCAATTCAAATTTTTAATTTGAATTCAAATTTTAAATTATCAAAAATTTCTCAAAATTTTTCTAACTCTCTAAATTTTCGAAAAATTTTGCCAGCGTCTCCTTTGCACGGCTAGCTCGGTACTACTACAAAATGGCTCTACGGCCTCCCAATCTCAAAAATAAAACAAAAGGCCAAGTGGCTGGATCAAAAACCCAATCAAATTTCATATAGAAATTCAAATACATACCTTTTTAGTCGGGCAATTCAATTTTATCTTCTAAAATCAAAAATCCCAATTTATCCATTGCTTTTATACACCTGTATATCCTATTAAGCAATAATATCCAATCATAGGATTCAAAATCATTTTAGACATTTCCTTTACAAATTTCAATATTTGCTTTACTTAAGCCCATACGATGTACATATATCATCCGTACGCATTATCACATCTGATCGCTCACTCGATCACACAATTTCACTTCCGAACTAGTATCGTCCACCCGACTTCCTAGCGCGGACTCAGATCTGGTTTCTTGATCAGAAACCGTTATTCTCCTTGCATAGCCACAAACTATGATAGAGAATATCCAGAATCAATCAACAATCCATATCCAGGTTCGCCGTCGAAAATCGAGTGAAAAATCCTAATTCGGATCGATAAAACTATCTCGAAATTCTGTGTTCGACATCTGGATCAAATAGCAATGCGAATAAAATAATATACGTACACCTTACGTAATTAATTTCAATTGATTTCCAATTACATCAATTCTCTTTTATTCACATTCATTTTGATTGTTATTCACTTATCTACAATTATCCCATTTCACAACTTCAAATTTTAAATCTTCATTCAATTATTCACCTAGAATAAAAAAAAAATTTCAATACCAAATTTACTTAAGAATTCATTATTCATTTCTTAAGTCCAATATAAATATTTTAAATACTTCTTATATTTATCTTTACTTTACTATTGAAGTGTATATTCATTCCTATTCACCTTTGCTTTTACCATTCTACTTGAATTAAATTTTGCTTCCATCTTGAACATTGAATTAGTTGCACTTACTACTTAACTTAAATCTCTATTAAAGTTTATTTGCAACTTTACTTCCTTCAGTTCCTTCGATTTTACTTACTTTACATTCATATTTAAAATAGATTTAAATGTTCAATTTCAACTTTATTTGTTTATCCAATTTAAATCATTTGTTGTCAGTGAAAATTTCCAAAAATTTTCAAAAAAAATTTCTAACTCCCGAAATTTACGGAAAATTTTGGCAGAGTCTCCCTTGTACGGAGGGACTTCTGCGATATCGCAAGATGCACAAATATATATACATACATCGGCCTCAGGCCGGAAATCACAATATATATCAACATAAGCGGTTCATATTTCCTATTTTGAATTTTTGCGTAGGCGTACCTTATTTTAGCATTTTAAAGCAAGCGGCTTACTATATAGCATATTGCGCAAGCAAATACAGCCTAGCGGCTTCCAAACACCTGTACTTACTCAACTTAAACGGGTAAGTGACAAATACACAAAGTTCATTAACATTTTACTTAATTACAATAGCTAAACACATGTACAACATAAGCAATATACCCAAAATAACTTTCAAAAGCAATTTATAGGGTTTCGACACCTATTTCAATTACATATTAATAACCATTTAAATTGCTTCCTCTCAATTTACCTTTAATTCCTTTCTTTCCAATTTATTTACAACCATTTATTTAGCTCGAAACAATCCAGACTATTTCATTCAATCATCAATTCTCAAATTATTTAAACCATTTCAATTTGAGCTCACTTTCATTCAATATTTACTTGAGTTAACAACTAAAGTTCATTTCTATTGCAGTTTGCATTAATTCATTCAATTAGCCCCTTTAACTCTGAATTCAATATTTTGTTAATTGAATAGTATTCAAAGCCATTATTCATTCATACTTACTTGGATTTCATTTGCAATACAAACCATTATTACCTTAATCAAATTTCCATTTTGTTTAACACATTTCCACATATATTAAATGCGTTGATATCCCAAGTCGAATTTTTATTTGATAACTCAAGTTTTGATTCTACTATTTACCTTTAATTCACCATCCAATTTTTATTAACTCACAATTCAATTTCTATTTAACCAATTCAAAGTCCATAACCCAAACTCATTTGGATAATATTTCAAGGTCATATTCCATTTATTTATACTTGAGTTCATTCACACTTAAGTTAATTTTGTTCCAATTTATTTCACTTAACAACATCCAAAATATGTGTCGAGCTTTATTTATATCATCCACATTCGATTTGTTAGTATTTTATCTCGGATTGCAATTAATAATTTCTACTTAATCCAAGTTCATTTCAATTTCATTATTGAATTTCAAATTCAACTTCCATCCATTAAAAAAAACAATCTCATTCACATTTTACCCTTTCTATTTTTATTATTCTATAAACATTTTAAATAAGATTCCAGAGTTTTAAACAAATTTCCAAAATTTCAAAATCACTTTTGAAATCAATCACATCCAAACTCCTTTTGTATATTCAGCTATCTCTTTGAATTTCAAAACCAAATCCAGTTTTGCAAACAATCCCAATTTAACACGGTTTGGTAGCAATTTCTCTTTGGAAACTCGAAAATGAACATCGATGATGCTGCAGTCATCACCGAAATTATTTTCCAGCGACCGAAAGAGAATTAAATGCTTTTATCTCTTTAAAACATTTCAAATATCTTTAATCCCAAATCCCACCATATTTCAATCCAATTCAAAAATATTTCTGAAATAATGTCACCATTGTTTCTCCAAACCCCTTTGAAAACCATTTCCAACTCATAGGAATTTTAAATCCATTCTCAAAAATTCCAAATTCTCAATCCATTCAATTTATATTTAAACTTTTCTCTGGAATTCTATTTAAAGTACAATCTCATTTGTATATGAAGTTTATTTCAATTCGTAGATTACATTTATAATCTATATTTCAAATTTTATTTTATTATAAAATTTTATTCTTTACTTTGGCTATAAATTTAAATTTCTAGTTAAGTTTCCATATAATAATAATGATAATAATTCCATATTATTACTTCTAACATCCAAACAACCATATATATTAACTAGAAAATCTCAAAACTTTTCTTTATATACAAAAATAATTTGGGTAAAATTATTCCATTTACCCTATTTTTAAAACAATACTGTGTCGGTTTATCTTGTTTAAGAGTTTAGAAATCCCTATCGATATTGTGGCGTCCCACACATCGACCAGAATCTATAAACACTCAACCGATAAATCAACACAATATAAAACCACTTTATATTCACTAACAAATACGCACTCATATCTATTAATACTCTCAAAATTCCCACCAGAGCCAAGGTTGTCGCCAGCCTAAGCTCTGATACCACTGTAACAGCCCGAGTTTTTCATACACGAAAAATCGAACCATTTTAGTTAAGAAGAAGAGGTAGAAGAAGAAAATAGAAAAACAACATCAGAATCTAACCATCGCAGCGGAATAAAATATAATATATATCAACAGATCTTTACACAAATCAAAAACTATATCTGTTTATATAATACATCATCAGAATACATCATCAGAGTACATCAACATCCATAACATACAACTGAATACACAGCGGAAAAATAATAACAAGTACGGGAGTACGTATCGTCATCCAGCTCGTCTCCTGAGCTCCACAGTATCATATCCTAAACCTGTTTATCTCGGTCTGACCCGAGCATCATATAAAACAATACCCGAGTCAGTCTGGAATACCAGCATGAGAAAATCACACTCAATTGATTATTAAAGTTTCAAAATCCTTTGAAAACAAAAGCATCTCGTAAGACCACGCCACAAATAAACATGTCGGGTTTTTACCTTACGATAGCTAAAACACTTTTTATAAAATCCTCTGATATTATAATAGTGTCTATATACAATTACTTATTCAAATAGCCGAAATTGTTACATTCATTAAATTCCAGCATACTAGGTATACAAACAAATACCGTACAAGGCACGTAGGGAGAATGGATTTCCAACTAATGACTAGGCACTGGGGTACCACCTGTCACAGTACCTGGTCTAGATCAGCGTACCGAGGACCCACCCTAAGTCCCCTGCAACACAAGGCCGGAACCACCTATGGGCAATTCCGAATATGATCACCCCGCGGTTGGGATCAGCAACCGCACCACTAAGCCGAAATAATAAGGGACATCTAGACAGGGATGACCACACTCTCCAGTGGGCGCTACCCACGAAGCCTTGCTGCATAACCCCTGATTTTCAGTCATTCCCGGTTGATGAGGCTTGAGGCTAAGCGTTACCTTTATAGAACATATCCCTTAGAATGCCCATCGTCCGCTGACGATGTTCCGAAAGCATTCATCCATACAAGTCCGTCCCGGGTCCGAACGGAACCGAAGGCACTACTCCTACTACATCCATTTTGGAAATATCCTCAGGATTAGTAGCGACTAGCCCTTGCACTTCACAGCTCCAATCTTCGACTCCGAACACGTTACACGAAACGTACAAACCGGATCGAAGTTGTTTTCGAGAAATTAATCTCGATCCCGATCTCTTCGAAACGATCAACGCATTTGGCCAATATTGATAGTCGGTTATTTAACTATCAATTAACATCCACAAGCAACCATCACACAATAAATAATTTCACACATTATTTATTTGTCTCAAATATCTTACAAGATATATTTCCATTTTCAACTCCCTTTGAAACAGTTTCAAAACAGTTTCCGCTTACGGAATACATTTCCCAAATATTTATTTTCTCTGAATCACCAAGTACAAAATACTTTTAGATTTTAAAATAATTTAAAAACTCTTTATTATCAATATATTTTATAACATCGAAGTTTAAAACTACTTTTAATATTTTACTAAAATATATGCTTAGGGAATATTTAAAATGAAACCACTTTATAAATATAAACTAACTTTCTTTCTTTGTTAACATAATACCAAATCACTTTTATATAATTACTACAATAATAGATTTTTGAAAATACTTACTTTAAAAAGTTAACATTTAAAAATAATCAATTTTCTAAAACATGCTTTTTAAAACATATTAAACTTTTAACTTATATTTAAAACTACCTTGAAAAACGTACTTGGCTATCCAGAGAAATACACTTCTCATTCCCATCCTCTAAAAATAAATCAACATTTATTTTTAAACCAATTCATATCCCTTTATAAATTCCCATCTTGAATTTATATTTTCAAACATTCTCTGATATTCCATTTCACTTTATAAACCCAGTTTATACCTTCAAAATCTCATTTCTCTTCAGAAATCCCCAATTTAAACAACTAAATCAATTTCCAATTGATTTTCCAATTTACTTTACTTTGCTTTGAAATAAATTTCCTTTGCTACTTCATTTATTTCAAAAATACATTAACTTTTAGATTTATTTCTTTATTGTGAGTTAAACCCTTTTAACTGAAAATACAAATTTTTAAACTTCAAAAATTCCTTCTTTATCGCTTAATTAAATTTAATCCTTAAGCTTTTAAAAATAATATCTTTATTCTTTCCAAAAATGTCACTTTAGTTTAAAATTTATTATTCTCATGTTAATTCAAAATCCCCTTTTTCCATATTTGTTCGAATTTAGAAATTTCTTTATTTCCTTTATAATTCCTTATTTAATTTATTCAAATTCACTAAAAATTTTAACTTAAATTTTACTCTTTTATTTCTTTCCAAAAATTCCAATTCAGTTCTTTTGATAACTCATTATGCTGAGAAATTCAATCCAACCAGATTATCAAATATAAATCATCACAGGATATCAACAATCATATCACAGAATATTTAAACAAAATTAAATATTTTGAGGAATCCAGTTGGATCCCTCCAACCTATTTCCCTGCATCCACATATGTTAGCACAATACCAATTCCACTTCGAGGTGCAATATCGCAGTATATGGGTTTTATAAAATATCATCCGCTATTATGCGGCGCATAGGGTCTCATTCGCTATATAATGCGGGAATATCAACAACTCCAATATATACATATGCCAATATGTATATATTGCTATATACTACTATATATATATATATAGCACATCAATCAATGCAATCATCCAATCAATTATTTAAATTTAACCATTTAAATTTAAATTAAAAATTCAGCTGAGTGAGATTAATTCACCTTTGCTTTTGTTTGCAATCCACTTCAATCTTGTCTTGATTTCCTTGTTTTTGACCTTGTATAACAATTATATAATTTTATTTCAATTTGAATAAATTGTACAATAAATTTTCCCCTAAAATTTTAATTAACTAATTAACTATATTTAATCGAATGATTTATTTTAAACAACTAATTATTCATTTTATTTTCTGGACATATGTATATATTATCTTCTTCCATTCAGTATATACATACTTGTTTATATAAAAATTTAAATTAATAACGATAACTCAGAAGGTATACCTTACTGCAGACAATACCCTCCAATGCACTGCACTGAGTCACGCGAGTACCTCGACAGCAACATCGCCCATAGCTTTCGAAAACCTGACTTCGTTCGCGCCATCACTTACTCGACTTCGATTCCTTGCCTCACAGTTGACGTCGCCACCATAAAAGCTCTGCGCATCCATCTCCCTTATCGCAATGCAATCGCGATTTCACAAACCCCTCCTCCTATGATCGCGACCTGACCACCATCGTATCCTCGCTCGAACTCGAGTATATCACCGGCCGTGCCTTTTAATTCGCCTATTCGTAGTCACGTCGCAGCCCACCACCCTAACTCGGCGCCCAAATCGAGACCACCATGAATGACGACGTGACTTCGAGATCACCCAGACTCGCAAATCGACCTCGCGAACTATCTCGAATTCACGATGACTAGACATCGGGTTGAAGCCCTAATCCCCTGCGAACGAACGAAGCTCCATTCTGCAAAGAGGGGGAAAAGAATTTGATTCGAGAAAAGGGCGGCTGCGTTCGATTTCGAAGAGGGAGTTTGATTTGTGAAGTTTGGATCGAAATGAAGGAGAGGGATGGGAACGAATTTGTTCGTTCTCTTTTCTTTTTTTTTCCCGAGATGTTTATTTTTCGTTACTGGCTTCATACATTCGATTTAAGGATAAAAGGGAAAAGAATACTCATGTAAAAAAAAGGGAATAGAGATGGCTTGCTCTGGAAGACAAAACAAATTATATTATATTTATTTTTATTTTTATTTTTATTAAAATGATTTATTATCTCTAGACGTTTCCACTTCGTACGACCACTCGATAACTCCAAAAATTACAAAACTTAAAATCCCGTAATAATACAATATTACGGACCCAACGGAACTGGTTTCGTTGAATTCCGAGACTGTGCCTCGGAAGGCTATTTTAAATATCGATATAAACGATATATTTTTAAAACTGAACAAAACACCTTCAAACTCAATTCCAAAAGTTCTATTACCTTCAGAATTATCAATATAGATTTTACAAGCCTTCAAATTATTTTTAAAAGGCTTAAAACTCCCGATTCAACAATTTACTCAATTTTTAATTGTTTAATTCAATAATCAAATGACCCAATAAACAGTGGTATTTGAAATTTAAGTTAATAATTAACCTCTGAATATTTAAAATTAATTAAATATTTCAATTCCAAATATACAAAAATTCCGGGTCGTCACATTAAATTCTATAAAATATTACAAATTCCAAACTAACGATTAAATTTTCCAATTTAAATCATTATTTTTTTATCCACCTAAAAATTTGGGTTGTACAGACCTGCTCCCTTGAAGAAATTGCATCTTCGCATTTTTGATTCAGAGAAAAGTTTATAATGGGAACACAAATATCTTTAAAAATTCATTCTTTAACTTTAACCAACACCATAAGGATAAAACATTAGTTTAACTTACACTTTGATTTATAGAACTAAAATATCCTCCCTCCTTATTTCTAAATTGAAAACAAGTTAAATTAATTTCAAAATTTTAATTATTTCTCCAAATAATTCTTTTACAAGCTTTACATTTTCCAAAGAATATAATCTAAATCATCAAATGAAGTACACAATAAATCAAAAATTATCACATATTATTCTCCTTAGTATATATTTTAAAATAAACATTCAAATTTAGAAATATCAAATAATAAAATGACGTTGCCTTGCCATCTATTTGTAGAAAATCTCCTTGTCAAATGGCTATGATGTTGATCGCGAAATCAACATGGCCTCTCCATTAATCTCTGCTATTTCTAATGTTCGGTAGATGCATACATTATCTAATCAATACTTGCAAGGCATATGTGTAGTTTATTACAGTTTTCTAAAATATTCTATGTTAACTCCTATTTTTGGAGCGACCTAAAACTCCGCGACCTATAATTCCGCGACCTAACGACCTATAACTCCACGACCTAACGACCTATAATTCCGCGACCTAACTTCTCCAGTAACACAGCGACCTAAGAGTACCTAACGACCTAATAGTCTCAACGACCTAACGGCATAATGGTCTTAGCGACCTAACATCACAAAGCACTCAACGACCTAAAGCGGCTTAGTGACCTAGTGGCTCCAGTCCTCAGCGACCTAAAGCATATGCGACCTAAGAAATGCCATGACTTAGCAATGTAACGACCTAGCGAGCTAAAGCAGAGAAAAGGTACACGACCTATCTTAGGTCGCTCACGACCTACTGATTCGTTCAGACAAGACTCAGTGCAATTCAAACAAGACCCACAACCTATCTTAGGTCACTCGCGACCTACGACCTAACTTAGGTCGTTCACGACATAAGACTTGGAGATGGAATCTTGCCCAGAATCTCCCCTATAAATACGGCCTTAACTCCAACTAGGGGAGGACTTTTCGATCATTCTCTGAAGCGTCGATACTCTGCCACTTTCTCAACTGAACCAACACTTGAAGAACTCCAAACACCAAGGATACTACAACAAGCTTCGAAAGAGATCTTGCACATCCGACATGGATTCAAAGAGCCTGATCACATCAAAGTTTGAGCTACTAGTCTAAAGTGTTTTGGAATCAAAGTGTATTGTATTTTGAAGTGCATTGTATCAGCTTGTAACGAAATCAGCAATAAAAGAATATAAAGTGGACGTAGGCTTAATTACGAGCCGAACCACTATAAAATCGTTGTTTCTTTACTTTTCTGCTATTTTCTGCTTATATTCTATTCCCGTACCAACGGGTGGTGCTTTCACATTACTACACACACCGGGGTGTTAGCGTTCATTTGTAGCGTTAACATTTTGGTGCTTTCACTGAGAGTTGAACTCAGGAATCTTCTCACCATTGCTTCGCAAAGACTTGTTGAAAGAATCTCCTTAAAGACCAGAAGTCTAACTGAAATCATGGCTCCTGGAAGAAGAGGTAGACCTGCCCGATCCGGAAATGCTCATGAGGGGTCCTCCGCTTCCCCAACAGCAGACCAAGCAACTCCTACCGTTGGAGTCACAAGGGCTGAATTAGACGACGTAGTTTCTGGATTATACCAACAAATTGAAGCTCAAAATGCTCTAATGATGGACAGATTGAACGCTCTGCTTAGGGCAAATCGTCAGCCAGAAAATCAAGAAACAACCTTTGCCGAAGATGCCCATAACTCCCAAGAAAAAGGAATTCCTCAACGAGCAGCTGGTACCACCGAAGCGCCACCTTTCCAAGCTGAAGGTTCACGGCCGCAGCCAACTTTTCGCGAACATTTTCCTAGGCAAACTTCCGAAAGAACAGCTGACGTCTGCCCGGTGATGCCTCTGAAAAATGTTGAATACCTATCGGGAATGGTTCGTCGAATCATGAAAGAGAGCATGTAGAGGGAAGAGAATGAAAGCGACTGGGGATTTGCACCAAGCAGAACTCCGTTCACCGAAAAGATCCTGAAAGCAGAATTTCCAAGGAAATTTGCTCCTCCTACTATCCCGGCCTATAGAGGGACTAGTGACCCTAATCATTTCCTATATAAGTACGACTGGCATATGACCGGTGCAAGAGCATCCGATGAGATTAAGTGCCAATACTTTCCAGTGTACTTGGAGGGAGTGGCTCTACTTTGGTTCACAAAGCTGCCAGTCCGGTCCGTAGATCAATTCTCCGACTTAACGCGAAAGTTCAAAGACCAGTTCAGATTGTATGCTTCAAAGGCTAAAGATATAATGTCACTGTCCAGTCTTGAACAAGCTCCCGGAGAATCAATTAAATCTTTCTTGAGCCGTTTCAATATAGCCATAGCCGAAATAGATAATGCAGAGCCCCCTATGATTCTGACTTACTTAGTGCGAGCCATCGACAAATCGAGTGAGTTCGGAAGATGGTTAAAAATGAAAGAACCGGATTCACTTGAGAAGTTCTATAAAAAGGCCGATGAATTCATGCGCTTAGAAAGCCTTTCTGCACCAGCAAATGTGGTTGTTGCTGAAGTCAATAATGACGATGTTGCGTCTAACAAAAGAGAATCTGGAAATCAGAAAAGGGAAAATGACAGAGGAAAGAAGCAGGGGAATGAGAAGAAACCTCGCCGCTTTAATCCTTCAGATTTTACTCCCCTAACTGACACACCGGAAAATATCTTCTTCGCGACGAAAGATGTTGTCAAGTATCCCAAACCACCTGAGATGAGGGGAAGTGCAGTGAATAATGGGAAATTCTGTGGCTTTCACAATCAACCTGGCCATGACACTAACCAATGTCGCCAGTTACAGAATGTGATTGAAGAGTTGCTGAAACAGGGTAAACTACAACAATATGTGAAGAAAAACGGAGTCGACACAACCTCATCCACTCAGGGGCAACAACACCATGTTCATCAATCAGGCTCCCGCAACAACACTACAGTGCAAGAATCTGAAAAGCTTGTCATTAATGTTGTCACAGGGGGTCCACACCCAGCAGGTGGAAGCTAGGATGACTGCTAGCTACCCACAAAGCTGCAGCTGGGGCGTCTTTCATTCTCTCTGGCATTTGAATCCAAAACTGTGAATCCAGTGGAAATGGAAATTCAATCTGGAGATTCTGGAACTGTCAAGACCCGCAAATCCGTACCCTTGATTAAACACTAATCTCCATTGATTAACTCAAGAGGCATGGAAATACGAACCCTGAGGGTTTAAGAAAAAGAAAAAGGCAGAAGAAGAAGAAGATAGAAGAAAAAGAGAAGAAAGAAGAAAAAGAAAGAAGGAGAACAACAGAACAGCAACAGAAACAGAACAATATCAGAATCTTACACATCGCAGCGGAACAATATATAATAGATAATCACTAGTCTTTTAAACAAAGAACTATATCAGTTTATACATACATCAATCAGAGTCAATATACAACAATGGATAGTTATATAAACTTGTCCTCTTACAGAATACACAGCGGAATAAATATTATTAGATACAAATACTACGTCTCGTCATCCAGCTTTCTTCCAAAGCTCCAGAATATCCTGATAATATAACTCTAGGCTGCCCGTGTGGAAATTGGTGGGCACCCAGAGTTTAGAAGGGAACAATAAACTCCGAGTCAGTCATGGTGACTGGTGTGAGATCGTAAAACAGTTATTTTTCACAAAGAAAATAAAACAAATTCGCAATGCTTTTGGAAAATGAAACTACCATAAGACCTCCCGCCACACACACAATGCAAACGCAGAATTGGAGGAGATTTCTTCTTATGATAGTCAAAGATGCTTACTACGCAAAATCAAATCATTTTGATATTATTATTAGTGCATAGTGTAGAAAACATTTCGAAAG
This sequence comes from Allium fistulosum, assembly GCA_030737815.1. NCBI lineage: Eukaryota > Viridiplantae > Streptophyta > Magnoliopsida > Asparagales > Amaryllidaceae > Allium > Allium fistulosum. The sequence goes on along the minus strand of CM060904.1, from coordinate 578,971,514 downwards.
TATAATATTAATCTTAGCCAACATACGACCAGTATCGTATGCCTACTATAGCTACTATGTTCAATAGCAGGTTACCGCCACATTCCATAGCAGGTAATACAACTAAAACCGTACAAGTCACGTATTGTTTCTTTGGATTTCCAACAAATGGTCAGGCTAAGGAACTTCCTATGCCACGATGGGTACGTCCCTGGAATAGACGACCCGAGAACCTAACGTTACGGTTAGATCTCTGCCAACACGAGGCCGGGTTACCTCTGCAAAAATAGGTAACTACTGACACGCGTATGCCATCCCCCGATCGTAACCGATCTTCCCGAGGATCCCCGATTTCCAACAAACCACATCAAAATAATAATGCAGCAACCACATAGGTTAAGTATCTGGGCTCCATACCATGATACCACCTCTATCCAGAAGGAATGACATACACTAAGGGGCGCTACTCCCTAGAACCTTGCTGCATCCTTCCTGTTTCGACCATTTCCGGGGTGTGAGGCTCGACGAAGTCTCGTCCACAAAGCTACGCTTTTCAAAAGCCATGCTTCGGGTCAAACAAATGATCAACCTATGATCACAAAGATATAAGATCAAACAAATGATATATCGCAAATGATCAAACACTGATCATTTCACAGCAACACTCAGTATGCCACGTTACCAAATTGGGAGTATATCGCTGATAAATTTCAACTACATAACCTCTGAGCTCGTACGTCTCAGAGAAGGGTGTTAAGCTAAGAGAATAAATTCTCCGCCACCAACAAAAATGTATTTGAAAGAAATCAGCTTTATATCTCAATTTGTAACGTCAGACATACAATCCATACAAGTATTTTCCGGGATCGAACAGAACCGAAGGCACTTCTCACGAAGCCCTTGCAATTTCGGATAATTTCCAATCACGTCAGGACTTCCCGTCACTAAGGGTGATAAAACCTCTAAATCTGAGATCAGCCGATGTTAACCCTGAATTATCCACGACCTAAGAAGTATACGTCTCAAGACTTAACGAGTTAAGGATTGCGAGACTTAACAAGTTGACTTAGATGATCTACGACTCAGTAGACTCCGATCTAAGGAATGGTCCTACTCAGCGACCTACGAGTTAAAAGGTTAGCGACCTGAGACATGGTGGGACTTAACAGTTTACGAGTTAACAAGTTTACGACTCAGTGGATGTACGACTTAAGGGCTTGACGACTCAGCGAGTTAAGCGACCTACGACTTAAGAAGTTAAGAAGTCTCCGACTTAACTACTCAACGAGTTAAAGTCTCTACGACTTAAGAAGGTTTCGACTTAACATGCTACGACTCATCAGGCTTACGACTCAAAAGGATCTTACGACTCACAAAGTCTGTACGACTCATCAAGCTAAGCTGCCTATGACTTAAGAGCTTTATGACTCATCAAGTTAACTCTTCTACGACTTAAGAGACTCAGCGACTTAACTTGCCTAGCGACCTAACTATCTGGAAGGCCTTAAGTCGTCTACGACTCATGGTTTGCTATAAGTCGTCTACGACTCATGGTTTGCTATAAGTCGTCTACGACTCATGGTTTGCTATAAGTCGTCTACGACTCATGATTTGCTATAAGTGGCCTACGACTTAAGAGCTTCATGACTCAACGAGACAAGCTTCTTATGACTCATGGTCTTACGAGATAAGAGGTGTACGACTCATAGACCTGCGAGATAAGAAGTGAACAACTTAAGTTATGTGGCGACTTAGTGATTGAAAAGAATCAACGGCCTAACTACTAAAGGCTCTACGACTCATGAGGTTCTACGACTCATGAGGTCTTACGACTTAAAGGCTCTACGACTCATGAGGTTCTACGACTCATGAGGTCCTACGACTTAAAGGCTCTACGACTCATGAGGTTCTACGACTCATGAGGTCTTACGACTTAAAGGCTCTACGACTCATGAGGTTCTACGACTCATGAGGTCTTACGACTTAAAGCCCGTACTTATGCTACCTCTATCTGGTAAGTCGGCTACGAGTTAGCACTTGTCTTCAGCTGAGCCACAAGAAGAACCCAGTATGGCGCCCACGAGTTATCTTAAGTCGGCGACGAGTTATTGCTTACCTTAAGTCGGTCACGACTCATGCCTTAGCCAATTTTCTGTCCAAGATTCAGAGCTGCTCCTATAAATACCCCATCACTTCCAACATGGAGAGGACTTTTGGCCATTCATTTCTCGAAGCGCCGTTACGCTGTCGAAGCCTCCTCTCATTCAGCAATCAAAGATCTTCAAGCATTCGAGACACTACAACAATCTTCGAGAAGAGCTCCTTACATCCAACACGGATTCGTCGAGTTTCATCATCAAAGATCGAGCTAGTAGCCAAGAGTGTTTTCATGATCAAGTTGTATTGTATTTTGAAGGATATTGTATCAAATTGTAACCGAATCAGCAATAAAAGACTATAAAGTGGACGTAGGCTCAATTACGGGCCGAACCACTATAAATCTGTTGTTTATTTACTGCTTTTCTGCTATTTTCAGCTTATATTCTGTTCCCGTACCAACGGGTGGTGCTTTCACAATTCTATTACACACACCGGGTGTTAGCGTTCACTTTTTACCGTTAACATTTTGGTGCTTTCACTAAGAATTGAACTCAGGCGATCATCCACCATTGCTTCGCAAAGATTCATAAAAAGAACCTCTCTTAAAAACCAGATCCGAAATAATGGCTCCTGGAAGAAGAGGTAGACCTATCAGATCCGGAAATGCTCACGAAGGGACTTCCGCTTCCCCAACAACAGACCAAGCAACTCCAACCGTTGGAGTCACCAGGGCTGAATTGGATGACGCGGTTTCTGGATTATACCAACAAATTGAAACTCAAAATGCTTTGATGATGGATAGAATAACTGCCCTGCTCGGGGCAAATCGTCAACCAGAAAACCATCAAACCACCCTTCCTGAAATGCCACCTTTCCAAGCTGATGGTTCTATGCCGCAACCAACTTGTCATGAACATATGCCCGGGTAAACTTCCGAGGGAAGAACTGGTGCTTGCCCGGAGGTGTCTTTGAACAATAAAGAGTACCTGTCTGAAATGGTTGGCCGCATCATGAAAGAGAGCATGCAAAGGGAAGAGGATGAGGCTGACTGGGGATTTGCGCCAAGCAGAACTCCGTTTACTGAAAGGATCATGAGAGCGGAATTTCCAAGGAAATTTGCTCCTCCTACTATCCAAACCTATAGGGGAACCAGTGACCCTAATCATTTCCTCTACAAGTACGATTGGCATATGACCGGTGCAAGAGCATCAGACGAGATCAAGTGTCGATACTTTCCAGTATACATGGAAGGTGTGGCTTTACTTTGGTTCACAAAGCTTCCAGTACGGTTTGTGGATAAGTTCTCCGACTTAACGCAAAAGTTCAAAGAACAGTTCAGATTGTATGCTTCAAAAGCTAAGGATATAATGTCACTGTCTAACCTGGAACAAGCGCCCGGAGAATCGATCAAATCTTTCTTGAGTCGTTTCAATATAGCTTTAGCCGAAGTAGAAAATGCGGAACCACACATGATCCTGACTTATTTGATGCGAGCCATTGATAAATCGAGTAAATTTGGAATATGGCTAAAGATGAAGGAACCGAACTCACTTGATAAATTTTATAAAAAGGCCGACGAGTTCATTCGCCTTGAAAGCCTTTCTACGACGTCGAAGGTGGTTGCTGCCCAAACTAATAATAACAGTGTCCCATCTAAGAAACGAGAATCTGAAAGTCAGAAAAGGGAGAATGAAGGAGGAAAGAACCAGGGAAATGAAAAGAAACCTCGCCGCTTTAATTCTTCAGATTATACTATTTTAACTGATACACCAAGAAATATCTTTTTTGCAACAAAAGACGTTGTCCGGTATCCTAAGCCACCTGAGATGACGAAAGGTGCAAAGAGTAATGGAAAATTCTGCCAATTTCACAATCAACCTGGCCATGACACTGACCAATGTCGCCAGTTAAAGAAAGTGATTGAAGAATTGCTGGAACAAGGTAAACTCCAGCAATACGTTAAGAGAAGCGGAGTCGATCCAACCTCATCCACTCGGGATCAACAACACCCTACCCATCAATCCGATTCTCACAACAACACTGCAGTGCAAGATTCAGAAAAGCTTGTCATTAGTGCTATCACAGGGGGACCATACCCAGCAAGCAGAAGTTGGGATGACTACTAATTACCCACAAAACTGCGGCTGGGGCATCTCTCACTTTCTCTGGCATAAAAATCCAAAAGCTATGAATCAAGCACAAATGGAAATCCAGCTTGGAGATTCTGAAACAACAATAACTAGCATTCATTTTTACTTAACAGCATTGCTTGAATTTGTAAAGATAATGATGGATGTGTAACTTCTGCATTGTAAACCGCTGAGAAATCAGCGTGACTCAATAATGAAAAACTATGCATTCTGTGTTTTCTATTATAAAATGCCTGTTATATTTCGATGTGTAAATACTCTAAATGTATTGCTAAAATGTCGATCTAATACTGCAGGTCATTAAAGCAAAGCTCACCCATCGCAAAGCTAAGCGAGCCTTACAAATCATTTATTAAAGCAAATTTCAAGCAACAAAAATTCCAAACTCAAATCCCATACAAGAGGAACTTCACATAAAAAGTTGACGGCTCCACTGTGTCAAGCCCTCGTTAACTGGTTGCGATCGTTGATATAAAAAGGCATCCAACCAAATAACTTGCGTTTACTCTGTGGAGTCATTCAACAGTGAAGTCTACTTCTTCGGATAAAGCAATTTACTTGCAAAAGAAAGGAAGACGCGCTTGGAAACGATGATAAAGAATCGCAGATTAGCGGATGATGATACAACATGAGCGGGCAAACATGGAAGCAGCCAAAGGGAGGTATGCCTCTCAACAGGAAAGCAGGTAGATCCACTAAAGGGATACCTTCCCAAGCAAAAGGAATAAGACCTTCGCTAACTGATTGTGATGCATCCGATCAGGCAGCTTGTGTCCATCCCATGGATCTACTTGCCCCTAAGACGCAACCTTCCTGGCACACCAACCAAAGCCCTCTAACGAGGCACGCCAATAAATGGGAGTGCTTTACTCAATCAAAAAGATTGGTAGGACCACCGAAGGGGCACCTTGTTAATTGATTGCGATCGTTTGTACAAACAAACATCCAATCAAGCAACTTACGCCTGTCCCGTGGACCCCTCCGACCATGAGAAAGTAACTTCCAGGCAATCAAAAGCCCTTTTCGGAGGCACAAGCCCTCTTCGGAGGCACAAGCCCCCTTCGGAGGCACAAGCCCTCTTCGGAGGCACAAGCCCTCTTCGGAGGCAAAAGCCATCTTCGGAGGCAAAAGCCCTTTTCGGAGGCACAAGCCCTCTTCGGAGGCACAAGCCCTCTTCGGAGGCACAAGCCCTTTTCGGAGGCACATTTCACCCGTGTAGAAGTGCAAAATGCTTCTCTTCGGAGACCCACTTCACCAGAGCTGAAATGCCAAAAATGCTTCTCTTCGGAGACCAAAACATGCTTCTCTTCGGAGACCAAAATTGCTTCTCTTCGGAAACCAAAAAACCTCTGCAGAGGCGTACTTCACATTGCTTGAAGTACCAAAAATAAACCCTTTACTGGGGCACGAAATCAAAACCTTCTACAGAAGCTCATTTCACTGTGCAGGAAAATTCACCTTTAAACAAATAAAAGTGATTATTCCCAAAAGTTGAAGTGTTCTTCAGGAAGAAAGAGAAAGTAACAACTTCTCTAAAAACGAGACATACTCAATTAAAAGCGGAATGATTCCTTCCTCAAAAGTGGAATAGTTATTCTCAAATATAAGAGTATCAGTCTTGTAAGAGCGAGTAATATTGCAATGCACTTGTGGTATGGGGGCAACATTATACAATTCAGTTACAGTAATAAAAGTAATATACAAGCGACATACCACAAGTTCATTGCAATATCACGTAATAAAGATGTGGAGTAAATGCGTTCTTGAAACACAGACAAAAAGTTTGTACAAATAGAAAGAATCGTTTACTCTACACTTCAAATGAAAAACAGATGTATTCCTACATACACAAGGATTTGTACAAGAAAAATATCTATTTATTTCAACACTATGAGAAAATTTTTACATTGTACAGGTTACAAAAAGAAGCGGAGACCGGTATCCGCACAATCCCCGAACAATACAAAAAGCAGAAAAGACAAAATCAAACTCATTTCCCCTTCTTCCCACCCTTGGAGCTTTTACCTGGCCTGGTAATTAGCTTCGTAGGCCGTATCGGAGAAGAAGGAGAAAGTGACTCAGCCAGATCAATCTCTGCTTCATCCCCAGCAGCAGAAGAACTCTTCTTTCCTTTCTTCGAAACCGCACGCTTTCCCTTCTTCTTGGAAGAAGACTCGCTCCCCGAAGCAAAAAATGTAGAAAGCTTTGTGTCGTAGTCAAAAGACCTCTCCGGGGTCTTCTCGCTATCTTCCAGACCTTCTGCCTTCTGTTCTTCGGAAGCAGGTGGTTCGTCTAAACCTTGAAGGGCTGCTATTGGTTCTTCCTGTGAACCTGGTTGAGAAGCTGGAAGAGGTATAACTTGAGAAGGAGGAGGAACGACAGCTGAAGAAGGAAGAATTGGTGCAGTTTCCGGCACGACTGCTGCATAATAAAAGAAATCAAAATCAGTATTCTCCGAGAAAAAAGAAGACCGTGAATCGTCAAAGTTACCTGGAGAAGCCGGTTTAGCGAGATCAATCTCAAATTCCCGAGCTTGGAAGTCCTTCATTGCCTCTTCCTCTGTAGGGGTGGTTACAGTTTCTTTGTCAACCTTAGCATGAGGCGTGGAATGAGAACTAGAGCCAGTAATATCCGCGTAAGCTAAAGCCGAAGTATAAGCAGGAGCAATAGGAGGTATTTCTTTCTCAGGAAGCTTCTCTCCCGTCGCATCGGCCCGCACTCGGATAAGCTGCTCTTTTCCTTTGGCAAGGGCAGCGCGGTCGCTCTCACCTAAGTAGGTAGTTTGAAGATCTGCTTCAGCGTAACCGGCACCGCCAAACAAGTCAATGATTGCCTCCCATACTTCCGCCAAGGTGACTTCATATTCTGGCCCCAAAAATGAAAGGCTCCCACGCCCCAGGACACAATGCATATAAAAGTCGAATAGAGTCGCGTCAATGGTGGCTATGGTTGCCTTATGGGATTCTTCGGCTGCAGCTTTACCAGAAAGAGCTTCATCACGTTCTCTTTCAGCCTTCAGTAGCTGAGATTGCAGTCTTATAATTTCTAAGTCTTGAGAGCTGACTTTCTCTCGAAGCTGAACAGCGTCATCGCGGTATTTTCTCGTAACCTGCTGTTCTGCTTCGAGTTTCACCTCAATATCTCTCTGAGCAGCATGGGCGTCTCGAACTTGTTTTTGAAGCATTTCTTCTTTCTGAGAATAAGAAGTGGAAGAAGTAGCAAGCTCATTTTTAAGTCTTTCAACTTCAACTTCGAGCTTCCCATAACCATCGCTAATGCTTTTCATCTCCGCGTCATGCTGCTTACGCCATTTGTCCCACTCGGACTTATCATTCTCCATGGTCATCATCGCCTCAAGGTTCATATGGTTGACCCTTTGAAGTTCATCAACCAGCTTCTGCCATCCAGACATTCTTTCGATGTCAAGCTTTACAGCATCGACATTTTTCAGCATCGCCTGCTTATCAATGGGGACCAAATCCAAATCAAAACGCACTCCTTTCAGACACCAATTCGGAAATCGGCTCTGGAGTGTGGGAGGACCATCTCCAGCTTGGTACTGTGGCCTATTAATGATTGTCTGGATGTCAGAGTCCTTAAGGGCAGGAGAACCAGAAGATGTATTAGGAGGAATAGAAGCGGTAGTCTTTTCCGAGATATTAGATGTATCTTTCTCGCCAAGTCTGATCCGTTTGCTGGAATCATCGGAAGTATGACTCTTCCCCTTGTCATCGTAAGATTTCCTCTTGTAAGGATCGTCGCTTCTGCGGGAAGAGTCACGTCGCTCGTCCCTACTCCCATAGTATTCCTCATCTTCTCTCCGGCGACGCTCTTCATGAGCTCGCCTCTCATGAGCCTTTCTGGCAGCCCTCTCCTCATCAGTTTCCTTCACAACACCGATATAACTCCTAAAGTCATAAGCCTCACGGCTTCCGTAACGCTGGAATTTGTTGAAGTAAGAGCCGCTTCGCCCCATCAGAGAACCTGAAATTGAAGAAAAAGACCAGTTTTAGAAATTCTCAAATTGAAGAAGCTAAGTGCATATAAGTGCCAAAATTCTAAGTGTGTGTGATGTGCAAACTACGCCCGTCAGACTACAAACCACTTTTGGGTGTAGAAATGGCAATAAGTTGTGTGGAAGGCGTTGTGGTTTGTTGCAAAGAAGAAGTTGCTTCGACAACAGGAGGGACCACTTTAGAAACATCATCTTTAAAGAGCTCCTGAGAGGTTATCATGATGTCGCTCAGACTGTCAAAAGTATCATCGCCATGGTGCATGGGAGAATTATCTTTTTCAACTTCCACCTCAGCCGTCTTTTCAAGAGTGTGAAGATTTTCCTCCTCTTCAACAACCGGGGCAAGTGCTAACTTACTGGACGATCCAGCAATGTCGGTAGGAGTAGAACACTTTACCAATGAAGTCTCAGCGGTAAGATCTTGCGGTAAAAGTTCTTTAGCAGGAACAGGGGCATCTGACTCCTCAGCAGGAGAATCAGGGACTTCATGTGGCTGAGTGGAACGGGAAGGATGTAAGAGTCCAAATTCGTGGAGGAACTCATCTCTCAATAGAAATTGAACACTCCTCTCCTCAACCGGCACGGCCATAAGCCTCTCAAAGGTAGTCTTGTGACGAGGTTCCCTAGAGGGGGGAGGAAGCGCTGAAACAGTAGAAAAAGAAGTTAACACTTGACAATTTGGACTTCAAAGAATTTAGAAAACACAGGGAAAAGATAGATAATCGTACTTCCCACTCTCCAAATGGCGTAAAATCCCGGGGGACAACGAACAAAGAAAAACTGGCTCAGAAACCCAGGAACGCTTTCGGGAAGACCAATAATCAGTTTACGATTCCTGGCACTCCTTACAACTGTGATAGAGGGATGGTCTTTGTTCTTTGTAAATGAGCATAGAAAGCAAATTTCTCCAAAACTGGGAAAACGGTCCAGCATTCTCCTAAAAAGCACACACAGTCCCAGCAGGATGGCGTAGCCATTAGGATGAAGTTGAAAGGGGGAGATAGATAATCGAAGGAGAAGTTCTCGAAGACAGTCATTAAATGGGGGAATCGCTCCACTCAAGCACATTTGGCGGTTCACTGCGATAAAGCCGTGGGGCGGCCTATCAGCAGTGTCATTTACTCCAGGGTGCAAAGCGTCAGATTCAGCGATGCCAAACTGGGTGCATAGTTGACGGAAGACTTTATGACTCAGAGTGGTAGGAATCCTTTCCGGGGGATCATTCAGCGGGGTAGCAATTGGAAAAGCTTCTCCAGCTGATTCCAAGTCTTCTTGATGAGATGCCATTCTACACAATCAGCCGAATGTTCAAAAGTGAAGGTGCACGTTTCCTAAAAGTGTGAAGTGTTGTGCAAAACTAATGAAAATAAGAAAAAGCAAGTATAACTGGAATTAAACTAACTGACAATCAGTCGATTACGAGATTTCAGAACTTGTTAATGCTCAAGTGCAGTGTTAATGCAGACAAATCAGTTTTAGTTAACCATTACGATTTTGCTTTAATACTTCACTTGAGTTGGTTATTGTGTAGCATTTCACTCATACAGTTCATTTAATTTAATTTAATCTTTATCAACTAATCTGTCATTCGATGTGGGCAGTCGGTGGCAGTATATTCGTCCCAGTTTTTTGTAAATGTTATAACAGGCAGTTAGAATTATTGACAATCTACAAAAGAATGCAACAAGGTTCAAATAACTCAAGTCTCAACATTCGAGGCAGTGCAAAATTTGCTCAAGTTCTAATTCATTCTCGACTTTGCATGGGTCAGATTTTCCTCAAGTTCTAGCTCGGTCACGGCCTAAAAGATATGCTATGAATCAAGTTGAGTTGTAACTCTCCAATCGTACCACATTCAAGCAAAGTCTGAAGTGTTAAGTCGCAAAACGACTCAAATGGTTCCTGCGAGCTAGGGACAATTATTCTCTAAGTCGTAAGTCGTGGGGTTTAAAAGGGGACTTCAATTCTCTAAGTCGTAAGTCGTAACTCGGCTACGACTCAAAGCTTAGGTTGTTGTAAGTGATAAGTCGATCCAGAATTTAGTCCATCTAACTCCTGACTCGTTTGATCCCTAACTCGTTAACCATATATCCATCCAACTCCTAACCCTTAACTATCCAACCCGTTAACCCATTCACCGGTTAGCTTCTTCGTCAACCCTATTTCTAAACCACCACAGATCACAAATCATTACAAGCCATATCAAGCCACCTTAATTCCATGAATATCCTACATAGCAGTATTCGCAAGGACCGAGGGAAGAATTCATGGAGAAAGGTCGATAGCAATGGTCAGCGATTGGGAAAAGGGAGAAGACGCTTACGCGATGTAACTAGAAGTGGTTGGAGGTAAATCGAGTCGAAATCGCCTTTGGAAGCTTGAGATCTTGTTAATGGCAGATACGACTTAAAGCACGAGTGATAGGAAGAAGAAGATAAGAGGTACGACCTAAGCGTTTTATACCTCAAGTCGAAGGAATTGGAATCGACTCACACGAGCTAAAATGAATCGAAACACACGACCTACGACTTAGGCGTGTATTTCGAGGGGCAAATGTAAACCCTGAATTATCCACGACCTAAGATGAAACGACCCAGAATTTTGAACAAATTAAATTGAGAATATTTAATTAATTTTAAATATTTGAACGATGATTTAATTTGAATCCTCGATCGTACTTTGAATTTGGCGATTAAATTATAAAATTTAATCTATTGAATGCTGAATAAAAATTTAAATCTTCAATTTAAAAAACTGAAGAAAGATAATTCGAAAGCTTTTAAAATTCATATTGATAACACTGGAGATAATAGAAGTTTCAAAATGTAATTTCAAACTGTTTTGTTCAGATTTGAAATTTATATCGTTCGATCGATATTTAAAAATAGCCGTCCGAGGCACAGTCTCGTAATTCGACGAAACCAGTCCCATTGGGTCCGTAATATTGTATTATTACCGGGTTTCAAATTTCGTATTTTATGGAGTTTATATGTGAGCACACGACATATAAACGCATTGAAATTTTAAAACGAATTTGATTTAAATTTAAATTAATTATCTCCTAACTTTACGCCTAAACTCAAGTCGAGAATCACGGCTAAAATCATGCGAGCACGTTCTCTCTGTTTGATCACGTCGTTCTTCATTAATGGCCGACACCCCTATCGATTACAGAGAAAATAAAAATAAAATCAAAAACAGAAAAAAATGGCCAAAGCCTCTCGTTATAAAAAAAAATGTCGAGCAACTGTATCATGTTTTCCCTCTTCCCTTTCGATTTCTATCGACAGTTAAAAAAAAAGGAAAAAAAAAGGGCGCTGGCCTCAAATTGAAATCGCGTCTCTACTCGAAATCAAAGCACGTGGAGTTGGGGTGGTCGCGAATCACCTTGCTGATAGGGGAAGAGCACTCGAGGTCGCGGCAGGGCGGCACGCGCGTAGGCGATGGCTACGGCGTTCAGGAAGGGTCACGGGTGATGGGGCCGTAGTGGCGATTCGAGCAGCGACAAGCGGCGTTCAAGTGATGGCGGCGACGTCAACATCGGCATAGGGTTGCGCGATTTAAATCGCGGTGGCACGAGCGAAGGAGGATGGAGGCTCGCGACTAACCGTGGATGAAGGCGACGAGGCAGCGTGTGCTAAGGGCAGGCGTACGCGAGCTAGTTCGCGTGGGAGTCTTGATTCGATTTTCGAATTCGAGTCTGGGTCTCGATCTGGATTCGATCTTGGTTAGTGAGGTAATCATTTGGTTTTGTTCGTATGATTTAAATTATTAAGGGATAAAAAAAATATGTATGTAAGTTTACAGTAGAGGAAAGAAAAATAAAATAAAATGTAAAACCTGTATTTGATTATTACAGTAAGGTATTCTTTAGTTTGCAATTTAATTTTGAAATTTAATAAATTACAGTTGAGATTTAATTTTAATTAGGTAAATTTGTTAAGAGTAATCTGTTTAAGATTTAAAAGAAATCAGTTAAGATTAAAAGCAGTGGATTAATTTGTAAGAAGAAATTTATATAAGCAAAATGTTGGAAATATTCATGTAAATGAGATTTTGATTTAAAGTAAAAAGGAAGTTGGTTTAAATAAAATTATCAGCTAATCAAAACTACCAAACGAAAATTGGTTATTCGATTATCTCGAATATTAACGAAAATTGGTTATTCGATTATTTATACAAGGTATAAATCAAGAAAAATCGAGTCAGAGTGGAAATGGATTGCAAATAAAAGCTAAGGTGAGATTTTTCTCACTCAAAAATGAAAGTGGAATTTTCAGTTATTATTGACTGTTTGATTTCTATTTGGATGGGGTATTAGATATAGTAGGATATATCTATATATGTAGCAATATATACATATTGGCATATGTATATATTGGATTGATGATTTCCCGCCTCGTATAGCGGATGAGACCCTATTGCGCCGTTAGTAAGCGGATTTTTATAAAAACCCATATACCGCGATATTCCACCTCGAAGTGGAATGGTATTGTGCTAACGTCTTTGGATGCAGGGAAACAGGTTGGAGGGATCCAACTGGATTCCTCAACTGTATTTATTTATTTACAGATGTTGATATATATTCTGTTATCATATGATGATATATGATGTTTGATGTTGTGATGGACTAATTGATGCGTTGCATCATTGGATTCAAATTTTGAAATTTAAAAATAACGATGTTGATTTTAAAAGTGAAATTTTAAAAGTGATCTTTGAAAATATACGTTTATTTAAATTGTTGAATTGATTTACTTTAAATAGATAAACGTTAAAACTTTAAAGTTATAAAAGTTAAGATTTTGTGAATTTTAACAAAAAAGTAATTTCTTTTGAAATAAAGAGTTAAGAAATTTATAAAATGGTTTAAGTTGAGATTTTTGAATTATTAAACCAATGTATATAAAAGATGTATCAAATTGATATTTATCAATTAAAGTTATTGGAATTTTAAAATGAGTTTTATAAGTGATATGAAATTTATAATTATAAAATGTAAAGATATGAAATTTATAATTATAAAATGTGAAGATATGAAATTTATAATTATAAAATGTGAAGATATGAAATTTATAATTATAAAATGTAAAGATATGAAATTTATAATTATAAAATGTGAAGATATGAAATTTATAATTATAAAATGTGAAGATATGAAATGTATAGAATTATAAATTGTAAAGATATGAAATTTATAGATTTATAAAGTATGAAGTTGTAAATGAATGATTATAAGAAATTTACTTATAAATTGGATTTTTGCTTTTAAATGGAATATTGATCGGATTGTTAATAAAGAAGATTTATAAATCAAAGTTGTTAAAAAAATATAGAAATAGGATTTATAAACGTTGTTTTATAAATTCAAAAATCAATGGAGTTTGATAAATTAAATGTAGGAGGTCATTAAAGAAGATATATTCGCGATTTTGGATAGCGAATCTTTATTGAAATAAAATGTGTAGAGATGATTGAAATTTGGTTAAGTGAATTATATTCACGATTTTGGACAGTGAATATATTCTTAAGGAAAATGGATATGTTCTGGAGAAACAATATTATAAAATGAAGTAATTGTTTTAAAAGATGTTTTAAAACGTGTTAAAATATCGAAATCATAGATTTCAACATTTATTGTTGAAATAGACGTTTTCGAGAAATAAGGAAATGATGGACTATAACACTGTTGTTATAGTAAATGATTTCCGAAAGGAAATGTTTTGATGTAGTATTGGGATTTATATATCTATCTTAAATTCGAATCCCTATACTAGTGATTTTGAGTCGTCGTAACGATGTTTTACGCAACATTCGTTTTGACTCAAATAGATGTTAAAATTAATGATTTCCTTAAAGAATGAATATATATACTTAATATTGATTTAAGTATATTGAATATTTTCAAATGTTGAAAATAAATAGATTTGCGAAATACTTATTTTTGAATAAGTATGGAAATACTTTTCCAAAATGAAATGAAACGTTTTGAGATTTTATCTTCTTAAAGATAAATCGAAAATGAATATTTGAAAACGATTGAAAATCGTATATCAGTAGATATTTTGAAATATAAATTCAATATGGAGTTTATAAAGGAAAGGGAAACTGTTTAGAAAAATAAACGTTGATTTATTTTTGAAGTGTGGAAATTTTATATCTAGTAAAGATATTTTTGAAGATGAAATAATTTGGGAAAATTATTTGGAATCTGATGATGTTGCGCATCTTTATTGATAGTTAAATAACCGACTATCAGTAATTACCTTGGATATGGTATTTGTTGTGATTAGATGAATTTGAATGCCACACTTGTTTTTGAATAATCGCTCACTATTCGGGTTAGCCGGGAAAGGACCATGGGGTCGTATAACCCATTCCGAATATGTGATACGTCGTTATGAATTGCATTCGAAGACCGGTGTTGAAGACCGGATATTTTTGAAAACGGAAGGATTACCGTCGAGTTACTCTACATCGGCGACCCCGATCGCTTCCAATCCAGTTGCATCGCGAAGTATTCGACAAAATGAAGCCAACGCTTTTCGTTTCGTAATTTTCCGACCTCGCAGCAAAAATATATGCAATTTTAAACATTACACGATTTGAATATAAATAAATTTCAATTTTCTTTTATTATTAAACCTCCTGCAAATCTCGGCCGTAGATTTTGAATGATGGAAATCTGGCCACGCGTGCGCGCACTTCTTCTCCCCAGTTTCACGAATCGCGACCAAACCCATAGAAGCCGCCTCCTAACCCTAATGTCGCATCCACCAACGACGCATTTCAGGTTGATCGAAGACCTTCATTCGAAGGCTCACAACTCCCTCTACCTTCGCCGTGAGGGACGTGAAACTCGATGGCCCCCCTTGTCTCGTATTCCATGCACGAACGTTGGACGTTCGAGGCCACATTGCCATCGATTTATTCGCTTATACTCGATCACCACCGGTCAGAATATAGATCTCCATAAGCTCTATAACTTCCTAGTTGGAAGATTGTGAAATCATTGAGTGGATTGGAAGATAAAATGGGAAGACGATCGTTGCTTTCTGGCCGTTAATTACATAAGAGGCGGCTGCGTTTGTAACTAGGGTTTAGTTTTTCTTTGCAAAATGAAGAGAGAAGGGGCTTTTATAGAAAACCGACGAACACTATTCACTTCTAAATTTTCGAACTCCGATTTACGCACGGTGACTAGCATTTCTGTGGTTTATCCCGCGTTCTGGACTCAATGGAAAAGGTTTCGGAAGCTAATTCGATCGTCTGTGCGAGTTATGAAATAAAACGATCAATTTAAATTAACCGATTTCGAGGCGTTTTGGTTTGCCCTGGACAAACGGTACATCCGATTGACACGAAATTTGAAACCATATAATAATATCACATTACGGATCCGATGAAACTGGTTTCGTCGAAATCCGAGACTGTTCGAAAATTGGCTATTTTTACAGTCGATAATTAAATATTAAAATATTCAATTTTCACAGATTAACTCCAAATTCAATTTTAAAAGTTCTATAACCTTTCTATAACTCCAGTATGATTAAATAAAATTTTACAAATCATTTTCAATCATATTCAACTCGATTTACAATTATTTCTGGAATTTCAATTATTAATTTATCGATTTAATTGACCAAATTAAATCCAATATCCTTTAAATAAATTATTCGACTTATTAAATTCATTTATTAATATTTAAAATCAATTAAATATTCGAATTTTAATTATCAAAAATTCTGGGTCGTTACAAACTTCCCCCCTTAAAAGAATTTCATCCTCGAAATTACCAAGTAAGGAAAAGATACAAAATCCGTTAATTTCTCAAAACAAACTGTTCAAATTAGATTTTCAAATTTCTTAAGTGTTTAACTTTCCCAAAATTCATAGTTAAACTTTTTACAACATTTTTACTAAGTTTTCCAAAATTTTCAAATTTTCCAATTTCTCAAAAATATTCTAACGCCTTAAATTTTCGAAAAATTTCGCCATAGCCTCCTTTGCGCGGCTAATACGGTACGACTACAAAACGTCCCTATGGACTCTCAGATTTCAAAAAGAAAAGAAAAAGCCAAGCGGCTAGACAAGAAATCATCAAATTTCATATTGAAATTCAAATACTTACCTTTTGTCGAGCAATTCAAACTTATCTTTGAAATCAAATCCAATTCCTTTATAAACCTGTATGTCCTACTAGCCATAATATCTAGTTATAACATTCAAACCATTTTGCAAATTCCATTACAAAATTTTTTTTGATACTTACTTCTTATACATTTTTACTTCACTGTTGAAGTTATATATCTATTTTCATTCAATTTTACATTTCAATTTTCATTTGAATTCAATTCACAATTCCAATCTAATTTGGATTCAGTTTAACTTCTGAATATTGAATTTTATCGATTATCTTTCATTCACAACTGCATCATTTTAAATTAGTTTCATTTACTAATTTATCACAAATTGTAATTCACTTTATTCAAATTTGTTTTCAACATTCAGTTTCAATTCCAGTTTTATTCTTTCGTTCATTCCCAAAATTTATTTTCAATTTGCCATTTTGGTTTATAACCACTCATATTAAACTGGATTTCAAATTCCATATGAATTTAATTCATTTCACTTTATTTAATTTATTCACTTATACTTAATTTAATTTAACTCCATCCTTTAAATTGAATTTATTCTATCAATTCAAATTGTATAAGTTATCAACTTAATAATATTTCATAAATATTTCTACATAGTATTCCAGAGTTTACCAACATTTCAAAAACCATTTTTGAAAACAGTTCAAATTATCCTTTGAATTTTCTAAAAAAAAATCCAAATTTTCAAAACAACCTCCATTTAAAACAATTTGGCAGCAATTCCTCTTTCGGAAACCCGAAAATGAACACCGGTGATGCTGCAGTCATTACCGAAGTTATTTTCCAGCGACCGAAAAGAGTTTAGAGCTTTTCATCTCTTCAAAATACTTTTCAAAACCTTTGAAATTCATTTTCAAATCAAAAAGGAATTTAAATTTCCAAATCTCCAAAATTTTCAAATTCTTTTCAAAACATTTCCAAAAACTTCTCTGGAATCCCGTTTTAAATTACAATTCACATTTATAATTTACATTCTTTAAATTTCATTTGTATATGGATTTATTTCTTAACTTTGGAGTTATGATTTCAATTTCTTATTCAATTTTAGTGATGATAATTCACTATTATTACTTCCTAACATCCATGCAACCATATACTATAGTACTTTATAGAAAAACATTTCTTTTCTATACAAAAATAGTTTTGGGCAAAATTATCTCATTTACCCTATTTAAAACAATACTGTGCCGAATTGTTCTATACAAGTGTTTAGGGATCCCTATCGATAGAGTTGTACGGACAATACCGACCAGAATCCATATACCACTCAACAAACCAATCATCACAATATAAAACAATTTTATATTCACTAACAAATACGCACTCGTATCTATTATTACTCTCAACTCATTCTAGAGTACTACTGACTCTATCTCTAATGAGTAACACCCAACAGAGCAGGGTTGTCGCTTAACCATATGCTCTGATACCACACTGTCAAGACCCGCAAATCCGTACCCTTGATTAAACACTAATCTCCATTGATTAACTCAAGAGGCATGGAAATACGAACCCTGAGGGTTTAAGAAAAAGAAAAAGGCAGAAGAAGAAGAAGATAGAAGAAAAAGAGAAGAAAGAAGAAAAAGAAAGAAGGAGAACAACAGAACAACAACAGAAACAGAACAATATCAGAATCTCACATATCGCAGCGGAACAATATATAATAGATAAACACTAGTCTTTTAAACAAAGAACTATATCAGTTTATACATACATCAATCAGAGTCAATATACAACAATGGACAGTTATATAAACTTGTCCTCATACAGAATACACAGCGGAATAAATATTATTAGATACAAATACTACGTCTCGTCATCCAGCTTTCTTCCAAAGCTCCAGAATATCCTGATAATATAACTCTAGGCTGCTCGTGTGGAAATTGGTGGGCACCCAGAGTTTAGAAGGGAACAATAAACTCCGAGTCAGTCATGGTGACTGGTGTGAGATCGTAAAACAGTTATTTTTCACAAAGAAAATAAAACAAATTCGCAATGCTTTTGGAAAATGAAACTACCATAAGACCTCCCGCCACACACACAATGCAAACGCAGAATTGGAGGAGATTTCTTATGATAGTCAAAGATGCTTACTACGCAAAATCAAATCATTTTGATATTATTATTAGTGCATAATGTAGAAAACATTTCGAAAGTATAATATTAATCTTAGCCAACATACGACCAGTATCGTATGCCTACTATAGCTACTATGTTCAATAGCAGGTTACCACCACATTCCATAGCAGGTAATACAACTAAAACCGTACAAGTCACGTATTGTTTCTTTGGATTTCCAACAAATGGTCAGGCTAAGGAACTTCCTATGCCACGATGGGTACGTCCCTGGAATAGACGACCCGATAACCTAACGTTACGGTTAGATCTCTGCCAACACAAGGTCGGGTTACCTCTGCAAAAATAGGTAACTACTGACACGTGTATGCCATCCCCCGATCGTAACCGATCTTCCCGAGGATCCCCGATTTCCAACAAACCACATCAAAATAATAATGCAGCAACCACATAGGATAAGTATCTGGGCTCCATACCATGATACCACCTCTATCCAGAAGGAATGACATACACTAAGGGGCGCTACTCCCTAGAACCTTGCTGCATCCTTCCTATTTCGACCATTTCCGGGGTGTGAGGCTCGACGAAGTCTCGTCCACAAAGCTACGCTTTTCAAAAGCCATGCTTCGGGTCAAACAAATGATCAACCTATGATCACAAAGATATAAGATAAAACAAATGATCATATCGCAAATGATCAAACACTGATCATTTCACAGCAACACTCAGTATGCCACGTTACCAAATTGGGAGTATATCGCTGATAAATTTCAACTACATAACCTCTGAGCTCGTACGTCTCAGAGAAGGGTGTTAAGCTAAGAGAATAAATTCTCCGCCACCAACAGAAATGTATTTGAAAGAAATCAGCTTTATATCTCAATTTGTAACGTCAGACATACAATCCATACAAGTCTGTTCCGGGATCGAACAGAACCGAAGGCACTTCTCACGAAGCCCTTGCAATTCCGGATAATTTTCAATCACGTCAGGACTTCCCGTCACTAAGGGTGATAAAACCTCTAAATCGAAGATCAGCCGATGTAGAGTAACTCGACGGTAATCCTTCCGTTTTCAAAAATATCTGGTCTTCAACACCGGTCTTCGAATGCAATTCATAACGACGTATCACATATTCGGAATGGGTTATACGACCCCATGGTCCTTTCCCGGCTAACCCGAATAGTGAGCGTTTATTCAAAAATAAGTGTGGCATTCAAATTCATCCAATCACAACAAATATCCATTCAAGGTAAATATTGATAGTCGGTTATTTAACTATCAATAAAGATGCGCAACATCATCAGATTCCAAATAATTTTCCAAATTATTTATCTTCCAAAAATATCTTTACTAGATATAAAATTTCCACACTTCAAAAATAAATCAATATTTATTTTTAAACAGATCCCCTTTTCTTTTATAAATTCCATATTGAATTTATATTTTCAAATATCTACAGATATACGATTTCCAAATCGATTTCAACATTCACTTTCAATTTATCTTTTCAAAGATAATTCTCAAACGTTTATTTCATATTGGAAAAACATTTCCCTACTTATTTAATAATAAGTATTTCACAAATCTATTTATTTTCAACAAATGAAAATATTCGATATACTTAAATCAATAATTAAGTATAAATTCATTCTTTAAGGAAATCATTTACTATAACAACATTTATTTGAGTCAAAACGAATGTTACGTAAAACATCGTTACGACGACTCAAAATCACTAGTATAGGGATTCGAAAATTAAGATAGATATATAAATCCCAATACTATATAAAACATTTCCTTTTGGAAATCATTTACTATAACAACAGTGTTATAGTACACTATTTCCTTATATTTTCGAAAACGTCTATTTCAACAATAAAATGTTGAAATCTATGTATTCGATATCATAATACATTTTAAAAACATCTTTAAAATGTTTAACTTCATTTTCAATGTCACTTTTCCAAAACTATCCATTTTACTTAACGATATATTCACTATCCAAAATCGTGAATATACTTCACTAATTACATTTCACTATTTTCTACATATTTTATTTAAATAATAATTCGCTATCCAAAATCGCGAATATATCTCCTTTAACAACCTTCTATATTTAATTTATCAAATCCAATTGATTTCGAATTTATAAAACAACGTTATAAATTCTATTTCTATTTTATAACAACTTCGATTTGTAAATCTCCTTTATTAACAGGTTCGATCAATATTTCATTTGAAGGCAAAAACCCAATTTATAAGTTAATTTCTTATAAATCTCCTATTCGACATTTTCATCCATTTTATAACTTCACAATTTATAATCTATAAATTTCATTTACTTACGAATTCCATAAATATTTCATTTTTTACACTTATAAAAACTCATTTTACAATTCCAATATTTTGATTTATAAATATCAATTTTTATAAATCTTTTTATACAAATCGTTTATAGTTTTTTCAAAAATCCCCACTTAAACCATTTTATAAATAAATCAACTATTTATTTCAAAAATCACACTTTGGTTAAATTTCACCAAAAATCTTAACTTTTATAACTTTAAAATTTTAGACGCTTATTTATTTGAAATAAATCAATTCAAAAATTCAATAAAACGTCTATTTTCAAAAATCACTTTAAAAATCCTTTTAAAGTAAAAGTCGTTATTTTTAAACTTCAAAACTGAATCCGATGATGCAACAGCATCAATTAGTCAATCATAACATTCAGTATCATATATCAATATGATAACAGCATATACAACAAATATCTGCAAATAATAATATTGGTGAGGAATCCAGTTGGACCCCTCCAACCTGTTTTTCCTACATCCACAGACGTTAGCACAATACCAATTCCACTTCGAGGTGGAATATCGCGGTATATGGGTTTTATAAAAATATCCGCTTACTAACGGCGCAACAGGGTCTCATCCGCTATACGAGGCGGGAAATCAATCAATCCAATATATACATATGCCAATATGTATATATTGCTATATATATATAGATATATCCTACTATATCTAATATCACATCCAACAGCAATCAATAACTGCAAAAATTCCACATTCAATTTGAGTGAGAAAATCTCACCGTGATTTTCTAATAGCAATTTATAGCGTTTATTTCGAATGAAATTAAACGGACGTTTAATTTCACTCAAAATTTTCATTGACCCCGATCGCTTCCAATCTAGTTGCATCGCGAAGTATTCGACAAAATGAAGCCAACGCTTTTCGTTTCGTAATTTTCCGACCTCGCAGCAAAAATATATGCAATTTTAAACATTACACGATTTGAATATAAATAAATTTCAATTTTCTTTTATTATTAAACCTCCTGCAAATCTCGGCCGTAGATTTTGAATGATGGAAATCTGGCCACGCGTGCGTGCACTTCTTCTCCCCAGTTTCACGAATCGCGACCAAACCCATAGAAGCCGCCTCCTAACCCTAATGTCGCATCCACCAACGACGCATTTCAGGTTGATCGAAGACCTTCATTCGAAGGCTCACAACTCCCTCTACCTTCGCCGTGAGGGACGTGAAACTCGATGGCCCCCCTTGTCTCGTATTCCGTGCACGAACGTTGGACGTTCGAGGCCACATTGCCATCGATTTATTCGCTTATACTCGATCACCACCGGTCAGAATATAGATCTCCATAAGCTCTATAACTTCGTAGTTGGAAGATTGTGAAATCATTGAGTGGATTGGAAGATAAAATGGGAAGACGATCGTTGCTTTCTGGCCGTTAATTACATAAGAGGCGACTGCGTTTGTAACTAGGGTTTAGTTTTTCTTTGCAAAATGAAGAGAGAAGGGGCTTTTATAGAAAACCGACGAACACTATTCACTTCTAAATTTTCGAACTCCCATTTACGCACGGTGACTAGCATTTCTGGGGTTTATCTCGCGTTTCGGACACAATGGAAAAGGTTTCAGAAGCTAATTCGATCGTCTGTGCGAGTTATGAAATAAAACGATCAATTTAAATTAAACCGATTTAAATCGATTTCGAGGCGTTTTGGTTTGCCCTGGACAAACGGTACATCCGATTGACACGAAATTTGAAACCATATAATAATATCACATTACGGATCCGATGAAACTGGTTTCGTCGAAATCCGAGACTGTTCGAAAATTGGCTATTTTTACAGTCGATAATTAAATATTAAAATATTCAATTTTCACAGATTAACTCCAAATTCAATTTTAAAAGTTCTATAACCTTTCTATAACTCCAGTATGATTAAATAAAATTTTACAAATCATTTTCAATCATATTCAACTCGATTTACAATTATTTCTGGAATTTCAATTATTAATTTATCGATTTAATTGACCAAATTAAATCCAATATCCTTTAAATAAATTATTCGACTTATTAAATTCATTTATTAATATTTAAAATCAATTAAATATTCGAATTTTAATTATTAAAAATTCTGGGTCGTTACAGGAACAACAAGTACTTGCATCCATTTTTTACTCAACAGCATTGCTTAAATTTGTAAAATGATGGTGGATGTATAACTTTTGTATTGTAAACCACTGAGAAATCAGTGTGAATCAATAATAAAGAACTATAAATCTTGTGTTCTCTAATGCTATAAAATGCCTGTCTCATTTCGATATGCAAGTATTTTTCAAATTTGCTAAAATGTCGATTTAATATTGCAGGCTACCAAAGCAAAGCTTACCTATTCAACGCATCACAGTGCTCAGCGATTCCTACAAATCACTCAACAATGTCAAATCACGAAAGAAGTGCTATTCACAAACAGTTGATGATTCCACCAAAGTGGGCACCTTCCTGACTCTTGCTAACTAATTGCGATCGTTTGTGCAAACAAACATCTGGTAAAGTAGCTGGCGTCTGCCCCGTGGATTCACTCAACGATAAAGTACACTTCTCTGGCAAAAAGCAAACAACTTGCAAAAGAATGGCACATGTGCTTGAAGTTATAACGGGGAATCGCTAAGAAGCAGATGGTGGAAGGACACAAGCAACAAAGCCCTCTTCGAAGGCACAACTCTTCGGAGGAGACCTCTTCGGGGGCAAAAAGACTTCTTCGTAGGCAAGAGATTGCTTCGGAAGCACAAGCCCTCTCCGGAGGCACAAAAACAAAGACTTCTTCGTAGGCAAGAGATTGCTTCGGAAGCACAAACCCTCTTCGGAGGCACAAAAACAAAGACTTCTTCGTAGGCAAGAGATTGCTTCGGAAGCACAAGCCCTCTTCGGAGGCACAAAAACAAAGACTTCTTCGTAGGCAAGAGATTGCTTCGGAAGCACAAGCCCTCTTCGGAGGCACAAAAACAAAGACTTCTTCGTAGGCAAGAGATTGCTTCGGAAGCATAAGCCCTCTCCGGAGGCACAAAAACAAAGACTTCTTCGTAGGCAAGAAAATTGCTTCGGAAGCACAAAGCTCTCTTCGGAGGCACACTTCACCAAGCTTGAAGTGCCAAATCAAAGCCCTCTAACGAGGCACAAGCCCTCTTCGGAGGCACAACTCTTCGGAGGAGCCCTCTCCCGAGGCACAACAAAAAAGTCCTTTCCCAAGGCATAAGCTAAAAAGCCCTCTTTGGAGGCACGAAGCCTTCTTCGGAAGCACTAAAACAGATAAAGCCCTCTTCAGAGGCCCGCTTTACCGCGTAGGAGAATTCACTTCTCAAAAATATGAAGTGACCATCTCCGAAGGTTGAAGCGTAAAAACTTCTCCAAAAAAAACGAGACACGCTCCATTAAAACATAATAATTTTTCTCTCAAAAATGGAATAGTTATTCTCCAAAATAAGAGTACAAGTCTCGTCAAAGCAAAAGATATTACAATGCACTTGTGTATGGGGGCAATATCATACAATATAGCTACATCAACAAAAGTAGTATTCAAGCAACATACCACAAGCTCATTACAATATCACGCAAAAAAGATGTAGAATAAATAATGTGGAATAAATGCATTCTCAAACACAGACAAAAAGTTTGTACAAGTAAAAAGAATCGTTTATTCTACACTAAAACAAGAAATAAATGCGTTCTTACATACACAAGAATTTGTACAAATAAAAGAATTATTTTATTCAATACTATGAAAATTCTTTACATGTGCAGATCTCAAAAAACGGGGACCGATACCCGCACAATCTCCGGTCAATACATGCAAAAAGCAGAAAGCAAAACAAGAAGCGTAAAGTCCAGCTCATCACTCCTTCCCGCCACCTTTAGAACCTTTGCCCGGTTTGATAGTCAGTTTTTGAATCCGGCGTGGACTGGTCAGGGAAGAAGGAGGAGTAGTCGGATCCTCTTCTGTTTTATCTTCTCCAACTGGAGTGCTTTTCTTCTTCTTCCTCATTGCGCGCTTCCCTTTCCTCTTCGAAGAAGACTCACTTCCCGGAGTAAGCAACGTAGAAAGTTTTGTGTCGTCATCATAAGACTGCTCCGGGGTCTTCTCACTGTCCTCGAGTTCTCCTGCCTTCTGCTCTTGAGAAGCAAGTGGATCATCCAAGCCTCGAAAGGCTTCTATTTGCTCTTCCTGCGACCCTGGTTGAGAAGCAGGAGTGACTTGAAGAGATGGAGGAGGAACAGCTGGAAGAGGAGAAGTTGGTGCAACATTCGGTGCTTCCGCTGCAAAAGAAAAGAAGTTAAAATCAGTACTCTCCGAAAAAAGAGAAGATATTGGATCATCAGGACTTAAGTAATAAACGAGAAATTCATCAAGTTCAATTGAATCGAATGAGCAATCCACTTGAGCCAGATCTGAATCAAAGTTACCTGGAGAAGTCGGTTTTATCACTTCAATTTCAAATTTTCCAGCTTCAATGTCTTCCTGGCTCTTCTCCTCAGCATGAATAATGGGAGACTCGATAATGGCAGACTTAACTTCAGCTTTTGCAGGAGGTGGAGAATAAGAGTTGGAGCCTATGATATCAACGTCGGCCGAAGTCGAAGTACGGGCAGTGGCAGTTGGAGAGACTCTCTTTTCCGGATGTTCCCCTGTCGCTGCTTCAGCTCTAACTTCAGCAAGTTGCTCCTTTCCTCTGGCAAGAGCGGCACGAGTTTCATTATCAAAATAATGTGCCTCAAGCTCTGTAACGACCCGACCTTCCACTACCGGAAAATCGCATCACTATGAAGAAAGAAAAGGGTGAGAAATAGAAAAGATAGAGAAGAAAGAAGAAAACACACCAGAATCTCAACAGCGGAACGAATGAAATATAATATATCACATAAAAGATTATATAATATCATATATATCAGAGTTACACAGATAATACAACACATACTAGACAGTTATAAACACCTGTCTAGTTAATACAACTCGATACATCTCAATACAATACAGAGATACAACACAGCGGAAATACAGATAAACACTAACACACCGGAATCACTATATATCTATACGCTGAAGCCTCCTGCTCCATTTCTCCTCCAGAATACGTCAAAGCTAACCTGAATCCCTTGGCTACCCGTAAAAATTTGGGTACCCGAGAGTTTAGGAAAAACAGAAAAATAAACTCCGGGTCAGACATGGGTCTGGTATGAGTAACAGGTTAAAGTTGTTTAACTTTGAAAAACCTTTGAAACAAAAGGTATCACGTAAGACATCCCACACATAAACATGGAAATGTTTTTACCTTACGCTAACCATACATTTGATAGGAAATCCAGTTATATTATAATAGGTCTAGGGTTTTCAAGTAAAATACAGAAATAGCTGAAATGCTTACATCTCACATTTCAACATAGTTGGGCACAATCAAAACGTACGGCGCTTATTGGAGATTGGATTCCATACAATGGCAGGGCTACTGGGGTACCGCCCGTCACAGTACGTGGTCTAGATCACCGTACCGAGAACCCACCCTAAGTTCCCTGCAACACAAGGCCGGAACCATCCCTTACTAGACAGTTCCAAACGAAACAACCCCGGCGGTTGTAGCTACTAAACCGCCCACACAGCCGAATAAAAAGGGACTCTAGACAGGGGTATATCTCGCTCTCAAGTGGGTGCTACCCACGAAGCCTTGCTGCACCTCCCCTGTTTTAGCCATTCCCGGTTGATGAGGCTTGAGGTTACGATTACCTTTAGAGAACACATCTCTTAGAATGCTCATCGCCCGCCTGACGATGTTCTGAAAGCATTCGATCCATATAAGTTCGTTCCGGGTTCGAACGAAACCGAAGGCATTATCTCGTTACACTCGTATTGGAATCACCCTCAGAGTTAACGACAATAACCCTTGCAATTTGAACCACCATCTCGAATCTATAAGTACTATCTCCGTCAAACTCATTACGGAATCACCCACAGAGTTATACTGACGAATAGTTCTTATACCTCGAGTCTTCACTTGCTCCATTTGGATTTCACGACCTAACGTTATTTTGGATCGATGTGGTATTCGGGTCTCCAGACCTAGAATCCCGGTATACGGAAACCCGATCCCGGTCTCATCGAAATCCAAACCGTATCTTTTAAGGCCAAGTTGTTTTAAAGGTTTAAAACAATTCAATTTATTATCTATATCAACACAGATAGATAAAACACACTATAACAATGGAGAATAACATCATCATCATAAACAGATAATCCATATTATCTACTCAAATAGATAATCAATATCATCATACTTAACCAAGCATCCATAACACAATAGATATATCTCTGAGATCACAATCAATCATGGAAATCAATATCATCCATCATATATAAACAAAGATTAATAATCACCTCATTTTATAATTAATTTAAAATGAAATAAACTAATTACAAATCTTTAATTAATTTAAAGTAAATTAAATTAATTACTCCACCATTATTAAACTTGCTTATACTTCTATTAATTAATTATCAATCAATTAATTAATCATCATCCAATTATTCATTTTAATTAATTATCCTCGATTAATTATCTTTAATTACATTTAAGGTAAATTATCTTTTAATTATTTTTAACCAAATATAGGAAATAACCTTTACCTTACTTCATTTATTAATTAACCTAAATTAATTACATGACTTAATTTATTTTATTAATAAATCTCTTCCTTTATTAATTAATTCCAAATAAATTCATTCTAAGATTTCAGCATTTATAATAAATGATCTCTAATTACATTTACTATTTAATTCTATTACATCAAGTAATTAACTTTTAATTAGTTATTTTATTTCTTAATTTTTATTAAGAAAACTAATTTCCAAATCACATATATTAATCACCTTGATTAATAACATACAGTAATTAATTATCCTTAATTCATTACTCCCAATAAACAGATTTAATTAATCCCTTGATTAATTTCAAGTAATTATATCCAAATTACTTCTATTAACGAATCATTATCCAATTAATTACATCCTATAATTATTCATCAATTACTTTCCTAAGTAATTATATCTCCCAATTATCAATTGATTAATCCAAATTAATTAAACTAAATTAATTAACTCAGATAAATCAAATTACCCAATTAACTAAAGTGAGTAATTAATTTCTTACTTAATTCCCATTAAGTAATTTCACTTAAACATTTACAAATGTTGATTATCAAATTAATTAATCTAATTAACTATTTAAAAATCAATTATATTAATTAATCATAAAATGATCTAGTTAATGACATTCATTATTATTTATTAATTACTTTATCTTAAATAATAACTTACAATTTCCTTATTATTAATTATAAGTTCCATTAACCCTTCATTAATTAATTAAAGTCAAATCTATGATTCTCCATTACATATTAATTACTTAACTCATTATTTACTTTAATTAATGCATTTAATCTTATAATTACTAATTTAATCAATATCAATTTATCAATTTACATTCAAATTATCTTAATGGTTAAAGAATTTAAATCTTTAATCTTCATTTACTTAAAGTAAATTTATTTCCCATTTATTTACTTTAAATTTCCACTACAATATGTTGAACATTTATTTTACTCTTCCCTTTTTAATTTTCATTTTAAATTCCCGATTTAAACGATCACTATTTAAACTTAAATCACTTTAAACTAACTTTTTTTAAAAACTTTAAATTATAACTTAAAGCAATTCCTTTGTTACGAAAGAATTTTAAATCTAATTCCCTCAAATTCAAAATATTTAAACTTATTTAAATTATTTTAAATTTTAAACTTCTTTCATTTCAAAACTGGAATTTAAACATTCCTTTGGACTCAGTTAAACTTTGACTTAAATTTTAAAACCCATACTTTAAAAACTGGGAACAAGCTACAGGTTACAACCCTGTAAACCAAACTACCCGAGTTCACCCAAAATACTTCGAGAAAAACATGAATTTACTCGAGAAGAACAAGAATTTACTCGAGTGAATCTCGAGTTCTCCTCTCTACCAACCCAGATCACCAGAGCACCCCATCGTGCACGTGCACGGCGTCGATCGCCACTTCCAGTCGACCACGACCCTCTCCACAAATCGGCGATCGCTTCCACATCCTATCCCAACCCTCCGATCAACCACTCACGCTCGCGATCGAAAACGAGCTCTCAATCAAAACCTGGAAACATGCAAACGATATCGTCTCGAAACCTGGCAACGCAAAAATCCCACTCCTCCGACCACCGTAAGAGTTGAAACTCCGGCCACCTCCTCGTCTACCTCCCCTCTACGAAAACCCCAAGGCACGCTACACTCGGTCCTCCCATGAGTTCGAACGAGACGAAAGACATAAGCCACGCAAAACTAGGTTTACGAAAATGAAAACGTTGCCATCGTCTCCACGTTGATCTGACCACCTCGACTCCATTTTTTCTAGCTTCATCCATCACTCCTCTACCTCTCGTCCAACCCACAACGATTCCAGTCGAAGAGGTAACCCACAACACACCAAAATGCCTATAACAGTAAAACCAAAACTGCTCTTAACCCCTAGTATTAAAAATTATAAATCTTGTCTTAAAAATCATGGTTTTGTATGTAGAATCGATTTATACTCCTGAATCCTTAAAATCAGAGTTTTGATTTAAACATATATAAAGTTGTATTTTGCTTTCTTGGTTCCCAGGGTAAATTATAGGTTGATTCATCTTTACTAGATTTTTAACAACTAGATTATAGCCAAACAAACAACTTTTGTTTACTTCCTACATTCAAACAATTAGTAGATCAAGTGGTGAGGGATTTGTTTACTAATCTACTCAAAGAGATATCATCAGATAACAGAGTATCAAAGGTAACAGATATACATAGATTTGCACAAACATATATACCAAAATTCACATTATCACAGAGAAACAAACACTACATTAACTTAAGTTATATTTTTAAACAAAATGTTACTCACCTCGATTCAAAAAGAAGAACAGAGCCTCTTGTTTGAGAGATTTGAAAACTTTTAAAACTGGCCTTGCATTAGCTTTTTAAAACTTGAGTTGCCCCTTTGAAATGCTGAAGAAATAGCTGAGAGATTTTGAAGACTTTGAATGCATGTAGATTATTGAAAGAATGCAGGCAGGCCTTTCTTTCTTTGAAAATGGTTGTTTAAACTGAGATTTTGTTGGAGTTTTAAAATGGAGTATGCCTCAGATTTTTTTTGCTCGAGACAGATATGCAAGTTGGTATGTGAAAGAGTTTACAGGTTGATATTTAAGAAACAGGGTATCATTTTTCTTTAGGCAAAACAGTGTACAAGATGTACAAATTTCAGAGATGGTTTCTTTGCTTATGGCCGAGATTACATACTTTTGTACTTAGAAAAGATATTGCCTTACTATCATTTAATGCTATGTCCTTTATGCATGCTATTTACCTTACCAGCCTACATTTTATACTTATCTATATTTTTTTCCTTGCCTGAGTCTTACTCTACAAGCTACAAGTAAAAATACATTTTACTTTGCCTTTGATTCTTTTTCTTACACATTTTCTTCTTACCAGCCTACACTTTATTTGATTTTGTTGTACTTAAGACTGCCTGCCCATGTCATATTCGAGCCACTTGGTTTACATACTTATCCTATACAAGTATATTTTTCAAGCTTACTTAGCTATGCAGTTTTCAAGTTTGAATGCAAATGAATGTTATCCCTACCAGGTTGTTTGATTTGTTTTATAGTGTATTTATTTCTTTGACTATGCAGATTTAATTTGAAGGCTGGGAAATCATTCTTATGTATTTTCTTGCCTGGTTTACATTTTGAAATGTAATAGAATGTTGTTTTCTTTTGTTTGTTTCCTTGCTTATGCAGATTCTTGGTTTGAAAATGAAATGTCAGTGAATGATATTTCTAACATGTTATTTGATTATTTAGTGTATTGGTTTTATAATTTACAAACGATAAAATTTAACTTATGTATATTTTACCTTTCCTTGTTTGATATATTAACTTTATTACTTGTTTTATTTTACTTTAGTCAAGTTTGCTTTAAAATATAGGTGAAGTCATATATTCTACTTTCATCTATTAATTTCATATGTACATTCTTATTTATTATTTTAAAATAAATTACACATTTAACAATTTGAAATGATTTATAAAAGAAATTATATCTTTACTATAACTACTTACTTAATATTATATACTAAAGCTAGAACAAGTTTTAAAACTATTTAAACATTTATCTTATATATTTAAACCTATATTTTATTTATTTGATAGCTTTGAAAAGACCTAATATTAAATAAATGATAATTCCCAAATCACTAAAGAAATATTAGAAGTTTGGAAACATAATTAATTAGTTTTTAAAAGATAAAACTCACCAATACAATAATTAATTAAAGAAAAGTATTCATTTAAGTCTCATAAATCCATGATATATCAAAACAATTTAATATTTAATATAAATTATTAAATGTTTATTGCTCGAAATTCCGGGTCGTCACATTCCTCCCACCTTAAAAGAATTTCGTCCCCGAAATTTAAAACAAAGGTAATTTAATAATCTATTTAAGATTTAAATTTTAAAATACAAGCATATATCAATCATAAGCTAACAACCATATCAACCAAATCATCAAATCAATCAAACCTATTTATCCAGACAAAAATCCTGGATAGAGTTCTCTCGAGTTTCCCCAATATAAGTACCGGGATACTCGCTCTACAGAATCCAAACAATCTATACAACTAAGCTACAGAACTCCTACTCATCTAGATCTACACAACTAGACAGGATATCAGACTACAGACGAGTCTGACTCGCAACCAAAACTCCCTGAACTGCTGGTTCCAACACCAGAGATAGAATCTTACACGTACTCCCTCAGAGATACGTGAAATACAACGAATCCCAGCTATCCAAACTGGCAATCCAAATCTGAAGACCAAACACCTACCTCTCCAGAACACAGAGAAAATCCAGAACATCTCGGAGCTAAGTTCCCAGACTTACCAAATTATAAAGCTCCTTTGAATTTAGAGAAAATTCATCCGAAATCAAATCTCCAACTCTGAAATCCAAATTCCTCCGTCTCTTATCCACCAAACTCTTCGGACGATCCATAGCTGCCTCCATCCCTACTGATCAGCTAAATCTCCGCTAATGCCTTTCAGAACAATCTGAATCCACAACAATCCAGTAGAATGATCTTCTCAAACCCACTAAAATCAAGAACACAACCTTTACTATCATCCGTAGAAAACAACTTCTCTTCTCCAGGAAAGAAAAGTAGATGCACTCCCAACTGCTTCCGCTGCACAACTCTGATATGAGTAGATGACAATGCTGATGACGAACACAAACAAACACGGGACAACAAATTCCAAAAATATGGTTCAACAGATCCAAAAATAAACTCAGAAGTTCCTCCGAAACCTGAGCTGCTCTACTAAAAACTTCCTCCAAAAACCATCCTATTACTAAGCTGCTCTACTAAAGCTAGAACAAGTTTTAAAACTATTTAAACATTTATCTTATATATTTAAACCCATATTTTATTTATTTGATAGCTTTGAAAAGACCTAATATTAAATAAATGATAATTCCCAAATCACTAAAGAAATATTAGAAGTTTGGAAACATAATTAATTAGTTTTTAAAAGATAAAACTCACCAATACAATAATTAATTAAAGAAAAGTATTCATTTAAGTCTCATAAATCCATGATATATCAAAACAATTTAATATTTAATATAAATTATTAAATGTTTATTGCTCGAAATTCCGGGTCGTCACAAGCTCTGCCTCATCATAGCCGGCACCTCCGAGCATATCAATTGCGGCCTCCCATACTTCAGCCAAGGTAATTTCATATTTCGGTCCCAGGAATGAGAGGCTTCCGCGCCCCAAGACACTGTGAACATAAAAGTCGAATAAAGTAGAGCTGATAGTGGCTTTGGTTGCTTCATGAGATTCTTCAGCTACAACTTGTCCAGCAACCGCCTCATCGCGCTCTTTCTCAACTTTAAGGAGTCTTGCCTTTAACACTTCGATCTTCATGTTCTGGGAGTTAACTGTTTCCCGCAGCTGAGCGGTTTCTTTGCGGTATTTTTCAGTAATATGCTGTTCAGCCTCGAGTTTCATCTCAGCGTCCCTTTGAGCAGCATGCGCTTCCCGCACTTGTTTTTGAAAGACTTCCTCTGTTTGAGAGTGCGAAGCGGAAGAAGTGGTGAGATTTTCTTTAAGTCTCTTAACTTCGGATTCAAGTCTTGCATTGTCATCAGCAATGCTCGCCATCTCTGCATCATGCTGCTTACAAATTTTATCCCACTCCGTCTTGTCGTTCTCCATAGTAAACATGGCTTCAAGATTCATATGATTAACTTTTTGAAGTTCGTCAACAAGTTTCTGCCATCCGGACATCCTCTCGATATCAAGCCTAACAGCATCAAGATTCCTAAGCATAGCTTGCTTATCAATCGGTACCAAGTCCAAGTCGAAACGCACCCCTTTTAAACACCAATTCGAGAATCGGCTTTGAAGTGTAGGAGGGGCATCCTTGACTTGATACTGAGGCCTGTTAATAATTGTCTGGATGTCAGATTTCTTAAGAGCAGGAGAACCGGAGGGAATGTCAAGAGAAGTAGGAGCTATGGTCTTTTCAGAAATTTCAGACGCGTCCCTTTCGCTAAGTCTAGCCCGTTTACTCGGGTCTTCGGCAGCATAACTTTTCCCTTTAGTGTCATAAGATTTTCTTTTGTGAGAGTCATCATCCCTTCTTCTTTGCTGCTCTTCGTAAGTTTATTTTTCGCGAGCTTTTCTGACGGCTCTTTCTTCATCGGTTTCTCTTGAGGTAGGAAGATAGCGTCGGGGATCATAAGAACCACGCCTTCCATGATACTGGAAGTCATCATAATATGAGCCACTTCGCCCCATTGGAGAATCTGAAAATGAAAAATACAAGTCTTAGAAATCTTCAAATTAAAGAAGCTAAGTGCGTATAAGTGCCAGAAATCCTAAGTGTGTGTGATGTGCAAGCTACGCGCGTCAGACTACAAACCACTCTTTGGTTGGGGAGTGATAACAGATTGTAGAGCAGGAGTCAATTTTTGAGCTGACGAAGTTTGCAGCAAAGCGGATGTCACTTCAGTTGCAGGAGATGTAACTTTGATTATATCATCTTTGAAGAGCTCCTGTGAAGTAACCATCAGATCGCTCAATCCCTCAAAGGTATCGTCACCGTCATGTTTGGCGGGACTTTCTCTCTCAGCTCCTTTATCACCATCTTTCTCGGAATGTTGAGAAGTTTCTTCTTCTTCAATTACTGGAGAGAGTGTGAGTTTGCCGGATGATCCCGCAACGTCAACAGTGGTGGAGCATTTCACTAGTGCAGCCTCTACAACAGGTCCTTCCGATACAATTTCTTCTGCAGAAACTAGGGCATTTAATGTCTCTGCTTGAGAACTTGGGGCAATTAGTGTTTCGGTCTCAGAACTAGAAATGTCGTGAATCTGAGTAGATCGGGAGGAGTGTAGAAGTCCGAACTGATGCAAAAACTCATCTTTCAATAAAAATTTAGCGCTTCTCTCTTCAGCAGCTACAACACTTAAAGTTTCAAAGATTGACTTGAGGCTAGGATTCCTAAGAGGAGGGGGTAGTGCTACAAAAAAGTAAAGAATGAAGTTCAGTACTTGACAATTCGAGTTTCAAGAGATTCAGAAAAATAAAGTAAACGGAGAGAGGCAATCTTACTTCCAACTCTCCAGACAGCATAGAATCCTGGGGGACAGCGGACGAAGAAGAATTGATTAAGAAACCCGTGTGCACTATCGGGCAAATCTAGAATCAATTTGCGATTTCTTGCACCTCTCACAAGTATAATTGAAGGGTGATGCTTGTTCTTCGCAAAAGTACACAAATAGCAAATCTCTTCAAAGCTTGGAAGACGATTGAGCGTCCTCCTGAACAGAACACACAACTCTATCAAGACGGCATAACCGTTGGGGTGTACCAAGAGGTGGCTTGTCCGCACTATCGTTTGATCCAGGAAATAAAGCGTCTGCTTCGGCGATACCGAACTGGATACACAATTGTCTGAAAACTTTGTGGCTTAAGGTGGTCGAAGTTCTTTCTGGAGGATCAACCAATGGGTTAGCAATCGGAAAAGCTTCTCCAGCTGATCTTGTTTCTTCTTGTTGAGAAGTCATTCTATACAAGGAACTGGATATTCAAATATGAAGGTGCACGTTTCCTAAAAGTGTGAAGTGTGGTGCAAAACTAATACAATAACAAGCAAATATAACTGAAATCAAGTTAGTTGACATTTGTCGATTATAAAGTTTCAAGGCTTGTTATCTTAAGTCCAAGTACAGTGTTGTGTTGATGCAAACAAATCAGCTTTAGTTGATTATTTTAGCTTTGCTTTAATACTTCACTCGAATTTGTTATTTCACAGCATTTCGTTCACAAAGTTCATTTAAGTTGATTATTCTGTAACGACTAATTTGTCATTCGATGTGGACAGTCAATGACAGTATATTCGCCCTAGTTTTCTGCAAATGTTGTATTTAACAGGTTGACAGCTTTAAAAGTTAGTATAATCTGTAAAAAAGTTCAATCAAGTTCAACAAAGTCCAGGCAGTACAAAGCTCAAAGTTTAATCAAGTCCAAACAGTTCAAGTCCTAGGTCGCTCACGACCTAGCATAGGTCGGAAATTCCGCAGGTCGCACTATGCAAATTGAAAGGTTCAAGTGTTAGCTCGACCGCGACCTAAAGCCTATGCCGCTAAAAAGTTAAGTCGCAGAGGGTTGTTCGGCTTTACTTAGGTCGCAGGAATTCTTAGGTCGGCCAGGTTTCCTAGGTCGTAAGATTTAGGTCGCGAGAATCCCAACACGACCTAATTTTTAGGTCGCTCAGATCTGTTAAGTCGCTGACTTCCTCTCCACGCAATCCATCTCGTCAAACTGAAACCCAATAACTCATTATCAACTACACAAAGAAATCCATCATCCTCTTCGTGAATTTCATCATCTCCACATACCACCAAATCACCCAAAAAATCGATTCCAAATACCTCCGATCCATTATAGATATTACCGTGCCTTCATGAATCACAACAACAATCAAACGGCGATCAAAAGTCGATCGTAATAATCATTCAAAATGAAGCACGACACATGGGATTGGATTTGGGTCGGAAAACATGGATTCACGATTGGGCAGCGATTATGGTGGAATAGAGATTGAATTCACTTACGTAGTGTGTTGGTAAAGATGAATCGACGACTAAATGGGTTGAATTCGCCCTTGGAAGTTCGAAGATTCGTCAATGGCAGTGGGAGATCGGAGCAGTAAGATAGGGAGGAAGAAGCGACCTAACAGTTTATATGGGGCAAAAAGAAGAAGATGAATAGGCACGCGAATTAGTATATGTTTTAGGTTGCTCACGACCTAGCAGAGTAAAGTCGAAGCACACGACCTATGACATAGGCCTGTACTTCGAGGGGCAAATGTTAACTCCTATTTTTGGAGCGACCTAAAACTCCGCGACCTATAATTCCGCGACCTAACGACCTATAACTCCGCGACCTAACGACCTATAATTCCGCGACCTAACTTCTCCAGTAACACAGCGACCTAAGAGTACCTAACGACCTAATAGTCTCAACGACCTAACGGCATAATGGTCTTAGCGACCTAACGTCACAAAGCACTCAACGACCTAAAGCGGCTTAGTGACCTAGTGGCTCCAGTCCTCAGCGACCTAAAGCATATGCGACCTAAGAAATGCCACGACCTAGCAATGTAACGACCTAGCGAGCTAAAGCAAAGAAAAGTTACACGACCTATCTTAGGTCGCTCATGACCTATCTTAGGTCGCTTACAACCTACTGACTCGTTCAGACAAGACTCAGTGCAATTCAAACAAGACCCACAACCTATCTTAGGTCGCTCGTGACCTACGACCTAACTTAGGTCGTTCACGACCTAAGACTTGGAGATGGAATCTTGCCCAGAATCTCCCCTATAAATACGGCCTTAACTCCAACTAGGGGGACTTTTCGATCATTCTCTGAAGCGCCGATACTCTGCCACTTTCTCAACTGAACCAACACTTGAAGAACTCCAAACACCAAGGACACTAGAACAAGCTTCGAAAGAGATCTTGCACATCCGACATGGATTCAAAGAGCCTGATCACATCAAAGTTTGAGCTACTAGTCTAAAGTGTTTTGGAATCAAAGTGTATTGTATTTTGAAGTCATTGTATCAACTTGTAACGAAATCAGCAATAAAAGAATATAAAGTGGACGTAGGCTTAATTACGAGCCGAACCACTATAAAATCGTTGTTTCTTTACTTTTCTGCTATTTTCTGCTTATATCATGTTCCCGTACCAACGGGTGGTGCTTTCACATTACTACACACACCGAGGTGTTAGCGTTCATTTTTAGCGTTAACATTCTACTTACAAATAATAATATCAAGTTCCAAATCATTTATTTACTCCAATTAATATTTTCTTTTAAAACCCATCACATTAGTGTATACTTCTCTACAATATCCTTTTATTTCTAAAATTTAATTTCACAATTTGCTAATTTTCAACTTCTTATTAAATTAGATTCATATATAACAAT
Source organism: Allium fistulosum (assembly GCA_030737815.1). NCBI lineage: Eukaryota > Viridiplantae > Streptophyta > Magnoliopsida > Asparagales > Amaryllidaceae > Allium > Allium fistulosum. Next base: position 578,934,021 of record CM060904.1, on the reverse strand, counting down.
TTACTTGCATTCAAACCAAAGAACTTGAAAGTTAAATTCAAAAATGAAAGTATATTTTCAATTATTCGCTTTTTAAATGTTTTCCAATTAACTTCCATTTAACTTCAATATATACCAATTCCAAAATTTAAAACATTTTCCTTAAGCTTATCTCATTATATAAAACAATATTAATCCATGAAATTTTGATGATTTTGTAATAACCCGAATTTTTGGGCATCTAATAATTGGATAATTAACTGGTTTATTCAATTGAACAAATAAAAATTTTGATAATAAAAGATATCTGGATATGTAAATGAATTTGAAAATATAATAAAAATTGAATTATAAATATCTGGATAAATATTTGATAATCTCCTAATATAATTACTTAAAATTTGATAAATTATTCTTTTAAAACAAATAATAATGATGGTTTTTATATATATATAGATATAAGTAGATTTTAAATAGAAAAATTATTATATTCAAACAAATTAAAAATGTGTTTGTTTAATTATATATTTGTGTGAAGGGTTTTTAAATTGAATTTGAATTTAAATTGGAAACTCAAAAGATAGATCTCTTAAAATAATAGTGGATTTAAAATATATTATATATGATTTTATTTAGAATATAATTAGTTTTATATTATTTTCTTTTAAAGGATTTTATTTATATAAATTAAGAAATGTATTTATTAATTAGGAAATTAAATATAAAAGCTTTTTAAACCATTTTAAACTGATTAACTCATGCATAATTACAAATGTAAGTAAAAGAATGTATCCAATAACATGTGTAAGTTAATAAACATTTGCAAATGACAAATGTTAACAAATTTAACAAGTGTCACCAATTTATTTTATTTTTCTTTTATTTTTATAAAAATCATAATTAAAGCTACAAATACATATATAATCTACTCTCTCATTTTCTTTTCTAACTTCAGTTTCAAAACCCAAAAGAAAAATAAGCCAAAAACCTATAACAACTAAAACCAGAAAATATACAACCAGGAGATTTACAACTATCTCAAATCTCAACCTGAATCATCAAGCAAATCAAAGCAAAATCATCTCAGATTTAAGCAAGATCATTTCAACAACTAAATCAAAGCTTCAGATCATAAAGCATTTTCCAATTTCCAGATCTACATTTAGTTCCAGAGCAAATCAAAACTATTCTCTGTTTCTTCATAAATAGGTGAGTAAACAAAACCATTAGAACTTTAATAGGGTTGTAAGTTTTAGTGCATATGATGCATGATTGTAGTAGTGAGGTTTACATAAGTATTTGGATGTGAATGTATGAATATCCATATGATTGTTTGTGAAATGCATGTGCATGTTTAAATATATATCTGCTCTGTTAAAATTCAGGCTTTAAATTCTTATAAAATTTATATCTTCCCAAACATTCGAATTTAGGCTATGATTTTTAAATAAAGTATGATTATATCAGAGTAATGTAAATCCTAAAAATAGTTTTAGGTGTTTTAACTTAGTAATTAGTTCTAGAATATGAAATAACAGTAGAAATCGAATATAAATCAAAAATCAATATTTATAATTCTGTAATTTGATTCCATAAAAAGATTAGCGTTGTAAAATGATGATTTTTGATATAAACTTCATGATTTTTAATATTGAATTTGTTGAGAATTTTGGAATTAGTCGATTGTGGAAATATAGTCGATTGCCGACGATCGGCACGATGTAGTTGGTCGAGACTTGGCCTGGAGATGGCTCTTGTGTCATAGACTTTGGGAAAATTTGCGAGGAAATTTCTAGATGAACGTGGTGGTGCGGCGAGACATGTACAATTATGACTTTTAAAAATTTATTTTTAGGTATCAACAATTAATAACAGCGGAAAGTTTATTAAATTTGCGATTTAATGCTGAAAACGATTTTTAAATCCGACTAATCCATAAAAAATTATCACATTTCAAAGACTGAATTTAAATGAGTTGGCGGATGATATTATTTGTCGGGTATAATGTTAAAGAGGTGGAGACATAATTTACAGAAAATTATAGATGGAGACCGCTTTAGAGTTAAAACAACAGATACGAACCCGAAGTTAAAATTAAGCATATTAAATCTCTACAACTTATAACTCTCAATAAGCAATTAATCTTACACTAATGGTCTAATATTCTCTTTGTTTTTTTCCATATCAAGGGTAATTTCCTTCGCATAGAATCATAGAAATATGATAATATATTTATCTATAATTTGTTCTTTTCGTTTTTTATTTCAAATAATTTATTTTCTATAAACTATATAAACAAAATTAAACATTTGCATGTATTATTTTTATGATAAATGCTTGTTGTTTTTATAAATTGTATCAGAATGCAATATTGTTGTAACACGAAATAATGGGTTAAAAAGTAAAATAGTATCACTTGTCAAATTCAAAACTAATCTTAATAAATATGTATTTAATTTTTTTTAACAAAATAGTTTATTTTAAATCAGATGTGGAACTTTGACGCAACGATTAGATCAACCGCATGGTGATCGAGACGTCCGGATACATTGGATTCCACCTTTTAGTATATCTTAAATCAACCAAAATAACATACATAACTAATATTCATTTACTTGTTTAGCAACATCAATTCTTGGAAGTAACAAAGTTAGTAAAACTCACTTATATGAAGAAAAAAAATGTAAAAATTATTTTTTCCACTCAAATACAAATCTTACTGAGAGAAAAAAAAGAAAAATTAAATACATTATAAACATAAATAAATGGTTTAATTTTATAGCCCCAACAAATTCACCTTCATTGCATATATTCCAACAAATCATTTAAAATCCAAATGTATAAAAAGGATCTACAATATTATCATGTTCAATATACCGGTTAGGGAAAAAAATAATGGGTGAAAATTAAAAATAGTTTTTTTCTCTCTTTTTTCATTCTTTAACAGAATAGATGTGAACGAATACTAGTAAGTAAAATATTAAATAAATAATAAATTTATAAGTTAGGAACAAAATAATTCACTTTTTGAACGCACCAGCTGAACTTCCATTTATAAACTAATATCCTTTATTTCATTCCTCATATAAACTCACGTAGAATAGATCATAGCTATTCCAAATTTAAATCACTTTCTAATGATAAAGAATTGAGATCCTTTAGGGATTATCTCTACTTTCCTCGTAATTATAAAGTGATTCAAATTTCAAACAGTTTATAATCACCATTACTCAACTTCTCTAGCAGACGTTCTTCTCTGATATTATTATACTAATCTTGCATTATCGAACAAACAAGAATTCTCTATATGAAGGCTGACAAACAAAGGCAGAAGTACCTGAAAACCAAGCATCTGGAGAAGTTAAAAAGAACTCAAGAATCAAAGCCAAAGAAAGAATCAACGCAAACATTGAAACAGCCACCACAATGCACAAAGTTTCGGATTGTATACGATGATCCAGATATGACCGATAGTTCCTCAGACGAACAACAAACTCCGAAAAAACGAGCAATTTTGGAAGTCGCGTTTCCTCAAAACATTCAGAAACCGGAGCCGAAACCAAAACAGACAGGCGTGAGACGAAGAGCATGGGGTAAATTTTCAGCGGAGATCCGAAACCCGATACTGAAAAGAAGGGTTTGGCTAGGTACTTACGGTACGCCGGAGGAGGCTGCGAACGTGTACAACGCGGCGAAATCGAAAATCGAAGAAGAGAAGAAGGCGATGAATTTGCGAAAGGCGGCCAGTACCAGTTCGATCGGTACCAGTTCTTCGATTGCTGAAAGTAGAGAGCCGTTGTTTGCAGAGTTGTCCGACATTTTTGATGTGAAATGTGATTTTGATTTGCGTTCGGATTTGAATTACGGAGGAGAAGAATTAGGGCTTAGACTTGAATGGGTGATTGGGGCAGATGAAAAGGTCCCACTGAAATCGATTGATGATTTTAAATTTGAAGACTTCAGTTTTGACGAGTTCGGCTTCTGAAAATGAGATTAAACTCATTTTTTATCTCTACTTCATCTCTTTGCTCATTTTCTAACATGTTATCAGCATGCAGATCTTTATTTTTCTTTTGCATATTTATTTTATTGATATAATGTTTCTGTTATTTTAGCATTAAATAAACTACTAATGATATTAGCATTATAATCATTTTTTAGTGGCTACTAACTAATGATATTATGTAGTAATATTATGACGACTGGTCGAGTATTACTGCCTTTTCTCAAGAACTTATGATGTTATTCAAATTAGTATCCTACGTTAGTACGTATTACACATCCACCTAGTTATACCGAAGTTGATTTTGACTAAAAGAAGAAAAATGATGTCTAAGTGCTATCTTTCTACCTCTCCCTCCCAAATCCATCTTCACTTTCTCCACGGTCCACTCATAAATCGTCCTACGCTGTAATGGCTCGAATTTTCAACCCTCGAATACCGACAATAAATGTATCCACGATATTCGTGTCCCGAACACCCAAGTGCCTAAAACAGGAAGTTAGGCTTAAAAAATAAAAAAAAAGAATAGAACAAGAAATAAAAAAACACGACATCAGAATCTCATAACGGAACGATAACATAATATCAAAAGAATAGTGCAAAGTGTTACTTTGAATATAGAAATTTTAGAGTTACAAAACCTAAGATTATCATCAGCCTGGATAGTTATAACTGTCTGTCCTCGTAATGCTGATATATACAATATAGTAATGCAGCAAAAGTAAGAATACTACGGTAGATGATCATCCAACTCCTCTCCATAAACTCCAAGACGTCCATAGCTCAATTTGGAAATATATACGGAGCTGACCCGAGCGTTATAAGAAAATAATATACGGATCAGTTTGGTAAACCATCGTGAGAAACTCTAGGAATATGTGTGATAAGTAATAGTAACCATTGAGAACGTATGGATTCTCGTAATGGTTTTCCCTTAAAGCAACCGACCATTCATTAGGTTTAGTATAGTGATATGATATATAATATCTAGGGTGTAAAATATAAATCATATCAAATAGTTGTGATACTTACTTGGTCACACCATAACATATTTAGGTTCGTTCAAAACCACCGAGGTACATTCGCATATTGGATTTTTCCTTGGAGATCTCTTTGGTGAAGCTGAATCCGAACTCCATGCACATGGGTCAGAAAGTATCTTTCAAGCGTTGTATATATCTAGATAAAATATACCATTAAGATAAACACAAGCAGCCCATCGTCCGAACATAAACATGAACAACATGAACCAAATATCATTAACTCCTATCAGCCAACAATCGATAAATATCTCTAGATATGGAGTTGATAATACCTTGATGCGGGTCGGCTAAACCCCAGGTTATGCATCATACTCTGTTTTCTGTCATTTTCGATGTCGAGGTTACATTCGGTATTTTTCACACGAGTCTTCATTACTCAAACGGAACACTAATTCTCGAATGGATTCTAGTATCTTGAATAGATCACGAATCACTACATGGACTCTAACATCTCAAACAGATCTCAAATCTCCACATAGATTCTCCTTTGCAACCGCTTTCAAAATATAGAATCTGTATACTAGTTTTGAAGTGGTATTCAGTAAGTAAAACACTTACCAATGCCGGACTCTTCAAAACTAATGCGATGAATTTTCGGTTAGCTCAATTTCGATTCTCTTATAAGTAAGCGAAAGCTAGAGACGTTTTGTAACCATGCTCCTCCTTGGAGGTTCTCATTTGTATGAAATCGTGAAGCTTTTTGATACTTCTTAAGTCATATTTGGTCAAGTTCGGTAGTCAACTAATCGACTATCCAGTTAAAAAAAAATTCTTATATAAATCAATTTTGCATACTTAACTCGTTTCTGACATTCCAACTTATTATTCCTTGTCCAAGGGTGAAGCCAGGTAAGTTAGAGCACTGGTTGCATATCAAAGCTTTGCTTAGACACTTCATTCTTGAATCTCACAAATAGATAAGTCTACCTCATCGGCTTTTAGTGCTAAGTACAATATTAATGACTTGCATAAACTAGTAAGAAATCAACACGATTAACACGCTTCTGACATTACCGACTTAACTATTCCTTGGTCAAGAGGAAAGCCGGTAGGTTAGAGCTCTATTGCTCATATACCTACTCGAATATCAATCTTAAATCTAACAAATAGATACGCCTACTTCATCGGCTATTAGTGTAATCATAGTTAATTACTTTTCAAATAAGTAGTTTAAACAATTAACCATTTAGCCATTAAGTAATTTTTACCCCCTTTTGAACCTTTGGTTTTACTTTAAAATTTACGACGTCAATGGGAAACTGGTCTCGATCGGACGTGGGGATAACGAAGCGAGGAGTCGAGACGAAGATTTGGCTGGAGTTTCATGGCCACCGGTGGTCTGTTGTGGCAGTGCGGGTGGTTTTTGGTTGATCTGTTTCTTTTCGATGGGTTCCGTTATCCTCGATTTCGATTTGGAGGCGGTTCTACGTTTCTGGGTGGTCGGGGCACATGAGAGAGACGTCGACGACTTGGCGACGGGGTCGTAAGCGATCGCCGCAGCTCCAGCGAGTCGTGCACGTGTACAAGTTTTCAGCTGTGCATTTGGGTATTGGCTGGTGATTGGAAAGAATCAAGTACGAGAGGAAGCTCGGGGAAGATGAGGATTATCTTCGAGTCAAACTCGAGTTCCATCGAGTGCGAGGAATGTGAGTTTGCATCGGGAAATTTGAGGGTGTGGCTCAGGTTCCTTGTTTAATAGTTAAGTTTAAAATGTTCATAAAGTTTTAAAGAAACAAGTATCAATATAAATTGTAAAGTGGGAAAAATTTTGATATTTAATTCGTATTAGTGTAATATAATTTTATAGTAGGATAATTATCTAATTTCATTCTTAAGTGTTTCAATAAAAGATTTAATAAAGATAATTAAGTAAGATAATGGTTTATCCTAAATTAATAAAAATCTTGATTTATTACTGGATAATTAAAAATGTGGTTAATTAGCTTGCGTAAATATAAGATGATTAATTAATGTAATTAAAGAGTATTGCTTAATGAAAATTAATGAAGAATAATTCATAAATTGATGTAATTGAAGAATCATTAATTGATGTGATAAATTAATATAAGTAATTAAAGGTTATTAATTATCTTAAGTAATTAGAGGATAATTAATTGCTGAACGTAATTAATTAAGGGTAATTAAGGAATGTGATTAATTAAAGATTCTTTTTAAAAGTAATTAATTAAAAGAGTAATTAATAAATGAAGTAATTAGAGGAATATTAATTAATTAATGAGAGTAATTAAAGGTTAATTATTGTGAATGATTAAGGCTAATTAATTTATGTAATTAATTAAAGGTTAATTACTTAATGTAATTAAAGGATAATTAATCAAGAATGATTAATTAAGATGGATAATTAAAGAATGATTAATTAATTGGGTTGTAATTAATTAATGTTAAGTAAGCAGGATTAAGGTAACCCAAGCGATCAAAGTTGGTAATTAATTTAATTGGAGATTAATTAAATTAATTAGGAATTATATATCTAATAAATCTTGCTTATGGATGGTTAAATGATATCGGATGACTTGAATTGTTGATGTTTATGATGGGCGAGTGAGATGTGCTGTGATATGAATGGGATGAACTATGATAATGTGGGTCATCTATCTGAAATAAATTGTTGAGTAGTATGATATTATGAATATAGATTGTATTGTTTTAAACTTAAAGAACAACATTGGATTCGAAGAGATCGGGGTTGGGTATCAGTAATACCCGAAACCACTTCGATTAGTAAAAAAAATTCTTTATAAATTGGATATGTGGTATTAAACAGGTTGGAATGGAATAAATTAAGTAACATGGACATTTAACCTGAGAACTGTTGTGTGTGATAAATGATTGACTATAATTAAGTAAGAACTCGTAAAAGGTACGAGTTACCCTAGTATTCACATATGTTATAACTGAGTATTTCGTATTATTTAGGTTTACAAACGCCGGTTTCCAGCCTGACCCGGGTGTTACTTTGTTGTAATGCTGGGGTCAGACCGAGTATTACAGATTTCAGGTTAGGACGTTCTGGAGCTCAGGAGACGAGCTGGATGCCAGGAACGTATGGAGTGTTTCCGTTGTGATATATTGTTGTATAGCTGGGATATGTGATTTTAACTGTCCAGTATTTGTGTAATGGCTGTAACTCTGATATATTGATGTAAATTAACAGATATAGTTTTTCTTTGTATAACTGTTATTATTTGATACTATATTTTGATCCGCTGCGAATGTGAGATTCTGTGACTTGTTTTCTGTTTCTTCTTCTAACTCTTCTCTTGTTTTCCCTAACTATCTGTGTAACGTCCCACTATTTTTGACCATTCAAATAGACAATAAATCCACACATGTCGGACTTGAATACTTCAAAATAGTAGATTGTCAAGAAAATTTGGAGCAAATGAAATCAAACACAGAATCACAGACATAGAATATCAGAATAACTCGCAGCGGAAATAAAATACCATAGTAGTTCATGAAGCTACTATAAACAACTCTCAAAACATATACAAAATCTCATAGTAAAAAAATAGATACAATAGAAGTCAAAATACATAAGTCAATAATATAGAAACAATACTGAATAAGAAATAACTGGAATAGAAGTCGATGAACCGATAGACAAATAAGCTCCAACAAATCTCTAGCTCCAGAAGGTGAATCCAAAGCTGTGATTCTCAGGCTGACCTGAGTGTAAAGTAAAACACAAACACTCGAGTTAGGACATACATACTTATATAATGTATACTAACTCAAGTGAACTGTAATAGCAATGCACAATAATTTAAAGGATGCTTAGGATCTCCCATCCTTTAAGGATCAGTCAAACCATCAATTAAGCAGTAATAAACACTATCATAGAACTATCTATATTAAAGTAAACAATGCAAATAACAGTGTTAATGTGACTAAGGTGGCGTAGAGCTGCAGAAATCGTCCACATCTAGCCACACTCTCAAATTTAAGTGTGCATCCAAATAAATCACAAGGAAATAAAATGGCATACAGTTAAGTGTACCCGTAGTTATAGATTTCAAAATGGTTTAAAAATTCGAATAAAAATCATTCATTTAAACCATTAAAAGTGAAGTCATTATACCCTCAAATCAAATATTCAATTCCCAAAAATTTAACCTTTTCTGAGATCATTTAAATATTTTAAACATTTCAATTTCAGCTTCCGCGGCACTTAAAAATACTACGGTTAGTTACATTTGAAAACAAATTAATTCAGCAAAGATAGCATTTACAAAACTGCGGTAATAGTTCAGTTTTAGTTGCAAAATAGTTCAATTCAGCAAAGATAGCATTTACAAAACGGTGGTAATAGTTCAGTTTTAGTTGTAAAATAGTTCAATTCAGCAAAGACAGCTTTTACAAACTGCTGTACTAGTTCAATTACATTAAAAATCACATTTCAGCCAACTGCAGCACTTAACAAGTGCTACAATAGCTCTATTACTAGTTTCCGGTTTAAATTTAGTTTCTACGACTACAGCACTTACAAAGTGCTATAATAGCACTTAGTTCTTTTTAGCCTTTTAGTTCATTCCTGCAACTACAGCACTTACAAAGTGCTAGAGATTCACTTTATTTCAGATTTTAGTTATTATTAAGAAACAATAGCATTTCTGAAGTGCTACTAAAAGAATTTCCAGATTTACACTAGAATTTCAGAAACAATAAAATCTTCAATTTAACCCATTTTTAGCATATAAAAATCATAATTTTCCACTTCAAAAATGTACATTTAAATACCCTTTAATTTAAAATTTTATAAAGGAAATTTCACAAATAAATATCAAAATTTTCACTACTCCACTTATTAAATTCAAGTGTACAATTTTCCTATTCTTTGTGTTCACTTAACACTTTAATTTAATTTATCATTTCAAAAATAAAACTAAATTTCCATTTTATTTTCTTTTACATAAACTTCCATTTTTAAAACCAAATCTCTCAATTCCAAGTCAAGTTAAATTCCAAATTACCATTTTAAGCATTTATCTGTTTAACATTTTATATTCATAGAAAAATCAATAACACTTTAATAAATCATTTTAAATTCAAATTTAATCAAAATGTCATAATTTACATTTTTAAAATACTTAAAAATAACCAGAAAAATATATAAAATAACCACGGGTCTGTATACTATTTTCTAACTTATCAAGTGATACGGATAATATATCATTTCAATCCGTAATTAAAATGAAAAATCCGGGTTCTATCATTTCAAACCCGCTATCCCAAGTTAATAAAAATAAATAAAAATCGCTCAAGCTTATCATTTCAGCCCATAACGATTTTTCCCTATTCTAATGTCCATTCGGGTATGTATCATTTCAACCCATAGTGATTCTATTCTACATGGAACTTGCAGTGTGAGAAACAAAAATAAATAAACAGTATCAGAAAATAACATAGCAGATAACGTGACAAGTTTATAACAGGGTTTAACATCATATAATTCACATCACAGGCAGATATAACATGATATAAAAATTCTACACATTCACTTGTTGTCACTTCACAAATTATATAAGTATAAATGTCATGAGTGAATACTCAACTTTTTAAGCTGGATTTCGCAAATCAAAACACACAGATGGATTCAAAAAGCATGACTTTTGATTTGAGTGGAGAGAGCCAAGATATAAAATCTTGTATACAAAATAAACAAAGTAATATATAAATATATTTCAATACAAAATATATTGAAACAAATTGAAATAAAGTTAACAAAGACATCACCAAGCTTTGAAAAAAAGATTTCTTGACCACAACTCAACATATGCTCGACCACAACATGCTTTAGGCTCGGCCATGATTGTCTAATTAGTGTAAATGGCTTGGGTGTGGGTCACAAAGGCACGACTACAATAGGAATTGGAAGGGGTAGGAGTTACAAGGTAGGGAAGGTCAAAGGACAAGGCCTAGGAGTGGAGTTTTTGGTGCATCTATGCTCGGCCTACGGTCATGTTTGGGCTCGGCCTTGGTTCTATTGGTCAGGTCAGAGGGTGATGTGATGGCTGGAGGTGATGTCACGTGGTGGTGGTGGTTAGGGTGATGGTCGAAGCTAGAAATGAAGGTGGTGGTGGAATATAAGCTCGGTTATGCAAATTTGGAAGGGTTTTGCAATGTTTTTGTGGTGTTTGCCTCGTAAGTGATCACGGCCAGATTTGGATAGGAGGAGGGGAGATGGTTGCTGCCGTGAATGATGAGGGGATGTGGTGGTGGTGGTCGGAGGAGATGGTGGTGGTTGAGGCCGAGCTAGGCAAGAGGAAGCAAGGCAAAACAATGGAAAACGAAGGAGAAAAGTAGAAAAGAATGAACCATTACTTACAAATATTTTCAGGAAATGATGATGCCACGAGTTGTGATAGGAATGAGAAGTTTCTCACGTGAAATACAAAAGGAAATACATGGCTACAAACAGGTTTTGAACGGCCAAAGCATGTGAAAGGACAAGCAAATGAAAAGTCAAAATTTAAAGCTAAAACCAATGTCTCTTTGAATTTCCAATATATATATTCAAAATAACAATTAGAAAAACAAGTAAATAAATAAAAGAAAATAGTTTATTTAATTTAAAACCAGAATTAAAAATTGTAAACAAAATACAACTAGTAAAGGAATTCCAACTCAACAAGATTTACACAACTTAATTCAAAACCCAAAACAAAATAGAAGATGACAAATAAAATAGAAAATGAAAAATAAAAATGTAGATAAAATTCTGTATGTAAAATGCTGAATTTATCAAATTCTAAAAAGTTTAAAACGGAATTCGACGAAACAAAAAACGGAGCGGATATCAGAACGAATTACTATGTGACGACCCGGAATTTTGGACATTTGAAATTGGAATGTTTAACTAATTTTAAATGTTCAAAAGTGAATTTTAGCTTGAATTTCAAATGCCACTATTTATTGAGTGATTTAATTGTTTAATTAAATAATTGGAAATTGGGTAAATGGTTGAATCTGAAATTTTAAGATTGTTAAAAATATTTTAAAGTCTTAGAAAATTCATATTGATAGTACTAAAAATAGTAAAAGTGTTGAGATTGAATTTGGAAGTGTTTTGTTAAGTTCTGAAAATATATCGTTTAGATTGATATTTAAATTATAGCCTTCCGAGGCACAGTCTCGGAATTAGATGAAACCAGTTCCATTGGATCCGTAATAGTGAAATATTATTGGATTTCAATTTTAGTCATGATTGGAGTTGTTGTGTGATCGTACGAGATATAAACGCGCTAAAATTTATATCGAATTTAATATAATAACTGGATCCAAAAAGCTATCTTCTCCATACGATCGAATTAGGACTCGAAACCTTTTCCATTGCGTTCAGAATAGGGGTTTAACATTATAAACGCCTAGCGGCATGCCTCAATAGGAGGTCAAGTTTTTAAGTTGCATTTATCGGAACGATTTGAATTTGAATTGAATATTTATACTAGTCAACTGCAGTTGAAATTATCTCACATCAACTCATTTCCAGTCCCTTCCCAGGCACTATAGCCTTTTTTCTCCCATATGCTAACACTATCCTAAAATCACGCTGCCACCTCATTCAAACTGAAATCGTGCTGCTTCCATTTTGAAATCAACTCATCCATTCAAAAGAAATAATGGCCGAACAATAGTTGATTTCAAACCTAGTTCCCTCCTCTCCATATAAATCGCGATTCCCCTTTTCACCATATCAAATTATGGCGGAACAAATCGAGTTCGAGCGGCATCGAGTGGTGATGAAGTGGGCAAGCAATCGAGGTCGCGACGTCTGATGATGTTCGCAGGCGGCGGTGATTCTCGGCTGAAGCTAGTTGGGTGTCGCGTAGGGCATGGTGACGTCGACCGATGGGTGGAGATGGAAATCGATTTAGTAGCAGCGGCTACTTGATTTATCGAAGGCGAAGGCGTCTAGGGTTTCGCACGACAATAGACAAGGTTCCGATCAAACATGGGTGGATCGAAATCGACTTCGATGAAGTCGTGGATCTGGGTGGCGTGCGATTCGTTCAAGCGACGCCACGTGGCAGCGACAATGACGAGGCTAAGTTCGCGGCTTGGGTTAGTTTCGTTCGCGAACAAGGAGGAAGGAGTAAGGCTTCAGCAGTGAAGGTATATACCTGTTTATTTTTTGATTATAAATAAAAAATATATATAATAATAAAATAGAATATTTCCAGCAAAGAAAAAATGAATGAAAATGGAAAAAAAATAAATATACATATTTTAATTTACTAATCTGTTTTAAAATATTTTACTAAGGTGATGTATTTTGGTTAGTTAAATTATTTAATTATTTTTAGTTACTAAAAGATTTTTTTAAGGAAATTTATTAGTTAAAATTAAATTGTTAGCTAATTAAATTAATAAATGATAATTTATTTTTCGATTAGTTTAAATATTAATAAACCGTAAAATGTTTATACAAGGTCAAAACCATAGAACCAAGCCGGAATGGAAATGGATTGCCAATAAAATCAAAGGTGAGTTAATCTCACTCATCTGGGTTTAAGTTAGATTTAAATGGTTAAATTTAAATATTTGGTTGAATGATTGAATTGATTGGATGTGATATATATTATATAGTAGTACATATATATATATTGGAGTGATTGATTTCCCGCATTATATAGCGGATGAGACCCTATGCGCCGCATTATAGCGGATGATATTATATAAACCCATATACCGCGATATTCCACCTGGAAGAGGAATTAGTATAGTGCTAACATCTGTGGATGCAGGAAAACAGGTTGGAGGGATCCAACTGTATTACTCAAAAATTTATTTAGATTGTTTAATATTCTGCGTTATGAATATTTGATATTCCGTGATTAATTATATTAATAATTGGAATATTGAATGCTATGGTTTGTTTGAATATATTTCGGTGCACTAAGTTACCAAAATATATAGAATTGGATTTTTGAAAAGAAAATAAAGGAGTAAATTTTAAAGAGAATTTGAATAAATTTAAGAATGAGTTGGAAAAGAATAAAAGTGATTTTAAAATTCTAATAAATAAAATTTCGAGTATGGAAGAGGGAATTTGAATAAATAAAGGAATAATGAATTTTAAAACTTAAGTGATATTATTTAAAAGAATAAAGAATTTATTTTAATTCAAGGTTTAAATTTAATTAAAAGGAAAAAGAAGGAATTCGGGAAATTTGGAATTAAATTTTCAGTTTAAAGATTTTAAATCATAATAAAGAAATAAAATCTGAAAGTTAATGGATTTTGAAATAAATGGAGTAAGTAAGGAAATTTATTTCAAAGTGAAGTAAATTGGAAATCTATTGTAAATTGATTTAAGTGTTTGGAATTGGAATTTAAAAGAGAAGTGAGATTTTGGAATTTATAAACTGGGTTTATAAAGTGAAGTAAAATATCAGTGGATATTTGGAAACATAAATTCAAGGTGGGGATTTATAAAGGAATGTGAATTTGTTTAAGAGAAATAAATAAATAAATAGTGATTTATTTTTAAAAGGATGTGAAAGAGAAGCATATTTCCTTGAATAGCCAAGTAAGTTCTCAAAGCAAGGTTTTAAGTATAAGTTAAAGGTTTTAAAGTGTTTCAAAGTGTGTTTTAGAAAATTTATTATTTTTAAATTTTAAAAGTAAGTATTTTTCAAATTTATCTTAGTAGTAATTATTTAAAAGTGACTTGGTATTATGTTTTAAAAAGAGAAAATTTAGTTTTATATTTTATAAAGTAGCTTTATTTTAAATATTCTTAAAGTATATATTTTTGAATAAAGTAATAAAGTAGTTTTTAATTTAAATGTTTTAAAGTGTATTTTATAAAAAAGTGTTTTTAAATTATTTTAAAAATCTAAAGTAATTGTACTTGGTGTTTTCAGTGGAAATAAATATTTGGGAATTTATTCCATGAGAAGAGTGTGGCTTGAAAACTGTTTTCAAAAAGGTTTGAAAGTGGAAATATATCTTGAGAAGATATTTTGAGATTAATAAATAATTTGGGAAATTATTTATGTTTGTTGGATGTTTTGTGGATGTTAATTGATATTTAAATAACCAACTATCAATATTGGCCAATGCGCTGATCGTTTCGAAGAGACCGGGATCGGGATTTATTTTCCGAAAACCACTTCGATCCGGTTTGTATGTTTTCGTGAGGAAGACGTAACGACCCAATATTTTCAACCCTTCACATCCGCACATGTCGGACTTGAATTGCTCAAAATACCGCGTTGTAAATAAAAATTTGGCAAACTAATCATATTTATTAAATAAATAATCACAGATCACAGACACAGAGTAATATAATGCAGCGGAAGTGAAGAAATAGTAGTTCATGAAGCTACTATAAAAATACATTAGAGTTAAGTAAGATATAATAGGAATACCAAGATACAACGGGAGTAACAGTATGAAAATCAGGTACAACTCAGAATACGACTGGAATCAACTAGATAACAAAATGAATAGATATCTAGTTCTTTAAAGCGAAACTCCAGCTCCAAAGGTGAGTCTCAAATGCTGTATCACTCAGTCTAACCCGAGCGTAAAGCAAAACACAAAACACTCGAGTCAGGACATACATACTTATATAATGTAAACCAACTCAAGTGAACTATAATAAAGGGTACAGTAACTTAAAGAATGCTTGGGATCGCCCATTCTTTAAGGATCCGTTAAACTATCTACTTTGTAGTAATATTCGCTATTATAATAATGTCTAATATAAAATAAACATACTTTTAAATAGCATTAAGGCTTTACATTTTCCACCTTAACACGTAATAGTCCCAATAGTCTATCCAGTATTAGCATACTCCAAAAATGGGGGCTACCATCGATACTCCACAGGCTACGGGAGAAATCACAAATCGTAGTAAAGCTCGATATGGTAGGTGACACGGCACACAAGGCAATGCTAGGGTAGATATACCAATTACGCATCCGGACTGGTGGTGACGCATAGCAGCCACTACCGCCCACCTCGAACATCACTCCCAAATCAAGGGTTGCACCCAAACAATCACAAAGTAATAGAATGGTATCGAAGAAGTGTGTCCGATCATAGGTGCTACCTCCTTGGCCCGTCGATCGCTCCTGTTTTAGCCACCTTATGCCAACTCACGGGAGTTGGGTCCACGTATATACCTTAGGATCGTCGTCACGATCCTACTTCATTCTGGAAACTCCACTACATTCACGGTTGTCAAAGTGGTTTTTCGGTATCGATAGAGAGTATGTCCATATCCGATCCCGGTCTCTTTAACAACCAATCGTTATTATAACACCGCGGTCATTTAAAAATATATATACTTTATGTAACGACCCTGAATTTTTGACATTGGAAATCAGGATATTTAATTGATTTTAAATATCTGGAAGTTAGTTTAATTTGAAATTCAAATATTAGAATGAATTTGGCAATTTAATTATTGAATTTAATTTATTGCAATTAGGTAAAAATTTGAATCTTCAATTTTAAGCCTGTTAAAAATGATTTGTTGGCTTAGAAAATTCATATTGATTATACTGAAGGTAATGGAACTTTCAGAATTAAATTTGAAACTGTTTTGTTTAGTTTTGAAATTTTATCGTTTAAATCAATATTTAAAAATAGTCTTCCGAGGCACAGTCTTAGAATTCGACGAAAATAGTTCCATAGGATCCGTAATATTGTATTATTATCGAATTTCAAATTTCATAGCGTTTGGAGTTGTTGTGTGAGCATACGATATATAAACACGCTAAAATTTGAATCGAAATGATTTGAATTTAAATTTAATTAAAATATATACTTTGGTCAAAATCAACATCAGCTGAAATTGTATTCACATCTGCATCTTTTCTTTCTTTTCTCCAGCAACCCTATACGCTAATATTTTCAACGCAGAAATCAAATCATTGTCGTTCATCTGGATAGCAAAATCCCTAAAAACCTCGTTCAAAAGAAAAATAGCCGAGTTCTCATTCTTCGTTCCCCTCTCCTTTCTCTCGAATTCAAATTAGAATGGCCGCAGCAAAACTCGAGTTCAAAATCAAAGAAAAATATTTATGGCCCAGCTTTCATTCCCCTTTCTCGTTCAAAACAATTCAACATCAGAAAAAAATTGCAGAAAGAAATCGTGCGAGCATGGCAACGAGGAAATCGCGACCAGGCAAAATCGTTGCTGGTTTAATTCGATCAAGTTAACAACTGGGGGGAAGGCTCGAGCACGAGCAAGTGAGGATTTCGATGCGACTAGGGTCGCGAGCAGCTAGGGTTTCGTTTTTTCTCGGCTTCGAGTAGCTTTGGGAACGCGAGTGGCCAGAGTCGAGACGATCGATCTGGTAGCAAGGCTTCAAGTCGACTAGGGTTCGTTGCGATATTGGGTAGGCGATTCGAGGCTGGAGTACGAGATCGAGGTCAGTGCTGTGGGTCGCAGTGCGATGGTGTGCTCGCGAATGGGGCTGGCAGGGTGATGGAGACGTAGCATGCTCGATTTGGAAGCAGTGATGCTCGCGAGTTCGATCTGAGGCTCGTATCGAAGTAGCAAGGTATACGTTTCGATTTAATTTAATAACACTTATCTCTGAATATATTACAGAAAGGAAAATATATTTAACTTAATGTTGATTTTAACAGTAAGGTATACATATATATTAGCAAATTATTTTCAAATTTAAATCTAGTTTAACACATATGTATATACAGGAAAAAAAACAGTAATGATATATACATTTTGAATCTACTGTTAAAAGAAAAAGAAGAAAATATATGTCTTAAGGTTATTTATTTGTTTACTTAACTTATTAGTTACTAAAAGATTTTAAAAAGGGAAATTTGTTTAAAATTTAATCATTTGTTTAAATTAAATCATCTGTTAACAGTAAATCTATTAAATTGTAGTTAATTGTTCGACCAATTCAAATATTAATTAAATCATCAAATGTTTATAAAAGGTCAAAAGATCATCGAAAACAATCTGGAATGGAAAATGGACTGCAAATAATAAAAAAATCAAAGGTGAGATCTTCTCACTCAAATTAAAATTTGAATTGCAGTTATTGATTCACTGTTTGGATGTGATAGTATATATAGTAGTATATATATATTTGGGTGATTGATATTCCCGCATTATATAGTGGATGAGACCCTATGCGCCGCATAATAGCGGATGATATTTTATAAAACCCATATACCGCGATATTCCACCTCGAAGTGGAATGGGTATTTAATTGTTGTGCTATCTGTGGATGCAGGGAAACAGGTTGGAGGGATCCAACTGGATTCCTCAAATTATATGAATTTGTTTCATATGTTGTATGAATTTGTTTCATATGCTGTGTGATGATTTATTGATAATCTGTGAATGATTATATTGACGATTGAATTTGTTAAAGGCTAAAATTTAGCCGAATGTATTTTTGGTATCGTTGGATACCAGAAATAAATAAATTGGATTTTTGAAATTAAAGTAGGAAATTTTAAGTAAATTTCTTTTGAAAGAATTGGGTGAATTTAAAAGAAGAAATTTAAAAGTACAAAGTTGATTTTTGAAATCTTATCGAATTATTTCCAAAAATATAGGAAAAGATATTAATAAGTGGGTTTTGAAAAATATTGTTTTAAAAGTTGAAAATTTCTTGGAAATGGTTTGGAAGAGAAAAAGGATTTTGTTTTAAAAGGGAAATAAATCTGGAAATCCATTTGGAAATTTATTTGGTGTTTTGAAATGGATTTGGAAAAATCAATTTTGGATTGGAAATAAATTTGGAAATCAATTTGAAAGTTGATTTGGAGTTGAAAGTGAATATTTGAGAAATCGATTTGAAAATCGTATAAAAAGTGAATATTTGGGAATGTAAATTTAAAATAGAATTTATAAAGGAAAGGGAAATTTGTTTTAAAAATAAACACTGATTTAATTTTAAAGTGTGGAAATAAATTTAGGTATTTGGAACGTAAATTTAAAATGAATCGATAAGGATTATTTTATTGGTTTAAATGGACCATTTTGAAGTGAAAGTGTATTCTCACTATAAAGCCGAGTATATTTCCAAAGTAGCTTTTAAAATATAAATTAAAGTTGGTTTTTAAAGGAATATTTCGGAGAAAATTTTTTCCAAAAAAATATTTCAGATAGTGATATAAATCACTTTAAAATATTTGAACTCGGCAAATTTCCAGTGGGAATGAATAAATATTTGGAAACATATTCTGCGAAAGGAAATTGATTTGAAATTTATTTTCAAAAGTTGAAAGGTGAAAAGTGATTTGAAATTTGTTTCAAATAGTTGAAGTGTTGAAAATAATATCTTGAGAATATAATTTTGAAAATAAATAATTTGGGAAATTATTTGGAACCTGGTGATGTAGTGAATATCGATTGACAGCTAAATAACCGACTATCAATATTGACCTTTAAATGGGTATTTGTTGTGATTTGCTTGAAATTTGAATGCAACACTTATTTTTAAAATAAGTGCTCATTATTCGGTTAAGCCGGGAGAGGACTTTGTGTCATATAACCCATTCCGAATAATGATACGACGTTATGGATTGCATTTGAAGACCGGTGTTGAAGACCGGGCGTTTGCGAGAGAGATAGGATAACCTATCGATTGTCTCTGCACCGAGTAGCTACGGTATAGAGATTCCTTATGTGATTGGAAGTCTGATCTGGATTGTGAATACCCGGATTGCAAGGGCTTCTTTGGAAGTGCCTTCGGTTCTGTTCGAACCAGGAACAGACTTGTATGGTTGTATGTCTGACATTACACTTTGAGATATAAAGCTGATTTCTTTCAAATACATTTCTATTTGGTGGTGGAGATTTATTCTCTTAGCTTAACACCCTTCTCTGAGACGTACGAGCTCAGAGGTTATGTAGTTGAAGGTTATCAGTGATATACTCCCAATTTGGTAGTGTGGCATGCTAAGTGTTGCTGTGTGTTGCTGATCATTTGTTGATCAAAGCACGACTTTCGTGTAAAGCGTAGCTTTGTGGATGAGACTGCATCAGGACCTCACAACCCGAAAATGGTCGAAACAGGAAAGATGCGGCAAGGTTATAAGGGTCGCGCCCTTTAGGGTATGTCATTTCCTTCTGGAAAAAGGTGGTATCATGGTATGGAGCCCAGATGCTTTACCTGTGTGGTTGCATCAATCTTATTTACTGTGTGATTGTTGCTTTGTGATCGAGGGCCCTCGGATAAGGTCGCAAACGACCGGGGGTGGCATACTTTTGTGTGGAGTTATCAAGTTACAGCTTCATTGCACCCCGAAGCGTGTGGTAACTCAGCTTTGTGTTGGCAGAGAGCTAGTTAGTTCTCGGGACGTCCCTCCAGAGGCGTACCCATGTGACAGTAGGAAGTTCCTTAGCCTGACCATTTGTTGGAAATCCAATTCCCAATACGAACCTTGTACGGTTTTAGTTGTAGAACCTGCCATTTACTTATGGTGGTCACCACTGTTTAGATGGTAGCTATAGTAGGCATAGTTCGGAATGTCTATGCTGGCTAAGATTAATATTATACTTTCGAAATGTTTTCCACACTAGACATTAATAATAATATCAACTGATCTTTTGTAGTAAGCATCTTTGACTATCATAAGGAGAAATCTCCTCCAATTCTGCGTTTGCATTGTGTGTGTGGCGGGAGGCCTTATGGTAGTTTCATTTTCCAAAAGCATTGCAAATTTCTTTACTTTCTTTGTGAAAATAACTGTTTTATGATCTAACACCAGTCACCCTGACTGACTCGGAGTTTATTGTTCCCTTTCTAAACTTTGGGTGCCCATAATTTTCCATACGGGCAGCTTATAGTTATGTTATTAGGATATTCTGGAGTTTTGGAGACGAGTTGGATGGCGAGACGTACACTCGTACTTATTTATTTATTCCGCTGTGTATTCTGTATGGGGACAAGTTTATATAACTGTCCATTGTTGTATTGAGTTGTATATTGACTCTCATTGTTGTATTGTATAAACTGATATAGTTCTTCGTTTAAAAGACTAGTGATTATCTATTATATATTGTTCTGCTGCGAATGTGGGATTCTGATATTGTTTCTGTTTTTCTGTTCTTTCTTTCTTCTCCTACTTCTACCTCTTCTTTTTAAACACTAAAGATTCGCATTTCCGCCTGCTTTGAGTTGAATTGGTATGGAATAGTGTGGGCTCAAAGTGGTACGGATTTGCGGGCCTTTACAGGTGGTATCAGAGCAATTGGTTAAGCGACAACCCTGGCTTTGTTGGGTGTTACTCATTAGAGATAGAGTCCGTAGTACTCTAGAATGAGTGTGAGTGTAATAATAGATATGAGCGTGTATTTGTTAGTGAATAAAAAATTTTATTTTATATTGTGTTGACTTATCGGTTGATTCTTTATAGATTCTGGTCGGTGCAGTCTGGCCAACTGTAATCGATAGGGGTTTCTAAACTCTTAAACAAGATAAACTGACACAGTATTGTTTTAAAATAGGGTAAATGAAATAATTTTACCCAAAACTATTTTTGTACAGAAAAAGAAATCATTTTCCATAAATTATTATAGTATATGGATGCTTGGTTGTTAGGAAGAGATAATATTGAATTATTATCATTGTTATATGGAAACGAAATGAGAAATAATGGTATAACCAAAGATTTTGAGATAAATTCATTTAACAAATGAAATTTATAAATATGAATTGAAAGATAAGGAAATAAAATTCATATACGAATGAGATTTGTAAATATAAATTGTAAATGTGATTTATAATTGGAAATAGAATTCCAAGAAAATATTTGAAATAAAATTCATTGATGGAATGAAATTGGTAATGTGAATTTATAAATGAGTTTTATAAAATGAAATAAAGTGCCAGAGTAATATTTGCAATACGGATTAAAGAATTTGGATTGAAATTTCAAAGTTAGTTTTGAAATGTGAGTAATTGTTAAAAAGACTCTGGAATTTTTTAAAATGTTATGGAGTGTAAATAAGTTTGATGACTTATAAAATATTTGAAATTTGATTGGAATAAGATTCAAATTGAAAAGGAATGAATTTGTGAATGAACAAATGAAGCTACATTTGTAAATAAATGAATTGGAATTGAAAGATGGAATGAGATTTGATTTGAATCAAGTTGAATAAAAATCCAAACTTGGAAAAAATAAAATGGATTGAATTCAAGTAAACTAACTTGATAATTTATTAATTCATGAAATAATGAATTGGAAGTTGGATTAGTTAAATTAAAGTTGAATTGTGAGCTGAATAAAATGGTTTGAATTTGCATATAAATTCAAGTAAGTAGAAAAAAATAAATTCGAGATGAATTGATTATGGAAATTTGAAATTTAAAAAGGATAAGTGAATATACTAATTGAATTAAATTAGTAGATGGAATGGATTTGATAAATGAAAAATCAAATCAAAGATTTAAATTGGAATTTGTTTATAAGGAAAATATAACTTGAGTTTTGAGTTGAAATGACTTAAGCGATATTTGGATAAATGCTCGACTTAAGTAAAATTGTGAAATAGTTGTTGTCGACTTTTATTGAATGGTTTTCAATGAAATTTGTTTGATTAATGAAACGCGAATTGAATGGAATCAATTTGAATTAAAATAAATTGAGTTGGTATCAATTCAAATTAGTTATAAACTAGAACATATATTCTATGAAGTGAATATCGTCGAAATTTGCATAGAAACTGTCACGTACCGAAATTTTCGACTTTCGAAAATTCGACATCGATACTCCCTTTATCGACTGCCGAGAAATCGAATGCCGGAAACTCCAATAGTGATGGTTTTTAAATAGAAGAAAAAGGTAGAAGAAGAAGAAAAGAGGAAGAAGAAACAACAGATAACACGATCAAAAACAGAAGCAATATCAGAATCTTACACATCGCAGCGGAACAATATATAATAGATAATCACTAGTCTTTAAAACAAAGAACTATATCAATTTATACATACATCAATCAGAGTCAATATACAACAATGGACAGTTATATAAACTTGTCCTCATACAGAATACACAGGGGAATAAATAATATCAGATACAAATACTACGTCTCGCCATCCAGCTTGCTTCCAAAGCTCCAGAATATCCAGAATATCCTGATAACATAACTCTAGTGTAACGACCCGTATTTTTCGGATCGAAAAGTTTGTCAAAATCTGGGATTTTCAGCATTTTCTAGTTATTCCAGATCTTGGTTGAAATTTGCCTAAGTCCTAGGTCGTATGCGACCTAGAGGTTAGTTAAGTATTGTTGGCAACTTAGGAGATAAGTCGTACCTAAGAATGTTGGGGATTGGTGACTTTAAGGTTTGGAGTTAGGTCGTGTGATGGATGGTAAGGGTTTAGGTCGTAGACGACCTAAAAGGAAGGAGACTTTAGAGTTTCTGGCGAGTTAAGGTGTTAGCGACCTAAGAGATAGGTTGGTAGCGACCTAAGTAAACCCAGTAGTTGACGATCTAGGGATGAGCGACCTAGTGGTGCCGGGCTAGTATATTTAGGTCGGCAGCGACCTAAGGAAACTAGTGGTTAGCGACCTATAATAGTTCGCGACCTAAGGGGTTAGCTTGTTAGCGACCTAGTAGTTGCCGAGTTAGCGACCTAGTAGTTGCCGAGTTAGCGACCTAGTGGTTCTGAGTTAGCGACCTAGTGGTTCTGAGTTAGCGACCTAGTGGTTCTGAGTTAGCGACCTAGTGGTTCTGAGTTAGCGACCTAGTGGTTCTGAGTTAGCGACCTAGTGGTTCTGAGTTAGCGACCTAGTGGTTCCGTGTTGGCGACCTAAGGAGTTAACAAGTTGGCGACCTAAGAAGTTAACAAGTTGGCGACCTTAGGAGTTAGGCTGTTGTGTTAGGTCGCGTAGGTTGCTAAGTTGTTAGGTCGCTAGGATAGTTCAAGTGTTAGGTCGCGTGTTGTTTTAGGTCGACTTGTGTTAGGTCGCAACCCAACTGAGTCTTAGATAGTTAGGTCGTTAAGTTGTTAGGTCGCTGGGTTTCCTAAGTGTTAGGTCGCAAAGAAGTTAAGACGTACATCTGTTAGGTCGGAGAGGCTTAGGTCGGAGAGGCTTAGGTCGCTTAGGTCGGAAGCGACTTAGGGAGATAGCCAGATTTCGACTTAAGGGCAGATTTCAGCTATAAATAGGAGGGGTTGTTCTCACTTTTTGGGATCCGGATTTTTGAAGCGACGAAGTGCTGCCATTTTGAGAGCTCGACTTCTACACTTCTTCACTTCTTTTCTCCACTTTAATCTAGTGCTTCCATCCATCCTAATCGAAGATCAAGATTGAAGATTCAAGAGCTTAGATTGAAGATCTTCATCTTTTCAAGAGAGATTTCTTCATTTGAAGCGGATTTGTGGTAGATCTAGCTTCATCCTTCGCTGTCCAGATCTGAAGTGTGTTGATTTGAGGTTGTTTAGGTGATTTGGTGAGTGGTGATTATCTCTCACACGGATCCAAAGGAGTATATCGGATTGTTGGCTCGATTTGGTGTTAAAATAGTGATTTCCATGCATTTTCTTCATCCTATGTATAGATCCATGTAGATCCATTGTTCATGATGATGTTGCATCCATTTTATCATATGTTAACCTATGCAAGTTCATTCATCAAGTTTGTAGAGATATAATCCATGTTTTAATGCTTATTGGACTTTCAACTCTTTAATTACGAAAATGCCATTATTGTTATAATTGTCTACTTAGATCATTTTTGAATGCTTGATTGCTTGGATTGATGTTTGATTTGATTGCTTGTTATGAACTAGATGATTGATGATTAGATTTAGATCGAAGATGATTCAAAAGCTAAGGGAAAGGCTCTTGAAAATGGAAAAGCTGCACGTGGCATATGTAGCGGGATGATGAAGCTCTTATGCATAGATTTGATGATGTGGTGATGAGATGAGGCTTTGCGAGGATGTAATGAAGCGAGGCAATCATATGATGAAGACTTGGTCTAATCCAGGCGGGATCATTCCAAGCATGTTGATAACTCGGTGATATGATTCGAGTTGAGGATAATGGATGCTCGAGAGGCGCTTGAGCTAGTATGGCAATAGTCGTCGAGGAGGATGACTAGGAGGTTGAGATCTCATCGTTGTTGAAGGTTCTAGCATGCTCTAAGCAAGAGTACATGGGGACGCCCAAAAGACTAAGTTGATGGTCGAGTACTCTGGGTAGATTCGATAATCCTAGGCACGGGTCACGATGACGTGCGGGAGTTATGTCTAGAACCGGGGTTACCATTAGCCCTTGACGGACGGCTGAAAGAATGTGCCGGTCATTCAATTAACGGTGATATCGCAACAATGATAACAGTGATAGCCGAGTCATGGATGTTTGGTTGTATCATCATTCGGTCTCAAGAGCGGTATTTCCTGGGTGCTTATCTGACCTTGGTTTTAGACCTTGGGATTTGTACTTGGAAAACATCGCTCTTGACTCGAGTGACAATTGCTTTACTTTAAATTGTATGCTCTGCTATGTTTGCTTCTGCTTAGTGTGTGTCTGGGGGCTATCACTGTAGAATGAGGTTGGAGTGGGAGGGTTGTATTCCTATTCCTTTTCCTTTATGCTCTTTTGGTATGTTGTTAGTTAATTTACTGCTCACTAAGACTGTTGTCTGACTCAAGGCTTTATGTTTTTAATTCTTATTGCCTTGGGCTGTTCGTCCATTTTGGGACGGGCAGACTAGGTAGCAGGTGACAGGTGCTGTTCTCTTCTCACGATGCTGATATCGAAGACGAGCTAGAGGGTTGCATATTATCTTCTTATATGTACTGGATTTTTTCCGCTGTTTTGTATTCTCTGAGAGTTATGTAGTGAGGCTGGATGTATTGACTATGTGGATGCTTGTATTCAACTATTATGGAGTTTTATATGATGTCATTTTATTCTGTAAAGCTTCACTATACATATGTTCTATTGTATTTTGTCCATGCGCTGTGAGTAATACGATAGATCCTGTTGTTTTAATCTTACCTTGACAATCGTCCATGGTCGCCTGGCACACTTTACAGCGCTCTATCTCTAGATTCGGTGCAGGGGTCATGGGCGGTCGTCACATTTGGTATCAGAGCATTGGTTGATCGATTTTACCCAACGCTCGCTGAAGTAACTACGTATGAGAGACGTAATTGTATTTTGATGGATGATTACTATATATAATATAGTAGCTTAGTAGGTTTGAGTCCTTTATGCAGTTGTTTCTCTAGATGTTCTAATCATTCCTTTTTATAGATATTGAGAATGAGTCAAAAAGGGAAACCAGCTGCTAGGGAAGGCCGTGCTACTGAAGGGGCTGCTGATTATGTTGCTATGTTCGAAACCATGATGACTTCGATCAGGAGAAGGATGTCAGCCCCGGGGCCATCAGTAGATGTTGGGGATCAAGTACAGGCTCCAAGATTGATGGATCACTTGGACGATTCATTTAGGAAGCTTGTGGAGGAAGCTCTCAGACATGAGAATCTGTTTCCTAAGGAAGGATCTGTTGTTGCTGTGACCAGGGAAGAGTCTAAACCCCAGCAGGGTAGAAACAAGAAGAGGAAGCAGCAGCAGCAGAAGGGTAAGGATGGTCAGAAGAAGCCGAAAGGCGAAGTGACTTGCTACAACTGTCAGCAGAAAGGCCATCTCTCCAAGGATTGCAAGAATCCGAAGGCGCCGGCGAAGTGCCACAACTGTGACAAGCCAGGGCATTTCAGGAAGAATTGTCCAGAACCGAGTAGGGACAAGCAGATTGTGCAGGCTTATGCTTTAGGAGCTGTTCCGTCGTCTTCGATAGCTCCTACTGCTGAAGAGAAGGGAAAGAGTGTGGTTGTTCAAGGTATTCTTTTCCTATGTGGTGTTCCAGTTAGAGTTCTGTTTGATACTGGAGCGTCGCATTCGTTTGTGTGTAATGAACTAGTAGGCCGGTTAGGTTTGAAGCCGGATATTGTTGATAGGCCATTGGTTGTGACTAATCCAGTTGGGGGTTCGTCTTGTTTGTGTATGTTATGCCGTGGTCTAGTTGTGTCGAGTCATGGTTGCTCTTTTGTTTGTGATTGTTTTGTTCTGAACTTTGCGGGGTTCGGAATTATTTTGGGTATGGACTGGCTTAGGAAGTATGCGGCTAAGGTTGACTGTGAGAGGCTGGAGGTGACAGTCGAGAATGTGGAAGGGCGAAAGATTGTGATACGATGTAAGCATGAGGAAGGCGTCTTCATGAGCTTCATGTATTCGCTAGTTGTTCCACGGGATGGACTGTCTTTAGTGCCAATCGCAAATGGATTCGAGGATGTCTTTGACGAAGTCAAAGGGTTGCCGCCGCATAGAGAGATCGAGTTTCGTATAGATCTAGTTGAAGGAGCCAGACCTGTTGTGATGCCTCTTAGGCGGATGGCGCCTAGGGAACAGCAAGAGTTGAGGGTGCAAGTTGATGATCTTTTGCAGAAAGGATTCATTCGGCGTAGTGTGTCCGAGTGGGGTGCACCAGTTGTGTTTGCAACCAAGGCAGATGGGTCGTTGAGATTGTGCGTCGATTATCGTGAGCTGAATAAGGTGACTAAGGAGAACAAGTATCCATTACCGAGAATAGATGACTTGTTTGATCAGCTTCACGAAGCTAAGGTGTTTTCTCAGATGGATTTGGCAACGGGATTTCACCAGTTGAGAGTGGCTAAGGATAGGGTGCCGAAGACTGCTTTTAGGACACCATCCGGTTTCTTTGAGTGGCTGGTAATGCCGTTTGGATTGACTAACGCGCCAGCATATTTTGTGGATCTTATGAATAGAGTGTTCAGAGATCAGTTGAACAAGTTCGTACTTGTGTTCGTGGATGATATTCTGATTTATTCCAGAACGGAAGAAGAGCACAGGACGCACTTGCGTATTGTTTTGGAAATCCTGCGGAAACATCAACTGAAGGCTAAGTTTTCAAAGTGTCACTTCTGGAAGAGTGAAGTGAGGTTCTTAGGCCATGTGATTTCTGGAAATGGAATAGCGGTTGATCCCGCTAAGGTGGCAGCAATCCAGGATTGGGTTAGACCTAAGAATGCATCAGAGGTGAGAAGTTTTCTTGGATTAGCAGGATATTATCGACGGTTTATCAAGGACTTCTCCAAGGTAGCTGCACCGTTAACAGGATTAACGAAAAAGAACCAAGTGTTCAGTTGGGATGCTAAGTGTGAGCAAGCTTTCGGAATCCTGAAAGAGCGACTAACGAGTGCTCCTGTTTTGACTATTCCAAGTGGGAATGATGAGATGGTGGTTTACACCGATGCATGTGGTACTGGACTTGGAGCAGTGCTGATGCAGAAGGATAAAGTTGTTGCGTATGCTAGTCGACAACTGAAGCCGCATGAAAAGAATTACCCAACTCATGATTTGGAGTTAGCGGCGATTGTATTTGCTCTGAAGATGTGGAGGCATTATCTGTTGGGAGTTCGATTCGAGTTGTTTACGGATCATAAGTCGTTGAAGTATCTTTTCTCCCAGAAGGATTTGAATCTTCGACAGCAACGTTGGCTAGAGTTTTTAGCATCATATGATTTTGGTATAGCTTATACTCCGGGAAAAGGTAACGCAGTGGCTGATGCGTTAAGTCGAAGACATGCAGGATTGGGAGCCATGTTTTCTGAATGGAAGAGTCTCGAGTATTTAGCTGGATTTGACTTCAGGCCTAGATGCGAATTGGAACCTGAAATGTTGGCAAACTTATCGATAAGACCGACTCTTGTGGAAAGGATTGGCGAGAGTCAAAAGCGAGATGATAAGCTTGTCAAGATTATCCGTGAATTGGAATCTGGATTGGAGCCAGAAAAGGATAAAGGATTCGAGGTCGATAGAGAAGGTTGGCTTCGAAAGCAAGGACGACTAGTGGTTCCCGATATAGATGAATTGAGGAGTGAAGTTCTGAAGGAAAGTCATCACTCGAAGTTGACAATTCATCCAGGTGGAAATAAGATGTATCGGGATATGAAGAGAAACTACTACTGGGAAGGCATGAAGAAGGATGTTGGAGATTTCATTTCCAAGTGTATGAACTGTCAGTTGGTAAAGGCTGAACAGAGGAAGCCAAGTGGATTGCTTCAACCCTTAGAAGTTCCTACATGGAAGTGGGAACAAGTGTCGATGGATTTTATTGATGGATTGCCTAGAACCAGAACGGGAAATGAAGGGATTTGGGTCATTGTGGATCGTCTGACTAAGAGTGCACGATTCACTCCTGTTCGATCGACTAGGACTGCATCAAAGTTGGCTGAGTTGTATGTGAAGTGGATAGTTCGATTCCATGGTATTCCGAAGAGTATAGTGAGCGATCGAGATCCATTGTTCACTAGTGGATTTTGGAAGAGCTTCCAGGAAGTTTTGGGAACCGAGTTGTGTTTGAGTACAGCTTATCACCCTCAGACAGATGGTCAGACCGAGAGAGTCAACCGAGTTTTGGAAGATCTTCTTAGAGCATGTGTTTTGGACTTCGGAGGATCATGGGAAGATCACCTTCATTTGGTGGAGTTTGCGTACAACAACAGTTACCAGTCAAGTATTGGTATGGCACCATATGAGGCATTGTATGGAAGACCGTGTAACTCTCCGACATGTTGGTTGGAAACTGGGGAAAAGCTGATACTTGGGCCAGAGATGATTCGACAGACTTCGGATTGCATAGAGATCATTCGGCAACGAATGAAGGCAGCCCAAGACCGTCAGAAGAGTTATGCTGATAAGCGTCGAAAGGATTTGGAGTTCGACGTGGGAGATATGGTTTTTGTGAAGATTTCTCCACTGAAGAATGTTATTCGATTCGGGAAGAAAGGAAAATTGACTCCGAGATTTGTTGGACCATTCCCGATCATCGAGCGAATTGGAAAGCTCGCCTACAGATTGGAGTTACCTGAGAAGATGTCGGGTGTGCACAATGTTTTTCATGTATCTTATCTACGGAAGTATGTGCACGACTCGAATACAGTGGTTTCTGCTGATAGCTGTGAAGACTTAGAAGTTGATCCAGTTGATAGAAGACCTCGTAAGCCGCTTCGTGTTGTTGAAACCGACACGAAACAGCTTAGGAGGGAGGTAGTTAAGTTGCTCAAGATACAATGGAGTGATGATGATAACGACTG
Organism: Allium fistulosum; assembly: GCA_030737815.1. NCBI lineage: Eukaryota > Viridiplantae > Streptophyta > Magnoliopsida > Asparagales > Amaryllidaceae > Allium > Allium fistulosum. Next base: position 578,903,890 of record CM060904.1, on the reverse strand, counting down.
TACGTGGGAGGTGGAAGAGAGGATGAAGGCAGCTCATCCTGAACTCTTCAAGGTATGGCCCTAAGGTGTCGTCTCATCTCGCGATATTGTAACTTGTTCTAAGTCTTAGAATTCTGTACGCTAAGCTAGAATTGGATGCATGGTTTGTTGATTGCTATGGATGGTAGGCGTACAGAATAGCCTTTGATTGCCTTGTTTGCTTGGAATTTCGGGGGCGAAATTCCTAAGGGGGAGAGAATGTAACGACCCGTATTTTTCGGATCGAAAAGTTTGTCAAAATCTGGGATTTTCAGCATTTTCTAGTTATTCCAGATCTTGGTTGAAATTTGCCTAAGTCCTAGGTCGTATGCGACCTAGAGGTTAGTTAAGTATTGTTGGCAACTTAGGAGATAAGTCGTACCTAAGAATGTTGGGGATTGGTGACTTTAAGGTTTGGAGTTAGGTCGTGTGATGGATGGTAAGGGTTTAGGTCGTAGACGACCTAAAAGGAAGGAGACTTTAGAGTTTCTGGCGAGTTAAGGTGTTAGCGACCTAAGAGATAGGTTGGTAGCGACCTAAGTAAACCCAGTAGTTGACGATCTAGGGATGAGCGACCTAGTGGTGCCGGGCTAGTATATTTAGGTCGGCAGCGACCTAAGGAAACTAGTGGTTAGCGACCTATAATAGTTCGCGACCTAAGGGGTTAGCTTGTTAGCGACCTAGTAGTTGCCGAGTTAGCGACCTAGTAGTTGCCGAGTTAGCGACCTAGTGGTTCTGAGTTAGCGACCTAGTGGTTCTGAGTTAGCGACCTAGTGGTTCTGAGTTAGCGACCTAGTGGTTCTGAGTTAGCGACCTAGTGGTTCTGAGTTAGCGACCTAGTGGTTCTGAGTTAGCGACCTAGTGGTTCCGTGTTGGCGACCTAAGGAGTTAACAAGTTGGCGACCTAAGAAGTTAACAAGTTGGCGACCTTAGGAGTTAGGCTGTTGTGTTAGGTCGCGTAGGTTGCTAAGTTGTTAGGTCGCTAGGATAGTTCAAGTGTTAGGTCGCGTGTTGTTTTAGGTCGACTTGTGTTAGGTCGCAACCCAACTGAGTCTTAGATAGTTAGGTCGTTAAGTTGTTAGGTCGCTGGGTTTCCTAAGTGTTAGGTCGCAAAGAAGTTAAGACGTACATCTGTTAGGTCGGAGAGGCTTAGGTCGGAGAGGCTTAGGTCGCTTAGGTCGGAAGCGACTTAGGGAGATAGCCAGATTTCGACTTAAGGACAGATTTCAGCTATAAATAGGAGGGGTTGTTCTCACTTTTTGGGATCCGGATTTTTGAAGCGACGAAGTGCTGCCATTTTGAGAGCTCGACTTCTACACTTCTTCACTTCTTTTCTCCACTTTAATCTAGTGCTTCCATCCATCCTAATCGAAGATCAAGATTGAAGATTCAAGAGCTTAGATTGAAGATCTTCATCTTTTCAAGAGAGATTTCTTCATTTGAAGCGGATTTGTGGTAGATCTAGCTTCATCCTTCGCTGTCCAGATCTGAAGTGTGTTGATTTGAGGTTGTTTAGGTGATTTGGTGAGTGGTGATTATCTCTCACACGGATCCAAAGGAGTATATCGGATTGTTGGCTCGATTTGGTGTTAAAATAGTGATTTCCATGCATTTTCTTCATCCTATGTATAGATCCATGTAGATCCATTGTTCATGATGATGTTGCATCCATTTTATCATATGTTAACCTATGCAAGTTCATTCATCAAGTTTGTAGAGATATAATCCATGTTTTAATGCTTATTGGACTTTCAACTCTTTAATTACGAAAATGCCATTATTGTTATAATTGTCTACTTAGATCATTTTTGAATGCTTGATTGCTTGGATTGATGTTTGATTTGATTGCTTGTTATGAACTAGATGATTGATGATTAGATTTAGATCGAAGATGATTCAAAAGCTAAGGGAAAGGCTCTTGAAAATGGAAAAGCTGCACGTGGCATATGTAGCGGGATGATGAAGCTCTTATGCATAGATTTGATGATGTGGTGATGAGATGAGGCTTTGCGAGGATGTAATGAAGCGAGGCAATCATATGATGAAGACTTGGTCTAATCCAGGCGGGATCATTCCAAGCATGTTGATAACTCGGTGATATGATTCGAGTTGAGGATAATGGATGCTCGAGAGGCGCTTGAGCTAGTATGGCAATAGTCGTCGAGGAGGATGACTAGGAGGTTGAGATCTCATCGTTGTTGAAGGTTCTAGCATGCTCTAAGCAAGAGTACATGGGGACGCCCAAAAGACTAAGTTGATGGTCGAGTACTCTGGGTAGATTCGATAATCCTAGGCACGGGTCACGATGACGTGCGGGAGTTATGTCTAGAACCGGGGTTACCATTAGCCCTTGACGGACGGCTGAAAGAATGTGCCGGTCATTCAATTAACGGTGATATCGCAACAATGATAACAGTGATAGCCGAGTCATGGATGTTTGGTTGTATCATCATTCGGTCTCAAGAGCGGTATTTCCTGGGTGCTTATCTGACCTTGGTTTTAGACCTTGGGATTTGTACTTGGAAAACATCGCTCTTGACTCGAGTGACAATTGCTTTACTTTAAATTGTATGCTCTGCTATGTTTGCTTCTGCTTAGTGTGTGTCTGGGGGCTATCACTGTAGAATGAGGTTGGAGTGGGAGGGTTGTATTCCTATTCCTTTTCCTTTATGCTCTTTTGGTATGTTGTTAGTTAATTTACTGCTCACTAAGACTGTTGTCTGACTCAAGGCTTTATGTTTTTAATTCTTATTGCCTTGGGCTGTTCGTCCATTTTGGGACGGGCAGACTAGGTAGCAGGTGACAGGTGCTGTTCTCTTCTCACGATGCTGATATCGAAGACGAGCTAGAGGGTTGCATATTATCTTCTTATATGTACTGGATTTTTTCCGCTGTTTTGTATTCTCTGAGAGTTATGTAGTGAGGCTGGATGTATTGACTATGTGGATGCTTGTATTCAACTATTATGGAGTTTTATATGATGTCATTTTATTCTGTAAAGCTTCACTATACATATGTTCTATTGTATTTTGTCCATGCGCTGTGAGTAATACGATAGATCCTGTTGTTTTAATCTTACCTTGACAATCGTCCATGGTCGCCTGGCACACTTTACAGCGCTCTATCTCTAGATTCGGTGCAGGGGTCATGGGCGGTCGTCACATCTAGGCTGCCCGTGTGGAAATTTGTGGGCACCCAGAGTTTAGAAGGGAAACAATAAACTCCGAGTCAGTCATGGTGACTGGTGTGAGATCGTAAAACAGTTATTTTTCACAAAGAAAATAAAATAAATTCGCAATGCTTTTGGAAAATGAAACTACCATAAGACCTCCCGCCACACACACAATGCAAACGCAGAATTGGAGGAGATTTCTTCTTATGATAGTCAAAGATGCTTACTACGCAAAATCAAATCATTTTTAATATTATTATTAGTGCATAGTGTGGAAATCATTTCGAAAGTATAATATTAATCTTAGCCAACATACGACCAGTATCGTATGCCTACTATAGCTACCATCTAAACAGTGGTGACCACCGTACGTAAATGGCAGGTTCTACAACTAATACCGTACAAAGTTCGTATTGGAGTTTGGATTTCCAACAAATGGTCAGGCTAAGGAACTTCCTTTTCCACGATGGGTACGTCCCTGGAATAGACGACCCGAGAACCTAACGTTACGGTTAGATCTCTGCCAACACAAGGCCGGGTTACCTCTGCAAAAATAGGTAACTACTGACACGCGTATGCCATCCCCCGATCGTAACCGATCTTCCCGAGGATCCCCGATTCGCAACAAACCACATAATAAGTAGTATCAACATAGGTTAAGTATCTGGGCTCCATACCATGATACCACCTCTATCCAGAAGGAATGACATACACTAAGGGGCGCTACTCCCTAGAACCTTGCTGCATCCTTCCTGTTTCGACCATTTCCGGGGTGTGAGGCTCGATGAAGTCTCGTCCACAAAGCTACGCTTTCTACAAAGCCATGCTTCGGGTCAAACAAATGATCAACCTATGATCACAAAGATATAAGATCAAACAAATGATCATATCATAAATGATCAAACACTGATCATTTCACAGCAACACTCAGTATGCCACGTTACCAAATTGGGAGTATATCGCTGATAAATTTCAACTACATAACCTCTGAGCTCGTACGTCTCAGAGAAGGGTGTTAAGCTAAGAGAATAAATTCTCCGCCACCAACAGAAATGTATTTGAAAGAAATCAGCTTTATATCTCAATTTGTAACGTCAGACATACAATCCATACAAGTCTGTTCCGAGATCGAACAGAACCGAAGGCACTTCTCACGAAGCCCTTGCATTTCCGGATAAATTTCTAATCCCGTCCGGACTTCCCGTCACTAAGGGTGATAAAAACCTCTAAATCGGAGATCAGCCGATGTAGAGTAACTCGACGGTAATCCTTCCGTTTTCAAAAATATCCGGTCTTCAACACCGGTCTTCGAATGCAATTCATAACGACGTATCACATATTTGGAATGGGTTATACGACCCCATGGTCCTTTCCCGGCTAACCCGAATAGTGAGCGTTTATTTAAAAACAAGTGTGGCATTCAAATTCATCCAATTCACAACAAATACCATTCAAGGTAATTATTGATAGTCGGTTATTTAACTATCAATAAAGATGCGCAACATCATCAGATTCCAAAATTTTTTCCAAATTATTTATTTTCCAAAATATCTTTACTAGATATATAATTTCCACACTTCAAAAATAAATCAATATTTATTTTCAAAACGAATTCCCATTTCTTTTTGTAAATTCCATAGTGAATTTATATTTTCGAATATCTACTGATATTCGGTTTTCAAATCGTTTTCAATATTCAATTTCAATTTATCTTTACAAAGATAAATTCTAAAACGTTTCATTTCATATTGGAAAAGCATTTCCATACTTATTTTATAATAAGTAATTCACAAATCTATTTATCTTCAGCATTTGAAAATATCCGATATACTTAAATCAAATTAAGTATATATTCATTCTTTAAGGAAAATATTCTTTTAACACCTTTATTTGAGTCAAAACGAATGTTACGTAAAACATCGTTACGACGACTCAAAATCACTAGTATAGGGATTCGAAATTAAGATAGATATATGAATCCCAATACTAGATAAAAATATTTCCTTTCGGAAATCATTTACTATAACAACAGTGTTATAGTCTACTATTTCCTTATTTCTCAAAAACGCCTATTTCAACAATGAATGTTGAAATCTATGCTTTCGATTCATAATACATTTTAAAACATCTTTAAAATGTTTAACTTCATTTTTAATATCACTTCTTCAAAAACGTATCCATTTTACTTAAAAATATATTCACTGTCCAAAATCGTGAATATAATTCACTTAACCCAATTTCAATCTTTTCTACACATTTATTTCAAGGATAATTCGCTATCCAGAATTGCGAATACATCTTCTTTAATAACCTTCTATATTTAATTTATAAATTTAATTGGTTTTGAATTTATAAAACAACGTTTATAAATTCTATTTCTATTTTCTAACAACTTCGATTTGTAAATCTCCTTTATTAACAAATTCGATCAATGTTCCACTTAAAGGAAAAAATCCAATTTACAAGTAAATTTCTTATCAGTCTTTATTCTACAATTTCATTCATTTTGTAACTTCATACTTTATAAATCTATAAACTTCAAACTTTATAAATCTATAAACTTCAAATCTTCACAATTTATAATTCTATAAATTTCCTATCTTTACAACTTATAATTTTATAAATTTTCTATCTTCACAATTTATAAAAACTCGTTTTAAATTCCAAAAATTTTAATTGATAAATATCAATTTTGTACATCTTTTATATGCATCGTTTTTAATAATTCGAAAATCCAAATTTAAACTATTTTATAAATTACTTAACTGTTTATTTCAAAAATCACCTCGCGGTTATATTTCACCAAAATCTTAACCTTTATAACTTTAATAATTTTAACGTTTGTAAATAAATTCAAAAATTTAATAACGTATATTTACAAATAATCACTTTAAAAATCTCTTTTAAAGTTAAAATCGTTATTTTAAAACTTCAAAAATTGAATCCAATGATGCAACGCATCAATTAGTCCATCACAACATCAATCATCATATATCATCATATGATAACAGAATATATATCAACATCTATAAATAAATAAATACAGTTGAGGAATCCAGTTGGATCCCTCCAACCTGTTTCCCTGCATCCAAAGACGTTAGCACAATACCAATTCCACTTCGAGGTGGAATATCGCGGTATATGGGTTTTATAAAAATAATCTGCTTACTAACGGCGCAATAGGGTCTCATCCGCTATACGAGGCGGGAAATCAATCAATCCAATATATACATATGCCAATATGTATATATTGCTATATATATATATAGATATATCCTACTATATCTAATATTACATCCAAATAGTCAATCAATCAGTCAATAAAAAACTGCAATACAAAATTTATTCTTGTGTGAGAAAAATCTCACCTTAGATTTTTATTTTGCAATCCCAATTCCATTGACTTGATTCTCGATCTTTTTAGACCTTGTATAAATAATTTATACAACTTATTATTATTTAAATCAATCGAATAACCAGTTGTCGTTTAATAGTTTAATTAACTGATAGTTTCGTCTAAACCAATTTTGTCTTTAATACATTGATTTAACTAAAAATTAAATTTAAACTAAAATTCCATTAATAATTTATTTCTAGTAACTAACCGAATCCAATAAACTTATCAAACAATTTATCATTATTTATTTATTTAATTTTACTAATAAATTTGGGTTTAAACTAATAAATAAATGTTAAACTAAATTTTTTTTCTTTTCTTGATAAACTTCTGCATATCTATATTTTAAATAAATTTAAAAGAAGAAAAAAAAAACTGCCTAATTAACATTTTAATTAAAATAACTGTTTATACCTTACTGTGAATTACTTCCTAATGTATATTCATATAAATTTAAAAGCAGAATTGTTTATCTTACTGTAATAAATTTGTTTAACTAAAACTTAAATTAAATTAATACCTTACTGTAAATCAATATTCCAGGCTCGAGATCAAGTCTCCGATCGAGTAGCCAACACCGGCCTCCCCAGATAAAACGCGACCCCTAGCTCGCCGCTGTCGTGCCTCGACTTGATCGCGAACCCCCCAGGCTCGCGATGACGACTGCTACCATCGCAAGACCCGCCGCCGCAAACGATTCGACTGGAACTCGATTCGCCGTTCTCGACTTCGTCTGCCGCCAAACCCCTAACTCATCGCCATCGACCCCGCGAATAACCCCAATTGCTCGATTCGAGTATCCTCGATTGTGATGCCGATGAAAACAAACAGCAGCTCGAAGTGGTATCACTCGATATCATCTTTTATTACATACGAATGAATTCGTATTTGAGGAAGTCAGAGGAAAGCCTGGGTTTTTTTTTCCTTTCTTTTTTTTTGTTGCCCTCTTATTCGAATCGAATGAAGGTGAAGAGGAAAGTGGCTTCTATTTGAACTGGTAATTCGCGATTGGATTTAGGGAAATTTTGAAGTTAAGGCAGTCGCCATTATTTATTTTCAACGAGATCGTTTGATTTTCTTTTCGTTTGAACGAGAGGAGGGAGAGGAGTGTTTAAACTGAACAAGAATGGGTTGCGTGATTCCTCGTTCGTGATGCTCGGTTGAAACAAGGGAGCGTAATTGAAGGCGTGTTTAAAGGGGAGAAAATGGGCTGACATTGACCCAAAATTTTAAATTTAAATTTAGATTTAAATTGAAATTCAATTTAAATTTCAAGGCGTTTAACCGTCGTACGGTTACATATCAACTCCGATAAACACGAAAATTGAAATCCGACAATAATTCAATATTACGGATCCAATAGAACTGGTTTCGTCGAATTCCGAGACTGCGCCCCGGAATGCTATTTTCAAATTCAATTTAAACGATGTAATTTCAAAACTGATCAAATCAATTTCAACTTTGATTCCGAAGCTTCTATTGTCTTCAGTATTATCATTATGAATTTTAAAAGCTTTTGAAATATTTTCCTTCAGCTGAAATTGAAGATTCAAATTTTTATCTAGTTTCAATAGATTAAATTTTATAATTTAATCGCCAAATTCAAAGTTATATTCGGGATTCAAATTAAATTACCGTCCAAATATTTAAAATAAATTAAATATTCTCAATTTAATTTGTTCAAAATTCTGGGTCGTTACAGAAACGATTGTCGTTAGACGCAAACGAGATTGTATAAAATTCTATAAGTTAAATGAAAGCAAATAAAATTGATTTTTTTTGAATCAATTGAAATAGATATGAGTTCATTTCGCTAAAAAAAATGAATTGAATGAAAGAAAGTGAGTTGTAAATCACTTGAATTGAATGGAAATTGTATGTGAATTGGTTGTAAGAAATTTAATTTGTATCAAAACCATAAAAATTGCTTATGGGAATTATTTTGAGTGCATTGCTTATGAAATCTATGTATTTTCTATTGAAATGAGTAAAATATTAATAGATTCCCTATATATGTCACCTACGTGTTTAAATTGAGTAAGTACAGGTGTAGGGAAGCCGTTTGGCTGGATTTGAGCACGCAAATAGCTAAATAAATAAGCCGCTTTGCTTAAAATGCTAATAAAGGTATGCCTACGCAATACAAAATAGGAAATATGAACTGTTTTTGCTTTTCCGACCATGTGGGTCGATGTATACATTTATATCTTTTGTCAAATTGCAAAAGCTCCTCCGTACAAATAAGACTCCGCCAAAATTTTCTGAAAATTTTGGGAGTTAGAAAAAATTTGGATTTTTTTAAAATTTTCAGTAACGACCAGAGATTTCAAATTGGAATTTGAGATAAAGGTGAATAAAACTTAATATTCAGAATTAGAAGATGAATCGAATTCAAGTAAAATTCGAAAAGAAAATCTAAATGGAAAAATTTGGAAATAAAAGTATTGAGATTTGAAATGAATTAGTAAATTGAAGCAAATTGATTTTATATGGAAGTGGAATTCAAATTGAATATAAACTTTAGTAGTGAAGTAGTAAAAATGAATATAAGAAATAATTGTATTGAACTTAAGAAATGGTGAAATTCTCAAGTAAAATTTAGAATTGAGGAAATATTCTAAGTTAATAAGTGAATGAAGATTAAACGGGAAGTTGTAAAAATGGTGATTGTGAATAAGTGGATAGAAATCCAATAAGTGAATTTGGACATTGTGGTTAAGTAAAGTATACAGGGATTATAAAGGCTATAGGAAAATGGAATTGGATTTTGATTTCGAAGGTAAATTTGAATTTCTCAACAAAAGGTATGTATTTAAAAATTTCAGTATGAAATTTGATTGGGTTTTTGTCTAGCCGCTTGACATTTTGTCTTCTTTTGGAATTTGGGAGTCCGTAGGGACATTTTGTAGTTGTACCGAGCTAACCGCGCAAAGGAGTCGCTGGCGAAATTTTTCGAAAATTTACAGAGTTAGAAAAATTATAAGAAAATTTTGAATTCCAAATTTGAATTTGAAATGAAATTTAAATTGGTAAGAAAACAATATTATTTGGAACTTATGGTTGATTGTGAAAAATTAGTTAAAGTAATAATGGATCTTTAATAATAAGAAGATTGGTTTGAAAATTTGATAAAATTGTTTGGTTTTGAGGAAATGATAAACGGGGTGAGGATCATTCTTCTTAACTTGTAATTTCGGGACGAAATTCTTTTAAGGGGGGAAGAATGTAACGACCCTGAATTTTGACATTGGAAATCAGGATATTTAATTGATTTTAAATATCTGGAAGTTAGTTTAATTTGAAATTCAAATATCAGAATGAATTTGGCAATTTAATTATTGAATTTAATTTATTGCAATTGGGTAAAAATTTGAATCTTCAATTTTAAGCCTGTTAAAAAAGATTTGATGGCTTAGAAAATTCATATTGATTATACTGAAGGTAATGGAACTTTCAGAATTGAATTTGAAACTGTTTTGTTCAGTTTTGAAATTTTATCGTTTAAATCAATATTTAAAAATAGTCTTCCGAGGCACAGTCTCAGAATTCGACGAAACCAGTTCCATTTGATCCGTAATATTGTATTATTATCAGATTTCAAATTTTGTAGTGTTTGGAGTTGTTGTGTGAGCATACTATATATAAACGCGCTAAAATTTGAATCGAAATGATTTGAATTTAAATTTAATTAAAATATATACTTTGGTCAAAATCAACATCAGCCGAAATTTTATTTACATCTGCATCTTTTCTTTATTTTCTCCAACAACCCTATAAGCTAATATTTTCAACGCAGAAATCAAATCATTATCGCTCATATGGATAACAAAATCCCTAAAAATCTCGTTCAAAAGAAAAATGGCCGAGTTCTCATTCTTCGTTCCCCTCTCCTTTCTCTCGAATTCAAATTAGAATGGCCGCAACAAAACTCGAGTTCAAAATCAAAGAAAAATATTTATGGCCGAGCTTTCATTCCCCTTTCTCGTTCAAAACAATTCAACATCAGAAGAAAAAAAATGGCAGAAAGAAATCGCGCGAGCGTGGCAACGAGGAAATCACGACCAGGCGAAATCATTGCTGGTCTAATTCGATCAAGTTAACAACTGGGGGGAAAGCTCGAGCACGAGCAAGTGAGGATTTCGATGCGACTATGGTCGCGAGCAGCTAGGGTTTTATTTTTTCTCGGCTTCGAGTAGCGTTGGGAACGCGAGTGGCCAGAGTCGAGGCGATTGATCTTGTAGCAAGGCTTCAAGTCGACTAGGGTTCGTCGCGATATTGGGTAGGCGATTCGAGGCTGGAGTACGAGATCGAGGTCAGTGCTGTGGGTCGCGGTGTGATGGTGTGCTCACGAATGGGGCTGGAAGGGTGATGGAGACGTAGCATGCTCGATTTGGAAGCGGTGATGCTCGCGAGTTCGATCTGAGGCTCGTATCGAAGCAGCAAGGTATACGTTTCAATTTAATTTAATAACACTTATCTCTGAATATATTACAGAAGAAAAAGGAAAGGAAAATATATTTAACTTAATGTTGATTTTAACAGTAAGGTATACATATATATTACCAAATTATTTTCAAATTTAAATCTAGTTTAACACATATGTATATACAGGAAAAAAAACTGTAATGATATATACATTTTGAACCTACTGTTAAAAGAAAAAGAAGAAAATATATGCCTTAAGGTGATTTATTTGTTTACTTAACTTATTAGTTACTAAAAGATTTTAAAAAGGGAAATTTGTTTAAAATTTAATCATTTGTTTAAATTAAATCATCTGTTAATAGTAAATCTATTAAATGGTAGTTAATTGTTCGACCAATTCAAATATTAATTAAATCATCAAATGTTTATACAAGGTCAAAAGATCGTGGAAAACAAACTGGAATGGAAAATGGACTGCAAATAAAATAAATCCAAGGTGAGATCTTCTCACTCAAATTAAAATTTGAATTGCAGTTATTGATTGACTGTTTGGATGTGATAGTATATATAGTAGTATATATATATATATTTGGGTGATTGATATTCCCGCATTATATAGCGGATGAGACCCTATGCGCCGCATAATAGCGGATGATATTTTATAAAACCCATATACCGCGATATTCCACCTCGAAGTGGAATGGGTATTTAATTGTTGTGCTAACATCCGTGGATGCAGGGAAACAGGTTGGAGGGATCCAACTGGATTCCTCAAATTATATGAATTTCTTTCATATCTTGTATGAATTTGTTTCATATGCTGTGTGATGATTTATTGATAATCTATGAATGATTATATTGATGATTGAATTTGTTAAAGGCTAAAATTTAGCCGAATGTATTTTTGGTATCGTTGGATACCAGAAATAAATAAATTGGATTTTTGAAATTAAAGTACGAAATTTTAAGTAAATTTCTTTTGAAAGAATTGGGTGAATTTAAAGGAAGAAATTTAAAAGTACAAAGTTGATTTTTGAAATCTTATCGAATTATTTCCAAAAATATGGGAAAAGATATTAATAAGTGGGTTTTGAAAAATATTGTTTTAAAAGTTGAAGAATTTCTTGGAAATGGTTTGGAAGAGAAAAAGGAATTTATTTTAAAAGGGAAATAAATCTGGAAATCCATTTGGAAATTTATTTGGTGTTTTGAAATGGATTTGGAAAAATCAATTTGGGATTGGAAATAAATTTGGAAATCAATTTGAAAGTTGATTTGGAGTTGAAAGTGAATATTTGAGAAATCGATTTGAAAATCGTATAAAAAGTGAATATTTGGGAATGTAAATTCAAAATGGAATTTATAAAGGAAAGGGGAATTTGTTTTAAAAATAAACACCGCTTTATTTTTAAAGTGTGGAAATAAATTTACGGATTTGGAACGTAAATTTAAAATGAATCGATAAGGATTATTTTATTGGTTTAAATGGACCATTTTGAAGTGAAAGTGTATTCTCACTATAAAGCCGAGTATATTTCCAAAGTAGCTTTTAAAATATAAATTAAAGTTGGTTTTTAAAGGAATATTTCAAAGAAAATGTTTTCCAAAAATATATTTCAGATAGTGATATAAATCACTTTAAAATATTTGAATTCGGCAGATTTCTAGTGGGAATGAATAAATATTTGGAAACATATTCCACGTAAGGAAATTGATTTGAAATTTATTTTCAAAAGTTGAAAGGTGAAAAGTGATTTGAAATTTGTTTCAAATGGTTGAAGTGTTGAAAATTATATTTTGAGAATATAATTTTGAAAATAAATTATTTTGGGAAATTATTTGGAACCTGGTGATGTTGTGAATATCGATTGATAGTTAAATAACCGACTATCAATATTGACCTTTAAATGGGTATTCGTTGTGATTTTCTTGAAATTTGAATGCAACACTAATTTTTAAAATAAGCGCTCATTATTCGGTTAAGCTGGGAGAGGACTTTGTTTCATATAACCCATTCCGAATAATGATACGACGTTATGGATTGCACTTGAAGACCGGTGTTGAAGACCGGGCGTTTGCGAGAACGATAGGATAACCTATCGATTGTCTCTGCACCGAGTAGCTACGGTATAGAGATTCCCTATGTGATTGGAAGTCTGTTCTGGATTGTGAATACCTGGATTGCAAGGGCTTCTTTAGAAGTGCTTTCGGTTCTGTTCGAACCCGGAACAGACTTGTATGGTTGTATGTCTGAAATTACACTTTGAGATATAAAGCTGATTTATTTCAAATACATTTCTGTTTGGTGGTGGAGATTTATTCTCTTAGCTTAACACCCTTCTTTGAGACGTACGAGCTCAGAGGTTATGTAGTTGAAGGTTATTAGTGATATACTCCCAATTTGGTAGTGTGGCTAAGTGTTGCTGTGTGTTGCTGATCATTTGTTGAACAAAGCATGGCTTTCGTGTAAAACGTAGCTTTGTGGACGAGACTGCATCAGGACCTCACAACCCGAAAATGGTTGAAAGAGGAAAGACGCGACAAGGTTATGAGAGTCGCGCCCTTTAGGGTATGTCATTTCCTTCTGGAAAAAGGTGGTATCATGGTATGGAGCCCAGATGCTTTACCTGTGTGGTTGCATCAATCTTATTTACTGTGTGATTGTTGCTTTGTGATCGAGGGCCCTCGGATAAAGGTCGCAAACGACCGGGGGGTGGCATACTTTTGTGTGGAGTTATCAAGTTACAGCTTCATTGCACCCCGAAGCGTGTGGTAACTCAGCTTTGTGTTGGCAGAGAGCTAGTTAGTTCTCAGGACGTCCCTCCAGAGGCGTACCTATGTGGCAGTAGGAAGTTCCTTAGATTGACCATTTGTTGGAAATCCCATTCCCAATGCGAACCTTGTACGGTTTTAGTTGTAGAACCTGCCATTTACTTATGGTGGTCACCACTGTTTAGATGGTAGCTATAGTAGGCATAGTTCGGAATGTCTATGCTGGCTAAGATTAATATTATACTTTCGAAATGTTTTCCACACTAGACATTAATAATAATATCAACTGATCTTTCGTAGTAAGCATCTTTGACTATCATAAGGAGAAATCTCCTCCAATTCGTCGTTTGCATTTTGTGTGTGGCGGGAGGCCTTATGGTAGTTTCATTTTCCAAAAGCATTGCGAATTTCTTTACTTTCTTTGTGAAAATAACTGTTTTACGATCTCACACCAGTCACCATGACTGACTCGGAGTTTATTGTTCCCTTTCTAAACTCTGGGTGCCCATAATTTTCCACATGGGCAGCCTAGAGTTATGTTATCAGGATATTCTGGAGCTTTGGAGACGAGTTGGATGGCGAGACGTACATGTGTACTTATTTATTTATTCCGCTGTGTGTTCTGTATAGGGACAAGTTTATATAACTGTCCATTGTTGTACTGAGTTGTATATTGACTCTCATTGTTGTTTTGTACAAACAGATATAGTTCTTTGTTTAAAAGACTAGTGATTATCTATTATATATTGTTCCGCTGCAAATGTGAGATTTTGATATTGTTTCTGTTTTTATGTTCTTTCTTTCTTCTCCTACTTCCACCTCTTCTTTTTAAACACTAAAGATTCGCATTTGCGCCTGCTTTGAGTTGAATTGGTATGGAATAGTATGGGCTCAAAGTGGTACGGATTTGCGGGCCTTTACACTTTAAAAACCCATAATATCATTTCCATTTCAAAACATAACCTTTATTTCAAAATAGTATATACTTCAAAACCAAATTCAATAATATATCATTTAAATAAAATCCAAATTTTCAATCACTATTCTTTCCTTTATTTATAAAACTTGAAATATTCTTTAAAACCATCTTAAACCCAAATCACATAATGTAGTCATATTCTTAATCTTAAAATTTCAATCGGTTTCAAATCAATATATTCAAAGAAAATTCTTAAATAAATTCTATTTCAAATAAATTCTTTTTTCAAACCATATTACTTTCGTAGTTATAACAGTTTCAAAACCAACACTTTGAAACAATAATACTTTAATTCCGATAAAACATTTCAATTTTGATATATATTTCAAATCTTTAAATATTCCAAAATTATACATTTAATTATAACACTGTGAAACCATAATAATTTAAAACCCATAGCACTCTAAAATGTAACTTTTATAACCATAGCAATTTGAAACATTACATTTTAGAAATAATGACATTTCGAAAACATAACCTTAGGTCATCATAGCATTTTGGAAAAGCGATACTTAATAAATCATAGTAAGTTGGAAATGTAACCTTAAGGGATCATAACGTTTTTGAAATGTAATATTTAAGAAATCAAGGCATCCTGGAATGTAATACTTTCCACTTTACCATTTTATATAATCCAAATGTTTATATACTTACACATTTTTACCATAGTTATTTTATCACTTCTATTTTATTACACTAATTAATTCATTTGGATATTAAATAAACCATGCTTTTAGGTTAAATAAACTTAATTACTGTAATTCCTATTTAAGGTTGAAATTCCTTATGTTAAGTTAAAGTATATTATTAACTTCCATTTCATTATTACAATAAGGAACATTTATTGTTTTAATTAATATTACATTAACTAAAATTACATGTCAAATGTTCATTTTTAACTTACATTTTATTTTTCATAATAAAGAGCGTTTATTGTCTTAATCAATACCCCTTTAATTAAAATTTCATGTCAAATGTTCATTTTTAATTTACATTTTATTTTCACAATAAAGAGCATTTATTGTCTTATTCAATCTCCCATTAATTAAAATTACAAGTCAAATGTTCATTTTTAACTTACATTTTATTTTCACAATAAAGAGCATTTATTATCTTAATTAATATCCCATTAATTAAAATTACATGTCAAATGTTAATTTTTGACCTACATTTTACTTTCACAATAAAGAGCATTTATTGTCTTATTCAATCTCCCATTAATTAAAATTACATGTCAAATGTTCATTTTTAGCTTACATTTTATTTAAACCAAATCACAAATTTCCAAATTAAGTTATATTTCAAATAACAAATTTTTCCATTCATTTATTTAACATTTTTAATACATAGAAAAATCATTAACACTTTATTAAATCATTTTAAAACCCAAATTTAAATCAAAATACCAAAAATTTACATTTTCAAAATACTTAAAACTTCTAGAAAAAATACATAAAAAAACCACGGGTCTGTATAATATTTTCTAACCTAGGTCAAGTGATACAGATAATATATCATTTCAATCCATAATTTAAAAAGAAAAATCCGGGTTCTATCATTTCAAACCCGCAATCCCAAGTTAAATAAATATAAATAAAAATCACTCAAGCTTATCATTTCAGCCCATAACGATCTTTCCATATTCTAAAGTCTGTTCGGGTATGTATCATTTCATCCCATAGTGATTCTATTCTACAGGGAACTTGCAGTGTGAGAACAGAATATAAATAAACAGTAAAATAAAATAAAATAAAATATAACAGACATATAAACAGTATTTAACATCATATAAATATATCACAGGCATGTATGAACATAACACATTATTTTATATAATTAACTTGTCATCAATTCACAATTATAAAAGTACGTATGTCTAGAGTGAATAAGTCACCTTTTAAAAGCTAGAATTGAAATTCAAACCCAAATCTAGACTCCACAAAGCACGAAAAAGCATGACAAAGCACAATGCAAACTTGAGTGGATGAAGAGTCAGATCCAAATCTTGTATGCAAACAAATATTACATACATACGAATATGGTTCAATACAAAGGAATAGAGGTTAAAACAATGGAAAAATAACGAATCAAAGTGGCATAACTTGCCTTAATCAATCAATGGCCTGGCTACACAACATATGGGTTCAACCATCATCTTGTCTTGCTTGGTCATGATGGTTAGAGGTGTGCTAGAGGGAGGCATGACCGAGCCTTGCTTGAACAAAATAGAAAACAAAAGAAAGAAAAAAGGAAAGAGAGAAGGAGGAGAAGCCATGAGAACTTGCTGTAATTTTTTTTTCTTCAGGAAACAAATGAGAAGAGATGGAATGAATTTTGTACATGAATTGCAAGTAAAAGGCACAGCTAAAGGAAAGAAATAAATGTTAGGAAAACAAAAGGGCAAGAATTAAGGAGTTTTGAATGATAAGAAAAAGGAAAAGAATCTTGTGTAAAATTTATTCTTAAATGCAAATGGAAAATGAGAACATAATGGGAAATAAATTTTGTACGTGAATGGAAAAAGGAAATACACGGCTACAGAAGAGAAAAAAAGAAAAAAAATTAACAACTAATGAGTTATGAATGCTAGGAAAACGAAAAGGCATAAGTTAAGGAGAAAGAAACGTACAATATATTTTATTTTTAAATGCAAATGAAAAAAATTGAGAGATAGGAAATAAATTTTTGTACGTGAATTTTCAACTTGATATGCAGGGCTAGAAAATAAATAAAGAGGGTAGGTGAATAAAAAGGCAAGAAAAAGGCACAATTTATGGAGGAAGAATCTTGTATATTTTTTCCTTTGTTTGCATGCAATGAAAAGGCAATAAATATACAAAACAGGTAACCTATATCTCTTGAAATTCCTAAACTATTATTCAAAGAAAAATCAATCAAAGATCAAATGAATATATTCAAAGTTTATACAAATAAAATAGAAAATAAAAATTAGAGAAACAAACATAGGGAAATAAAATATAGAAAGTCATTGCGTGCAAACACTGTATTTTTATCTAAATTAAAAGTTTATGTTTAAATTCCCAAAAAAAAATCCATATTAACATTGGTTTAGATACTAATACATTAATAACTTCCCAATTCATCCAAATTTCAGTTTACATAGTAATTAATTTCATTTACCTACAATAATCAATTTTATTATAGATTACATTCCAATTAAATAAGAATTGCTTCCAATAATTTGATTTGGTTTAATTGCCATCTTTATACTAGGTCCATTATTACCCTCTATACCTAGTTACATTAGTTTTATACCCCCTTTTTACATCTTAGATTCTGTATAAATGTTACATTTCTAAATGTGTAATCTTGTCAATTATATACATTTAATTAAGGTTGAAAACCAATAAATAAATTTACCTTAGTTCCCTTCTTTTTTACAAATTTATTACTTTATAAATAAATTTACGTTTCTATTTAATGTATACATTCACATTTCCCATTACCGCATTAACTCTCATTAATGACATTAAAGATTCCCTATTTAATTTATAGTAGGCAACTTATAATAGCTGTTACCATTACCCTTTAATTTACAGTTAAGTTTATTATATTCAACTAATTATTATAATTACCTACCTAATATTGAATTTACTCAATTACTATTAATTAAACTAATTCATTTATTTACACACCACTTACCCTTATTTACTTATATTAAAATTTATACTCAAATATAACAATTACAACTAAATTAATAGGCCAATTAAATAGTAACTTACAATCGTTACTATTACTTTAAGTCACATTAATGAATTCATTATTGTTTACAAATCAAATATTACAATTACTTAATTAACACTGATTTACTTCAATTTATATTAATCATATATTATCTCATTGATGATTCAACATTCACACTTGTGATTTCATTGTTCACTACAAATGTTACCATTCTTATATACCCAATCTTTATCCAAGAGTCATTTAATTCATATTATTCCTTTTATAAATTTAAATGTTTGCATTAGTTTTTTTACATTAATTTATAGCCAAGTATACCAATTTTCATTACTTCACTAAATTATAATTTCATTTCAATTGTTAATAATTAGTTTTTAAATACATTGTTACATTTCATTTTGGCATTCATTTCATTATTAAATTACAAAGTTTCTATTTCTTCCAAATTTATTTACCAAAATCTTATTAAATTGACAACTTTAATTATTGAAAATCTACGGGTCGTTACAAGACGTGTTTGGAGTCGAAGATGGAGCAGTGAAGTGCAAGGGCTATTCGCTACTAATCCAAAGGGTGACTCCAAAATGGATGTAGTAGGAATTGTGCCTTCGGTTCCGTTCGAACCCGGGACGGACTTGTATGGATGAATGCTTTCGGAACATCGTCAGGTGGACGGTGGGCATTCTAAGTAACACGTTCTAAAAAGGTAACGCATAGCCTCGAGCCTCATCAACCGTGAATGGATAAAACAAGGGAGGTGCAGCAAGGCTATGTGGGTAGCACCCATTAGGGTGAGGTCATCCCTGTCTAGATGTCCCTTTTATTTCAGCTTAGTGGGGCGGTTGCTGATCCCAACCGCGGGGTGATCTTATTCGGGACTATACAGTAAGGGATAGTTCCGGTCTTGTGTTGCAGGGGATTGGGCGTGATCCTCGGTACTCTGATCTAGACCAGGTACTGTGACGGGCGGTACCCCAGTAGCCCTGCCATTGTATGGAATCCATTCTCCAATAAGCGCCTGTATGGTTTTGATTGTGCCCAACTATTGCTGAAACGTGAGATGCAAGCATTTTAGCTAGAATCTATTTTACTTTCAATAGACACTATTATAATATCAGACGGATTTGATAAAAAGTGTTTTGGCTATCGTACGGTAAAAACCTGACATGTTTATTTGTGGCTTGATCTTACGAGATGCTTTTGTTTTAAAGGGTTTTGAAACTTTAATAATCCAATTGAGTGTGTTTTCTCACGCTGGTTTTCCAGACTGACTCGGGTATTATTTTATTATAATGCTCGGGTCAGACTTAGTATTACAGATACAGGATAGGATGCTGTGGAGCTCAAGAGACGAGCTGGATGGCGAGACGTTTCACTCGTATTTGATGTATATTCCGCTGTGTATTCAGTTTTGTGGGGATAGGTTATGATAACTGTCTAGTTGTGTGTTATGAATTGTGTTATACTCTGATGATGTAATGTATAAAAACAGTAATAGTTCTTTTGTATAAAGATCTGTTGATATCTATTATATATTGTTCCGCTGCGAGTGTGAGATTCTGATGTTGTTTTCTATTTTCTTCTTCTACCTCCTTCTTCTTTTACCCTAGTTATTCGCTCTTTCATACACTTTGGGTTGAACGAGGAAGAATTATTGTCAACTCAAGGGGTACAGAATTGCGGGTCGCTACATTTGGTATCAAAGCTTAGGTTGGCGATAACCTTGGCTCTGGTGGGGATTACTCATTAGAAATAGAGTTCGTAGTACTCTAAAATGAGTTTGAGTGTATTTATAGATATGAGCGCGTATTTGTTAGTGGGTATAAACTGGTTTTATATTGTGACGATTGGTTTATTGAGTAGTTTATGGATTCTGGTCAATACGAGTAATTAACGTTATTGATAGGGATCTCTAAACACTTGAATAGAACAATTCAACGCAGTATTGTTTTAAAATAGGGTAAATGAAATAATTTTACCCAAATTATTTTTGTATATGAAAGAAACGATTTTTAGAAATTATTTAGTCTATATGGATGCTTGGTTGTTAGGAAGTGATAATATTAATTATTATCATTTAAGTGTAAAATGGAATGAGAAGTCGAATTATAACCAAAGTTAAGAAAATAAAGTCAGATAATAAAATGGAATTTGTAAATGTGAACTATAAATGTGATTTATAATTGAAATTGAAATAAAAAATTTCAGAGTAATGTTTGAATCTGAATTGGATGGATTTCAAATTTGAAATTTTGGAAAAGGTTTAAATTCTTTTGGGTTTGAAAATGGTTTTCAAATGCTTTAGAGAAATAATGTTGATAGTATTTTGGAAATATTTTGAGTTTAATTTAAAATCTAGAGAGATTTGAAATTACAAATATTTGAAATTGTTTTTAAGAGATAAAAGCATTGAACTCTTTCGGTCGCTGGAAAATAACTTCGGTGATGACTGAAGCATCATCGATGTTCATTTTCGAGTTTCCAAAAGAGGAATTGCTACCAAATTGTTTTATACTGTAATATCTTCAAAACTGAGTTTGGTTTTAAAATTCAAAAGATAATTTGATACCAAAGGATTTTGGATATGATTGATTTTAAAAATGCTTTTGAAATATTAGTAATTGTTTAAATACTCTGGAGTCGGTTTGAGATTGTTATAGAATATAAATGGGTTGATAGTTTTTTGAATATGTTAGAATAAAATGGAATTCAATATTTAAATTGATTTGGAAATAAATTA
Source organism: Allium fistulosum (assembly GCA_030737815.1). NCBI lineage: Eukaryota > Viridiplantae > Streptophyta > Magnoliopsida > Asparagales > Amaryllidaceae > Allium > Allium fistulosum. The sequence goes on along the minus strand of CM060904.1, from coordinate 578,882,682 downwards.
AAAATTAAAGAAAAATTAAATTCAGAATGGAATTGAAAATTCTGATGAGATAAGTTATAAAATCATAACTTGAATGCATGTTGGAAAAATTAATAAGTGTATGACTTATAAAAGCCTAAAAGTAAAGTAATAAGCCAGAATAAATTTGTTTGTTATTTTGGAATTGAAATAAAAATCCAAACCTGAGATATAAAATAAGATTGGATAATAATAGTAATGGTTTGAAATGCAAATAAAACTCAAATGAGTAGAAATAAATTAGAAATGGCCTTGTATTAATAAAAATTGAATTGGTCTTGTTATTAATGAAATAAGTTTTGAAATAAATTAAGAATGTGAATTAAAATTTAAAATGGATAAAGAGAATGAACAATTTGAATTAGATGAAATTTGATGAGAATCAAATAAAATGAGAATGAACTTAAGTTATGAAATTGGAATAATTTGGAGTAAATTAACTTAAGTTTAAATTTATGGAAGCTTTGTTTCAGTGTGTTAACCCTCAATTTCCTATGGCTTAAGAACTGTACGACTCAAGAGAGGTATGTGACTCAACGACTTAACGAGTTAAGGATTATGCGACCTAAGGGAGTGGACGACCTACGACCTAAGGAATCTAACAGCTAACGGCTTAAGGATGGTACGATCTAAAGGATGAAGCAACCGAAGAGTGATGGGCGACTTAACGACTTAAGGTCTGAACGACTTAAGGAAGTCTATGACTTAACGGTTTAAGGAGTTAACGTCTCAATGGTTTCGGCGACTTAAAGATATTGGCTGACTCAACCAGTTGGCGACTTAACATATGCAACGACTTAAGGAAGTGGATGGTCTACGACTTAAAGCTATCTACAACCTAAAGCTACTTACGACTTACCTCCTAGCTCGTTTACCAGTTAAGCCGCGACTCACGACTTAGTTTAAGTCGTCCACGACCTAAAGCCAGAGTTGTAGTTCGCTGCCGCAATACTTATGTCAGAGGAAGATGACTCGTAAACGACTTAGGACTTGGGAAGCTTCTACCAAGCCATGAGCTGGACTCAATAGGTCGGCCATGACTTATCTTAAGTCGTCCATGACCTAAAAGTTACCGAGTTAAAATCCAATGCCTGGACACTTATGCCGCTTTACTTAGACCGTTACCTGCTAAGTCGGCCACGACTTACGACTTACTATAAGTCGGCCACGACTTAGGACTTGGGAAAAATTCCTATCCAGACTTCTCTATAAATACAGCCTTAGCTTCAACATGAGAGGGACTTTTCGAGCCATTCTCCAAAGCGTCGTTACTCTGCCGAATTCTCAACTCATTCAACACTTGAAGAACTCAAAACATTCGAGACATTACAACAAGCTTTGAGAGAAATCTACCACATTCTACATGAATTCAAGGAGATCTTCTACATCGAAGTTTGAGCTATTAGTCTAGAGTGTTTTGGAATCAAATTGCATTGTATTTCGAATTGTATTGTAACAACTTGTAATCCGATCAGCAATAAAAGAATATAAAGTGGACGTAGGCTTAATTACGAGCCGAACCACTATAAAATCGCTGTCTTTTACCGTTTTCTGCTATTTTCAGTTTATATTCTATTTCCGTACCAACGGGTGGTGCTTTCACAATATTACTACACACACCGGGTGTTAGCGTTCAATTTTAAGCGTTAACATTTTGGTGCTTTCACTGAGAATTGAACTCAGGAAGATTTTCACCATTGCTTCGCAAAAACTTGTGAAAACAATCTCTCGAAAAAAAACTAGAAGTTTATTTGAAATAATGGCTCCTGGAAGGAGAGGTAGACCAGCCAGATCCAGAAATGTTCATGAAGGGACCTCCGCTTCACCAACAGCAGACCAAGCAACTCCCACCGTTGTGTTGAGTCACATAGTCCATGAAGTTTTGATTTCTGACAAAGAAATAAAGGCGATCGACAAAAAGAAGACATCTTGGCTATAAAGAGACACAAAAGAGCTACATATGGTACTCTAGATTATAGGTTGATTATTTGATGTTGTAATAGTGTTAAACTTGTTAAAATCTATCCTCAAATAATCATGCACCTCAATATAATCAATATATATACGTTTGAATGGCATTGCACATTCATTGTGCAATTTGACAGGGACCGGTCGACCGGTAGGTTTTTGGCGGTCGACCGTTTCTGTGTAAATTGCACAAAGAACGTGCACACATGCACATAACGTCTATATATTTGAAATCCTGTCTACCGGCCATTTTTGACCTGTCGACCGTTTTCAAACAGAGAGCAACCTTTCGTATAGACACTTCCTTTTCTTCAACGGTTGCTTCTCTTTCTCTTCACCAATGATCATGACCTTTGTTTGTACCTTTTCACAAAGGGTTACAACTGTTTATTTCTTATATAAACATCATGAAATCATTATTCCAAATAACTAATTCTATTATTCTAATCTCTATTATTTTGATCTCTGTCTTGAACTCTCAAACATTTCAATTGCTTATTGAATCATTGAAATTATTTCATATCTTTTGATTCAATTAAGTAATATACTTCCTTCAATCTTCACAAACATCATTCACATACTTTGAGGATAAGATTATAGGAAGGGTGTACTACAAGTGACAAATCCGTGTTATCAAGAGCACAAGTTGTCAACGGCAATTGTATTTGTTTTTTGTTGAAGTCCTCGGTGTTGTAAGAGGCACAAAATCCCATTCGGCTGTTCGGGTGTTGTAAACCTGTTCCTCCGGGTGAAGCGAGGTACTTGGTTGTGAAAATCCAGATAGGAGTCTGGGACTGGACGTAGGACGGGAGGTCCGAACCAGTATAAAAATCCCTGGTGTGATTTTTATAGTTTACTGCATTTACTATTCTATATCTGTGAATTGCTATATAGTTAGTTTATTGAATATTTACTTGTATAGCAATTGTAAATAACATTCCGCATATATTGTTAGTCCATATTACACGATCCATAATTAGTGTGCACAAGCATACACACTTTCATTTGGTATCAGAGCAAGGTCATCACATAACCGTAACACAGTTATTTGATATATTCTTGTAATATGGCAAATAACGTTAACACCAGCACTAGCACTTACACAGAAGGTCAATCAACACAAAGACCTCCATTTTTTAATGGCATCAACTATAGCTATTGGGCAACACGTATGTCATTTTTATGCAATCAAATAGCTATGATGCTTGGAATGCTACTCAAAAAGAAATAGTAAATCCAACAACTGAATATTCAGAATAGACAACGGCTGAGAAAACGGCAGCAGCCGTAAATGCAAAGGCAATAAATATGTTCTTTTGTGCATTAGACTAAAATGAATATAACCGTGTTAGTATCTGCACTACTGCATATCAAATTTGGCAAACGCTGAAAACCACTCATGAAGGTACTAACAAGGTTAAACAAGCGAAAATAGCCATGCTGAAAAGTCAGTTTCAAAACTTCAAAATGAAACCTAATGAGACAATCAATGATATGTATTCAAGGTTTCAAACTATTCATCATGCACTTATCGGATTAGGGAAAAAATATTCAGATTTTGATGTTGTTTCAACAGTCCTACATTCTCTGACTAGTGAATGGGAAGGAAAAGTATTAGCAATTGAAGAAGCTAATGACCTTTACATCATGAAGCCAGATGAATTGATAGGAAATTTAATGTCCTATGAAGCAAATTTGCAGGCTAGAAAAGAACAAAAAGAAGAAAAGAAAAATGTAGCATTTCATGCTGAGAAAGATGAAAATGAATCAGATTCTGAAGATGAAGATCTAGCATTCATTGCAAAAGGATTCAAAAAATTCCTAAAATATCGAAAAGCCAGTCGTTACAACAAAAGGAAACCTGGATCAAACAAACCATCTTCATCAACTGTAGAATGTTTCAACTGTCACAAAAAGAGGCACATGCAGAAGGATTGTCCAGAACAGAAGAAGAAGTCAGAAAATGATAAATTCAAACATAAGAAGGACAAGTCAAAGAAACGAGCCTTCTCAGTAACATGGGATGATTCAGACTCATCCTCATCTGAAAGTGAAAGTGATCCGGAGAATGAACAAGCTAATGTTTGTTTTATGGCAACAGAAGATGAGGTACAAATTCCTACATTTGATGAATTACTTGATATTAATTCTGAATTGATAGTCAAATATAAAGACATAAAACGTCAATTAAAAGTAGCCAAAGCAGATTTGAGTAGAGCAGAGTTTGAACAAGATATGTTAAAAGACGAGAAGAAAATATTAGAAGAAGAACTTAAAAAACTTCAAGAATCATCATTTAATGTTGACTCTCAATTATCTCTTTTGAGTCAAGAAATTGAAACTCAAAAAGAAAAAAATGATGCTCTCACTACTGAAAATCATGAGCTTAAGGCAAAAGTCAAAAATCTGGACCTAGAAAAGGCGAGCTTACAAACTAAGTTAGATGACATAACTCAAAATGTTTCTAACTTTAACAAAGGTCGAGAAAATTTGACAAAGATCATTGAAAGTTCACAATCTGTTTCAAATAAACAAGGTTTGGGATATAAGAAACAAGAAACCAAGAAACATCTTGGTAATGAAAGGAAAAAGAAAGTACAAAAGACTGAAGCTAAGAAAAATCTTAGTTTATTATATTCCAAACCAAAACCAGTTGTGAAATTTCAGAAGAAAAATGTCAAGACTATCAAAATATGGGTTCCTAAAACAAATAACAATTTGATTAGGAATAAATATATTCAGAATTTCATGAATACTGTACATCTTAATACTAATTATATATATAAAGGGGATACCGGACCCGTATGGGTTTGGACTCCTAAGACCTAACTCATAGGACCCCATAAAAAGTGGGTACCATGGTCTTAATTATATTTTTTGCAGGTCCCACTTAAGAAAAGAGGAAGGTGGATATTCTGATGATTATCTATTACTCCTTTTTGTCGATGACAAAGGGGGAGAAAGTGCTAACAATTATTTGCAGGAATATATATATATATATATATATATATATATAAAGAATACAGACAAAATCTCAGGGGGAGATTTAGAACTTCAGATATATGTTGTCATCAATCAAAAAGGGGGAGAATGTTGAGTCACATAGTCCATGAAGTTTTGATTTCTGACAAAGAAATAAAGGCGATCGACAAAAAGAAGACATCTTGGCTATAAAGAGACACAAAAGAGCTACATATGGTACTCTAGATTATAGGTTGATTATTTGATGTTGTAATAGTGTTAAACTTGTTAAAATCTATCCTCAAATAATCATGCACCTCAATATAATCAATATATATACGTTTGAATGGCATTGCACATTCATTGTGCAATTTGACAGGGACCGGTCGACCGGTAGGTTTTGGGCGGTCGACCGTTTCTGTGTAAATTGCACAAAGAACGTGCACACATGCACATAACGTCTATATATTTGAAATCATGTCTACCGGCCATTTTTGACCTGTCGACCGTTTTCAAACAGAGAGCAACCTTTCGTATAGACACTTCCTTTTCTTCAACGGTTGCTTCTCTTTCTCTTCACCAATGATCATGACCTTTGTTTGTACCTTTTCACAAAGGGTTACAACTGTTTATTTCTTATAAAAACATCATGAAATCATTATTCCAAATAACCAATTCTATTATTCTAATCTCTATTATTTTGATCTCTGTCTTGAACTCTCAAACATTTCAATTGCTTATTGAATCATTGAAATTATTTCATATCTTTTGATTCAATTAAGTAATATACTTCCTTCAATCTTCACAAACATCATTCACATACTTTGAGGATAAGATTATAGGAAGGGTGTACTACAAGTGATAAATCCGTGTTATCAAGAGCACATGTTGTCAACGGCAATTGTATTTGTTTTTTGTTGAAGTCCTCGGTGTTGTAAGAGGCACGAAATCCCGTTCGGCTGTTCGGGTGTTGTAAACCTGTTCCTCCGGGTGAAGCGAGGTACTTGGTTGTGAAAATCCAGATAGGAGTCTGGGACTGGACGTAGGACGGGAGGTCCGAACCAGTATAAAAATCCCTGGTGTGATTTTTATAGTTTACTGCATTTACTATTCTATATCTGTGAATTGCTATATAGTTAGTTTATTGAATATTTACTTGTATAGCAATTGTAAATAACATTCCGCATATATTGTTAGTCCATATTACACGATCCATAATTAGTGTGCACAAGCATACACACTTTCATTTGGTATCAGAGCAAGGTCATCACATAACCGTAACACAGTTATTTGATATATTCTTGTAATATGGCAAATAACGTTAACACCAGCACTAGCACTTACATAGAAGGTCAATCAACACAAAGACCTCCATTTTTTAATGGCATCAACTATAGCTATTGGGCAACACGTATGTCATTTTTTATGCAATCAAATAGCTATGATGCTTGGAATGCTACTCAAATAGAAATAGTAAATCCAACAACTGAATATTCAGAATGGACAACGGCTGAGAAAACGGCAGCAGCCGTAAATGCAAAGGCAATAAATATGTTGTTTTGTGCATTAGACCAAAATGAATATAACCGTGTTAGTATCTGCACTACTGCATATCAAATTTGGCAAACGCTGAAAACCACTCATGAAGGTACTAACAAGGTTAAACAAGCCAAAATAGCCATGCTGAAAAGTCAGTTTCAAAACTTCAAAATGAAACCGAATGAGACAATCAATGATATGTATTCAAGGTTTCAAACTATTCATCATGCACTTATCGGATTAGGGCAAAAATATTCAGATTTTGATGTTGTTTCAACAGTCCTACATTCTCTGACTAGTGAATGGGAAGGAAAAGTATTAGCAATTGAAGAAGCTAATGACCTTTCCATCATGAAGCCAGATGAATTGATAGGAAATTTAATGTCCTATGAAGCAAATTTGCAGGCTAGAAAAGAACAAAAAGAAGAAAAGAAAAATGTAGCATTTCATGCTGAGAAAGATGAAAATGAATCAGATTCTGAAGATGAAGATCTAGCATTCATTGCAAAAGGATTCAAAAAATTCCTAAAATATCGAAAAGCCAGTCGTTACAACAAAAGGAAACCAAGATCAAACAAACCATCTTCATCAACTGTAGAATGTTTCAACTGTCACAAAAAGGGGCACATGCAGAAGGATTGTCCAGAATAGAAGAAGAAGTCAGAAAATGATAAATTCAAACATAAGAAGGACAAGTCAAAGAAACGAGCCTTCTCAGTAACATGGGATGATTCAGACTCATCCTCATCTGAAAGTGAAAGTGATCCGGAGAATGAACAAGCTAATGTTTGTTTTTTGGCAACAGAAGATGAAGTACAAATTCCTACATTTGATGAATTACTTGATATTAATTCTGAATTGATAGTCAAATATAAAGACATAAAACGTCAATTAAAAGTAGCCAAAGCAGATTTGAGTAGAGCAGAGTTTGAACGAGATATGTTAAAAGACGAGAAGAAAATATTAGAAGAAGAACTTGAAAAACTTCAAGAATCATCATCTAATGTTGACTCTCAATTATCTCTTTTGAGTCAAGAAATTGAAACTCAAAAAGAGAAAAATGATGCTCTCACTACTGAAAATCATGAGCTTAAGGCAAAAGTCAAAAATCTGGACCTAGAAAAGGCGAGCTTACAAACTAAGTTAGATGACATAACTCAAAATGTTTCTAACTTTAACAAAGGTCGAGAAAATTTGACAAAGATCATTGAAAGTTCACAATCTGTTTCAAATAAACAAGGTTTGGGATATAAGAAACAAGAAACCAAGAAACATCTTGGTAATGAAAGGAAAAAGAAAGTACAAAAGACTGAAGCTAAGAAAAATCTTAGTTTATTATATTCCAAACCAAAACCAGTTGTGAAATTTCAGAAGAAAAATGTCAAGACTATCAAAATATGGGTTCCTAAAACAAATAACAATTTGATTAGGAATAAATATATTCAGAATTTCATGAATATTGTACATCTTAATACTAATTATATATATAAAGGGGATACCGGACCCGTATGGGTTTGGACTCCTAAGACCTAACTCTTAGGACCCCATAAAAAGTGGGTACCATGGTCTTAATTATATTTTTTGCAGGTCCCACTTAAGAAAAGAGGAAGGTGGATATTCTGATGATTATCTATTACTCCTTTTTGTCGATGACAAAGGGGGAGAAAGTGCTAACAATTATTTGCAGGAATATATATATATATATATATATATATATATATATATATATATATATATATAAAGAATACAGACAAAATCTCAGGGGGAGATTTAGAACTTCAGATATATGTTGTCATCAATCAAAAAGGGGGAGAATGTTGAGTCACATAGTCCATGAAGTTTTGATTTCTGACAAAGAAATAAAGGCGATCGACAAAAAGAAGACATCTTGGCTATAAAGAGACACAAAAGAGCTACATATGGTACTCTAGATTATAGGTTGATTATTTGATGTTGTAATAGTGTTAAACTTGTTAAAATCTATCCTCAAATAATCATGCACCTCAATATAATCAATATATATACGTTTGAATGGCATTGCACATTCATTGTGCAATTTGACTGGGACCGGTCGACCGGTAGGTTTTGGGCGGTCGACCGTTTCTGTGTAAATTGCACAAAGAACGTGCACTCATGCACATAACGTCTATATATTTGAAATCCTGTCTACCGGCCATTTTTGACCTGTCGACCGTTTTCAAACAGAGAGCAACCTTTCGTATAGACACTTCCTTTTCTTCAACGGTTGCTTCTCTTTCTCTTCACCAATGATCATGACCTTTGTTTGTACCTTTTCACAAAGGGTTACAACTGTTTATTTCTTATATAAACATCATGAAATCATTATTCCATATAACCAATTCTATTATTCTAATCTCTATTATTTTGATCTCTGTCTTGAACTCTCAAACATTTCAATTGCTTATTGAATCATTGAAATTATTTCATATCTTTTGATTCAATTAAGTAATATACTTCCTTCAATCTTCACAAACATCATTCACATACTTTGAGGATAAGATTATAGGAAGGGTGTACTACAAGTGACAAATCCGTGTTATCAAGAGCACAAGTTGTCAACGGCAATTGTATTTGTTTTTTGTTGAAGTCCTCGGTGTTGTAAGAGGCATGAAATCCCGTTCGGCTGTTCGGGTGTTGTAAACCTGTTCCTCCGGGTGAAGCGAGGTAGTTGGTTGTGAAAATCCAGATAGGAGTCTGGGACTGGACGTAGGATGGGAGGTCCGAACCAGTATAAAAATCCCTGGTGTGATTTTTATAGTTTACTGCATTTACTATTCTATATCTGTGAATTGCTATATAGTTAGTTTATTGAATATTTACTTGTATAGCAATTGTAAATAACATTCCGCATATATTGTTAGTCCATATTACACGATCCATAATTAGTGTGCACAAGCATACACACTTTCACGTTGGAGTCACAATGGCTGAATTAGATGATGTAGTTTCTGGATTATACCAACAAATTGAAGCTCAAAATGATTTGATGATGGATAGATTAAATGCTCTGCTGGGGGCAAATCGTCAGCCAGAAAACCATCAAACGACCTTTCCTGAAATGCCACCTTTCCAAGCTGAAGGTTCTATGCCGCAGCCAACTTATCACGAAAATGTGCCCAGGCAAGCTTCCGAGAGAAGGACTGATGCCTGCCCGGAGATGTCTCTGAACAATAAAGAGTACCTGTCCGAGATGGTTGGCCGCATCATGAAAGAGAGCATACAGAGGGAAGAGAATGAGAGTGATTGGGGATTTGCACCAAGCAGAACTCCGTTTACTGAAAGGATCCTGAAAGCGGAATTTCCAAGGAAATTTGCACCTCCTACTATCCAAGCCTATAGGGGAACGAGTGACCCTAATCATTTCCTATATAAGTACGACTGGCATATGACCGGTGCAAGAGCATCAGACGAGATTAAGTGCCGATACTTTCCAGTGTACTTGGAAGGTGTGGCTTTACTTTGGTTCACAAAGCTTCCAATTCGGTATGTAGATCAATTCTCCGACCTAACGCAAAAGTTCAAAGAACAGTTCAGATTGTATGCTTCAAAAGCTAAGGATATAATGTCACTGTCTAACCTTGAACAAGCTCCCGGAGAATCAATCAAATCTTTCTTGAGCCGTTTTAATATAGCTTTAGTCGAAGTGGATAATGCAGAGCCACATATGATCCTGACTTATTTGATGAGAGCCATCGATAAATCGAGCGAATTTGGAAAATGGCTAAAGATGAAGGAACCAAACTCGCTTGAAAATTTTATAAAAAGGCCAACGAGTTCATACGCCTTGAAAGCCTTTCTACGACGTCGAAAGTAGTTGTTGCCAAAGTTAATGATAACAATGCTACTTCCAATAAAAGAGAATCTGGAAACCAGAAACAGGAAAATGCGAAGAAAGCTCGCTACTTTGAATCTTTAGGTTTCACTCCTCTGACAGAAACTCCAGAGAATATTTTCTTTGCAACTAAGGATACTGTTGAATATCCTAAACCGCATAAGTTGAGGATTGGGAGAAATGCCATGCAGAGTGGAAGATTCTGTAAGTTCCATAATCAGCCTGGTCATGACACCAACGAGTGCCGCCACTTGAAGGATCTGATTGAGGAGCTATTGAAAGAGAACAAGCTGCAACAATACCTGAAGAAAAACAAAGTCGACCCAACCTCATCTACATAGGGGCAACAACTTACTACTCACCAGTCCGACTCAGACAACAAGACTGCAGCGCAAGAATTTGAAAAGTTTGTCATTAATGTTGTCACAGGGGGTCCACAACCGGCAGGCAGAAGTTGGGATGACTACTAACTACCCACAAAACTGCAGCTGGGGCATCTTTCACTCTCTCTGGCATATGAATACAAAACTATGAATCTAGTGGAAATGGAGATCCAATCCGGAGATTCTAAAGCAGCAATCATTTGCATCCATTTTTTACTTAATAGCATTGCTTAATTTGTAAAATGTCGATGGATGTATAACTTTTTTATTGAAAACTACTGAGAAATCAATGTGAATCAATAATAAAGAACTATAATTTTTGTGTTCTTTAATGCTATTAAATACCTGTTTTATTTCGATATACAAGTATATCTAAAAGTATTGCTAAAATGTCGATTTAATATTGCAGGTCATTAAAACAAAGCTCACCCATCACAAGGCCAAGTGAGCCCCGTAAATAACTCAATAAACGAATTTCAAGCCACAGAAAGTTCCAAATGTAAAATCCAACATAGAATGAACTTCACGCAAAAGGTTGATGATTTCACCAAAGGGATACTTTCCCAAAGAAAAAGAACCAGATACTTGTTAACTAATTATGATCGACTGTACAAACAGACATCTGATTAAGTAACTCGTACCTGTCTCGTGAAATCACTTAACAGTGAAGTACACTCCTTTAGATGGATCAAACTGCTTGCAAAAGAGAGGAACACAGGCTCGGAGACAACAACAGGGGACCACAAATGAGCAAACAATGAAGAGACATGGGCGAGTCAATCAACAAAAGCCTACTTCGGAGGCACAAGACCTCTCCGGAGGCACATTTCACCGGAGTTGAAGTGTAAAAATCTCTCTTCGGAGACCAAAAAGACCTCTTCAGAGGCACATTTCACCGGAGTTGAAGTGTAAAAATCTCTCTTCGGAGGCCCACTTCACCAGAGCTGAAATGCCAAAAAGACCTCTTCGAAGGCACATTTCACCGGAGTTGAAGTGTAAAAATCTCTCTTCGGAGGCCCACTTCACCAGAGCTGAAATGCCAAAAAGACCTCTTCGGAGGCACATTTCACCGGAGTTGAAGTGTAAAAATCTCTCTTCGGAGGCCCACTTCACCAGAGCTGAAATGCCAAAAAGACCTCTTCGGAGGCACATTTCACCGGAGTTGAAGTGTAAAAATCTCTCTTCGGAGGCCCACTTCACCAGAGCTGAAATGCCAAAAAGACCTCTTCGGAGGCACATTTCACCGGAGTTGAAGTGTAAAAATCTCTCTTCGGAGGCCCACTTCACCAAAGCTGAAATGCCAAAAAGACCTCTTCGGAGGCACATTTCACCGGAGTTGAAGTGTAAAAATCTCTCTTCGGAGGCCCACTTCACCAGAGCTGAAATGACCAAGAATCGCTTCTCTTCGGAGACCAATATTGCTTCTCTTCGGAGAACAAAAAACCTCTTTGGGGGCACACTTCACCGTGCTTGAAGTACCAAACATAAGCCCTCTTCGGGGGCATAAAAACAAAGCCTTCTTCGGAAGCACTAAACAAATCAAAACACTCTTCAGAAGCTCACTTCACTGCGTAGGAAGATCCACTCTTTAAAAAATAAAAGTGATCATCCCCGAAAGTTGAAGTGTTCTTCAGAAAGAAAGAGAAAGTAAAAATTTCTCCAGTACGAAACGTATTCTATTAAAAGCAGAATAGTACTTCCTCAAATCGGTAGAATTATTCTCTAAAATAAGAATACAAGTCTTTTTAGAATATTGCAGTGAGCCGTGATACGGGGGCATACAACTATATTAATAGAAACAGTGCTCAACTGTCATACCACGAGCTCACTGCAGTATCATATAAAGTAAAAAGAATCGTTTATTCTACACTAAAACGAGAAATAAATGCATTCTCACGTACACAAGAATTTGTACAAGTAAAAGAATTATTTTATTCTATACTATGAAAATTTTATACATTGTGCAGATTTCAAAAAAAAAGCGGGGACCGGTACCCGCACAATCTCCGGTCGATACATGCAAAAAGCAAAACAAAAAGTAGAAAATCCAGCTTATTATTCCTTCTTCCCGCCGCCTTTGGAGCTCTTGCCCGGCCTGATGGTTAGTTTCGGAATCCGGCGTGGACGGGTTAGAGAAGGAGGAGTGGTCGGATCTTCTTCTGCTTTGTCTTCTCCAGCCGAAGCGTTTTTCTTCTTCTTCCTGATTGCACGCTTCCCCTTCCTCTTTGAAGAAGACTCACTTCCCGGAGAGAATAACATGGAAAGCTTTGTGTCATCGTCAAATGACTGCTCCGAAGTCTTCTCACTGTCCTCCGTCTCTTTCGCTTTCTGCTCCTGGGAAGCAGGTGGATCCTCTAAGCCTTGAAGGGCTACTATCTGTTCTTCCTGCGACTCTGGCTGAGAAGCGGGAGTAACTTGAAGGGATGGAGGAGGAACAGCTAGAAGAGGAGGAGAGTGCACAACGCTTGGTGCTTCCGCTACAACAAAAAGAGAAGATATCAGATCATCAGAACTTAAGTAATAAGCAAGAAATTCATCGAGATCGGTTGAATCGATTAAGTAGTCAAACTTGAAGTTACCTGGAGAAGTTGGTTTATTTACGACGACTTCAAAATTTTCAGCTTCGGCGTCGTCTTGGGTCTTCTCCTCAACTTGAGTAGTGGGAGGCTCGATAGTTGCGGTCTTAATTTCGGCTTTTGTGGGAGGTGAAGAGTAAGAACTAGAGCCGATAATGTCAGGGTCAGCCTGAGCCGGAAGATGAGAAGGGTCGGTTAAAGGCGCTTTCTCCAAACGCTCTTCCCCTGCCACTTTGGCGCATTCCCTAGCAAGCTGCTCTTTCCCTCTAGCAAGCGCAGCACATGCTTCATCATCCAGATAAAGCGCTGCAAGGTCTGCTTCCGCATAGCCAGCAAACATGTCAAGTATGGCCTCCCAAACCTCGGCCAGTGTAATTTCATATTTAGGACCCAAGAATGAAAGACTACCGCGACCCAGAACACTGTGTATATAGAAGTCAAATAAAGTAGAGTCGATGCTGGCTTTGGTTGCCTCGTGAGACTCTTCGGCTGCAACTTGTTCGGCAACCGCATCATCGTGCTCTTTCTCAACTTTAAGAAGTCGAGCCTTTAGCATTTCGATCTCCATGTTATGGGAGTTAGCTGTTTCCTACAGCTCAGCATTTTCTTTGTGGTATTTCTCAGTAATATGCTGTTCAGCTGCAAGTTTCATCTCGGCGTCCCTTTGAGCAGCGTGCGTGTCCCGCACTTGTTTCTGAAAAACTTCCTCTTTCTGGGAATGTGAAGCAGAAGAAGAGGCGAGATCTTCCTTAAGTTGCTTGACTTCAGATTCAAGTCTTGCATTGTCATCCGCAATGCTCGCCATCTCCGCGTCGTGTTGTTTACAAATTTTATCCCATTCTGTCTTGTCGTTTTCCATTGTAAGCATGGCCTCAAGATTCATGTGATTGACTCTTTGAAGTTCATCAACCAGTTTCTGCCATCCAGACATTCTCTCAATATCCAGCTTCACAGCGTCGAGATTCCTCAGCATGGCCTGCTTGTCGATCAGAACCAAGTCCAGGTCAAAGCGCACTCCTTTTAAGCACCAATTCGAAAATCGGCTCTGAAGTTTAGGAGGGGCATCCTTGGCTTGATACTGAGGACTGTTTATTATTGCCTGGATGTCAGACTTCTTTAAGGCAGGAGAGCCAGAGGGGATATCAGAAGAGATAGGAACGTCAGTCTTATCAGAAATTGCAGACGCGTCCTTTTCGCCAAGCCTAGTCCGTTTACTGGGATCTTCAGAAATAGGTTATTTTCCTTTGTCGTCGTACAACTTTCTCTTATGTGAAGCGTCGTCTCTTTGAGAGGAGTCATGACGTTCTTCCCTCCTTCTCTATTGCTCTTCATAAGCTCGTCTCTCTCGAGCCTTTCTGACTGCGCGCTCCTCATTAGTTTCCTTATAAGCAGGGAGATAGCGACTGTAATCATAAGATTCGCACCCTCCATAGCGCCGAAAGTTGTCGTAATAAGAGCCACTTCGCCCCATCAGAGAACCTGAAATTGAAGAAAAGACAAGTCTTATAAATCTTCAAATTAAAGAAGCTAAGTGCATATAAGTGCCAAAAAATCCTAAGTGTGTGCGGTGTGCAAACTACGCGCGTCAAACTACAAACCACTCTTGGGTGTGGAAATGGCAATGACTTGTGTGGTATGTGTTGTAGTTTGTTGCAAAGAAGAGGTCGCTTCAACAACAGGAGAGATCGCTTTTGAAGTATCGTCTTTAAAGAGCTCCTAAGAAGTTATCATTATATCACTCAAGTTATCAAAGGTGTCATCACCATGATACTCAGCAGAACTCTCTTTTTCAACTTCCACATCAACCGTCTTTTCAGAAATTCAAGGATTTTCTTCCTCTTCAATAACGGGAGAAAGTGTTAACTTGCTGGACGACCCCATAATGCCAGTAAAAGCAGAACACTTCACCAGTGAAGTCTCAGTGGTGGTTTCTTTCAGTATAGGATCTTCGGCAGGGGCAGGGGCATCTGATGTCTTTCTTAGAGAATCAGGAACTTCGTGAGGCTGAGTGAAGCGAGAAGGGTAAAGAAGTCCAAACTGGTGAAGAAATTCGTCTTTCAATACAAATTTCACGTCCCGCTCTTCAATTGGTACGGCCATGAGTCTCTCCAGAGTTGGCTGGTGGCTGGGATCCCTAGAAGGAGGGGGAAGCGTTGAAATGAAAAAGCGAAATTAACATTTGGCAATTTGGACTTCACAAAACTCAGAGAATAAAAGAAGTAAAGATAGATAATCTTACTTCCTTCCCTCCACACAGCATAAAACCCCGGGGGACAGCGAACGTAAAAGTACTGGGTTAAGAACCCATGGGCACTATCAGGGAGGCTGACAATCAATTTACGATTTCTGGCGCTTCTCACAACAGTTATCGAAGGATGATCTTTAATTCTGGTAAAAGAACATAAGTAGCAAACCTCGTCAAAGCTCGGAAGTCGCTCAAGAGTTCTCCCAAATAGCACACACAACCCCATTAAAATGGCGTAGCCATTGGGATGTAGCTGAAATGGGGAGATGGCCAGTTGTCGAAGAAGATGCTGGAGAAAGTTGTTGAAAGGTGGAATGGCTCCGCTCAGGAACATTTGTCGATTAACTGCTACAAAGCTAGGAGGCGCTACATCAGCAGTGTTGTTTTTCTCGGGAAGAACGGCATCAGCTTCAGCAATGCCAAACTGAGCGCACAACTGCCGAAAAACTTTGTACGATAAAGTGGTAGAGGCTCTTTCTGGAGGATTGACTAATGGAGCTGGAATAAAAGTGGCTTCTTCAGCCTGGAATGTTATATCTTCTTGCAGAGAAGTCATTCTACACAAGCAACTGGACATTCAAATATGAAGGTGCACGTTTCCTAAAAATTGTGAAGTGTTGTGTAGAGCTAATGAAAATAACAAGTAAATATAACTGGAATTAAGCTAGTCGACAATTGATCGATTACCAAATTTCAAGACTTGTTAATTTAAAGTTCAGGTACAATATTAGTGCAAACTATTTTCATTTGACTATTTCAATGTTGCTTTAATACTTTGCTTGAATTTGTTGATTTAAAGCACTTCGTTCACACAATCTATTTAAGTTGATTATCTATTATTAACTAATCTGTCAGTTGATGCGGGCAGTCAGTGGCAGTATATTCGCCCAATTTTCTGTAAATGTTGTATTAAACAGATTGTTAGCTTGCAAGTTAGAGTGATATGTGAAAGAATGCAACAAAGTTCAACAGTTCAAAGTTCAACAGTTCAAAGTTCAACAGTTCAAAGTTCAGGCAAAGCTTAAAAGTATAAGTGCTAAGTCGCCAACGACTCAAGTGCTAACTCAACGACGACTTAAGAAATTTTCCAGCGGGTTAAGTTATGTCATTAGTTCTCTGGCTAACTCGTCCACGACCTAAGGATTATGAGGCAAGTTAAGTCGCTTCAATTTTAAGTCGTTGAGGTTTTAAGTCGGTAGTACTCTGAGTCATAAGTCATGAAAAAGAGGAAGGGCTTCAGTTCAAAGTGATGTAGAATTCTCCAAGTCCTAACTCAGCCACGACTCAAGGCTTAAGTCGTAAAGGTTGCTAGGTCGTACCCTAGGCAATATCCCACTCTATTTGGCCAACTTACCTTCCCATCTAACTCCTAACCCATCTACCATCTAACTCCTAACCCGTCTACCTTCTAACTCCTAACCCGCTAACCCAATAACCTCTCAATCAACAACAACCCTAGTTCTATCACACCACTAAATCACCACGGATCGCGAGTCGTCGTAAGCTAGATCAAACTGCCTTAAGTCCATCGATGTCCAATGTAACAATTTTTGCAAGACTCAAGGGGGTAAATCAGAGGTAAAGGACAGGGCTCAAAGATTGACAATGATCGGCGATTGAAAGAGAAGCAAAATCGCTTACGCAGTATGATGCTAGAGATGATCGGATAAGAATCAAGTTGAAATCGCCTTTGAGAGCTTGGAGAAGTGTTAATGGCAGATACGACGTAAGGATTAAGTAACGAGAAGAAGGAAGTAGGAGGAGCGACTCAAGCTTTTATATCTCAGAGTAGTGGAACTCGAAGCGGCTCACGCGAGTTAAGATAAGTCGAAGCACACGACCTACGACTTAGGCGTGTACTTCGAGGGGCAAATGTTAACCCTCAATTTCCTACGGCTTAAGAACTGTACGACTCAAGGGAGGTATGCGACTCAACGACTTAACGAGTTAAGGATTATGCGACCTAAGGGAGTGGACGACCTACGACCTAAGGAAGCTAACAGCTAACGGCTTAAGGATGGTACGATCTAAAGGATGAAGCAACCGAAGAGTGATGGGCGACTTAACGACTTAAGGTCTGAACGACTTAAGGAAGTCTATGACTTAACGGTTTAAGGAGTTAACGGCTCAATGGTTTCGGCGACTTAAAGATATTGGCTGACTCAACCAGTTGGCGACTTAACATATGCAACGACTTAAGGAAGTGGATGGTCTACGACTTAAAGCTATCTACGACCTAAAGCTACTTACGACTTACCTCCTAGCTCGTTTACCAGTTAAGCCGCGACTCAAGACTTAGTTTAAGTCGTCCACGACCTAAAGCCAGAGTTGTAGTTCGCTGCCGCAATACTTATGTCAGAGGAAGATGACTTGTAAACGACTTAGGACTTGGGAAGCTTCTACCAAGCCATGAGCTGGACTCAATAGGTCGGCCACGACTTAGCTTAAGTCGTCCATGACCTAAAAGTTACCGAGTTAAAATCCAATGCCTGGACACTTATGCCGCTTTACTTAGACCGTTACCTCCTAAAACGGCCACGACTTACGACTTACTATAAGTCGGCCACAACTTAGGACTTGGGAAAAATTCCTGTCCAGACTTCTCTATAAATACAACCCTAGCTTCAACATGAGAGGGACTTTTCGAGCCATTCTCCGAAGCGTCGTTACTCTGCCGAATTCTCAACTCATTCAACACTTGAAGAACTCAAAACATTCGAGACATTACAACAAGCTTTGAGAGAAATCTACCACATTCTACATGAATTCAAGGAGATCTTCTACATCGAAGTTTGAGCTATTAGTCTAGAGTGTTTTGGAATCAAATTGCATTGTATTTTGAATTGTATTGTAACAACTTGTAATCCGATCAGCAATAAAAGAATATAAAGTGGAGGTAGGCTTAATTACGAGCCGAACCACTATAAAATCGCTGTCTTTTACCGTTTTCTGCTATTTTCAGTTTATATTCTATTCCCGTACCAATGGGTGGTGCTTTCACAATATTACTACACACACCGGGTGTTAGCGTTCAATTTTAAGCGTTAACACGGTGAAAATGAAAGTCCATTAAATAAAGTCTGAGTTGAATTAATTTGGAAATGGTTATTAATATACAAGCAAGGAATGTTGTCGAGCCTAAATAAAATGGTTTCGAATTAAAATTATGCAAATATGCAATTGAAATAGGTGTCGAAACCTTATATGTACCTGTGAAAACTATATAACATGCATTGTTTATAGAATTCATGTATTAGCTTTGTAAACGAAAGTGTGAAATGTTAATAAACTTTATATATTTGTCATTTACATGTTTAAATTGAGTGAGTACAGGTTTTTGGAAGCCGTTTGGCTGGATTTGGTCGCGCTAAATGCTAAATAAAATAAGCCGCTTGCTTAAAATGCTAAATAGAGGTACGCCTACGCAATAAAAATAGGAAATATGAACTGTATTTGTTTTTCCGACCGTTTGGGTCGATGTATATATATTTATATCTTTTGTCAAATTGCAAAAGCTCCTCCGTACAAAGGGGACTCTGCCAAAATTTTCCGAAAATTTTGGGAGTTAGAAATTTTTAAATTTTTTTTCACTAATGACAAAGGATTTAAAAGTGGTAAGCAAATAGAGGTGAAACTGAATATTGAAATCTAATTTAAAATTGTGTATGTAAAGTAAGGTGAATAAAATTCAATATTCAAAGTTTGAAGACAAATTGAATTCAAGTAGAATTGAAAATGGAAATTGGGAAAAAGTATTGAAGTTTGAAAATAATTAATAAATTGAAGCAAATTGAATTCATAAGGAATTGGAATTCAATTTGAATATAGACTTCGGCAGCGAAGTAGTAAAAATAAATATAAGAAATATTTATATTGAACTTAAGAAATGAAGAATGAAGATCTTAAGTAAATTGGTATTGGGAATATACTAAATAATTTTGGGATAAAAAATATACTAAGTGAATAATTGAATGAAGATTAAAACTGAAAGTTGTGAAAAGGGAAATTGTGAATAAGTAAATAGAAATCAAATGAATGTGAATTAAAAGAGAATTGATATAGTTGATAATCAATTGAAATTTATACGTAGGATGTACGTACATTATTTTATTCGCATAGCGGTTTGATCCAGATTCAAGCATAGAATTTCGATATAGTTATATCGATCCGAGTTGGGATTTTTCACTCGATTTTCGACGGAGAACCCTGGATATGGATTTTGATTGATTCTGGATATTCTCTATAATAGTTTTGGCTATGCAAGGAGAATGACAGTTTCTGATCAAGAAACCAGATCTTAGTCCGCACTAGAGATGTCGGGTGGACGATACTAGTTCGGAAATGAAATTATGTGATCGAGTGAGCGATCGAATTTGATATTATGTACGGATGATAAATGTGCATCGTACGGGCTTAAGTAAAGCCAATATTGAAAATTTTGAAAAGAAATGTATAAAATGATTTTGGAACTGTGATTGGATATTATTGCTTAGTAAGATATACAGGTATATAGAAGCAAAAGATAAATTGATGTTTTTGATTTCAGAAGATAAATTGAAATTTGCTCGGCAAAGGTATATGTTTAAATTTCTATATGGAATTTGATGATTTTTCTTGTCTAGCCACTTGGTTTTGTTTTCTTTTGAAATCTAGGGGCCCGTAGAGGCATTTTGTAGTTGTACCGAGCTAGCCGCGCAAAGGAGATGCTTGCAAAATTTTTCGAAAATTTAAAGCGTTAGAAAAATTTTGAGGAATTTTGATAGTGTAAAATTTGGATTTAAATTAAATTTGAAATGGTTGAGTAAGTAATATTGTTTGGAACCTATGGATGAGTTTAGGAAGTTAGTAAGAGGGATAGTGTGTCTTTATTAAAAAGATTGTTTTGGCAAGTTGTTAAAAACTATTTGGGTTGAGGAAATAGTTAATGTATTATGGATCATTCTTTCTAACCCGTAATTTTGGGAACGAAATTCATTTAAGGGGGAAGGAATGTGACGACCCAAAATTTTGGACGTTTGAAATTGGAATATTTAACTTATTTTAAATGTTCAAAAGTGAATTTTAGCTTTAATTTCAAATGCCACTATTTATTGAGTGATTTAATTGTTTAATTAAATAATTGGAAATTGGGTAAATGGTTGAATCTGAAATTTTAAGCTTGTTAAAAATATTTTAAAGGCTTAGAAAATTCATATTGATAGTACTGAAGATAGTAAAAGTATTGAGATTGAATTTGGAAGTGTTTTGTTAAGTTTTGAAAATATATCGTTTAGATTGATATTTAAATTATAGCCTTTCGAGGCACAGTCTCAGAATTAGACGAAACCAGTTCCATTGGATCCGTAATAGTTTAATATTATCGGATTTCAATTTTCGTCGTGATTGGAGTTGTTGTGTGAGCGTACGAGTTATAAATGCGCTGAAATTTATATCGAATTTAATATAATAACTAGATCCAAAAAGCTATCTTCTCCATACGATCGAATTAGGACTCGAAACCTTTTCCATTGCGTTTAGAATAGGGGTTTAACATTATAAATGCCTAGCGGAACGCCTCGATAGGAGGTCAAGTTTTTAAGTTGCATTTATCGGAACGATTTGAATTTAAATTGAATATTTGTACTAGTCAACTGCAGTTGAAATTATCTCACATCAACTCTTTTCCAGTCCTTTCCAAGGCACTGTAGCCTTTTTTCTCCCATACGCTACCCACTATCCTGAAATCACGCTGCCACCTCGTTCAAACTGAAATCGTGCTGCTTCCTTTTTGAAATCAACTCGTCCATTCAAAAGAAATAATGGCCGAACAACAGTTGATTTCAAACCTAGTTCCCTCCTCCACATATAAATCGCAATTCCCCTTTTCTCCAAATCAAATTATGGCAGAACAAATCGAGTTCGAGCGGTATCGAGTGGTGATGACACTACAAGGGGAAGCACGTTTTCCGACGGCCAGAAACCGTCGGCGGCCGTCGGAAGCCGTCGGCCGCCGTCGGAAAAAGCCATCGGAAATGACTGTGTCGGGAAGCAGTATTTCTGACGGCTTCCGACGGACGCTGTCGTACCCGTTTCCGATGGATCCCGACGATTTCAGACGGCTTCCGACGGATTCCGACGGACGTCGATAACCGTCGGAAATGTTAAGTTACAGGCCGCTGGTATTCGTCGTAAGCCGTCGGAAATTTTGACCTATAAGTCGTCGGAAGCCGTCGGAAGCCGTTGGAAGCCGTCGGTAATCTACTGTTTTTTTAAATTTGCTGCAAATTTAGCCTTCCAACCACATTTCTCTTCCAAACACTATAATCTGCACAATCCAATATACAATAATCCAACCAAATATCCAAACCCAAACTACAAAATATTCAATAAACACACAAATAAATAAAATTACATCAAAATAAAATACAAAATATAAATAACCATTCCAACATTAACAATAATCCTAACAATAACCGTTCTACCATGTTGTTAATACACAAATTCATCAATATTCTCATACACGTCCTCATACAACCATATAACCAAGTGTATCAAACATAATTATACATAAATCAACAATTACCTACGCCGTCTACCAAATCATTCTAAAGTAAAACAAAACATACCTGAACGAACGAACAAGCAAGCAAGCAAGTAATGAATCAATCTCCTCCAGATCCAGAGCCAGCCGAGGAAGGAAAGCGACCACCACACTACTGCATGTACCCTAACAACTGTGCGGTCTGCATGGCCTGTTGGCAGTTCTGCTCCTCCAACTGGGAAACTCTAGTCCGCAATTCTTCTATATCTGCTAGATCGCTTTGAGTTCTACTCCGCCGTCCCCTACTCTGACTACTGGACTGCAATAATTGAAAAATAAATAAAATCCAAGTTTATTGTTTTGAAAAGGTCAAAATATCATATTTTAAGTATTTTAAGAAAATGTAAATTATTTACCGCTAAATTTCCAAATCTGTATCGTCGACCATGCTCTGCTGGATCCATAACAGACTCAAAAATAACGTCCTCCTCGTTGGTCGTCAGCTGATCTCGACCCGTGTCAGCAAGGAGTTTCTGCCGCTGCTCCATAAACTTCTCCTGCATTAACAAATTAATAATATCATATCTTATGTCATCATAGTTTAACAATTAAAACAATTACTAATACTGAATAAAATGAAATATGCTTACATGGCTTTTGCTGGATTTATCATCCTGCCATGTGTACGAAACAGTCCCGTCTGGATTAACATGCTCGACAGCATGCGTACGGGTGAACACGTCCATATAGGTGACATGACCATGTGACTCGGCTTCCTGAAGTTGATTGTTACATACAATTATTATACATTTAAAATCATATAGTATAAACTATTTACATTTATTATTCAGTAAATTTACCAACTCCTACCGATACTTCTGGAACGACTTCGATCCTCTGCGATGAGTGACGGGATTCTTATTTCTATTTGCAGAGTTTCTATCCGACTCTGCCTGTACATTCAAAATTTGATACATTATTTTTCGATCACGTCAAATTAATAATTCAAAAAAAATTAGTATACTTGCCTTCGCCTCGTCCGTCTCCCAGTATCTCAACCAAGCTTGCCACACGCTCTCTCCCATCCACCATGGTTTCTTACCAGATTTCTTAATCTCAGATATCGTATCCCTGTAGTTCTTGTGCATCTTCTTCATCCAGTATGCTCGTGCCAGCATCATATCGTCTGTCTGGATGTCTATCTCAGCCTGTGTTAAAAAAAAGATTACACTTTAAACGAAATAAACAGTAAAAAAACGACAAAAACGAATTAAAAATGGAAAACATAAAAATATGCATACTAGGACATCCTGCCATATGCACTCTATGATGTGAGGAGGGATGTTATCCCACTTCGGCCAGCAAGCACTCATCCTACTGTGATAAGAAGCTCTAGAGACGTCCAGCACAACCTTAGAGGGAAGTAGGTCGAACCCCCTGTTTTTAAGTACGATATAGATAAGTACGTACGTATATAATAGAAAAAAAAAGATGCTGAATAAAATTTAATTCTTACCCATCTGCTCTAGGGACTAACGATACAACTGCACGCTGTGGCTATTGCGATGGGCCACTGCCATCACCTCCTGACGATCGAGAAGAGCTTCTACCTCTACATGACATATTGATAAACCTGTGACATATACACATCATTATATAAGAGAATAAAAACATGATAATTAATATATTTCATATGAAAATGACATCAACGGTATAAATTGCTTAATTAATGACTAAAATGGAAATAGAAATGGAAGTGTGTTATACATGATTCATAATGGGTGTACTCTTCGAATGATAAGCAGAGTTCATTGCATTTTCAATAAAAATTGCTAAATAAATGACAAATGGAAATAACATAAAACATGCAAACAATAGTAAACGGATTTGGTTTCATAGTTACATCAATTTCATAATACATCAAGAATTCAACATAGTTACATCAATTGCAAAAAACCGATTCAGATTTATATCAGTCATCATCGTCTTCTGATTCAGATTCGGTCTCGTTTTCGATGATATTTTCCTCTGCACTGTCAAACGCTTCTACCAAAACATTTGATTCATCGATCAAAGGACCAAAATCTATATGATTGTCTGTAATTATTATTTCGTTATTTTGCTCAAGATCTGCCTGATAAGCTTGTTCGTTCGGAATATTCTTCCCATCGAATGTGAATCTGGCCTTTGTTTTAAAAACTGCAGACCAATCTGCTTTATCTCTTTTTTGAGACGGATAAGGAGCGTAATAAACTTGCAATGCTTGTTTGGCTAGTACAAAAGGATCATACTTGTGATAGTGCGATGTATGCTTTATTTCGATAAGATTATAATCCTTGTGCACATTAATTCCAGAACCTGGAACATTGCTAAACCAATTGCATCTAAATAGAAACACCTCCTCCGCGGGTCGTGAGAAATATGTCATTTGCAAAATTTGTGTCAGAACGCCATAAAAATCATTTAAATGATTTTCTGGATCGTCACTACCTTTAACAAATACACCAGTATTATTTGTTTTCTGCACCGTATTCTTTGGTGTTAAATTTATATCCATTGATGAAATATATTGGATATGTCTTGACCACTCTTTTTGGTCCCATCGCAAGATGTTTCAACCCTTTGTCAACAACACAATTTCTCGGCTCATAAACGTAATTTGAAAACCAACCGGAAAATTCTTTACTGAGATCTCCATTCGGATGTTCACGTTCATAAACACTGTTTATATAAACAAATTATTACATTAGGTTATACACGCGCATGCATTATAGAAAAGAATAAAACACAAATTATTATTTCTGATTACCTAACAAACGGTGCAACCACGACACAATTTAGAAGAATATAAGTGTGTGCTACATGAAGATCTCTATCTTCAAACCATATTTCTACACATTTTCCAGAAGGCCGACCATGTTGTCTAAAAATAGATAACATTGCTTGAGAGGACTCTTGTTCGTCGCCTTTGTCATTACGAGGAACACTTTGAAATGAAATATTCACATGGTCACTGAAATAGTGAGAGAAAAAGAACGAAGCTTCTTCTTCGATGTAAGATTTACATATCGAACCTTCAACTCGTGCTTTTTGCCTCACTTTTTTCTTCAGATGATTCAAATATCTACGCAAAATTAATTTATATTAACTTCATCTTTCGAATGCAATTAAATTACGTTATAACATATTACATACCTCTCAAATGGATACATCCATCCATATTGGACAGGACCTCGAAGTCGTGCTTCAGATGGGAGATGAACATGTAAATGTTCCATCACATTAAAAAAACCTGGTGGAAATATTTTCTCTAATTTACAAAGCAATATAGGAATGTCCACTTCAAGTTTATGTAAACGTTGCACTTTTAAAGTAGTCGAACAAAGCTCTTTGTAAAACATACTAAGCTCCATTACTACCTTCCAAACTTTTAACGGCAATAGTTCTTTGAACATTACGGGAAATAAATTTTCCATCATTATGTGACAGTTGTGACTTTTCATTCCGCTCAATCTACCATTTTTAAAGTCAACACATCTACGAAGATTTGATGATATCCCATCAGGAAATCTTAACCCTTCCACCCATTTTAACACAGTTTTAACTTGATTATTATCTAATTTGTAACATGCTTTGGGTTTTTTACTGTCATTTGGTTTCATATGAAGCTCAGGACGTTTGCATAATTCTTCTATCACGTTTTGATTTCAAATCATCCTTCGTCTTCCCTTTCACATTCAAAATTGTGTTAAAAACATTATCAAATACATTTTTCTCATTGTGCATCACATCTATGTTATGGCGAAGCAGAAGATGTTTCCAATACGGCAACTCCCAAAAAATAGTTTGTTTGCACCAGTTATGAACAACTGATTTGCCTTCAATTTCTGTTTGCTTGCCAGTTTCATATATCTTTGGATAGTCCTTAACAAGTTCATATATGTCTTCGCTTGACCATATCATCGGTGGTTGTCTGGTTTCTACTCTATTAGCTAAAAAGTTTTTCTTGTCTCCTCTGAAGGGATGATTTACATGGAGAAAATATCGATGACAGTCAAACCATGAAATTTTCTTACCATGAGGTAAAGAAAACATTCGTGTTTCATCCATGCAATATGGACATGATAGATGACCGGCAGTACTCCATCCCGAAAGCATTGCATAGGCAGGAAAATCACTTATAGTCCACAACAAAGAAGCAAACATACGAAAATTTTTCTTCTTGGACACATCGTATGTTTCTACTCCTTCGTTCCACAGTATTTTTAACTCCTCAATCAACGGTTGTAAATATACATCGATTCCTTGTGTCGGATCGTCGGGGCCAGGAACGACAACAGTAAGAAACATATATTGCGTTTTCATACACATCCATGGAGGTAAATTATACGGTATGACGATAATGAGCCAGGATGAATATTTAGAACCAAATTGAGAAAATGGAGAAAAACCGTCGGTACATAATCCTAATCTAACATTTCGACTCTCCGCTGCAAAATTTGGATACGTTTTTATCGAAATGCTTCCATGCTTCTCCATCGGCCGGATGTGTCAACGTACCCTCTTCCTCTGTTCTCACGCTATTCCACCTCATATTAGACGCAGTTACAGAAGATGCATATAATCTTTGAAGTCTTGGAGTTATGGGTAAGTGGTGCATACGCTTGTACGGAACTTCCTTCCCCTTCTTTTTTCTTGGTTTGTATCTCTCCTGGTTACAAACTTTACAATATCTAAGGTTTGCGTCTTCTTTCCAAAACAACATGCATCCTTTTAAACATGTATCTATTTTTTGATACGGTAAACCAAAAGCCGACATAAGTTTTTTAACTTTGTAGTGATTTTCACACATTTGATTATCGAGCGGCATATGTCTTTTTGCAGCTTGTACAACAGCCGTAAACCCAGCTTCAGTGATGTTGTATTTTGACTTCATCGCAATGTATTCTGCGATTACTGACAGCTGAGTGTCGCTTTTACAACCATCCCAAATAGGTTTCTTTACTGCATCTAGTAAATCATAAATTTTTTTAGCTTCAATATTTGGTTCTTCAACATTTCCATCGTCGTCGTCAACTTCAACCATAGGAAACATTGATCGTGCTGCATCTTCGACCATATTTTCTATACGGCTCGTTGAAACTATTTCGTTAACGACACTTTCAGACTCTACAAAAGTATTTGCTACAACTTCTCCATGCCGATCCCAAACATAATATTCGGGTGCAAAACCGTGTTGGCACAAATGAACTTTCACAATATCTGGTAACAAATACTTCAAATGTCTACACCTACTACACGGACAACGAATTTCTGGATCGTTTCCGTTATTACTTAAAGAGTATTCAACAAACACGTTTATACCATTATAAAAATCTTCTTTTATTGAGCCCCTTAGTCCTTTTATTTGGTACATCCATCTCCTCCGATCAACAAAATAATCAATCATTTTTCCTATTTGACAAAATGAGAAGTTCAAAATTTAATATTTATTTTGAAGAATACAAATTCGAAAAAGATTATTTTTATGGTCGTATAATATTTTGAAATTAAAGAACAACTTCACAAATTTAAAAATATTTTCAAATGGGGCACATTTTATTTTTTAACGTAACGATTTGAAAATATATATAACTTTTTTTTCATTGGTCAGGCATCCTACTTCCCATTACAAACATAGTAAGCATTTACATTTCGTATATTACTTCATCTCAAACGATTCAACAAAATTTCGACAGTATTTCCCTTTTGTTCCCTGCATTGTACACAAATGCGTGTACGCAGGAAACAAAAAAGAAAAGTTAGGCCGAAATTTTATGAACCGTTTGAGACGAAGTAGTATACAAAATGTAAATGCTTACTGTGTTCATAACTTGTCCAATACAGGGACAAATCCGACAAACATTGTACCAGATGAATATAAATGGTCGTTTTTCGAAAAGAACGACTATTTATACAACGATCATGTACAACACTCGTCAGACGGGGCCAAAAACTCTCTAAGGGACATTTGTCAGTTACATGCGCGCATTTTACAAAAAAATACAGCTTTACTCACTGTTACATTTACAAAAATATATATTAATTTAACACATTTATTCAACGTATTACATCAACTTAAGGCTGTTTTAACATTTTTGTCATTTTCTAATACACACAATTATAATTTAGAGTAATGCATTTTTTTGTTTCATAAGTAAATACGCGCACAATATAATACTCCTAGTTCATTCAATCAATTTATCTTATTCCAAATAACGTATACAATCGTCGAATCAAGTCATACACAACAATTTACTTATACATGAACAACCATAAATTATACATGTTTTTCACAATTTCATGATAAAAGATGAAATCGGTATACCATGTGATGCTATAAACCGTTATTACGCTATTGGAAAAAATTGCAATCACTAATTCGCCCTAATTTATCAATTTATGCAAATCTAGAATTAGGGTAAAAACTGAATTTTTCACAAAAATAAGAGATTATACTTGAGATTAAGAGTAATGGAGGTTGATTGAGGAGCCTTGGAAGATCCGAAAGCTAGAAATTAGGGATTGGAAGTTTGGAGGTTGAATTTGGGGGGTTTTTTGATGGAATTTTCGTATGGAGAGGAGGAGGAAGAAAGCTCTCGGCTTGAGCTATAATCGCAGATTTCCGACGGCTTCCGACGGCCGCCAATGGCCCGTCGAAAGCCGTCGGAAATTGGCCGTCGAAAGCCGTCGGCCCTGGCTGTTGGTTTTAAGGCCTTTTCTAGTAGTGTGAAGTGGGCAAGCAATCGTGGTCACAACATCTGATGATGTTTGCATGCGACGGCGATTCTCGGCTGAAGCTAGTTGGGTGTCTCGTAGGGCACGGTGACGTCGACCGATGGGTGGAGATGGCAATCGATTTAGTAGCAGTGGCGACTTGATTTATCGAAGGCGAAGGCGTCTAGGGTTTCGCGACAGCAGACAAGGTTCCGATCAAACCTGGGTAGATCAAAGTCGACTTCGATGAAGTCGTGGATCTGGGTGGCGTGCGATTCGTTCAAGCGATGCCACGTGGCAGCGATAATGACGAGGCTAAGTTCGCGGCTTGGGTTAGTTTCGTTCGCGAACAAGGAGGAAGAAGTAAGGCTTCAGCAGTGAAGGTATATACCTGTTTATTTTGTGATTATAAAAAAATATATATAATAATAAAGTAGAATATTTCCAGCAAAGAAAAAATGAAAGAAAATGGAAAAAAATTAAATAAATATACATATTTCAATTTACTAATCTGTTTTAAAATATTTTACTAAGGATGTATTTTGGTTAGTTAACTTATTTAATTATTTTTAGTTACTAAAAGATTTTTTTAAGGAAATTTATAGTTAAAATTTAATTATTAGCTAATTAAATTAATAAATGGTAATTTATTTTTCGATTAGTTTAAATATTAATAAACCGTAAAATGTTTATACAAGGTCAAAACCATGGAACCAAGCCGGAATGGAAATGGATTGCCAATAAAATCAAAGGTGAGTTAATCTCACTCATCAGGGTTTAAGTAAAATTTAAATATTTGGTTGAATGATTGAATTGATTGGATGTGATATATATTATATAGTAATATATATATATATATATATATTGGAGCGATTGATTTCCCGCATTATATAGCGGATGAGACCCTATGCGCCACATAATAGCGGATGATATTATATAAACCCATATAACGCGATATTTGAAGTGATCCACTTCTTTTTCCCAAGTATTTTAGAGAATTTCCTGGTAAGATTTTTTTTTATGTATGTATATAAACATACTTCAATGGACCACTTCTCTTGATTTGGCCTTTCCTGGATTCCTTATTTTACCAATATAAAAATATTAGTATATTAAATTAACTTAATTCATATATATATATATATATATATATATGAAGATATATATATGGCTCTTTGTCTATCAGAGAAATTTAAATTTGACAAAGAAATTCAATCACTCACCTAATCTCTCATATTTCAGAGATATGGTGTCACATAGCCTTTTCTATTCATTTATATGTTGTTTTTAAAACACAAGCTTGATTATAAAATCAAATAACTCCATTTTTCTTATTTTCTTGTTTTAATCCTCAGATTATTTGGTCCCTGAATTTTTCAAGCAGAAAATTCAAATTCTAGGATTTTGTAGTTTGCGCACTGATTGAGTCTATGCTAAATATCATGGTGTTTAAGATAACTTATTCAATGCAGATTAGCCCGGGGTCATAATTCATATTCAAACAATTTTGTGTCTGGTAAAGGTGTTCATATTTTGATTTATATATTGTACAAGGATCATATGAATAATTAAGTGTTAGACTGGATTGAAGACCAAGCAGAGAAATCAATATTTATATAGGCAGAGTACATATGCAAGCAAATATACTAATCTAAGACTTAGCATATGATTGTAGGCAAAATAATTAAATCCATGTTACAGACCAAATTAATATAAAATTCTCAGGTGAACTTATCAATAGACACAGGAGTATTCTAAACAATATGTGATAGTGCCCAAAGAGTTGTGTGGTGATGGTCTTGTCTATTACAAACAGGATTGCAAGTCATTTTTAATAACCTCAGGTGGATCATGATCAAATACACTCAGGCTTGAGTTTTGTATTTAGTTAATAAAGTGTGTGAGCATGGTGCAGTGAGACCTACAAGTTTTACCAAAAAAATAAATATATATATCTACTTCACAGAGCAATGCAACTTTTACTGTAATTTAAATGCCTAGACTAAAGTTATAAGTCTCATTTCAGGTTAACTATGTACTTATATCAATTACAAGTCATATTCATGTATTTCTGGTTAGCCCAGTTTAGGTTCAACTCAACCTTTTCAAGATTCATTGATTGTGCTATATTCCTTTCTCCCTATGATTATTTCTACTCTACCATTTTAAAAGTTCATCTGACATTACCAAAGGAGACATGAGCACATATCAAATTACATGGCATGATCTCCTATATCATACTTTACCAGAGACTATGCAGATCAATTCCTTAAAACAGAAACCCACTTATGCATATATATATAATACTTAAAAATTCTTATAAGTTCTCTTCTGAGAAAAACAAACACATATCAATCCAGAAAATACTTAAACCATAGTGATATTTTTGGCCTGGCCTAATTATTACAACATATCTGCCAAACTCCTTAAACATTCTAAATGCAAGTAAATCTTCAATTGTCCATGCATACAAGTTTCCTATGCTTCCTTTCCTGCAGCAACATCTAGAGCTGCCTCCAAAAAAATGAGACACCCCAGATGTTACAAAGCAACAAATAGGGTCAGAATATAATTCTGGTATGAGTGAAATCAAAATGTAATATCTTATCATTTTTAAATTGTAGTGCAGAGTATTAATATGCTTGATGCAATTTGGATTCATGATGTACAGGGTATATATATATATATATATATATATGGATCTAAGCTCCTACTACACTCATGCACACAAGCAACCATTCAATCATTCAATACAGTATACATGTACACATACTCTTATGGAATTAACTCATTTTAATTTCCATAGTTCAGCTCTAAAACTTGATTTATCAATTTAATTTGGTCATCTCTCTTTGCCATTGAACACCATGTATGCATTGCAAGGGACTCAATTCTGTTAACCCCTGCACAAAGTCCTATAGGACTTAAACAAGTCATGCACATACCCATCATACTCCTTATGATGAATAGATCAAGGCTTTTCTCCTAGATTATTTTTATAATCTAGTGACCAGTCTCATTTCTTATTTCAAAAAGATTTATTAACTCTTGAATTGCTTTTACTTTCTTTCTTTATTTTTCTATGAATCAGAGAGAGTTAATCTTACTCAGGGATTTCAATTGACCATACATTCATTCATGAAAATCATGTTTTTATTTCATTTTTCCAGTTGTCTCATTCAAAATTTGTTTTATCACTTGTATACTCCTGTATTCCAGAATGTCATGATCTCTTAACAAATCCAGTAGAGTTCTATAAAAATTCTTATACTTAATTCTATTGTGAACATAGGGTAAGGTTTTTAGAGAAAAACCCCTAAAACATTTTAGCTTTAGATCTGAACAAATCAGCACATAAATAATTTATTGCATTGTTCATCTTCAATTTAAAACAAACTAGACATAAGCATGAACCTCCTTTGTTGACGCAGCGGATTATACGAAACAATGTAGATCTGTGAAAGTAGCAATCGATGGATTAGAAGATACTGAAATGCCCAAATTCGTTGATCCGAAGATACTGAATTCTAGCTATCCCGAACTCGTTGATCACGCACGATACCGGGTTCAAAGATCTTCAATTCTTCGAGCGTTGATCAAGCGCACTTGATTCCGCGAATCGGCTTCTACAATCGTTGAATCGAGCGCACTCGATTAACCGAAAGAGGAGATAGGAGATTACACTCGACTACTAATTGGGTGAAAGCACAAAGCTAACAAAACAAAGTTTTATTTCAAATCCACTAAAAAACTATTACAAATGGCACCACCGGCCTATTTATAGCATTTTACAACTCACACGAAAAAAACAACAAAATCATCTCCTAAGTCGGCTACGAGTTATAGCCTCCGACCTACGACTTATCAATAACTCTGACTCAACAGTTCACAACATATAACGACTTAATCAGTGTTACAACACAACCGACTTACGACTTATTGTAAGTCAGAAACGACTTAACAGCTCCACCAGATCAGCCGACTTAGCATATATGCCGACTTAAAGAACAGACGACCTTAAAGCATGTGAGTGACGACATAAGAACCAGACGACTTATCCATCAACGGCTCAGATTAAAACGGTATAGAAATCCAGGTTCCAGTCTTCAGCGACTTAACTCCAGACTTGTTAGGTCGTTCACGACCTAACACTTCATCAATTTGCCCTGCCTTCTCACTGTGTAACTCGGTAGATCGTTCACGCGACTTAACTAAGTCGTAACTCGGTAACGACTTATCACCCGCTCCGTTAAGTCGTGCACCAACCACAACACTTCCCTTAAGTCGTTGCCGACTTAAGCCTTCACATTTCTCAACTCGTGTTGCTCCAGTAGTCCTAGGTCGTAACCCAGCACTTCCCTTGAATCGTAGACGACTCATAGCCTCTTCCTTAAGTCGTGGACGACTTGTGCCTTTCGCTTCAATAACTCGTGGACGACTCATGCCAGTTTTGTTAAGTCGGTCACGACTTAGACCTTCAATTTCCTTAAGTCGGTAACGACTCAGTACTTGGCCTGCATCATCCTCCCTAGGTTGAGGAAAATTCGTCCTCGAATTTGCGCCATCCTCTTCCACTATAAGTTCATCCCCATGATATGGTACTAGATGCTTAACATTGAATACGTCCGACGTGTACACATCATCTGGCAGCTTCAATTTATAAGCATTTTCATTGATTTTCTTTAAAATTTCCACTGGTCCAATCTTTCGTGCTTTCAATTTATTATACGTTCCCACCGGAAAACGATCTTTTGTTAACACTGCATAAACCAAATCACCTTCATGAAATTCAATACTTCTTCGTTTCAAATTTGCAGATCGTTTATATTTCTCATTTGCTTTCTCTAATCGTTCCTGAACGATTTTATGACATTCTGTCAATCCTTCAACAAAATCTACAGCTCGTTTGACTGTCTTCTTTGGTTGTGGTATGACTGTTAACTCCAACGGCCCCTTTGGTAAACTTGAATATACTATCTGAAATGGACTGAACCCTGTGCTACGATTTACCGCATGATTATGAGCAAACTCTGCTTGGCATAACTTCACATCCCAACTTTTCAGATTATCTTCCACAAGGCACCTCAACAGGTTTCCCAACGATCTGTTTACCACCTCTGTCTGTCCATCCGTTTGCGGATGATAAGCGCTGCTAAAATTCAACTTCGTCCCCACCATCTTCCACAAACTTAGCCAAAAATGACTCAGAAAACGAGTATCCCTATCCGACACAATAGATTCTGGCAATCCATGAAGTCGATATATCTCTTTGAAAAACAGCTGAGCAACATGAACAGCATCCGCTGTCTTCTTACAAGCAATAAAATGTGCCATTTTCGAAAATCGATCAACCACCACATAAATGGAATCGTTTCCACGCTGTGTTCTCGGCAACCCCAACACAAAGTCCATACTCACATCAACCCATGGTTTAACTGGTACAGGTAACGACATATATAAACCAGCATTAGTCGTAGTTCCTTTCGAAACCTGACAGATATGACATCGCTCCACAAACCTCTCCACCTCTTTCCTCATCGATGGCCAAAAGTAAGATTGCGAAATCAATTGCAAAGTACGGTCTCTACCCACGTGGCCTTCTTCATGCAACTCCTTCATAATTTTCATTCTCAAACTACTCTCCGGTATGCATAATCGATTTCCTTTGAACAGAAAACCGTCCACCATCACGAACTCATCCGTCTCTCCATCCTTGACTTTATCAATAATCTTTGCAAAGTAAGGATCATCGACAAATCGTTCTGGCAACATATCAAACCCCGTCACTTCAACCTTCATTGTAGTCAACAAATGATTCCTTCTGCTCAACGCATCCGCTACACGGTTCGTAACTCCAGACTTGTGTTTAACAACAAAAGTAAACTGTTGCAGATAGGCAATCCATGATGCATGTCTTGCTGAAATCTTGTCTTGCCCTTGTAAATGCTTCAATGCTTCATGATCAGTATAAAGAACAAACTCCTTCTGAAACAGATAGTGTCTCCAGTGTTTTATAGCTTGCACAACAGCATAGAATTCCACATCATATGTACTGTATCGCATCTTTGCTCCTGACAACTTCTCACTAAAGTATGCAATTGGACATCCCCCTGACTCAACACTCCTCCAATCCCTACCTTGGAAGCATCAGTGTGTAGCTCAAACAACAACTGAAAATCCGGTAAGACTAGAATTGGTGTAGACATCAACAACTCCTTGATCTTCCCAAAAGCATTCCGAGCTTCCTCTGACCATGAAAATTGTTTACCCTTCATACAATCTGTAACAGGTGCCATTACACTACTAAAGTGTGGAATGAACCTTCGATAGAATGAAGCCAACCCGTGAAAACTACGAACTTCTGTTATCATCTTGGGCTGCAGCCAATCTCGAATAGCTTCGACTTTACTTTGGTCAACCTGTATTCCTTCCTTCGATACAACATATCCCAAAAATAAAACACTATGCGTCATGAACACGCATTTCTTCGTTGCAGCATAAAATTCTTCTTGTCGCAATACCATCAGCACTTCTCTCAGATGATTCAAATGTTCCTCCGGACTCCCACTATAAATCAGAATATCATCGAAATACACCACCACGAACTTCCCAATGAATGGTCTAAAAATCTGATTCATCACTCGCATAAATGTACTTGGCGCATTTGATAAGCCAAATGGCATTACCAACCATTCGTATAGACCCTCCCTGGTTTTAAAAGCAGTCTTCCACTCATCACCTGGTCTGATACGAATTTGATGATATCCGCTCTTCAAATCAATCTTTGAAAAGATAGTAGCTCCGCTTATTTGATCTAGCAAGTCATCCAACCTCGGCATTGGAAACCTATATCTCACAGTAATCTTATTCAATGCTCTACTATCGGTGCACATCCTCCACGTTCCATCCTTTTTGGGTACCAATAAAGCTGGTACAACACAAGGACTTAAACTCTCCTGCACACGCCCCTGTTCAAGCAATTCCTCTACCTGCCTCCGCAACTCTTCATGTTCCTTCGGACTCATTCGATAATGTGGTCTATGTGGCAACACTGCTCCTGGAACAAGATCGATTTGATGTTGAATGTCTCTTAGTGGCGGTAACTCCTTCGGTAACTCTTCTGGAAATACATCCTCAAATTCTTTCAATACTGGCTTTGCTTCCTCTGGAATTAACCTCTTCACTGCTCTCACGCCCAATCAACAAAAATACTTTCGGCTCTTCCTCAACCTCCTTAACAAACTCTTTCAAAGATAACAAAGTTTTCAGTTCTTCAATCTCTTCCGACTTACTCTCTCCTTGTTGTCTCTTCTTTGGAACTAAGATAATCTTCGTACCTTCAAACATAAAACTGTAGCTATTGGTCCGACCGTCATGCTGTACTGCTCGATCATACTGCCATGGTCTTCCCAACAGTAAATGACAAACATCCATCTCTACTACATCACACCAGATCTCGTCTTTGTATTTCTTCCCAATAGAGAATGGAACACGAACTCGTCTATCCACCTTCACTTCTCCTCCTTTTCTCAACCATGCTAACTTGTATGGATTCGGATGTTTCTCTATCATCAACTTCAACTTTGTCACAGCCTCGGTTGAAACGATATTGTCACAACTTCCCGCGTCAATCACAAATTTACACACCTTTCCCAGTATAGTGCATGTCGACTGAAAGATATTACTCCTCAACCAACTAGCTTCTTCCTGCTTCGGTGTCAAACACGATCTCCTCAACATTAGATTACAACCTTCATCTCCTGACGCAATATCCTGTTCATCCTCCTCAACTGGACTGGAATAATCTCCATCAACATCCTCATCTTCAACTTCAGCAATCATGGTTCTCTTCTTTGGCTTTGGACACTCATTGCTTTTATGACCCAATTCCTGACAATTGTAACATTTGAAACCATTGTTAACCTTCACCTTCTCAGCCTCCTTCACCATTGGTCTACTGATAGGTTTAGAAACGTTAGAACTCCCACTTACACCCTTCACTTGATTATTGGAATTAGTAAACACACCACCTCCTCGTCGTCCCTGTTTCTCCCAAGCCAATGCCTTTTGATGTGCTTCTGCCACAGATCTTGGATCGAACATATTAACCATATCCTGAATCTGCATTCTCAATCCCCCAATGAATCTAGATGTCAGCTGCTCTTCCGTTTCCCTAATGTCATTCCTTGCAATAAGTTGGTAAAACTCATCCGCATAGTCATTAACAGTCTTAGTGCCCTACCTCAAATTCTGCAAACGTTGATACATCAGCGATTGATAATTATAAGGTAAGAACGTTGCTTTCATTAATTTCTTCATCTTCTCCCAAGATTCAACTTTTGACTTCCCCATTCGTTCACGTGTAAGTTTGGTTTGCTGCCACCATGCCAAAGCTCTACCCCTCAACCTTGTAGCAACCAACTTTACTTTACGATGTTCTGGAACTTCTTTAAAATCAAAAATTTCTTCAACATTAGCCACCCAATCTAGAAACTCCTCCGCTTGCATACCACCCTTGAATTCAGGAATTTCAGTCTTCATCCCCGACTCCCACTTGTGATCATACTCAGAGTGATTTCTTCCTTGTCCTCTTCCTTGAATACTACCACCATCATACTCCTCTTCAAAATCAGATGTATATCGATGTCGATTCTGACCACCAACATCTCTACTCCCTTCACGTCTACCACCATCCCTTCTATCTACATTCCTCCGAACTCGATCTCGGTCATCAACATTTCTATAACTGTCTCGGCTCACACTTCTATGATTATTATCATTACTTCTCCCTTGATTGGAATGTGGTGAAACTCTACTTCTCTCGTGGTTAGATTCGGGTGAAACCCTTCTCCGGTTTTGATTCATCTCTGTCATAAGCTTCTCTAACCTCCCAATGCCTTCATCCAACTTCTCATTGAATTTGTCACTTATACGTTGCTCCATTTGCTTGGCATCTTCCCGCTTATACAAATCTTCAACATTTTGATGATGGTTAGCTCTTCTCGGCGGCATGTTTTGAATCTTCTACAAACTCTTCAACACTTCCAAATTCAAACACAATTCGAACCTAGATCCAAAATGAAATGGATCGAAACTTCCACTTTTGTTGCAAATCGCGATGAACACGATGAACAACAACTTCTCAAAAACTTCAATTCTCGGCTAGACAATGAAATGATGCTTGGATCTACCCTCTTCTTAGCTCGGCTTCTCACTTCAAGCTCGGCTATCACTTCAACTTCAAAATGATTAGGCTCCAAGTCTCGATCTAGCTATGATTGGCTAGAACACGCTCTGATACCAAGCTGACGCAGCGGATTATACGAAACAATGTAGATCTGTGAAAGTAGCAATCGATGGATTGGAAGATACTGAAATGCCCAAATTCGTTGATCCAAAGATACCGAATTCTAGCTATCCCGAACTCGTTGATCGCGCACGATACCGGGTTCAAAGATCTTCAATTCTTCGAGCGTTGATCAAGCGCACTTGATTCCGCGAATCGGCTTCTACAATCGTTGAATCGAGCGCACTCGATTAACCGAAAGAGGAGATAGGAGATTACACTCGACTACCAATTGGGTGAAAGCACAAAGCTAACAAAACAAAGTTTTATTTCAAATCCACTAAAAAACTATTACAAATGGCACCACCGGCCTATTTATAGCATTTTACAACTCACACGAAAAAAACAACAAAATCATCTCCTAAGTCGGCTACGAGTTATAGCCTCCGACCTACGACTTATCAATAACTCCGACTCAACAGTTCACAACATATAACGACTTAATCAGTGTTACAACACAACCGACTTACGACTTATTATAAGTCAGAAACGACTTAACAGCACCACCAGATCAGCTGACTTAGCATATATGCCGACTTAAAGAACAGACGACCTTAAAGCATGCGAGTGACGACATAAGAACCAGACGACTTATCCATCAACGGCTCAGATTAAAACGGTATAGAAATCCACGTTCCAGTCTTCAGCGACTTAACTCCAGACTCGTTAGGTCGTTCACGACCTAACACTTCATCAATTTGCCCTGCCTTCTCACTGTGTAACTCGGTAGATCGTTCACACGACTTAACTAAGTCGTAACTCGGTAACGACTTATCACCCGCTCCGTTAAGTCGTGCACCAACCACAACACTTCCCTTAAGTCATTGCCGACTTAAGCCTTCGCATTTCTCAACTCGTGTTGCTCCAGTAGTCCTAGGTCGTAACCCAGCACTTCCCTTGAATCATTGACGACTCATAGCCTCTTCCTTAAGTCGTGGACGACTCGTGCCTTCCGCTTCAATAACTCGTGGAAGACTCATGCCAGTTTTGTTAAGTCGGTCACGACTTAGACCTTCAATTTCCTTAAGTCGGTAACGACTCAGTACTTGGCCTACATCATTTGTTCACACTGCCTAGCTTATCTTCCAATATTACCCTACTTCATAATAAAATTGTATTTATCTTACTAACATATCTACAAACTGATGGTTTATGGTACTGGATCCATATCAGGGATCATGGCATTATTATTATCAAACAATCAAACAAAACAAATCAAAGCATCAACCAAAGATTTATCAATACACCAACCATTCTTAGCATTCATTAATTCAGAGAAAAACAAGTTGATCAAGCACAAAAGAAAATAAAATGGCTGCCCTTAACTTGGGTCTTAATGCCTTAGCCTCATGAGATTGATTAATCACTCACCTTCCTTTGCTCCTCTCCGGGAATGCTCAGGTATGAAGGCAATGTGAGTTTATTTTATTTTAATTTTGTTTTCTCTGTTTTCTCTCTAGAACAACCGTTGTCCCTCCCCTGATTTTAAATCACTCTGTTAGGGTTTGAATGGAGGAAAAACCCATTCTATCCTTACCTTACTCAGAGATTCATATATGCATTTTTATGGCTAAAAGTGCCATTTTCTCTTGGTTTCCATTTTCAGTAAAACAGTTGCCTCATTGCTTTTCTGTGCACATGCTATTTGCATGATTTCCTTGCACATTATTTTTGTGTGACTCAGCCTTATATTTCTTTTTCTCATTTCTTTTGTAAGCTTGATTTTTAGCTAGCAAATTTTTATCATCTATCTTTATTTATTTCAAAAATGCATTCATACCCATAAATATTACTTGACCAGTTGGTATGCATTTTAATTATCAAGAGAAGTTGTTTTACTACCCAAATATTTTTCTGGCCATCTAAATTTATAGTATTCATAAGATATGTGTATTTAAAATTCATTCATACCTTAGTTATTTTTCTTCTTATTATTTATTGAAATATTTATTCCCTTTTGATATTTATTTCAAAAATAAATTTTCACTCATAAATATTTCTTAACTGATTTCTATGCATCTTAATTATCAAAAGGATTTTTATTTTTAACATCCCATACCTTTCTGATCATATGTATATATACTTTCTATACAATATTCACACCTACTCAAATCATGTGAATTTTTGAATTTATTTTATACTTAATCATTTTCCTTTCATCACCGTATAAAAACATTTATTCCTTGCATAATTTCTTCACTCACTTCTGATATTTTATTTTCAAGCTATTTTCTCCCCATTTTTATTTACTTTATTTATTCTTGTATTTATTATTATTTTTAAAGTAATTTTTTATTCTCAAAAATTTTGGGTCTTCACAATATTCCACCTCGAAGTGGAATTAGTATTGTGCTAACATCTGTGGATGCAGAGAAACAGGTTGGAGGGATCCAACTGGATTCCTCAAAAATTTATTTAGATTGTTTAATATTTTGTGTTATGAATATTTGATATTCCGTGATTAATTATATTGATAATTGGAATATTGAATGCTATGGTTTGTTTGAATATATTTCGTTGCACTGAGTTACCAAAATATATAGAATTGGATTTTTGAAAAGAAAATAAAGGAGTGAATTTTTAAGAGAATTTGAATAAATTTAAGAATGAGTTGGAAAAGAATAAAAGTGATTTTAAAATTCTAATAAATAAAATTCTAAGTATGGAAGAGGGAATTTGAATAAACAGAGGAATAATGAATTTTAAAACTTAAGTGATATTATTTAAAAGAATAAAGAATTTATTTTAATTCAAGGTTTAAATTTAATTAAAAGGAAAAAGAAGGAATTTGGGAAATCTGGAATTTAAATTTTCAGTTTAAAGATTTTAAATCATAATAAAGAAATAAAATCTGAAAGTTAATGGATTTTGAAATAAATGGAGTAAGTAAGGAAATTTATTTCAAAGTGAAGTAAATTGGAAATCAATTGTAAATTGATTTAAGTGTTTGGAATTGGAATTTAAAAGAGAAGTGAGATTTTGGAATTTATAAACTGGGTTTATAAAGTGAAGTAAAATATCAGTGGATATTTGGAAACATAAATTCAAGGTAGGGATTTATAAAGGAATGTGAATTTGTTTAAGAGAAAAAAATAAATAAATAGTGATTTATTTTTAAAAGGATGTGAAAGAGAAGCATATTTCCTTGAATAGCCAAGTACGTTCCCAAAGCAAGGTTTTAAGTATAAGTTAAAGGTTTTAAAGTGTTTCAAAGTGTGTTTTAGAAAATTTAATATTTTTAAATGTTTAAATTTTAAAAGTAAGTATTTTTCAAATTTATCTTAGTAGTAATTATTTAAAAGTGACTTGGTATTATGTTTTAAAAAGAGAAAAATTTAGTTTTATATTTTATAAAGTAGCTTTATTTTAAATATTCTTAAAGTATATATTTTTGAATAAAGTAATAAAGTAGTTTTTAATTTAAATGTTTTAAAGTGTATTTTATAATAAAGTGTTTTAAAATTATTTTAAAAATCTAAAGTAATTGTACTTGGTGTTTTCAGTGGAAATAAATATTTGGGAATTTATTCCATGAGAAGAGAGTGACTTGAAAACTATTTTCAAAAAGGTTTGAAAGTGGAAATATATCTTGAGAAGATATTTTGAGATTAATAAATAATTTGGGAAATTATTTATGTTTGTTGGATGTTTTGTGGATGTTAATTGACTATCAATATTGGCCAATGCGCTGATCGTTTCGAAGAGACCGGGATCTGGATTTATTTTCTGAAAACCACTTCGATCCGGTTTGTACGTTTTCATGAGGAAGACGTGTTAAGAGTCGAAGATGGAGCAGTGAAGTGCAAGGGCTAATCGCTACTAATCCTGAGGGTGACTCCAAAATGGAAGTAGTAGGAATAGTGCCTTCGGTTCCGTTCAAACCCGGGACAGACTTTTATGGATGAATTCTTTCGGAACATCGTCAGGTGGACGGTGGGCATTCTAAGTAACATGTTCTAAAAAGGTAATGCATAGCCTCGAGCCTCATCAACCGGGAATGGCTAAAATAGGGGAGGTGTAGCAAGGCTATGTGGGTAGCACCCATTAGGGTGAGGTCATCCCTGTCTAGATGTCCCTTTTATTTTGGCGTAGTGGGGCGGTGGCTGATCCCAACCGCGGGGTGATTGTAACAACCTGGGATTTAGTAACAATTAATTATCGTCAAATGACGATTAAATTGGTTGTTAATTGCTGTTTGGAAATTTTTATCGGGTTTAAATTCTTTTAAATATTTGTTAAAGGATTATATGCTGGCTTTAAAAGTTGAATCTTGGCCCATGTTTTATTTTGGGGCTGTGAAAAATTCCCAAAGTAAATACCCATTCCCTCCCCTCTATTCACTTCTCTTCGCAACCCTAAACCAAAACAAACGAAATAATGGCAGCTTCGTTTATTCTCGTTCGTTCCTCTTTGCAAAAATTAGGGTTTCGATCGACTTTGTGATGCCACGGCTTCAATTCGATTGTTCGATCTTTGCTTTCGGCTGCAATTTGGAATTGGGTTCTTCGAACAAAGGTGAGTGACCCTCACATCTAATTCAAGTTCGTATATTTGTTGTCTTTCGATGTTGAATTATTTTGACGATGTTGTTTTGCTTTGACTTTGACTTGTTTTTGTTGCGTGATTTTTTGTCGGTTTCGACTTGATTTTATCGATGTTGATTTTGATCGAATATGGCCAATTGAAGCTATTTTGATCTCTGGA
The DNA here is from genome assembly GCA_030737815.1 of Allium fistulosum. NCBI lineage: Eukaryota > Viridiplantae > Streptophyta > Magnoliopsida > Asparagales > Amaryllidaceae > Allium > Allium fistulosum. Next base: position 578,839,813 of record CM060904.1, on the reverse strand, counting down.
CTTCGTTCCACTTTTGTGCTACGCTATGGTTGTCATTGTGTACATGTTACACTGTGATGAAAAATAGCTTGACCTTATGTATATTGCTGCAATTTGTTTATGCTTCGATTTGAGCCTGCATTGGTTATTCGAGCTGCTGTTTTAGGTGTAGTTTGAATTCGTTGATTCATTTTGCTCGCCGTTCGATTTCGTTTGTTTGCTTGAGATTGTACCGACTTGTTCTAATTCGTATATATGTTGATTTCTTGATTGACACGATGTTGATTCATTTCGTGGTCACCACGGTGTTGATATTTTCTGGTACGTTGTTGACTTTGGTGATGAATTCTATCTTCACGATTGCTGGCCTTTGACTTTGGCCTGCTGTGTCTTTTTCATTGTGTTTTATCTGCTTCTCTTCATCCTGTCACTATTGAAACTAGATTCTCGGGTCTCAGACTTTGTGCTTCGACTCTGATGCTCTATTGCATATGCATGTATGCTGTGTTGTTTGCCTTTGTCATAGTGTCTGGTCATGTGGGTTTTTGCATTGCTGACTTTGTTTATTGATTTTGCCTCTGTATTCATATTCATGTTCGCATTGGCTTTATCCACTTAGAGTTAGTTTGCACTGAGTCTTGATACATTTCATTTTCACTTGTATCAGTTTTGTATGAGCTTGAGTCTGGTTCCATTCTGGTTCATGTATGGTCTTGTTTCATTGTCTTGACTTCATTGGTATTGGTTCACTTTGACCTGATCTGTAGCATGAGCTACTAGCTTGCATTTCTTTGTCTTTGTACTTGTAGTGTATGGTTCATGTTGCATAGCATGTTGAATATCATCATGCAGTTTTCATTTGTCTTTGCTTATGTTGTCGCTAACTTGATTTCGAGCCTCTGGTTTGACTGTCTTGTTCAAGACTGATACATTCATTTGTTGCATTATATTCATTGTGTAGCCTGGTCCTCATGTGCATTCATGTTGTCTGGTTGTTGCTTGATCTGTTGTACTGTGCTATAGCTTGAGCTTTGTAGCTTGATGTCTGTATGCTTTTGTTTTCGAGTCATGTACATTTGAGTTGATTTTTGGAATTTGCACCTGAGTTGAATCCAGCTAATAGCTCGGGTTTGACCTTGTGCTGATATCGTGACTTTTACTTGAGGTGAACCCGGCATGATTGGGGTTTGACCTTGTGCTCGTTTGTGAATTTTCATTGTGCATTCATGTGCACTTTGTTCATTGGTGGTTACTGGGCGGAAACTGTGCTAGCTCTTGCAGTTTCATCTGGTTCATTTTGATTTGGGTTGGTGTCAATTGCTTTTGATTCATTGAGCTTTTGTGTAATTCATCACTGTAGTGGCGAGGCAGTGCACGCGAGCGTGTACTGCAACCAAAACAGTATTGATTTCTATTGATAATTTCAATTGTTTGAATTGTTTCATGTGTCCAATTCAATATGTTGAAATTGTATTTTGGTTTGGTTTGAATTGATCATTTTGTTATTGTCTAATTATCTATTTGATAATTAGATTATGAGTTTCTAATTATTTATTTAATAATTAGATTTTGCTATTAATTGCTGTTTGGGCAATTCTATTGTTTTCATATTATCTTCATTGATAATCTTTTTATTTATCCTTGTTGATGATTTGGATTTGCTGATTTGTTACTCAACACTGTTTAGTGTTATATCTACCATTATCTGATTCACTTATTGAAGGGTTGGATATACGAGATTTATTGTGACTGTCGTCTATTTGTTATTTAATTATTATTGCTTTCGTGCATTAATAACTGAGTTTGAATTAGACTGACCCGCATATTATTTTCTTTTGAATTTAATACTCGGTTCAGACCGAGTTATTTCAGGTTGTTGATAGCTTGCTTTGGGTTACTACTTGAGCTATGAAGTCACTTCATATCTTTTGGAGTAGTTGTGTCCTAGTATAGGATGATATGTATTCATGTATATTATTGCCAATAATGTACTTGTATATGTAACTTCTAGTGTCGACAGTTGTAGTTGTATCATATGTATTGTATCACATGTATTGTAACTGATATCAGTTATATATATATATATATATATATATATATATGAGACTTTTATTATCTGTGTTCCGCATTTAGCTTATCTGTGTTATTATTATATATATTGCCCTAAACTATTATGAACCATCATAGTTCATTTCATACTGGAATTGGGTATGTCGATGGGAGTAAATAAATAAGAGATGAAAAATAAAAATATATACCACTCCTATCGAGGTAACCAATACTAGTGTAAGGCCCAACTACGGATGGCCGCTCCTATCCAGCCTTATTCTTCATAATAAAAGACAGTATTTCTTTTAATACTCTTTGTTATTGTGAGCATAGAGGTGGGGCGCCACAGTGATCTTATTCGAGACTATCCAGTAAGGGATGATTCCGGTCTTGTGTTGTAGGGGATTGGGCGTGATCCTCGGTACTCTGATCTAGGCCAGGTACTGTAACGGGGGGGTACCCCAGTAGCCCTACCATTGTATGGAATCCATTCTCCAATAAGCGCTTGTATGGTTTTGATTGTGCCCAACTATTGCTGAAACGTGAGATGCAAGCAATTCAGCTAGATTCTATTTTACTTTCAATATACACTATTATGATATCAGACGGATTTGATAAAAAGTGTTTTGGCTATCGTAAGGTAAAAACCCGACATGTTTATTTGTGGTGTGGTCTTACGAGATGCTTTTGTTTTAAAGGGTTTTGAAACTTTAATAATCCTATTGAGTGTGTTTTCTCACGCTGGTTTTCTAGACTGACTCGGGTATTATTTTATTATAATGCTCGGGTCAGACCGAGTATTACAGATACAGGATAGGATGCTGTGGAGCTCAGGAGACGAGCTAGATGACGAGACGTATCACTCGTATTTGATGTATATTCCGCTGTGTATTCAGTTTTGTGAGGACAGGTTATGATAAATGTCTAGTTGTGTGTTATGAATTGTGTTATACTCTGATGATGTAATGTATAAAAACAGTAATAGTTCTTTTGTATAAAGATCTGTTGATATCTATTATATATTGTTCCGCTGCGAGTGTGAGATTCTGATGTTGTTTTCTATTTTCTTCTTCTACCTCCTTCTTCTTTTACCCTAGTTATTCCAGCCTTATTCATTTACTTAACAAAACAGTTTCAACTTATATAAATCATATTACTACATACTTTAAACATACATACCAAACTTATATACATTATACCTTTCAAAATTACTTAGCTTTGAAAAGTTAACCTTGATTTGGAAGTGCTCGAATCTTCAAACTAGTCGAAGAAATCATATTTTCAATCCAAGAGTTGGAAATCACCAACAAATCAGTAAATCAATTCCAAAAGATAGGGTTATATCAAATCAAATCCAAAACTCAAGGACTGAACACCGGCTCATTTCAAATCGTTCAAATATATATACATATATCTTTCGAATATCACATCACACTTTGGAATTTGAAATCAAAATTAGTTTCACAAGTCACCCGCATAACAAAACTACCGAAGTGGCCTCTCCCCCACTCTGAAACTCGAAAATCAATGTCGATGATGCATGCATTCATCACCGAAATTATTTTCCATTTACATAAGTGGGTTCTGGACTTCTATTTTCTCAAACTTCTTTTGAAATTTCTTCGAAATCATTTGAACCTCATTAAAATCATTTGAAACATTGCATATTCGGAAAATACTTTCCAATCATATTATTTATTATTTCAAAATCTTAAAACCATTTTCAAAAAAATGCTAGAGTTCAATCACTCAAATTCAGATTCAAAACCTTTAGTTATAAATCATTTTATATGAAACCATTCCATATAAAATTTTCAAAATTTCAAATCCTTTTGAAACTTCAAATTTTCATTTTAAAAAAAGTATATAATCCTTATCGAAAACATTTCACCTTTATATAAAAATATGGTCATCCTTTTCAAAATAATAACTTCGATGAATACACAATTTTCAAAAGACAATCAACCACAAATTTTTCCAAGGGATGATTCAAGGGCGGATTTCAAAACAAACAGAGATTCAGATTTTAAAGGTACCTTAATCAAATAGAATTCCGATTCAAAGATGAGCTCAAACGGAGATAAGATAATTAAATTACCAATTAGAAGATGGATAAGCCCATATAAATCGCGAGCGACCTTAACAGGGTCAACCGTGACTGCGACGACCCAGATTTTTGGCCATCGAATATTGAGTGATTAACTGGTTTAAATCATTGAAACGTTGATTTTATTAGTCTAACAAATAAATTTTGATAATGGGAATATCTGAACAAATGTAAATTTGATTTGAAAACTATTTCAAATATTGTATTTTCAAATCTCGGAATATGGTAAGTCTTATAGAAATATAGTGTTAACGCTAAAAAGTGAACGCTAACACCCGGTGTGTGTGATAGAGTCATGAAAGCACCACCCGTTGGTACGGGAGCAGAATACAGGCTGAAAATAGCAGTAAAACGGTAAAAAAGACAACAGATTTATAGTGGTTCGGCCCGTAATTGAGCCTGCGTCCACTTTATAGTCTTCTATTGCTGATTCGGTTACAATCTGGTACAATATTCTTCAAAATACAATACAATTTGATCACAAAAACATCCTTGACTACTAGCTCAAACTTCGATGATGAAACTTGATGAATCCGTGTCGAATGTATGAAATTCCTCTCGAAGCTTGTTGTAGTGCCTTGAGTATTTGGAGATCTTCAAGTATGGATGAGTTGAGAGTTCGGCAGAGTAGCGACGCTTGAAGAAATGATCGGCCAAAAGTCCTTTTCATGTTGAAGGTAGGGGGGTATTTATAGGAGTGAAATTCTGGACAGAAGTTATCTTCAAAGTCTTAGGTCGCGTACGACCTAAGTTAGGTCGTAGGTCGCGAGCGACCTAAGATAGGTCGTGATCTCTTCACAACTTAGGAGGCTGAGCTGATGAAGTTGTACTCGGTCTTGTCTGGACAAGTGGTAGGTCGTAAGCGACCTAAGGAATAGTTGTAGGAGCTTTAGGTCGCTGTGCCGCTTTGTGAAGTTAGGTCGTGGAGCTTTTAGGTCGCTGTACCGCTTCAAGACTTAGGTCGCGGAGCTTTTAGTCGTTAGGTCGCTCACTTCTTTCTGAGTTAGGTCGCTAAGCTTTAAGTCGTTAGGTCGCTGATCCGCTTCAAGAGTTAGGTCGTGCAGTCTGTTAGGTTGTGACATCCCTTAGGTCGTGACATCCCTTAGGTCGTGACATCCCTTAGGTCGTGACATCCCTTAGGTCGTTAGATTCCTTAGGTCGTTAGGTTTCTTAGGTCGTTAGGTTTCTTAGGTTGTGAGTTCTCTTAAGTCGTGAGTTCTTTTAAGTCGTGAAGAGTTGTTAGGTCGCATAGTTTTAGGTCGCCGAAAATAAAGGAGTTAACATTTGCCCCTCGAAGTACACGCCTATGCCATAGGTCGTGTGCTTCGACTTACTCTTTCTAGATCATGGGCGACCTAAAACTTGCGTGCCTATTCGCCTTCCACTCTCAGCCCCATATAAACTGTTAAGTCGCCTTCTTCCTCCTTATCCTTCTGCTCTGATTTTCCCGTTTCCATTGACAAATCTTTGAACTTCCAAGGGAGAATTCAACTTGTTTAATCGACGATTCATCCTTTCTAACAAAGTACGTAAGTGAGTTCAATCTCTATCCCACCATAATCGCCGCCCAATCATGAGTTCATGTTTTCCGACCCAAGTTCAATTCCATGCATTCGTGTTTCGTTTTTTGAATGATTATTACAATCGACTTCCGATCGTTGTTTGATATGTTGATATGGTTTGTGAATGCACCGTAATGTTCGTAATGGATCGGAGGGATTTGAAATCGATTTACTGGGCGATCAGGCGGTATGTGGAGATGAATCAAATTCAAGAAAAGGATGATCGTTTTCTTTGTACTGGCAGTATCAGGTTATCGGATCCATTAAGAGATTGCGTGGAGGGGAAGTCGGAGACTTAACAGATTTGTACGACTTAAGAATTTTGTGCTGAGCCTTCCACGACATACGACTTACGACCTAAGATATTTGACCGACCTAAACATTCTTGCGACCTAAGAATTCCTACGACTTAGATAAACCCGAACATTTCCGACCTATGCTAGGTCGAAAGCGACCTAAGACTTGAACCTTTGGACTCAACTGAACTTTGAACATGATGACTTAACAGTTGTACGACCTAAAAAAGGCTCCGACCTATGCTAGGTTGTGAGCGACCTAACACTTGGGAATTTGAGCAGAACATGACTGAACTTTGAATTTGAACTATTTTGGACTTTGTTGTACTTCTTTTCAGATTGCCTTAACTTTAATGCTAATAACCTGTTTAAAAACAATATTTGCAGAAAAATGGGACGAATATACTGCCATTGATTCCCCACATCGAATGACAGATTAGTCGACAAAGAATAATTAACTTAAATGAATTTTATGAATGAAATGCTGTGAACTAACAAGTCTAAGTGAAGTATCAAAGCAAAATTGAAATGATCAACTAAAGCTGATTTATTTGCATCGACACAACACTGTACTCGGACTTAAGATATCAAGCCTTGAAACTTTATAATCGACGAATATCAATTAACTTGGTTTCAATTATATTTGCTTGTTGTTGTATTAGTTTCGCACAACACTTCACTCTTTTAGGAAACGTGCACCTTCATATTTAAATATCTAGTTGATTGTGTAGAATGACATCTCAACAAGAAGATTCGGAACCAGCTGGAGAAGTTTTCCCGATTGCTAACCCACTGATCGATCCTCCGGAAAGAACTCCGACCACTCTAAGCCACTAAGTTTTCAGACAACTATGTACCCAGTTCGGTATCGCCGGATCAGATGCTATATTCCCTGGAGCGAATGACACAGCTGACAGGCCACCTCTCGGTTTTGTCGCAGTGAATCGCCAGATGTGTTTAAGCGGAGCTATTCCACCTTTTAACGAATTTCTCCGAGAACTCTTTCTTCGATTAGCCATCTCGCCCTTCCAGCTACATCCCAACGGTTACGCCGTCTTGATGGGGTTGTGTGTTCTGTTTAGGAGGACGCTCAACCGACTTCCAAGCTTCGATGAAATTTGTTACTTATGCTCTTTTTCAAAGAACAAAGATCATCCTTCAATCGTGCTTGTAAGAAGTGCCAGAAACCGAAAATTGATTTTGGATTTGCCTGATAGTGCTCACGGATTTCTAAATCAATTCTTCTTTGTTCGATGTCCTCCGGGATTCTATGCAGTCTGGAGAATCGGGAGTAAGATTGCCTTTCTCTATTCATCTATAAGTTTTTCGAAACCCGAATTATCAAATGCTTATCTTCATTCTTTCCTTTTTTCAGCACTTCCTCCCCCGCTTAGAAATCCAAGCCTCAAGTCAATCCTTGAGACTTTAAATGCTGTAGCGGCGGAAGAAAGAAGCGCCAAATTTTTGTTGAAAGATGAATTTTTGCACCAGCATGGACTTTTACATCTTTCTCGTTCCATCCAGCCTCACGAAATTCCTGATTCTTCGGTAGCAACGTCAGATGCCCCAGTTCCTGCTAAAGAACTTTCACTGAAAGAATCCACCTCTGAAACTTCACTGGTGAAGTGTTCTACTTCTACTGATGTTATGGGGTCATCTAGCAAGTTGGCACTTTCCCCGGTTGTTGAAGAGGAAGAAAATCCTCGAATTTCTGAAAAGATGGCTAAGGTGGAAGTTGAAAAAGATAATTCTACCATGCATCACGGCGATGATACTTTTGACAGTCTGAGCGATATCATGATAACTTCTCAGGAGCTCTTTAAAGATGATGTTTCTAAAGTGATCTCTCCTGTCATTGAAGCGACTTCCTCTTTGCGACAAATCACAACGCCTTCTATCCAAGCCGTCGCCATTCCCACGCAAAAAAGTGGTTTGTAGTTCGACGCGCATAGCTTACACGCCACACACACTTAGGATTTTTTAGCACTTATACGCACTTAGCCTCCTCAATTTGAAGATTTCTAAGACTTGTCTTTTTCTTCAATTTAAGGTTCTACAATGGTGCGAAGTGGCTCATATTACGACAACTTTCGGCACTACGGAGGGCGCGATTCTTATGATTATGGACGCTATCTCCCCACTCGCAAAGAATCTGACGAAGAGCGAGCAGTTAGAAAATCTCAAGAGAGCCGAGCCTATGAAGAGCAGCAGAGAAGGAGAGACGATGAGTCTCACAAAAGAAAACATCATGATGATAAAGGAAAATGCCCAATCTCTGAAGATCCCAGTAAACGGGCTAGGCTTGGTGAGAAGGACGCGTCTGCAATTTCTGACAAGACTGACGTTCCTATCCCTTCTGATATCCCATCCGGCTCTCCTGCCTTAAAGAAGTCTGACATCCAAGCAATAATAAACAGGCCTCAGTATCAAATTAAAGATGGCCCTTCAACACTTCAAAGCCGATTTCTGAATTGGTGCTTAAAAGGGGTGCGCTTTGACTTAGACTTGGTCCCCATCGATAAGCAAGCCATGCTGAGGAATCTAGATGCTGTTAGGCTCAACATTGAAAGAATGTCTGGATGGTAGAAACTGGTCGATGAACTTCAAAGGGTCAACCGCATGAATCTTGAGGCCATGCTGACAATGGAAAATGATCACTCTGAGTGGAAGAAAATTGTCAAGCAACATGACGCAGAAATGTCAAGCATTGCCGATGATAATGCAAGACTTGAATCTGAAGTCAAGCAACTTAAAGAAAATCTTGCTACTTCTTCTGCCTCACATATTCAAAAAGAAGAAGTTTTCCAGAAACAAGTGCGGGACGCGCACGCTGCTCAACGGGACGCCGAGATGAAACTCGCAGCTGAACAACATATCACTGAAAAATACCGCAAAGAAAGCGCTCAACTGCGGGAAACATTTTACTCCCATAACGCGGAGATTGAGATGCTAAAAGCTCGACTTCTTAAAGTTGAGAAAGAGCGTGATGATGCGGTTGCCGGACAAGTTGCAGCCGAAGAGTCTCACGAGGCAACCAAAGTCAACATCGACTCTACTTTATTTGACTTTTATTTGCACAGCGTTCTGGGTCGCGGTAGCCTTTCATTCTTGGGTCCTAAATATGAGATTACACTGGCCGAAGTTTGGGAGGCCATACTTGACATGTTTGCCGGTTATGCGGAAGCAGATCTTGCAGCGCTTTACCTGGATGATGAAGCACGTGCCGCGCTTGCTAGAGGGAAAGAGCAGCTTGCTAGGGAACGCGCCGAAGGGGCAGGGGAAGAGCATTTGGAGAAAGCACCTTCAACCGACCCTGCTCATCTTCCGGCTTCGGTTGACCCTGACATTGTTGGCTCTAGTTCTTATTCTTTACCTCCCGCGAAAGCCGAAATTAAGACCGCAACTATCGAGCCTCCCACAACTCAGGTTGAGAAGAAGACCCAAGATGACGCCGAAGCTGAAAATTTTGAAGTCGTCGTAAATAAACCAACTTCTCCAGGTAACTTCAAATCTGACTACTCAATTGATTCAGCCGATCTCGATGAATTTCTTGCCTATTACTTAAGTTTTGATGTTCCAATGTCTTCTCTTTTTTCGGAGAGTACTGATTTTAACTTATTTTCTTCTGTAGTGGAAGCACCTGGCACTGCGCACTCCTTTCCTCTTCCAGCTGTTCCTCCTCCAACTCTTCAAATTACTCCGGCTTCTCAGCCAGGGTCGCAGGAAGAACAGATAGCAGCCCTTCAAGGCTTAGAAGATCCACCTGCTTCCCAAAAGCAAAAAGCAGAAGAAACGGAGGACAGTGAAAAGACTCTGAAGCAGTCGTTTGATGATCACACAAAGCTTTCCACTTTTTTCTCTCCGGGAAGTGAGTCTTCTTCGAAGAGGAAGGGAAAGCGTTCAATAAAGAAGAGGAAGAAAAGTGCTTCAACTGGAGAAGACAAAGCAGAAGAAGATCCGACTACTCCTTCTTCTCCAACCCGTCCACGCCAGATTCCAAAACTTACCATCAAGCCGGGCAAGAGCTCCAAAGGCGGTGGGAAGAAGGAATGATTAAGTTGGATTTTCTACTGCTTGTTTTGCTTTTTGCATGTATCGACCGGAGATTGTGCGGGTACCGGTCCCCGCTTCTTTTTGTGATCTGCACAATGTAAAAAGTTTTCATAGTATTGGAATAAAATAGCTATTTTACTTGTACAAATTCTTGTGTATGTGAGAATGCATTTATTTCCCATTGTATTGTAGAATAAATGATTCTTTATTTACTTTATATGATATTGCAGTGAGCTTGTGGTATGATGGTTGAGTGTTGTTTCTATTAATATAGTTATATGCCCCCGTATCACAACTCACTGCGATATTCTATAGAAACTTGTATTCTTATTTTAGAGAATAATTCTTCCGATTTGAGGAAATACTATTCTGCTTTTAATAGAATACGTTTCATATTGGAGAAATTTTTACTTTCTCTTTCTTTCTGAAGAACACTTCAACTTTCGAGGATGATCACTTTCATTTGTTAAAAAGTGGATTTTCCTATGCAGTGAAGTGAACTTTCTGAAGAATTTTTTTGATTTGTTTAGTGCTTCCGAAGAAGGCTTTGTTTTCATGCCTCCGAAGAGGGCTTATGTCTGGTACTTCAAGCATGGTGAAGTGTGCCTCCGAAGAGGTCTTTTGGTCTCCGAAGAGAAGCGATTTTGGTCTCCGAAGAGAAGCGATTTTGGTCTTCGAAGAGAAGCGATTTTGGTCTCTGAAGAGAAGCGATTTGGGTCTCCGAAGAGAAGCAATTTTGGTCTCCGAAGAGAAGCAATTTTGGTCTCCGAAGAGAAGCGATTTGGGTCTTCGAAGAGAAGCAATTTTGGTCTCCGAAGAGAAGCGATTTTGGTCTCCGAAGAGAAGCAATTTTGGTCTCCGAAGAGAAGCAATTTTGGTCTCCGAAGAGAAGCAATTTTGGTCTCCGAAGAGAAGCAATTTTGGTCTTCGAAGAGAAGCGATTTGGGTCTCCGAAGAGAAGCAATTTTGGCATTTCATCTCTGGTGAAGTGGGCCTCCGAAGAGGAGCATTTTGCACTTCTACACTGGTGAAATGTGCCTCCGAAGAGGTCTTTTTAGCATTTCATCTCTAGTGAAGTGGGCTTCTGAAGATGAGCATTTTGCACTTCTACACTGGTGAAATGTGCCTCCGAAGAGGGCTTGTGCCTCCAAAGAGGGCTTGTGTTTGATGCTTCAAGCGTGGTGAAGCGTGCCTCCAAAGAGGGCTTTGGTTGATCGGTGTGCCAGGAAGTTTGTGTCTCATGAGCGAGTGGATCCATGGGACGGACGCAAGCTGTCTGATCGGATGCATCACGACCAGTTAGCAAAGGTCCTGTTCCTTCTGCTTGGGAAGGTGTCCCTTTAGTGGATCTACCGGCCTTCTTATTGAGAGGAATACCTCCTTTTGGCTGCTTCTGTGTTTGTCGGCCCATGTTTCCTCATCATCTGCTCATCAGCGATCCTTTATTATTGTTTCCAAGCGCATCTTCCTTTCTGTTGCAAGTAAATTGCTTTATCCGAAGAAGTAGACTTCATTGTTGAGCGACTTCATGGGGCAAACGCAAGTTACTTGGTTGGATGTCTTTTTATACTGACGATCGCAACCAGTTAACGAGTGCTTGACACAGTGGAACCGCCAACTTTTTATGCGAAGTTCTTCTTGTATGGGATTCGAGTCTGGAATTTTCGTTGCTTGAAATTTGCTTAATAATTGATTTATAGGGCTCGCTTGGCTTTGCGATGGGTGAGCTTCGCTTTAATGACCTGCAATATTAGATCGATATTTTAGCAATACATTTAGAGTATTTACACATCGAAATATAACAGCCATTTTGTAATAAAGAACACAGAATTCATAGTTTTGTATTATTCAATCATACTGATTTCTCAGCAGTTTATAATGCAAAAGTTACACATCCATTATCATTTTACAAATTTAAGCAATGCTTTTAAGTAAAAAAAATGGATGCTGGTGATCCTTGTTTCAGAATCTCCAGGCTGAATTTCCATTTGCACTAGATTCACAGCTTTGGATTTATATGCCAGAGAAAGTGAAAGATGCCCCAGCCGCATTTTTGTGGACAATCAGCAGTCGTCCCAACTTCTGCCTGCCGAATGTGGACCTCCTGTGACAACATTAATGACAAGCTTTTCTGAATCTTGCACTCCAGTGTTGTTGCAAGAACCGGATTGATGGGCAGGACGTTGTTGACCCTGAGTGGATGAGGTTGGATCGACTCCGTTTCTCTTAATATATTGTTGGAGTTTACCCTGCTTTAGCAATTCTTCAATCACACTTTTTAACTGGCGACATTGATCAGTGTCATGGCCAGGTTGATTGTGAAATTGGTAGAATTTCCCATTACGCACTGCACCTCTCCTCATCTCAGGTGGCTTAGGATACCTGACAACATCTTTTGTTGCGAATAAGATATTTCTTGGTGTATCAGTTAAAGGAGTAAAATCTGAAAGATCGAAGCGGCGGAGTTTCCTCTCATTCCCCTGATTCTTTCCTCCGTCATTTTCCCTTTTCTGATTCTCAGAATCTCTTTTGTTAGATGCAACATTATCATTGTTGACTTTAGCAACTACCACCTTTGCTGATGCAGAGAGGCTCTCTAAGCGCATGAATTCGTCGGCCTTTTTATAAAACTTCTCAAGCGAGTTTGGTTCTTTCATCTTTAGCCATTTTCCAAATTCACTTGATTTATCGATGGCTCGCATCAAATAGGTCAGGATCATACGCGGTTCTGCATTATCCACTTCGGCTAAAGCTATATTGAAACGGCTCAAGAAAGATTTGATTGATTCTCCAGGAGCTTGTTCAAGACTAGACAGTGACATTATATCCTTAGCTTTTGAAGCATACAATCTGAACTGTTCTTTGAACTTTCGCGTTAAGTCGGAGAACTGATCTACAGACCGAATTGGAAGTTTTGTGAACCAAAGTAGGGCTACACCTTCCAAGTACACTGGAAAATATCGACACTTAATCTCATCCGATGCCCTTGCACCGTCATATGCCAGTCGTACTTGTATAGGAAATGATTAGAATCGCTCGTTCCCCTATAGGCTGGGATAGTAGGCGGTGCAAATTTCCTTGGAAATTCCGCTTTCAGGATCCTTTCAGTAAACGGAGTTCTGCTTGGTGCAAATCCCCAGTCACTCTCATTCTCTTCCCTCTGCATGCTCTCTTTCATGATGCGGCCAACCATCTCGGACAGGTACTCTTTATTGTTGGACACATGTTCGTGAAAAGTTGGCTGTGGCATAGAACCTTCGGCTTGAAAAGGTGGCATTTCAGGAAAGGTTGTTTGATGGTTTTCTGGCAGATGATTTGCCCCAAGCAGAGCAGTTAGTCTATCCATCATCAAAGCGTTTTGAGCTTCAATTTGTTGGTATAATCCAGAAACTGCATCATCCAATTCAGCCCTGGTGACTCCCACGGTAGGAGTTGCTTGGTCTGCTGTTGGGGAAGCGGAAGTCCCTTCATGAGCATTTCTGGATCTGTTAGGTCTACCTCTTCTTCCAGGAGCCATTATTTTAGATCCCCTTCCAGGAGCCTGAGTTCAATTCTCAGTGAAAGCACCAAAATGTTAACGCTAAAAAGTGAATGCTAACACCCGGTGTGTGTGATAGAGTCGTGAAAGCACCACCCGTTGGTACGGGAACAGAATACAGGCTGAAAATAGTAGTAAAACGGTAAAAAAGACAACAGATTTATTGTGGTTCGGCCCGTAATTGAGCCTACGTCCACTTTATAGTCTTCTATTGCTGATTCGGTTACAATCTTGTACAATATTCTTCAAAATACAATACAATTTGATCACAAAAACACCCTTGACTACTAGCTCAAACTTCGATGATGAAACTTGATGAATCCGTGTCGGATGTATGAAATTCCTCTCGAAGCTTGTTGTAGTGCCTTGAGTATTTGGAGATCTTCAAGTATGGATGAGTTGAGAGTTCGGCAGAGTAGCGACGCTTGAAGAAATGATCGGCCAAAAGTCCTTTTCATGTTGAAGGTAGGGGGGTATTTATAGGAGTGAAATTCTGGACAGAAGTTATCTTCAAAGTCTTAGGTCGCGTACGACCTAAGTTAGGTCGTAGGTCGCGAGCGACCTAAGATAGGTCGTGATCTCTTCACAACTTAGGAGGCTGAGCTGATGAAGTTGTACTCGGTCTTGTCTGGACAAGTGGTAGGTCGTAAGCGACCTAAGGAATAGTTGTAGGAGCTTTAGGTCGCTGTGTCGCTTTGTGAAGTTAGGTCGTGGAGCTTTTAGGTCGCTGTACCGCTTCAAGACTTAGGTCGCGGAGATTGTAGTCGTTAGGTCGCTCACTTCTTTCTGAGTTAGGTCGCTAAGCTTTAAGTCGTTAGGTCGCTGAGCCGCTTCAAGAGTTAGGTCGTGCAGTCCGTTAGGTCGTGACATCCCTTAGGTCGTGACATCCCTTAGGTTGTGACATCCCTTAGGTCGTTAGATCCCTTAGGTCGTTAGGTTTCTTAGGTCGTTAGGTTTCTTAGGTCGGAGTTCTCTTAAGTCGTGAGTTCTTTTAAGTCGTGAAGAGCTGTTAGGTCGCATAGTATTAGGTCGCCGAAAATAAAGGAGTTAACATATAGTATATATATTAACTCCATAATTTAAATGAAGATGAAATATCCATAACAGAAGAAAATGAAAATACATACAAGCTTATAATGTTTAACATGTATATAAGTATATATATGGGTGTGTGTATGTATGTCCATATGAAAATCAAATATAGGAAGGCATAAATGTAAATATGATAAAATAAATAATACATGCCTATGTATACATAAGTTAAGAAGCATATATAGTATTGGTAAAATATGTGAAAGTATAAATATATATATATATATATAGGGTAACAAATACAAATGCATTTGGTAAAAACAAATATACATATGAAATGTATGTATATATAAATATATATGTAGGTACTTAGTGAGACAAGTATTTAATGCACGTTCACACTTAAATATACAATGCATCATTTCAAACCAATGTCAGTAGTAAAACATAAAATCAAGTCAAGGTTATAAAATAAAATATAAAGATGTAAAAGACTGGAAGGAAATAACAGCTGGTAGCTTACTCTACAAACTTCACTTCCTTTATACATATATATGTGGTCGGCCTATCACTCTTTCATTTTCTTTCATTGAAGTAAGTTAAACAAAAACAAAATTTAAAATCAATTCCAACAAAAATCAACTTCTCAAACCTGAAGTTCAGCAAAGTTCAAGTGAGTTCAATTCAGTTTCAAATCAAGAATCAGCTAGCAAATCTAAATCAAATGGCAATTCAAATTTCCAATTCAAAGACATAAGTTTTCAGCTTTCTCTCTTCTTCCAAGAGGTGAGTAAACCTTTATAAAATCTGGGTTTTGATATGTTGTTTGAAACCATGCCTGAAATAAATTGGAAAATTACTTGCATGTGCGTAAATTTATGTATATATGTATGGATATAACTTTGCATGTCTGAGAACAGAAATTGGCCCTGTTTTAAACATTACAGGTTTGAAACCTGATTCAATAATTCAGATCTTCCATTCAAATGATTTTTAGGCCTTGCTTTCTGAGTAAAAGTTGTTTGTATGTGAGCAACATCATCCTTAAAATTTGATTCAAGTAAAAATGATTAGCGAATATCTCAGAAATTAAATATTACAGTGAGTAAACGAATTTTTTTTAGACCTAAGTTTAATCTGTGTATATGATTCATGGATAAAATGTTGCTTTTCATCCATAATTTAAGTAGCTCTATATATATATAAATAACTGTGTTGTGTATTTCATTTTCTTCTCTGTTTTCGAATACATGGGTGGAAATCACCAAGAAAATTCAAAATATTTTCATTTATTCATTACAGGCTCAAAGCTTAAAACAAACAAGTTGTTTATACATGGGTCAAGGTCTAAAAATGGTTTTAAGTAGGATAGGGATACATTTCATCTGGGAAATCGAGTTTACAGGAAAAATTCAAATTTATGAAAAATCCGAATGTCACGAATTATTAATTCAATTATATAACTTGAATCAACCTTTCGAAAATTGGAATTTTAGAACTAAAATGGTGATTTTTAGTTGAGTTTACTACGAGCAGTTTAGAGATGAACCGGAAATGAGTTTTAATCAAATTCCGGCGAATATGTCGATGATGGGGGTCGGGGTTTGGACGAGAGGAAGCGGTGGAGATGGGGAGTAGGGGAAAAATGAGGCGAGACTCTCTGGCGAAGCAAGGTGTTGAGACGAGATGGAAGTAGGGTTTTAAAAGGGTTTGGGAACGGGATCAGTTACCTGAGAATTTCGGCGTCGAGGTGATAAATTAAGCTTGCGGTATGGGGGAAAGGGATAAGTAGTCGTTGGCAATGACGTTGGCAAAATCTTGGGGGTTTCGGTGACCAGAGCGTGAAGAACGAAGTAGAGATATGGAAGTCTCTCTCCTATGGGGGAGTTTTAGAGGTTCGGATTTCGATGTGGGAGTGATCGAGCGATGTTGTGGTGATCTGGTGATTTAGTAGGTCAGAGGTGGTTTGTGGATAGGGACGGCGATGTGCTCCAGTGAGGCGGGGTTGTGTGCAGGTGCACGCGGTTGTGCTCGTGTAGGACAGGGTAGTACTTAGGAAGAGGAGAAGAAAGGAGAAGAGGAAGTCTGGAATCTGAGAAGAAGGGGTTACTCGATGTTCTACTCGAGTCAGTGGCAGGTTGCCTTCGATAGTTCACCAGTATTTTATCGGTTAATTTAAATCAACGATTAGTATTGAATAATGGGTTTGATTTGGGTCTGGGTCGAGTGCTATCGAATTGATCTTGAGGAAAATCTATACAGTTTAAAATCCAAGTAAAATCAAATTTCCTATCAGGTCTAAAATGAATATGTAATCAATGTTTTTGTTTAACTGTTGGATTTAGAAGTTAAATAAATATGTTGTTAATTTAGTTGGTTCTTAAGTTTATTTAAACTTAGTTATTAAGTAGTTAATATAAAAATTTATATGCTTTGTATCATATGTAATAATAAGTGATTTAAGATTTATAAATGAGATCTTAATAATGATTTTGAAAGTAATAAAAGTTAGAAAAAGAAAAGAAAAAAAGGAAAATGTTAACAGGCTTTCAAAGAAATTATTTCACAAGAATTTGTCTGGGTTTATTTGGAGCGGGGTTTAAACTTTAAAATTTGTAAAATAATCACCTTTAGGAATTAAATAAATCAGGTTTTAAGACTGTTTCTTAAATCAAATTCTTTTATATGAATATATGTTTCTATAACATTTGAGTTAAGAAGCTATGTGATTTGTTTAGTCTAAATTTGTGAATCAACTTAAACTTAATTTCAGAAATGAAATCAAGTGATTAATTAAAGAATAATAATTAATATGGATAATTAATTATAGAGATTAATTTGAGGGAAAGCAATTAAGGGTTAATTACTTAGGGGAAGTAATTAGGATAAATTACTTGGTGTAATTAATTAAAGGATTAATATAATTAATTAAGGAGCTAAGGGTGATTGTAATTAATTAATTAATTAACGTTAAGTAAGTAGGATTAAGGGTGATTGAAGTAATTAATTAAAGTTTGAATTGTGTTTCACTTGGATCGTATTGAATTCAAAGAGACCGGAGTCGGGTATTGGTAAATACCCGAAAACCACTTCAATTCTTTATAGATTGATATATGTAACCAATAGGCTAGTACGGAATGATTTGAGTAAATTGGACCATTTAATCTAAGTTTTGACACTTAGAAATGGATGTGTGAAATAAGTGAATGTCTATAATAAATTGTGAGTTTGTAAATTGATTAGAGTTACCCAGGTTTTCTGTTCCTTTTGTTTTGAGCTTAGTATTTACAAATTATATGGGTTTACTCACGCTGGTTTCCAGCCTGACCCGGGTGTTACTTTGATGTAATGCTCGGGTCAAACCGAGTATTATAGATTTTCAGGTAAGGACGTTCTAGAACTCAGGAGATGAGCTGGATGGCAGGAACGTATGGAGTGTTTCCGCTGTGATATATTTCTGTTTATCTGGGATATGTTGATTTGTATATATCCAGTGATTGTGTATATGTATAACTCTGATGTATTAAAATAAAATTTACAGATATAGTATTCTTTGTAAACTATTATTTTATTTACTATTATATTTTATCCGCTGCGAATGTGAGATGTTGATGTTTTCTGTTCTTCTTCTTCTACCTCTTTCTTCTTTTTCATAACTATTTGGAATTTTCGGGTTCGAAAATTCCGGGTTGTTACAGTGACTTCAGGAATATAATTGATGCAAAAATCTAAGGCAAATCGACCTTCGATCGCCAGAGATAGAATCCGGGTATAGCAGAAGATAGATAGCATCGTAAACCGAGGATACAGAAATCTCCAGTGAATCAATGCCAATTGTAAGGGAGTTTCACCCTTTTATAAATCATTCAAAGATTGGCGGAATCACTGATCTTTCTAGAGGTCATTCAAAGTGGGGTTATGCAATGCTCCAAAATCAAAAGAATACGGATAGGGGAGACAGGAATGGATTTCAGAACAAGTGGGAGCTGTGACGACCCGGATTTTTAACGTCTGATAATTGGGCAATTAACTGACTTTAATTTTTAAATATTGATCTTATAAGTCAAACAAATAAATAAAAGTAGATATAAAAAAGTTAAGATGTATATAGTATTTCTAATATGGAAATGTATAAATATATGTATAGCATATACAAGTTTGAGGATGTTCAATATAAATACATAGATATAGGAATGAGTACATAAATATGTATATGGTGATTGAAAACATATATACATAAGTATATAAATAAGATAACAAATGCAAATGCAATGGGTAAAAACAAATATACATATGAAGTGTACATATATATATGTATGAACCTAGGGAGACAAGCATTTAATGCACATTCATCTTATGCGTATAATACATCATTTCAAGCATACAAAGCATTGTATCAAGTCAACAGCAAAAATCAAGTCTAGCATATGAAGATCTGTACAATACCTCAGCCTTGGCTTACCCTGTAATCTTCATTCTTCTATTATTTATACCTCCACCTGTCTTCATTTATTTCATTCGAACCAAGTTAAAAACAGAGAATATTTCTTCCATTTCTCAAACCAGTAATCTTTTCAAAAGCAATCACCAAAGCAAATCAAGCTTCCAAATAAATCAAAGTTTCAAAGCTAAACCTTCTCAACAAAAGTAATTTCCAGTTCATAATCAAAGTTCAAGCTAGATCATTTCAACAACCAGCCTTCCAGTTTCAAAGATCAAAGCAATTCAGGTTTTCAAATATCAAAATTGTTTCAAGCTCTGTTCAACTGATTCCTGGTGAGTAAACTTCACTTTTTAAAGCCAAAACTACTTTATAACTGTGTGTATGTAAGATTTGATAGTGGAAATGTCTTGATTTTGGCTTGCATGAATAAAAAAAGAAGTGTTGCCTGAGTATATAAGTTTGAATTGCTGTGTGAAAATAAATACATGTCTCTATTGTTTATCAAGCTCAAAATCATTCAAAAATTCATTCCTCTACACACAAATAATTATAGGTTATGAGGTCTAAAGAAGATTTGTTTGTATTGATGGAATCCTATTTTTAAAAATAATTTTAAGTAAAGTTATTAGGTATTTCTCAGGAAAAGTGAATTTTACAGTAAAAAGCAAACCATATCAAAAAAATCGACTATCATGATTTCAAGCTTCTTTTATATAATCAAATTCGTTTTTGAAAGTTAGGACTTTTGATAGTAATTTCAAGATTTTTAAGTTAGTATTCGCGGAGAAATTGTGGGTTGAACGGAATCGAGACTTTGCTCGATTCCTGGTGATCGAAGGTTCTGGAAAGGCCAGGGTTGTTGCTGGAAGAAGCTCGGAGGTCGAGGCACTTGGGAAAAATGGTTGGTGAATTTCTAGATCACCGTGGCGGCGGCGGCGGGTCAGAATAGGTTTCAACCCTAGGTTCTGTCAAGGCTGGAATTTTGGGTCACCGCGATGTCTCTGGTGGATGGAGTTGCACATGACTTGGGGGAAAGCTGCGGGGAAGGCCTGCGAGTGTGTGGTCGGGGTTACTCGATCTCTAGTGGTCGGCGACGTGGATTCAAGGGAGATTTCAGGCGAAGGTTTAGGTTCCAGGATAATCGAGATTTCCTCGATTTCGAATTTGGGTTCCAGATGAACATTGGTTGGTCAGAAACGAAAGGATGGGTCATCGTGGACTCGGCGGTGATAGCAAGGGTGATCAGAACGTCACCGTTGCACTGTATAGGTGCACATAGGTGTGTGATGTCAGTAGTTTGGGAATGGAAGTTGACTCGAAGGGAAGCTCGGGGATAAGGGCAGGTGGCTCGGGTTCATCTTCGAGTGGATCGTGAGTGTAAATTGAGTTTTCGAGTTTTAAAGTTTTAACAAAGTTTTGGAAAAAAGAAAGGGGTAATAGTCTCGGGCCAAGACTCAAGTATTACACGGGTTGGACCCGAAGCAGGTTTTAAACAGTTTTTAAAAAAAATGGTTTTATAAAAACAAGTTTTAAATTTAAATTTAATCTAGTTTAAATTATTATATCACAATGTTTTATTTTATTTTATTTTATTATTTGATTGAAGGAGGTTATATGATTTGTTTAACTTAAATTTGTTAAGTTAATTTTTACGTTATTTTAAAACTTAATTAGAAATATAATTAAGTAGTTAATTAAAGAGAAAATGTTTTAAAATTTATATGATAATGATAGTTAAGTAATTAATAAGATAAATGATTTATCTTAAAGGTTAAAAAAGGTTTAAATGATTTAAGATTAAATTAATAAAGTAATTAGAGATAAATTACTTAAAATTAAAGAAAATTTGGATTAATTAATTTAATTAGTAATTAAAGTTTAAATTAATTAATAATTAAAGGTTAATTAATTAAGGATAATTAACCAATGGGGTAATTACTTAATGGAAGTAATTACGGATAATTAATGTGTAATTAAAGGATGATTTATTAATGGTTTGTAATTAATTATTGTTAAGTAAGCAGGAATTAAAAGCAATTAAATTAATTAGAAATGGTACAATTAATTTATCTTGCTTATAGATGATTAAGATATATTGTATGACTTAGATTATTTGATATCTCTGATTTGTGATTTGTGATGCTTTGTGATATGAGATACTTGGGTTGAACTATGATAATGTGGGTTATCTATCTGAGTTAAATTGTTGTGTGGTATGATATCCTGAATATGAATTATATTATTTTAAAACTTTACAATTTGGATTAGAAGTGATATTGGATTCCAAGGGACCGGGGTCGGGTATCAGTAATACCCGAAACCACTTCAATTAGTAAACAAAATTCTTTATAAATTGGATATGTGGTATTAAACAAGCTGGAATGGAATGAATTGTGTAACATGGACATTTAACTTGAAAACAGTTTTGTGATAAATGTTTGACTATGAGAACTCATAAAAGGTACGAGTTACCCTGATATTCACATATGTATAGCTTGGTATTTCATATTATATGGGTTTACTCACGTTGGTTTCCAGCCTAACTCAGGTGTTACTTTAATGTAATGCTCAGGTCAGACCGAGTATTACAGAATTTCAGGTAAGGACGTTCTGGAGCTCTGAAGACGAGCTGGATGGCAGGAACGTATGGAGTGCATCCGTTGTGAATATTTCTGTTTATCCGAGATATGTTGGTTTGTATATGTCCAGTGATTGTGTATGTGTGTGACTCTGATGTATAAAAATATAATTGACAGATACATTATTCTTTGTAAACTGGTATTATTTGATATTATATTTTGATCCGCTGCGATTTGTGAGAATCAGTGCTATGTTTCTGTTTCTTCTTCTTCAATCTCTTTCTTCTTTTCCTAACTATCTGGAATTTTAGTGATCGAAATTTCATGGCGTTACATTTGGTATCAGAGCTGAAAGGTTAAGCGAGAACCTTGGCTCTGGTGGGGATTACTCATTAGAGATAGGGTCAATAGTACCCTAGAATGAGTTGAGTGTATTATATGAGAGCGTACTTGTTATTTTCTTATATAGCGATTTTAAAAACAGTTTTAAAAATGATTTTTATATAAGCTTAAATTTTGATATATAAAGAAGTGGTTTTTCTAATTATTATATATATTAAGGTAATTGGTTGTTGTTATTAAAATTAAATAAGGCCATAAGATTTAAGTGGTAAAGCACATATAACCAAATAGGAATTTGGGTAAGAATAAATTTTGCAAATAAGTTAAGCTAAAAAATGGATTGAAAACCTGAATTTAAATCTTGGAAAATCCAAAAGAATTTTCAAAGTGTCTTGAAAAGAAATAAGTTACCCTGATTTATGTTTTTCCAATAAATTAGGATGGAATATACATTAAGTATGATAATAATCACAAATGGGTTGTTGAGTCTAAATAAAGGGATGTTTATTTTTAAATAAACAATGAGAAAGCAGAATGAAATTTTTAAGGAAGTGAAATTTATATAAGAATGGCTTATAAAAAAAGGGATTTAAATTGTGAGGTTATAAAATTTAAGTCCAGAAAAATTTGAAATTGTTCAAAGTGTTAAAGGATATAATAAATAATAGTACTCAAAATATTTTTGAATATGGGAACCTTGCTTTAAAAGCAAGAGTTGTTTTGAAATTTTCAAAGGAAATTGTTTAGGATTAAAAACCAAGAATGGTTTAAAATTTGAGAGTAGGACTCGGTGTGCAAATGAATAAATGTATATATATGTGGATATACATAATACCAAAGTTGATTTGAAATAAACACTAAGCGTTGAATTCTGAATTCCCCCTGAAGTGAGAGTATCACCCAAGGTGATAAGTTTTTGAACTTATAAGATTATTAATGTGAAGTTTAAAATTTAAAATGGGAATCCAAATTGGGAAAGGTTGGCTGGATTAAGTGAATTGAACTTAACTTTGGGAAAGTTAAATAATTTAACAAGAAACCTGAATTGGAAATTTCGAGATGAAATTGGAATCTAACTTGTGAAGTTTAATGGTTAATTTGAATTAGGAGTTTGTGTGATCTCAAATGGGTATGAGTTCTGGAAATTGAAAATGGATGGATGTTTTAGAATAAATTGGATGATGTCATCCTATTGTTATTAATAATATTTAAATTGTGAATTGGATTTGTTTAAATGAATGAGGAATGAAGTGTGGTAATATATCCATTATTGAGATAAAAGGGAAATTAAACTTTAATTTGAAATTAAGGATAAGGAATTACTTTGAACTGAAAATTTGAATAATTGAATTTGTAAATTAAATCTAGTTTAAGAACTGATTTCAAAACTGGAAGATAAAATTGGGTAATAAATTGAACTTTTAGATAAAATTGTTTTGAACTCTTATTTGAACTTTGAAACAAGTTAAGTAAAGATAATTTGAAATGGAATTTTGAGAATTGGACTTAGAATTAAATTGTTTAAAGATTTGGATTATTGATTTAAAAATAAAGGTTAATTTGATTTAAGGGGTTAAATCAACATTTGAAAATTTAACTCAAATTTATATAATTCGAGATGGTTTAAAGTTGAGATTCAGATTTCAATAGTTCTAATTGAATTTAGTTTGAATTAACTAGAATCGAAGATGGATAAGTATAAAATTCAAATGGAAAATTTGAATTGGATTAATTTGAAATAAAATTGAAGATTGAATGAGTTCAAATTCAAATGGGAATTGGGATTAATTCATATAGAAATTGAAATGATTTGAAATAGTGGATTCAATTTAAAAGTAGTCTAAACTAATTTTAATAATTTGGAATTGTAATTAAAGTGAATATGTTTAAAATCAAATGTAATTTGATCTGAATTTGGAAAGAATTGAGGTTAATTCAACTTGAATTGGGGATACATCAAGTTCAAGGGAAATTGAAGTTATTCAAATTAAAAGTGAGTCAATTTAAATGGAAGTGGAAATTTAAATTGAATTGATGGGGAATTGAACAGTTTGACTCTGGACTATTTTCAAAATAAATTGTTTTAATATAAATCTATTTTTCCAAAGTATTTACTATACAACTTTTCTTTTTAAACCTAAAACTACCTTAAGCTTGTTTTACAATTACTTTTGGAACTATTTAACAATTTTACAACTGATTTATAAACTAATTACTATTTTTCAATTGTTTTATAAATAATTACTATTTTTCAATTATTTACAATTGCTTAACTATTTTACAACAATTTTACAAACTAATAATTATTTTTCAACTACTTATCTATTTTTAAGATTTTCAAGCTATTTTTAAAATATAAACCGGTCAGAGTACAAACTGTTTATGATTAAATACCCAATTGAGATAAGAATTGAGTGATAATCCAAATGGGGATTAAGGCAAATGTGAATAAGTGAATATAATCAAGGTAAGCATGAAAGGAAATTGATTTAACTGATAATCGATGAAGATAAATACGTAGGATGTACGTATATTATTCTATTCGCATAGTGATTTGATCCAGATTCGAGCACAGAATTTCGAGATAGTATTATCGATCCGAGTTGGGATTTTTCACTCGATTTTCGACGACGAACCTGGATATGGATTTTTGATTGGTTCTGGATATTCTCTATCATAGTTGTGACTATGCAAGGAGGATAACAGTTTCTGATCAAGAAACCAAATGTGAGTCCGCACTAGGAAGTCGGGTGGACAATACTAGTTCGGAAATGAAATTGTGTGATCGAGTGAGCGATCAGATTGATATAACGTACGGATGATATGTGTACATCGTACGGATTTGAATGAAATTGGCATTGAAAATTTATGGATAAGAACTGTAAAATGGTCTTTGAAATAAAAAGTATATTTTGTGGAATATATGATGAGGTAAAATGGAAATTGGAAATTTCTATGATTTAAGATTAACTTTATGATGAGGTAAACTCCCCTTGTTGAATCTATTGACAGAAGAAAAGATTTTGAATGTATTTGAAGTATAAAAGTGAATTTATACAGGTATGAAGTGATTCAAAAATTTCCCAAGGGTATTATATATATATATATACGTATATATAAAGGATTTTGTGAAAATGATTTTGAGGAAAAGTTTTGGGAACCTTTGAATTTGGAAAGGCTTTGATTTTTGAGGAAAATCAAATTTGGAATTTGGAAAGCCTAGTTTGTGAATTATCGATTTTGGGATAATCGATTTTGAGAAAGGAGATTTATATGAAATTCATACTTGGTCCATGATATGGAAATACTATATATATATATATATATATATATATATAGTATAAAGTGTTTTGAAAGTGGCTCTGGGAAAAAAGGCGCTCCCTTGAATGAACTTCTCAGGAGTGCCACAAGGTGGTACTGCCTTGAGCTTCAAAGAGGAGGAGGCTCTAAAGTTGATCCTGTGAGGAGTCCGGACAAACTAGTTCCTGAGGATTGTTGGGAGGCAAAAGTCGAGGGCACTAATGCCTACAGGGGCATTTGGGTTATGCTGTGATGACAGTGTAACTCGATGCCGATGCGATCTGCTGTGTGGACCATAGCGAAAATCGTATGGAGGATGAGTGCCAACAGTCTACACTTGATTTTGCCGGGACGGCAACGTAACATCGGTAGGCTACGATCTATGGTCAAGTGGAGGAGTTTCATTCTTTTGGAAGCGAAATTCGAGGGCGCTGATGCCTACGGTTATATGGGTTTTTGCTGTGATAGCAACGTAAAGTCCGGGTATAACTGCGATCTGTAGCGGTTTCCATGGTGTAATCGAGGGGCGCGGAGGCCTACAGTTATCTATGGATTTTGCCGGGATGGCAACGTAACTGTGACGCCCCACCTCTATACCCACGCTAGCCAAGGATACTACGGGGTAATGCCGTCAACTAGCACGGAGAATAAGGCTGTTGAGGAGCGACCATCTATATAATTGCTTTGTGCGAGTACCGATATGATAGATTAGAATATACTTTTCATCTCAAGAGGAAATCCGACATACCGATACAAACTCAAAGCTACTACACAGTGGCTATATGGACTTCGGAAACAAATATAGAAAAAACATAACACAAATCAGTCATAGACAATTCATATCACAAAGGCGGAAATAGATATGAATATAACACATGAAAGTGTACATCAGAGTAGTGGTCAAATAAGATCCACAATAACACAAAAGAATAGATACAAGTGCAAGACATTAGAATATGTATACATCAAGGAGTCTAATCTCAAATGTATACAACAAAAACTACTAAGCCAGAGTAGTTAGCCAAAAGTCAGATGATGGTTCCAGATAGGAAGTCATGAGGAAGCACCTGTAAGATCTCAGTCTGACCCGAGTATTATTTAAGAAGACAATAATAAACGGATCAGTCTAGCTATAATTATCAGATAAAATGAGATAAAAGAAGTGATATAATAATAAAACGTATGATAACAAAAAGATGTCATACTATGATAAGTATACATTAGAAAACCCACAAAAGTCATACAATATCTCAAGAATCTCAAAACACAGAAAAGAACGTCATATTCTTAATTTAATTCACTAAGTCACAAATAATGACATACATATCAATGCCCATCGTAAATGCCGGTGAAACATAAATTCCAGAAATCACAAAAGTTAACGACACACAAATTCTAGAAATCATCAACAAGAAATCCAGAAAACACAAGAAAGATGATGGCCAATCCCATAAACTGAACATCGACGCACCTAGAAAGATTCACCCCATGTAAAGTCTAGCATCGATACACCTAGAAAGATGCACCCCATGCAAAGTCGAACATCGACGCACCTAGAAAGATACGACCCATGCTCTAGCATCGACGCACCTAGAAAGATACGCCCCATGCATAAATAAACATCGACGCACCTAGAAAGATACGCCCCATGTAATGTCTAACATCGACGCACCTAGAAAGATACACCCCATGCAAAGTCGAACATCAACACACCTAGAAAGATACGACCCATGCATAGACGAACATCGACGCACCTAAATAGATATGCCCCACGCCCTGACTTGTTGAGCCGAATGCTCCACGAAGTAAATAAACATCGACGCACCTAAATAGATACGACCCATGCGAGAAATAAACATCGACGCACCTAAATAGATACGACCAATGCGAGAAGTGAGACGAAGCTCAATAAAACGAGGAACAGTCCTCCACGTGGACAAAGAGACATCACACATTGCTAGTCTAAACCATAAAATGATCGTCATCGATCATGAAGAAGTGTCAATTACAATAAGCTAGTAAATATATGAGTTTAGCTTCATGTCCCATAACCACTTGCTTAACTTAAATATTTACGAACAAATTGTGTATCTCCACTAGAAAATTGTCACAAAAGGTTCAATCGAACAAGTCCAAAAATTAACCGACAAAGTAAACGCAAGCGTTTCATACCACTTGTTTTACTAAGCTGTTTAATTAGATTTATCATACGAATGAGGTAAAGGTTTGTATATACTAGTAGATTGGAAACAGTTTAAGAAACGAGCTTTGTAATAAAATAGTGTTGAAATCATTTTAATGAAAGAGTTTTGATATTTACTACTAGAATAGAAAACCTTTATATTTTTAAAGTGACAAATCATGGAAATGATTGTAGAAACAATCAATCATAAAAATTCACATTCGAAGATGTGAAGCAACTCCATAGAAATCGATACCGAATCCATCAAAGTAGATATCCATAAAATCCCGAAGAAGAAGTCATCAAAGTCAATAAAAATGATGAAAACTAATCGGATTAATCAAAACTCGATTAACATTAGAAGTTCAATCAAGAAAAGCCTAAACAGGCAAAATTGCACGCTTCCAGACATCTGATTTGGAATCCAGACGTCTGGATTTGTTTTCTGGAAATAGTTCAGAAAACCACCCAGATGTCTGGAATTGCCAATCAGACGTCTGAGCCATGGCCAGACGTCTGGTTTTGAATCCAGACGTCTGGTTTCATTCTCTGGAAATTCTCCAGAGAAACCCCAGACGTTTGAAACTTCAAGTCAGACGTCTGAGACTCATCCAGACGTCTGATCTTGAATTCCAGACGTCTGGAATTAGTCTCTGGCATTTTTTTTAATAAAATGCATGCATACATTTTTCTCTCCAGGTCCAAACCAGACGTCTGGACTTGGTCACCAGACGTCTGGTCACCTGGTCTGGGCAACATTTTTGCCTAGGCCAAAGTGGCCAAAACGATTCGGAAGCGATCGGATGAGCAATGTCGACTAAGGATTTACGCCAAGCGACAACCCGGCCTTAAAGGCTCCTCGATACACTCGGAATATCAATGTCCAAATGTCCAAGAAGGATTTTCATAAAATTGGACCAAAACACCAAAATTGAAGAATTCCCAAAAACCAATTCAAATCACAACAAGTGAACATGAAATAGATGATAGGAATTCATACCTAACGACAAAGATAGTTATTGGCATAGATGTGAGATAAAAATGTCACCTTTTCACAAAATCAATAAAGAAGAAGCTATAGAGCAATGGCAAGAACAATCTCTCTTCAATTCCAACCCAACAAGCTCGAATCTAAGCTTAAAAGATAAACATTTCCTAAATTAGGTTTAGGAAATTTCTGAAATTAAATGGAGAAGGAGTTGGAGAAGATGAAGGGAAGGCTTACCAAAGCTTCTTCTTGAATTTGGAGGTAGAAGCTTTAATTTGCAATTGAACTAGGGCTTGGAATTCCTAATTTCCACTCTTTTCCCCCATTGTTGCTTAAAGTTTAAAGTGTTAGGAATATGAAATGAAGTAATGAAGAGGAGAGGGGGTGGAGTAATGATATAACCAGATTTGGGCAAGTGGGATGAACCCAAACCCAAACCCAAAGCCCTAAGTGAAAAATAGCAAAATTCTACTAACTCCAAACATATCGAAGCTTATACTCAAAAAGGTCATAAACGGCATTTTTAACTCAATGTAGGTGGTCTCGAGTCCTAATTCGATTGTTTGCAAAAAGTGGCTTTTCGGACTAAAATCCGACGAACGATGAAATATTTAAATATAAAATCGATAAATATGCGGGTTGTTACAGACTCCCCTCCTTAAAGAAATTGCGTCCTCGCAATACTTAAGAAGAAAATAAAGAGTAACAACCATAAAAGCATATCAACACAAAAGAAAATTTGAAATAAGAAGTTCACCATAAAGAGCACGAAAGAGTAAGTCTGAACGTGTTCGCTCAATGAATCCTCTGGATTCCCAAGAGCAATCCTTGGGATTTGAGAACCATTGAACTTCCACAAGAAAAACAACTTTATTTCGATGGTGCTCAACCTCCGAAGCAATGATGCGAATAGAATGTTGCTCAAAAGTCAAATCCGGTGAAACTTCAATTCCTACTATAACACCAGGCTCAAGAATAAAAATCGGAAACCTAAAATCATTTCCGTAGTTAAAAGACGTGGAAAACGTCAAGAATAGCAGAAAATTGAGCCGGTGCAACGGCGTAGTACAAAAAAAACGGTACGCCCGAGAAACGAGAAACTTGAATAATTTGGAACAACGGCGTAGTACAATAACGGTACGCCAGATGAACCAAAGCTCAAATAATTCGGAACACCGACGCAGTACAAACGATACGTCCAATGAACCGAAGCTCAAATAATTCAAAACACCGACGCAGTACAAACAATACGTCCAATGAACCGAAGGCCATAAAAGAACATCGGACGCAAGTCCATAAAAGAAATGAGACGAAGCTCACTAAAACGAAGTACATCAAAATGTCCGATGAACTTGATAATGAGATAATTTCATTCAAAAATCATCAAAGAATCAACCACTTGTTGCTTACGACTAAGCGCATTGGCAACACGATTTTTTTTTCTGGGAATAAAAAGAGTATCAAGATCATAAGATGCCAGGAACTCGAGTCAACATGAAGTTCCTTATGAGAAAATAAATATTCCAAAGATTTATGATCGAGGTGGAGAACAAATTTCTCCCCCAAAAATGATGCTGCCAAACTCTAAAAGCGAAAACAATAGCCGCGAGCACTAGATCAAGAGTGGCATACCTAGTCTCGATCGGCTTTAATGATTTAGAAGCACAAGTGATAGCACGTTCTCTTTTACAAGAGAACAACATCCAAACCAATACAATTAGCATTGGTACAAAAGATAAAGTCTTGGTTGCCTTTGGGAATCACAAGAATAAGGGTATCAAAAAGAATGAATTTCTTTTAAATAATCTTCTTTTCCGAAAAGCTAAAAATTTTAAAATTACAATTATCTTTATGTAATAACCTTTTCAGAAAACTTTTATTTTACAAGTCAATTCACTGTGTCTGATTGTCTCATCATAGCGTTTAGGAGATTCCTATCGATAACGTTGATCAAGCGCATCGCCCAGAATTCTTAAAGCACTCAATGGGCAAAACAACACAAAACCATCTTCTATATGATAAACATGTTTCTTAAAAACCTTTAAGAATATTCTTTGCTCGTTTAAGAGCAAAAAAAAAATCAAATTGTACTTATAAATAAATCTTATGAAAAAGATTTGCAAAATTTTAAACTGCTGTTTTCATCCAAAATCAATAAATACAAGAATGGTCTCATTGAAATATTCATAGAATACTCAATTTATAAAATGGATGAAATAAGCTGGACAACCTGAATGACATAATAAGTCATTTATAAGTTTCATAACGAGTGCGGAATGCGGTAAATGGAATGCTAACCCCCACAACTCGTAGCAAATGAAAATCGGTGGCAAGGTCGAACTAAAAAGACCTTAACACTGCTCAAAAGATTGCTTAGGTGATAATCCTAAGACAAACTCAAAAATACCGGAAAATTATCAAACTACATGAACGAGAGAAATAACACTTTCCTCATCATGTGAGCTTAAAAAATAAAATAATGCCATCAAATTGGAATCAAAATCACAAAGGAAAAACAGAAATTTGCTTAACAGATTGAAAATGTCGAAGACGAATAGTCCACACGGGACAAAGGATATGGCTTCATAATAATTAAGCCAATCCTTAAAAAATTCAATTCCGAAGCATAAGTAAAAATCGGCTCGGAAAGAAAAATCACATAAAATAATTTCGACATCAAATAAAAGCAATTTGAGTGTTGCGGATCCACCAATCCGGATTCGCAATCCTCAAAGAAGTCATCAAGCCTAGAAATTTTTTAAAGAAAAAGAATCACAAGTTATTTTGATATAAAAATAATGAGATGAAACCTATATCAAAAAGAACTCGAATAAGATAATCACAAAATAACTATCGTCAAGGGTAGAAAATACCTTGACCCAAAAGAAGTGCTAGTAGAGGCTTGCACAACCTTTAGCTTTCCCTCCTTCTTGCTTGAAGTAGGGGACATGCAGATATATAATGACTCAAACTTTTGCAATAGCGACAATAGAGGGGTTGCGGACACTCCTTTGCATAGTTGTCTATAGAATCACAATTGTAGCATCGTCCACGACTAGTGGTAGGAGTCTTTGCTACAGAAGTTTCTTGCTTCCCTATCTTGTCGGGATTGGGATTGGGACCTTTGAACTTAATAGGCCTCTTCATATTATTGTTGAAGTTATGTTTGGCACCCACAACTTCAACATTACTTTCATTATCGCCCTTTTCAAGTCGAAGAGCGATATCAATAAGCTGATCAAAAGAAACTTCCAGTTTCAAAAGCAAAGGCTTTTTAAGGTTCTTATTCAACCCATAGACAAACCTTTGATTTTTCTTCAATGGGGTATTAATATACTCGACCCCATATTTAGAAAGAGATTCGAAAGATGTGACGTAGTCCGTCACAGTAGATTCACCTTGAACAAGGTCGATAAAACGCCGGGCCAAAGTTACTTTTTCAGCTTCCGGCACAAATTTTAATTCGAATCTTTCTCGGAATTGCTCCCAAGTGAGATCTGCTTCAACGATTTCAGAAATAAGAAGCTCATACCAATCCAATGCTCTTTCTTGGAGCATACTAGAAGCCACTTGGACTCGGTGGAGATCAATAAGATTCATGCGAGAAAAGATGCGGTCGCATGATCTAAGCCAAGCTTGGATTTCAATGACACTCTCGGATCCCCGGAATGGCCTTCCACCCAAATCAGTATAATCTCTACACAAGCGTGCAAAACCGGATCTAGGATGAATAGGCTCTGGAATGGGTCCGATAGCTTGAGCATTCTTAACAAGATCTAGAAGCTGCTGGGCAGACATAAATACTCCCTCCTGAGGAGTAGCACTAGATTGACCGACGTTGGTATGGCCAGATCTAACCATTTCTCTTCTTTAAGAAAGAAAGAAGAAGAAGTTATTCTCAGAATGAATATCAAACAATCATGATTGATAAAACAAGGAATCATAAAAGAAAATAGGATAGAACGGGTCCAATTGACTCGAATAAATTCCTAAAGCACGACTCCTAAGAAAGACTTAGGACATGATCGTTGCTAAATTATTTTACATTGTTCCAAAGTTTGGCTCTGATACCAACTGTGACGCCCCACCTCTATACCCACGCTAGCCAAGGACACTATGGGGTAATGCCGTCAACTAGCACGGAGAATAAGGCCATTGAGGAGCGACCATCTGTATAATTGCTTTGTGCGAGTACCGATATGCCAGATAAGAATATACTTTTCATCTCAAGAGGAAATTCGACATACCGATACAAACTCAAAGCTACTACACAGTGGCTATATGGACTTCGGAAACAAATATAGAAATAAACATAACACAAATCAGTCATAGACAATTCATATCACAAAGGCGGAAATAGATATGAATATAACACACGAAAGTGTACATCAGAGTAGTGGTCAAATAAGATCCACATTAACACAAAAGAATAGATACAAGTGCAAGACATTAGAATATGTATACTTCAAGGAGTCTAATCTCAAATGTATACAACAAAAACTACTAGGCCAGAGTAGTTAGCCAAAAGTCAGATGATGGTTCCAGATAGGAAGTCATGAGGAAGCACCTGTAAGATTTCAGTCTGACCCGAGTATTATTTAAGAAGAAAATAATAAACAGATCAGTCTAGCTATCATTATCAAATAAAATTAGATATAAGAAGTGATATAATAATAAAACGTATGATAACAAAAGGATGTCATACTATGATAAGTATACATTAGAAAACCCACAAAAGTCATACAATATCTCAAGAATCTCAAAACACAGAAAAGAACGTCATATTCTTAATTTAATTCACCAAGCCACAAATAATGACATACATATCAATGCCCATCGTAAATGCCGGTGAAACATAAATTCCAGAAATCACAAAAGTTAACGACACACAAATTCTTGATATCATCAACAAGAAATCCAGAAAACACAAGAAAGAGGATGGCCAATCCCATAAACTGAACATCGACGCACCTAGAAAGATTCTCCCCATGTAAAGTCTAGCATCGATACACCTAGAAAGATGCACCCCATGCAAAGTCGAACATCGACGCACCTAGAAAGATACGACCCATGCTCTAGCATCGACGCACCTAGAAAGATACGCCCCACGCATAAATAAACATCGACGCACCTAGAAAGATACGCCCCATGTAATGTCTAACATCGATGCACCTAGAAAGATACACCCCATGCAAAGTCAAACATCGACGCACCTAGAAAGATACGACCCATGCATAGACGAACATCGATGCACCTAAATAGATACGCCCCATGCCCCGACTTGTTGAGCCGATTGCTCCACGAAGTAAATAAACATCGATGCACCTAAATAGATACGACCCATGCGAGAAATAAACATCGACGCACCTAAATAGATACGACCCATGCGAGAAATAAACATCGACGCACCTAAATAGATACGACCAATGCGAGAAGTGAGACGAAGCTCAATAAAACAAGGAACAGTCCTCCACGTGGACAAAGAGACATTGCTAGTCTAAACCATAAAATGATCGTCATCGATCATGAAGAAGTGTCAATTACAATAAGCTAGTAAATATATGAGTTTAGCTTCATGTCCCATAACCACTTGCTTAACTTAAATATTTACGAACAAATTGTGGATCTCCACTAGAAAATTGTCACAAAAGGTTCAATCGAACAAGTCCAAAAATTAACCGACAAAGTAAACGCATGCGTTTTATACCACTTGTTTTACTAAGCTGTTTAATTAGATTTCTCATACGAATGAGGTAAAGGTTTGTATATACTAGTAGACTGGAAAACAGTTTAAGAAACGAGCTTTGTAATAAAATAGTGTTGAAATCATTTTAATGAAAGAGTTTTGATATTTACTACTAGAATAGAAAACCTTTATATTTTTAAAGTGACAAATCATAGAAATGATTGTAGAAACAATCAATCATAAAAATACACATTCGAAGATGTGAAGCAATTCCATAGAAATCAATACTGAATCCATCAAAGTAGATATCCCTAAAATCCCGAAAAAGAAGTCATCAAAGTCAATAAAAATGATGACAACTAATCGGATTAATCAAAACTCGATTAACATTGGAAGTTCAATCAAGAAAAGCCTAAACAGGCAAAATTGCACGCTTCTAGACGTCTGATTTGGAATCCAGACGTCTGGATTTGTTTTCTGGAAATAGTTCAGAAAACCACCCAGACGTCTGGAATTGCCAATCAGACGTCTGAGCCATGGCCAAACGTCTGGTTTTGAATCCAGATGTCTGGATTCATTCTCTGGAAATTCTCCAGAGAAACCCCAGACGTCTGAAACTTCAAGTCAGACGTTTGAGACTCATCCAAACGTCTGATCTTGAATTCCAGATGTCTGGAATTAGTCTCTGGCATTTTTTTAATAAAATGCGTGCATACATTTTTCTCTCCAGGTCCAAACCAGACGTCTGGACTTGGTCACCAGACGTCTGGTCACCTGGTCTGGGCAACATTTTTGCCTAGGCCAAAGTGGCCAAAACGATTCGGAAGCGATCGGATGAGCAATGGCGACTAAGGATATACGCCAAGCGACAACCCGGCCTTAAAGGCTCCTCGATACACTCGGAATATCAATGTCCAAATGTCCATAGAAGGATTTTCATAAAATTGGACCAAAACACCAAAATTGATGAATTCCCAAAAACCAATTCAAATCACAAAAGGTGAACACGAAATAGATGATAGGAATTCATACCTAACGACAAAGATAGTTATTGGCATAGATGTGAGATAAAAATCTCACCTTTTCACAAAATCAATGAAGAAGAAGCTATAGAGCAATGGCAAGAACAATCTCTCTTCAATTCCAACCCAACAAGCTCGAATCTAAGCTTAAAAGAGAAACATTTCCTAAATTAGGTTTAGGAAATTTCTGAAATTAAATGGAGAAGGAGTTGGAGAAGATGAAGGGAAGGCTTACCAAAGCTTCTTCTTGAATTTGGAGGTAGAAGCTTGAATTTGCAGTTGAACTAGGGCTTGGAATTCCTAATTTCCACTCTTTTCCCCCATTGTTGCTTAAAGTTTAAAGTGTTAGGAATATGAAATGAAGTAATGAAGAGGAGAGGGGGTGGAGTAATGATATAACCAGATTTGGGCAAGTGGGCTGAACCCAAACCCAAACCCAAAGCCCTAAGTGAAAAATAGCAAAATTCTACTAACTCCAAACATATCGAAGCTTATACTCAATAAGGTTGCAAACGACATTTTGAACTCAATGGAGGTGGTCTCGAGTCCTAATTCGACTGTTTGCAAAAAGTAGCTTTTCAGACTAAAATCCGACGAGCGATGAAATATTTAAATAAAATATTTAAATATAAAATCGATAAATATGCGGGTTGTTACAGTAACCATCGGGTTAACTGCGACCATGGATAGGAGTGATGATTTCCAGAGCATTCTCACCAAAGATATTTCCTCTATTTTCAAAAATGTTTTCGATATTTTCAATAAAATTATTTTTCAAGTATTTTCACTGGGTGTTGAAAATGGGTTTACTAAGTACTTATAGATTTTCAGTCCTGCGCCTGATCAACGTTTGACTGAATTTCTATGAGAACAAGGATGGACTTGTTGAAACATCGTGTTGTAATAAGTATTTTTATATAAAGCTAGTTTGGTAATACTACAAATTTTAAAGTGTTTTAAAATTGTATAATTAAAAGTAGAAGAGTTAGAATGATCAAAGAATGATTTAAATTAATAATAAACATTAAAAATTAAAATTTTCGCTTCGATCCTTTCCAAGGATGAAAACTTCTAAAGGGGGGAGGAATGTGACGACCCGGTTTTTTAACGTCTGATAATTGGGCAATTTACTGATTTTAATTTTTAAATATTGATCTTATAAGTCAAACAAATAAATAAAAGTAGATATACAAAAGTTAAGATGTACATAGTATTTCTAATATGGAAATGTATAAATATATGTATAGCATATACAAGTTTGATGATGTTCAATATAAATACATGGATATATGTATGAGTACATAAATATGTATATGGTGATTGAAAACATATATACATAAGTATATAAATAAGATAACAAATGCAAATGCAATGGGTAAAAACAAATATACATATGAAGTGTACGTATATATATGTATGAACCTAGGGAGACAAGCATTTAATGCACATTCATCTTAAGTGTACAATACATCATTTCAAGCATACAAAGCATTGTATCAAGTCAACATCAAAAATCAAGTCTAGCATATGAAGATCTATACAATACCTCAGCCTTGGCTTAACCTATAATCTTCAGTCTTCTATTATTTATACCTCCACCTGTCTTCATTTATTTCATTCGAACCAAGTTAAAAACATAGAATATTTCTTCCATTTCTCAAACCAGTAATCCTTTCAGAAGCAATCACCAAAGCAAATCAAGCTTCCAAATAAATCAAAGTCTCAAAGCTAAATCTTCTCAAAAAAGGTAATTTCCAGTTCATAATCAAAGTTCAAGCTAGATCATTTCAACAACCAGCCTTCTAGTTTCAAAGATCAAAGCAATTCAAGTTTTCAAATGTCAAAACTGTTTCAAGCTCTATTCAACTGATTCCTGGTGAGTAAACTTCACTTTTTAAAGCCAAAACTACTTTATAACTGTGTGTACGTAAGATTTGATAGTGGAAATGTCTTGATTTTGGCTTGCATGAATAAAAAAAGAAGTATTGCCTGGGTATATAAGTTTGAATTGCTGTGTGAAAATAAATACATGTCTCTGTTGTTTATCAGGCTCAAAATCATTCAAAAATTCATTCCTCTACACACAAACAATTATAGGTTATGAGGTCTAAAGAAGATTTTTTTGTATTGATGGAATCCTATTTTTAAAAATAATTTTAAGTAATTTTATTAGGTATTTCTCGGGAAAAATGAATTTTACAGTAAAAAGCAAACCATATCAGAAAAATCGACTATCATTATTTCAAGCTTCTTTTATTTAATCAAATTCATTTTTGAAAGTTAGGATTTTTGATAGTAATTTCAAGATTTTTAAGTTAGTATTCATGGAGAAATTGTGGGTTGAATGGAATCGAGACTTTGCTCGATTCCTGGTGATCGAATGTTCTGGAAAGGCCAGTGTTGTTGCTGGAGGTAGCTCGGAGGTCGAGGCACTTGGGAAAAATGGTTGGTGAATTTCTAGATCACCGTGGCGTTAGCGGCGGGTCGAAATAGGTTTTAACCCTAGGTTTTGTCAAGGCTGGAATTTTGGGTCACTGCGATGTCTCTGGTGGATCGAGTTGCACAAGACTTGGGGGAAAGCTGCGGGGAAGGCCTGCGAGTGTATGGCCGGGGTTACTCGATCTCTGGTGGTCGGCGACGTGGGTTCGAAGGAGATTTTAGGCAGAGGTTTAGGTTCTAGGATAATCGAGATTTCCTCGATTTCGAATTTGGGTTCCAAACGAACTTTGGTTGGTCGGAAACGAAAGGATGGGTCATCGTGGACTCGACGGCGATAGCAAGGGTGATCGGAACGTCACCGTTGCACTGTACATGTGCACATAGGTCTGTGATGTCAGTAGTTTGGGAATGGAAGTTGACTCGAAGGGAAGCTCGGGGATAAGGGCAGGTGGCTCGGGTTCATCTTCGAGTGGATCGTGAGTGTAAATCGTGTTTTCGAGTTTTAAAGTATTAACAAAATTTTGGAAAAAAGAAAGGGGTAATAGTCTCGAGCCAAGACTCGAGTATTACACGGGTTGGACCCGAAGCAGGTTTTAAACAGTTTTTTTTTAAAAAATGGTTTTATAAAAACAAGTTTTAAATTTAAATTTAATCTAGTTTAAATTATTATATGACAATGTTTTATTTTATTTTATTTTATTATTTGATTGAAGGAGGTTATATGATTTGTTTAACTTAAATTTATTAAGTTAATTTTTAAGTTATTTTAAAACTTAATTAGAAATATAATTAAGTAGTTAATTAAAGAGAAAATGTCTTAAAATTTATATGATAATGATAGTTAAGTAATTAATAAGATAAATGATTTATCTTAATGCTTAATAAAGGTTTAAATGATTTAAGATTAAATTAATAAAGTAATTAGAGATAAATTACTTAAAATTAAAGAAAATTTGGATTAATTAATATAATTAGTAATTAAAGGTTAAATTAATTAATAATTAAAGGTTAATTAATTAAGGATAATTAACCAATGGGATAATTACTTAATGGAAGTAATTACGGATAATTAATTGGTAATAAAAGGATGATTTATTAATGGTTTGTAACTAATTATTGTTAAGTAAGCAGGATTAAAAAGCAATTAAATTAATTAGAAATGGTAAATTAATTTATCTTGCTTGTAGAGGATTAAGATATATTGTATGAATTAGATTATTTGATATCTCCGATATGTGATTTGTGATGTTTGTTATATGAGATACTTGGGTTGAACTATGATAATGTGGGTTATCTATCTGAGTTAAATTGTTGTGTGGTATGATATAATGAATATGAATTGTATTATTTTAAAACATAACAATTTGGATTAGAAGTGATATTGGATTCGAAGAGACCAGGGTCGGGTATCAGTAATACCCGAAACCACTTCTATTAGTAAACAAAATTCTTTATAAATTGGATATGTGGTATTAAACAGGCTGGAATGGAATGAATTGTGTAACATGGACATTTAACCTGAAAACTGTTGTGTGATAAACGTTTGACTATGAGAACTTGTAAAAGGTACGAGTTACCCTGATATTCACATATTTATAGCTTGGTATTTCATATTATATGGGTTTACTCACGCTGGTTTCTAGCCTGACTCGGGTGTTACTTTAATGTAATGCTCGGGTCAGACCGAGTATTACAGAATTTCAGGTAAGGACGTTCTGGAGCTCAGAAGACGAGCTGGATGGCAGGAACGTATGGAGTGTTTCTGCTGTGATATATTTCTGTTTATCCGAGATATGTTGGTTTGTATATGTCCAGTGATTGTGTATGTGTGTGACTCTGATGTATAAAAATATAATTGACAGATACATTATTCTTTGTAAACGGGTATTATTTGATATTATATTTTGATCCACTGCAATTTGTGAGAATCAGTGCTGTGTTTCTGTTTCTTCTTCTTCTATCTCTTTCTTCTTTTCCTAACTATCTGGAATTTTCGCGATCGAAAATTTTGTGGCGTTACAGGAGCATTCCAAAGTACCAAAGAATCCTAATCGATAGGAATCCCAACCAAGATTAGAGATATACAACCTATATTAATACAAAAGAATTCCCATTCATAATTTGGGAAAAAAATCTCAAATTCAAATCATACGAAAAACAAAAGCTTAAATATCTTTATTTGGACCACTTCAGCTAAGCAAAAGATATAATAGAGTTCGCTTAAAGCAACCTAAAAACTACTGATTTTACCATACCCAAAAAAATAGATTCCTATCACAATGAATCTAGTTTAAACAAACTAGAAGTTCAAAATTTAAGAGGATCCCAATCAAAGAATTTACTAACAGGGTGGATACGAAAGGAATGAAGTTTAGAAAAAATTTACTATCAAAGCAAGAAAATTTATATCAAAATAACCTTTGAAAATTCTTTAAAATCATTTGAAAATCATTTTATACTTCGAAAATACGTTCTCTCATAAAGAAATGATTCTGAGATTGATTTCACTCATTCTAGGGTATTTCTACCCTATCTCTAATGAGTTTTGCTCCATAGGCTAAGGTTTGCCTAAAACCAAAGCTCTGATACCAAATGTAACATCCCACTATTTTGGACCATTCAAATCGACAATAAATCCACACATGTCGGACTTGAATACTTCAAAACAGTGGATTGTCAAGAAAATTTGGAGCAAATGAAATCAAACACAGAATCACAGACACAGAATATCAGAATAACTCGCAGTGGAAATAAAATACCATAGTAGTTCATGAAGCTATTATAAACAACTCTCAAAACATATACAATATCTCATAGTAAAAAAATAGATACAATAGAAGTCAGGATACATAAGTCAATAATACAGAGACAATACTGAATAGGAAATAACTGGAATAGAAGTCGATGAACCGATAGACAAATAAGCTCCAACAAATCTCTAGCTGCAGAAGGTGAATCCAAAGCTGTGATTCTCAGGCTGACCCGAGCGTAAAATAATACACAAACACTCGAGTCAGGACATACATACTTATACAATGTAAACCAACTCAAGTGAACTGTAATAGGAATGCACAATAACTTAAAGGATGCTTAGGATCGCCCATCCTTTAAGGATCAGTTAAACCATCAATTAAGAAGTAATAAACACTATCATAGAACTATCCATATTAAAGTAAAAAATGCAAATAACAGTGTTAATGTGACTAGGGTGGCGCAGAGCTACAGTAATCGTCCACCTCTAGCCACACTCTCAAATTTAAGTGTGCATCCAAATAAATCACAAGGAAATAAAATGGCATACAAATAAGTGTACCCGTAGTTATAGATTTCAAAATGGTTTAAAAATTCAAATAAAAATCATTCATTTAAACCATTAAAAGTGAAGTCATTATACCCTCAAATCAAATATTCAATTCCCAAAAATTTAACCTTTTCTGAGCTCATTTAAATATTTTAAACATTTAAATTTCAGCTTCCGAAGAACTTAGAAATACTACGGTTAGTTTCATTTTAAAACAATTCAATTCAGCAAAGATAGCATTTACAAAACTACGGTAGTAATTAAGTTTTA
Organism: Allium fistulosum; assembly: GCA_030737815.1. Lineage (NCBI taxonomy): Eukaryota > Viridiplantae > Streptophyta > Magnoliopsida > Asparagales > Amaryllidaceae > Allium > Allium fistulosum. The sequence continues at coordinate 578,798,644 of CM060904.1, read as the reverse complement.
GTTGCAAAATAGTTCAATTCAGCAAAGACAGCATTTACAAACTACTGTACTAGTTCAATTACATTAAAAATCACATTTTAGCCAACTGCAACACATAACAAGTTCTACAATAGCTCTGTTATTGGTTTCAGGTTTAAATTTAGTTTCTACGACTACAACACATACAAAGTGTTGTAATAGCCTTTAGTTCATTTTAGCCTTTTAGTTCATTTCTACAACTACAGCACTTACAAAGTGCTACAAATTCACTTTAGTTCAGATTTTAGTTATTATTCAAAAACGATAGCATTTCTGAAGTGTTACTAAAAGAATTTCCAGATTTACAGTAGAATTTCAGAAACAATAAAATCTTTAATTTAACCGATTTTTAGCATATAAAATCATATTTTTCCACTTCAAAAATGTACATTTAAATACCCTTTAATTTAAAATTTTATAAAGGAAATTTCACAAATAAATATCAAAATTTTCACTACTCCACTTATTAAATTCAAGTGTACAATTTTCCTATTCTTTGCATTCACTTAACACTTTAATTTAATTTATCATTTCACAAATAAAACTAAATTTCCATTTTATTTTCTTTTACATAAACTTCCATTTTTAAAACCAAATCTCACAATTCTAAGTTAAGTTAAATTCCAAATTACCATTTTAAGCATTCATCTGTTTAACATTTTATATTCATAGAAAAATCAATAACACTTTAATAAATCATTTTAATTTCAAATTTAATCAAAATGTCATAATTTACATTTTTAAAATACTTAAAAATAACCAGAAAAATATATAAAATAACCACGGGTCTGTATAATATTTTCTAACTTATCAAGTGATACGGATAATATATCATTTCAATCCGTAATTTACAATGAAAAATATGGGTTCTATCATTTCAAACCAGCAATCCCAAGTTAATAACAATAAATAAAAATCATTCAAGCTTATCATTTCAGCCCATAACGATTTTTCCCTATTCTAAAGTCCGTTCGGGTATGTATCATTTCAACCCATAGTGATTCTATTCTACAGGGAACTTGTAGTGTGAGAAACAGAAATAAATAAACAGTATAATAGAAAATAACATAGTAGATAATGTGACAAGTTTATAACAGGGTTTAACATCATATAATTTACATCATAGGCAGATATAACATGATATAAAAATTCTACACATTCACTTGTTGTCACTTCACAAATTATATAAGTATAAATGTCATGAGTGAATACTCACATTTTTAAGCTGGATTTCGCAAATCAAAACACACAGATGGATTCAGAAAGCACGATATAACACGACTTTTGATTTGAGTGGAGAGAGCCAATATATTAAATCTTGTATAAAAAATAAACAAAGTAATATATAAATATATTTCAACACAAAATATATTTAAACTAATTGAAATAAAGTTAACAAAGACATCAACAAGCTTTGAAAACAAGATTTCTTGACCACAACTCAACATATGCTCGACCACAACATGCTTTAGGCTCGGCCATGATGGTCTAATTGGTGTAAATGGCTCGGGTGTGGGTCACAAAGGCACGGCTACAATAGGAATTGGAAGGGGTAGGAGTTACAAGGTAGGGAAGGTCAAAGGATAAGGCCTAGGATTGGAGTTTTTGGTGCATCTATGCTCGGCCTAGGGTCATGTTTGGGCTCGGCCTTGGTTCTATTGGTCAAGTCAGAGGGTGATGTGAAGGGTGGAGGTGATGTCACGTGGTGGTGGTAGTTAGGGTGATGGCCGAGCTAGATATGAAGGTGGTGGTGGAATATAAGCTTGGCTATGCAAATTTGAAAGGGTTTTGCAATGTTTTTGTGGTGTTTGCCTCATAGGTGATCACGGCCAGATCTGGACAGGAGGAGGGGAGATGGTTGCTGCCTTGAATGATGAGGGGATGTGGTGGTGGTGGTCGGAGGAGATGGTGGTGGTTGAGGCCGAGCTAGACAAGAGGAAGCATGGCAAAACAATGGAAAAAGAAGGAGAAAAGTAGAAAAGAAGGAGCCATTACTTACAAATATTTTCAGGAAATGATGATGCCGTGAGTTGTGATAGGAATGAGAAGTTTCTCACGTGAAATACAAAAGGAAATACATGGCTACAAACAGGTTTTGAACGGCCAAAGCATGTGAAAGGACAAGCAAATGAAAAGTCAAAATTTAAAGCTAAAACCAATGTCTCTTTGAATTTCCAATATATATATTCAAAATAACAATTAGAAAAACAAGTAAATAAATAAAAGACAAACAAAATAAAGTGAAAAAGAAAATAAATAATTTGTCTTACAAAAAAAATAGAAAAATAAATAAATAAAGAAAATAGTTTATTTAATTTAAAACCAGAATTAAAAATTGTAAACAAAATACAACTAGTAAAGGAATTCCAACTCAACAAGATTTACACAACTTAATTCAAAACACAAAACAAAATAAAAGATGACAAATAAAATAGAAAATGAAAAATAAAAACGTAGATAAAATTCTGTGTGTAAAATGCTGAATTAATCAAATTCTAAAAAGTTTAAAACGGAATTCGACGAAACGAAAAACGGAGCGGATATCAGAACCAATTACTGTTTCAAAGAAAAGATAAAAATTTAAAAATTCAACATTCAAAATTTTCAATAAACAATAAAGGTTTGACAAAATATAATATTTCCAGAAAATCAAAATTTAATTGTATTTGGAAAAATAAAAATAAAACGAAACCAAATCCAAAATACATAGGAAAAATTCCAAACTTCAACTTAAATTTTTTTCAAAATCAAAGTTCCAAAATAAAATTTAATTTAAAATTATTCATTAAAATATGGGTTGTTACAATCTGGAATTTTCGGGGTCGAAAATTCCGAGCCGTTACATTTGGTATCAGAGCCGAAGGTTACGCGAGAACCTTGGCTCTAGTGGGTTTACTCATTAAGGATAGGATCAGTAGTACCCTAGAATGAGTTGAGTGTATATATATGAGAGCGTACTTGTTATTTTCTTATATAAAGGTTTAAAAATTGTTTTAAAAATGTATGATTCTTATACAAACTTATATTTTGATATATAAAGAAATTGGTGGTTGGTTATTGAAATTGAATAAGATTCATAAGAATTTAAGTGGTATAAATATATCCAAATAGGAATTGGATAACATGGACTATACAAATAAAATAAACTAGAAATGGATTCAAACTAGAAAATAGAATGGTTATTGTGATGATTCTTTTCTAATCATAATTATTGATAAAATAAAATGAAAAGTTTTAGGGAAGTAAACTTAACTTTTAGATGAGTATAACTTATAAATTGAAGTGGGTTTCAAATTGTGAAGTTTTGAATCCTAAGTCTAGAAACATTTGAAATTGTTTTCAAAATGTGAAAAGAAATGATATTATTCAGACTATTTTGTTTGTTATCTTATTTTAAAATAATAGTTGTTTGGAAAATTTAAAGAAATTTGTTTTGAATTAAAACCAAAGGTGGTTTAAAATTGAAAATATGACTTGGTGGGCTAAGGAATAGATATGTATATATGTGACGGTATACATAATATCAAAAATGATTTAGAATAAACTCTAAGTGTTGAGTTTTGATTTTCTCTGGAATGTGATGTAAAAACCCATAGTGAAATAAGTTTTTGAACTTATAAGTAAGAAAGAATATTATTAGAAATTTGAAATTTGAAATGGGAATTCAAATTGAGTAAAAGTTGACTGGATTAAATGAGATTTAACTTAGGGGAAGTTCAATAAGTTTGGAACAAACAACCTGAATTGGAAATTTCAAGATGAAATTGAGATTTAACCTAGGAAAGTTAAAAGGGTATATTTTGAAAAATAAGTGATAAAATAGAATGGGAATTGGATATTTCTGTGATTAGAACTCATTTATAAGAGTAAGTAAGATAGTGAATAACTTTATAAAGAAATCAAACTTGAAAATTTATTTGGCATAAATAAAGTTATATATATTTTTGATAAACTCCCCTTGTTGAATATATAGCCAGAAGAAAAGGTTTTTTGTAAGTATTTGAAGTATAAAAAGGGAATTTATACAAGTATGAAGTGATTCATAGATTTTTAAAGGTTATATATATATATATATATATAAAGGATCTTATGAGAATGATTTTGGAGAAAATGTTTTTGGAGCCTATGGATATTGAAAGGCTTTTGATTTTTGGGAAAATCAATTTTGGAAATTTGGAAAGCCTAGTTTGAGAATTATCAATTTTGGGATAATCGATTCTGTGTAAAGGAGACATATATGTGATTCATACAAAGGGTATGATTTGGAAGATACTATATGTGTATAGTATGAAGTGTTTTGAGAGTGGCTTTGGGGAAAAAGGTGCTCCCATGAAATAAACTTCTTAGGAGTGCCACGGTGTGGTACTGCCTTGAGCCCTAAGGGGGGGTTCTAAAGTTGATTCCGTGAGGAAGTCCAGACAAACTGAAGTTCTTGAGGATTATTTGGGTAGCGAAAGTCGAGGGCACTGATGCCTACAGAGGCATTTGGGTTATGCTGTGACGACGGTGTAACTTGATGTCGCTGCGATCTACTATGGACCATAGCGGAAATCGTGTGGAGGTGAGTGTCAACGGTCTACATTTGATTTTGCCGGGATGGCAATGTAACATCGGTAGACTGCGATCTATGATAGAGTGGAGTGGAGAAGTTTCATTTTTTTTGGCAGCAAAATTCGAGGGCGCTGATGCCTACAGTTACATAGGTTTTTGTCGTGATGGCAACGTAACCCCGAGTGTAGCTGCGATCTGTAGCGGGTTCCATGGTGTAATCGAGAGGGGCGGAGGCCTACAGTTATCTATGGTTTTGCCAGGATGGCGACGCAATCATCGGGTTAACTGCGACCATGGATGGGGTGATGATTTCCAGAGCATTCTCACTAAAGATGTTTCCTCTATTTTAAAAAATGTTTTCTATATTTTCCATAAAATTATTTTCCAAGTATTTTCACTGGGTGTTGAAAACGGGTTTACCAAGTACTTATAGATTTTCAGTCTTACGCTTGATCAACGTATGACCGAATTTCTATGAGAACAAGGACGGACTGGTTGAGACATCGAGTTATAGAAAGTACTTTTATAAAGCTGTTTTAGGTAATATTATGTAGATTTTAAAGCGTTTTAAAAAATTTAAATAAAATGGAGTTTATAGTTAAAAATGATCAAAGGAGTGATTTATCTGATTTTAGGTATTGAATAAATTCTGGCTTCGTTCCTTTTCGGGGACGAAAAGATTCAAAGGAGGGAGGAATGTGATAACCCGAATTTTTGGGCATATGATAATTGGATAATTAACTGGTTTATTCAATTGAACAGATAAAATTTTTGATAATAAAAGATATTTGGATATGTAAATGAATTTGAAAATATAATAAAATTTGAATTATAAATATCTGGATAAATATTTGATAATCTCCTAATATAATTACTTAAAATTTGACAAATTATTCTTTTAAAACAAATAATAATGATGGTTTATATATATATATAAGTAGATTTTAAATAGAAAAATTATTATTTTCAAACAAATTAAAAATGTGTTTGTTCAATTATATATATGTGTGAAGGGATTTTAAATTGAATTTGAATTTAAATTGGAAACTCAAAAGATAGATCACTTAAAATAATAGTGGATTAAAAATATATTATATATGATTTTATTTAGAATATAATTAGTTTTATATTATTTTCTTTTAAAGGATTTTATTTATATAAATTAAGAAATGTATTTATTAATTAGGAAATTAAATATAAAAGCTTTTTAAACCATTTGAAACTAATTAACTCATGCATAATTACAAATGTAAGTAAAAGAATGTATCTAATAACATGTGTAAGTTAATAAACATTTTCAAATGACAAATGTTAACAAATTTAACAAGTGTCACTAATTTTTTTTAATTTTTTTTATAAAAATCATAATTAAAGCTACAAATACATCTATACTCTACTCTCTCATTTTCTTTTCTAACTTCAGTTTACAAACCCAAAAGAAAAATAAGCAAAAAAACTTGTAACAACTAAAACCAAAAAATATACAACCAAGAGATTTACAACTATCTCAAATCTCAACCTGAATCATCAAGCAAATCAAAGAAAAATCATCTCCGATTTAAGCAAGATCATTTCAACAACTAAATAAAGTTCCGGATCATAAAGCATTTTCAAATTTCCAGATCTACATTTAGTTCCAGAGCAAATCAAAACTATTCTCTGTTTCTTCATAAACAGGTGAGTAAACAAAACCCTTAGAACTTTAATAGGGTTGTAAGTTTTAGTGCATATGATGCATGATTGTAGTAGTGAGGTTTACATAAGTATTTGGATGTGAATGTATGAATATACATATTATTGTCTGTGAAATGCCTGTGCATGTTTAAATATATATCTGCTCTGTTAAAATTCAGGCTCTAAATTCTTATAAAATTTATATCTTCCCAAACATTCGAATTTAGGCTATGATTTTTAAATAAATTATGATTATATCAAAGTAATGTAAATCCAAAAAATAGTTTTAGGTGTTTTAACTTAGTAATTAGTTCTTTAATATGAAATAACAGTAGAAATCGAATATAAATCAAAAATAAATATCTATAATTCTGTAATTTGATTCAATAAACAGATTAGTGTTGTGAAATGATGATTTTTGATAAAAACTTCATGATTTTTAATATTGAATTTGTTGAGAATTTTGGAATTAGTCGATTTTGGAAATATCGTCGATTGTAGATGATCGGCATGATGTAGTTGGTCGAGACTTGGCCTGGAGATGGCTCATGTGTCATAGACTTTGGGAAAATTGGCGAGGAAATTTCTAGATGAACGTGGTGGTGCGGCAAAACATATTTAGGGTTTGGGTTCGAGTTCTGGTCGAAACTATTTCACTGGACTTTGTGACGTCAATGTGAAACTGGTCTCGATCGGACGTGGGGATAATGAAGCGAGGAGTCAAGACGAAGATTTGGCCGGAGTTTCATGGCCCCCGGTGGTCTGTGGTGGCAGTGTGGGTGGTTTTTGGTTGATCTGTTTCTTTCCGATGGGTTCCGTTATCCTCGATTTGGATTTGGAGGCGGTTCTACGTTTCTGTGTGGTCGGGGCACATGAGAGAGACGTCGACGACTCAGCGACGGGGTCGTAAGCGATCGCCGCAGCTCCGGCGAGTCGTGCATGTGTACAAGTTTTCAGATGTGCATTTGGGTATTGGCTGGTGATTGGAAAGAATCAAGTATGAGAGGAAGCTCGGGGAAGATGAGGATTATCTTCGAGTCGAACTCGAGTTTTATCGAGTGGGAGGGAATGTGATTTTGCATCGGGAAATTTGAGGGTGTGGCTCGGGTTCCTTGTTTAATAGTTAAGTTTAAAATGTTCATAAAGTTTTAAAGAAACAAGTATCAATATAAATTGTAAAGTGGGAAAAAATTTGAAATTTAATTCGTATTAGTGTAATATAATTTTATAGGAGGATAATTATCTAATTTCATTCTTAAGTGTTTCAATAAAAGATTTAATAAAGATAATTAAGTAAGATAATGGTTTATCCTAAATTAATAAAAATCTTGATTTATTAATGGATAATTAAACAATGTGATTAATTAGCTTGCGTAATTATAAGACGATTAATTAATGTAATTAAAGAGTATTGCTTAATGAAAATTAATGAAGAATAATTCATAAATTGATGTAATTGAAGAATCATTAATTGATGTGATAAATTAATATAAGTAATTAAAGGTTATTAATTATCTTAAGTAGTTAGAGGATAATTAATTACTGAACGTAATTAATTAAGGGTAATTAATGAATGTGATTAATTAAAGATTCTTGTTAAAAGTAATTAATTAAAAGAGTAATTAATAAATGAAATACTTAGAGCAATATTAATTAATTAATGAGAGTAATTAAAGGTTAATTATTGTGAATGGTTAAGGCTAATTAATTTATGTAATTAATTAATGGTTAATTACTTAATGTAATTAAAGGATAATTAATCAAGGATGATTAATTAAGATGGATAAATAAAGAATGATTAATTAATTGGGTTGTAATTAATTAATGTTAAGTAACCAGGATTAAGGTAACCCAAGTGATCAAAGTTGGTAATTAATTTAATTGGAGATTAATTAAATTAATTAGGGATTATATATCTAATAAATCTTGCTTACGGATGGTTAAATTATATCGGATGACTTGAATTGTTGATGTTTATGATGAGCGATTGAGATGTGCTGTGATATGAATGGGATGAACTATGATAATGTGGGTCATCTATCTGAAATTTTGAGTAGTATGATATCCTGAATATAGATTGTATTGTTTTAAGCTTAAAGAACAACATTGGATTCGAAGAGACCGGGGTCGGGTATCAGTAATACCCGAAACCACTTCGATTAGTAAACAAAATTCTTTATAAATTGGATATGTGGTATTAAACAGGATGGAATGGAATAAATTAAGTAACATGGACATTTAACCTGAGAACTGTTGTAGGTGACAAATGATTGACAATAATTAAGTAAGAACTCGTAAAAGGTACGAGTTACCCTAGTATTCACATATGTTATAACTGAGTATTTCATATTATTTGGGTTTACTCACGCCGGTTTCCAGCCTGACCCGGATGTTACTTTGTTGTAATGCTCGGGTCAGACCGAGTATTACAGATTTTTAGGTTAGGACGTTCTGGAGCTCAGCAGGCGAGCTGGATGGCAGGAACGTATGGAGTGTTTCCGTTGTGATATATTGTTGTATAGTTGGGATATGTGATATTAACTGTCCAGTATTTGTGTAATGGCTGTAACTCTAATATATTGATGTAAATTAATAGATACAGTTTTTCTTTGTATAACTGTTATTATTTGATATTATATTTTGATCCGCTGCGAATGTGAGATTCTGTGAGTTGTTTTCTGTTTCTTCTTCTACCTCTTTTCCTCTTTTCCCTAACTATCTGGAATTTTCGGGGTCGAAAATTCCGGGTCGTTACATTTGGTATCAGAGCCGAAGGTTACACGAGAACCTTGGCTCTAGTGGGTTTACTCATTAAGGATAGGATCAGTAGTACTCTAAAATGAGTTGAGTGTATATATATGAGAGCGTACTTGTTATTTTCTTATATAAAGGTTTAAAAATGGTTTTAAAAATGAATGATTCTTATACAAGCTTATATTTTGATATATAAAGAAATTGGTGGTTGGTTATTGAAATTGAATAAGATTCATAAGAATTTAAGTGGTATAAATATATCCAAATAGGATTGGATAACATGGAACTTACAAATAAAATAAACTAGAAATGGATTCAAACCAGAAAATAGAATGGTTATTGTGATGAATGTTTTATAATCATAATTATTGATAAAATAAAATGAAAAGTTTTAGGGAAGTAAACTTTTAGATGAGTATAACTTATAAATTGAAGTGGGTTTTAAATTGTGAAGTTTTGAATCCTAAGTCTAGAAACATTTGAAATTGTTTTCAAAATGTTAAAAGAAATGATATTATTCAGACTATTTTGAATGTGATCTTATTTTGAAATAAGAGATGTTTGGAAAATGTAAAGAAATTTGTTTTGAATTAAAACCAAAGGTGGTTTAAAATTTAAAATATGACTTGGTGGGCTAAGGAATAAATATGTATATATGTGAGGGTATACATAATATCAAAAATGATTTGGAATAAACTCTAAGTGTTGAGTTTTGATTTTCTCTGGAATGTGATGTAAAAACCCATAGTGAGATTAGTTTTTGAACTTATAAGTAATAAAGAATATTGTTAGAAATTTGAAATTTGAAATGGGAATTCAAATTGAGTAAAAGTTGACTGGATTAAAATGAGATTTAACTTAGGGGAAGTTAAATAAGTTTGGAACAAACAACCTGAATTGGAAATTTCAAGATGAAATTAGGATTTAACCTAGGAAAGTTAAAAGGGTATATTTTGAAAAATAAGTGATAAAATAGAATGAGATTTGGATATTTCTGTGATTAGAACTCATTTATTAGAGTAAGTAAGATAGTGAATAACTTTATAAAGAAATCAAACATGAAAATTTATTTGGCATAAATAAAGTTATATATATTTTTGATAAACTCCCCTTGTTGAATCTATAGCCAGAAGAAAAGGGTTTTTGAAAGTATTTGAAGTATAAAAAGGGAATTTATACAAGTATGAAGTGATTCATAGATTTTTCAAGGTTATATATATTTATATATATGAAGGATCTTATGAGAATGATTTTGAAGAAAAAGTTTTTGGAGCCTATGGATATTGAAAGGCTTTTGATTTTTTAGGAAAATCAATTTTGGAAATTTGGAAAGCCTAGTTTTAGAATTATCGATTTTGGGATAATCGATTTTGTGTAAAGGAGATATATATGTGATTCATACAAAGGGTATGATTTGGAAGATACTATATGTGTATAGTATAAAGTGTTTTGAGAATGGCTTTGGGGAAAAAGGCGCTCCCATGAAATGAACTTCTTACGAGTGCCATGGGGTGGTACTGCCTTGAGCTCTAAGGGGGGGTTCTAAAGTTGATTCTGTGAGGAAGTCCGGACAAACTGAAGTTCTTGAGGATTATTTGGGTAGCAAAAGTCGAGGGCGCTGATGCCTATAGAGGCATTTGGGTTATGCTGTGACGACGGTGTAACTCGATGCCGCTGCGATCTACTATGGACCATAGCGGAAATCATGTGGAGGTGAGTGTCAATGGTCTACCTTTGATTTTGTCGGGATGGCAACGTAACATCGGTAGACTGCGATCTATGGTAGAGTGGAGGGGAGAAGTTTCATTTTTTTGGCAGCGAAATTCGAGGGTGCTGATGCCTACAGTTACATGGGTTTTTGTCGTGATGGCAACGTGACCCCGAGTGTAGCTGCGATCTGTAGCGTGTTCCATGGTGTAATCGAGGGGCGCGGAGGCCTACATTTATCTATTGTTTTGCCGGGATGGCGACGCAATCATCGAGTTAACTACGACCATGGAGGGGGTGATGATTCCCAGAGCATTCTCACCAAAGATGTTTCCTCTATTTTCAAAAATGTTTTCTATATTTTCAATAAAATTATTTTCCAAGTATTTTCACTAGGTGTTGAAAACGGGTTTACCAAGTACTTATAGATTTTCAGTCCTACGCCTGATCAACGTATGATCGAATTTCTATAAGAACAAGGATGGACTGGTTGAGACATCGAGTTATAAAAAGTACTTTTATAAAGCTGTTTTGGGTAATATTATGTAGATTTTAAAGTGTTTTAAAATTTTTAAATGAAAAGGAGTTTATAGTTAAAAATGATCAAAGGAGTGATTTATCTGATTTTAAGTAGTGAATAAATTCTGGCTTCGTTCCGTCTCGGGGACGAAAAGATTCAAAGCGGGGAGGAATGTGATAACCCGAATTTTTGGGCATATGATAATTGGATAATTTACTGGTTTATTCAATTGAACAGATAATAATTTTGATAATAAAAGATATCTGGATATGTAAATTAATTTGAAAATATAATAAAAATTGAATTATAAATATCTAGATAAATATTTGATAATCTCCTAAAATAATTACTTAAAATTTGACAAATATTCTTTAAAACAAATAATAATGATGGTTTATATATATATATATATAGATATAGATATAAGTAGATTTTAAATAGAAAAATTATTATTTTCAAACAAATTAAAAATCTGTTTGTTTAATTATATATATATATATATATGTGAAGGGATTTTCAATTGAATTTGAATTTAAATTGGAAACTCAAAAGATAGATCTCTTAAAATAATAGTGGATTTAAAATATATTATATATGATTTTATTTATAATATAATTAGTTTTATATTATTTTATTTTAAAGGATTTAATTTATATAAATTAAGAAATGTATTTATTAATTAGGAAATTAAATATAAAAGCTTTTTAAACCATTTAAAACTAATTAAATCATGCATAATTACAAATGAAAGTAAAAGAATGTATCTAATAACATGTGTAAGTTAATAAACATTTGCAATGACAAATGTTAACAAATTTAACAAGTGTCACCAATTTATTTATTTATTTTTATAAAAATCATAATTAAAGCTAAAAATACATCTATACTCAACTCTCTCATTTTCTTTTCTAACTTCAGTTTCAAAACCCCAAAGAAAAATAAGCCAAAAAATTGTAACAACTAAAACCAGAAAATATACAACCAGGAGATTTACAACTATCTCAAATCTCAACCTGAATCATAAAGCAAATCAAAGCAAAATCATCTCAGATTTAAGCAAGATCATTTCAACAACTAAATCAAAGCTCCAAATCATAAAGCATTTTCCAATTTCCAGATCTACATTTAGTTCCAGAGCAAATCAAAACTATTCTCTGTTTCTTCATAAACAGGTGAGTAAACAAAACCCTTAGAAATTTAATAGGGTTGTAAGTTTTAGTGCATATGATGCATGATTGTAATAGTGAGGTTTACATAAGTATTTGGATATGAATGTATGAATATACAAATGATTGTCTATGAAATGCATGTGCATGTTTAAATATATATCTGCTCTGTTAAAATTCAGGGTCTAAATTCTTATAAAATTTATATCTTCCCAAACATTCGAATTTCGGCTATGATTTTTAAATAAAGTATGATTATATCAGAGTAATGTAAATCCTAAAAATAGTTTTAGGTGTTTTAACTTAGTAATTAGTTATAGAATATGAAATAACAGTAGAAATCGAATATAAATCAAAAATCAATATTTATAATTATATAATTTGATTCCATAAACAGATTAGTGTTGTGAAATGATGATTTTTGATATAAACTTCATGATTTTTAATATTGAATTTGTTTATAATTTTGGAATTAGTCGATTTTGGAAATATCGTCGATTGCCGACGATCGGCATGATGTAGTTGGTCGAGTCTTGGCATGGAGATGGCTCGTGTGTCATAGACTTTGGGAAAATTGGCGAGAAAATTTCTAGATGAACGTGGTGGTGCGGCGAGACATGTTTAGGGTTTGGGTTCGAGTTCTGGTCGAAACTGTTTCACTTGAATTTGTGACGTCAATGAGAAACTGGTCTCGATCGGACATGGGGATGACAAAACGAGGAGTCGAGACGAAGATTTGGCCGGAGTTTCATGGCCACCGGTGGTCTGTGGTGGCAGTGCGGGTGGTTTTTGGTTGATCTGTTTCTTTCCAATGGGTTCCGTTATCCTCGATTTCGATTTGGAGGCGGTTCTACGTTTCTGGGTGGTCGGGGCACATGAGAGAGACGTCGATGACTCGGCGACGGGGTCGTAAGTGATCGTCGCAGCTCCGGCGATTCGTGCACATGTACAAGTTTTCAGCTGTGCATTTGGGTATTGGCTTGTGATTGGAAAGAATCAAGTACGAGAGGATGCTCAGGGAAGATGAGGATTATCTTCGAGTCAAACTCGAGTTCTATCGAGTGGGAGGGAATGTGAGTTTGCATCGGGAAATTTGAGGGTGTGGCTCGGGTTCCTTATTTAATAGTTTAGTTTAAAATGTTCATAAAGTTTTAAAGAAACAAGTATCAATATAAATTGTAAAGTGGGAAAAAATTTGAAATTTAATTCGTATTAGTGTAATATAATTTTATAGGAGGATAATTATCTAATTTCATTCTTAAGTGTTTCAATAAAAGATTTAATAAAGATAATTAAGTAAGATAATGGTTTATCCTAAATTAATAAAAATCTTGATTTATTAATGGATAATTAAACAATGTGATTAATTAGCTTGCGTAATTATAAGACGATTAATTAATGTAATTAAAGAGTATTGCTTAATGAAAATTAATGAAGAATAATTCATAAATTGATGTAATTGAAGAATCATTCATTGATGTGATAAATTAATATAAGTAATTAAAGGTTATTAATTATCTTAAGTAATTAGAGGATAATTAATTACTGAACGTAATTAATTAAGGGTAATTAATGAATGTGATTAATTAAAGATTCTTGTTAAAAGTAATTAATTAAAAGAGTAATTAATAAATGAAGTAATTAGAGGAATATTAATTAATTAATGAGAGTAATTAAAGGTTAATTATTATGAATGGTTAAGGCTAATTAATTTATGTAATTAATTAAAGGTTAATTACTTAATGTAATTAAAGGATAATTAATCAAGGATGATTAATTAAGATGGATAAATAAAGAATGATTAATTAATTGGGTTGTAATTAATTAATGTTAAGTAACCAGGATTAAGGTAACCCAAGTGATCAAAGTTGGTAATTAATTTAATTGGAGATTAATTAAATTAATTAGGAATTATATATCTAATAAATCTTTCTCATGGATGGTTAAATGATATCGGATGACTTGAATTGTTGATGTTTATGATGGGCGATTGAGATGTGATGTGATATGAATGGGATGAACTATGATAATGTGGGTCATCTATCTGAAATAAATTGTGGAGTAGTATGATATCCTGAATATAGATTGTATTGTTTTAAACTTAAAGAACAACATTGGATTCGAAGAGACCGGGGTCGGGTATCAGTAATACTCAAAACCACTTCGATTAGTAAAAAAAATTCTTTATAAATTAGATATGTGGTATTAAACAGGCTGGAATGGAATAAATTAAGTAACATGGACATTTAACCTGAGAACTGTTGTGGGTGACAAATGATTGACTATAATTAAGTAAGAACTCGTAAAAGGTACGAGTTACCCTAGTATTCACATATGCTAAAACTGAGTATTTCATATTATTTGGGTTTACTCACGCCGGTTTCTAGCCTGACCCTGGTGTAACTTTGTTGTAATACTCGGGTCAGACCGAGTATTACAGATTTTCAGGTTAGGACGTTCTAGAGCTCAGGAGGCGAGCTGGATGGCAGGAACGTATGGAGTGTTTCCATTGTGATATATTGTTGTATAGCTGGGATATGTGATTTTAACTGTCCAGTATTTGTGTAATGGCTCTAACTTTGATATATTGATGTAAATTAATATATATAGTTTTTCTTTGTATAACTGTTATTATTTGATATTATATTTTGATCCGCTGCGAATGTGAGATTCTATGACTTGTTTTCTGTTTCTTCTTCTACTTCTTTTTTTCTTTTCCCTAACTATCCGGAATTTTCGGGGTCGAAAATTCCGGTTCGTTACGGATTTATTTCATCACTTGGTTGCTAAGTTGATTGCCTAGAATATCAACGTTGCCTCGCCATGCTCTCCACTTCTCACAATTTATTCGATGACTAAAATATTATTCTAAATTATTTCAACTTAAATGTTTTTGAAATTTTCAAACTAATAATTTTTCATGTCAAAATGCCTCTTTCGATGTTTAGTAACTCTTGTTGATAACATGGCATCCCACATCTTGATCAGAATCCTTAAAATATTTCTAGAGAAATCAACACAACAAAAAATCATAAGTTTTCCTTAATTATATTTCTATTTTTATTATTAGCATTCATGCATCCAATTTAAATAAATACAACCAAGCAATCAATTCCTAACAACCATTCAATCAAAACTAAATAATCACTTATAGTGAAACAATTATATTTCTAAATTCCGCTACATAACTCTGGTCATTTATAGGATTATTTAAATTTTAAACTCATTTATTCAAATTTTCCATATTAATTCACTCTAATTTATCTCTTGTAAAATTAATTTCCCAATAATACAAAAGTAAATTTCCAAACTCTAAATGATTTTAACATGTTACTTTCCAAAATTTAATATCACAAATTCCAAACTAAACTAATTAAATTCTAAATTAAAATACGTCCCAGTTGATTATCTCGATAATCCATTTATATTCCTACCCCTAACTAGATAATTAATATAACTACCTACCACACACCCCAAGAGATAGGACCCTATATCTTACTAGGTCTATATCTATGATATTACATGCTATAATGTATTGACTTAGCACTGGTACCAAACTGTAACAACCCCACTACTATGCCCATATTATTAAAGAATATTATAAATAATGTTGTCTAATAATATAAAGAATATGGCTTATTAAGGGAGACCAACTTTGAATATATCTTTATATAAACACTGACACGCCATAAATACAGTTTTTATTAATCTCGGGAATATAATTTAATGTGCACATTCTTAGTTCAAAGTAATAATCGCAACAGTTTCTCAAAATCAGAAAAGTATACCATATAAATAATAGTCTGGATCACAACGGAATAATAAATATCATATACATATAAAAACTGAGAATCTACAAAATATAACACTAGACTCACATAATATACATCCGATACAAATCTCTAACAAATCTCTAAACTCAAATATATATCTCATAACAAAGCACAAATCCTAAATGAGATAAATTAAAATTCAAAAATGTTTATCTCCTTACTACCACAACTATCTGAAGGTCAACCTGTCTAGTAACTTGAAAAGTCCCGGCTGACCCGAGCATTAAAATAGCACCTAAGTCAAATTATCTTTAAATATCCAAAACATGAGAAAAGGATATATCACAAGAATAAATGACATATAGGTAAATCCAAATGTCCAATATATAACAAGTGAAGGAATTAATTTAACTCAAAATTTATCTCAGGGCATAGAGTTATATATTTAGGTCACAAACATAGATTAGTTACAAAACACAAAATCATTGAATAAATTACAATATTCTTAACGCAAAGAAAATAATTTCGATAGCAAACAAATAACTATGGTGTCACTCGTCCCAACCTAATACTAAAGATCGGGAACATATAATCTCGACACGATCACAAGGATCGGGAACACGAAATCTCTATTGATCAAGACAATCGTGGCAATCATGACTCGAAAACTCTAGATTATTAAATTATATATATATATATGCACATATTGTAAAGAAATCCATAAGTATACCTCTTAAGGATTTATTGGTCCCACCGAACACCAAAAGATAGTAAACTCTAAATTGCCAAATACTATCACTTTTAGTACTCATAAGAACTTAACCAAAAGTTCCATACCACCTAGTGAAATTCAAGTATTTACTAGAAGCTAGTAAATCTCACTCGTTATGGATACCATTGGAAAACCTGAACTATATTATGTCTTTGTGATTGTTATTGTAAACTCGGTTTGATCCTAAGTCTTGAGTGATTGATCTTGGGTGATTTTTGAGTGCATGCATCCATATAAACAACTATAATTGTCAGCTAATTTAGATCAAAAGGAGAGGGTTTTACAATATAAAAGTTGAACAATACGAAATATGAACATTACAAAATTAGGAACAACACAACCATAGATTCATCCAATTCAACCAGACAGTGAATATACTTTAGTTAGAGATAGTACTATGAGGTAAACTCACCACTTTTCCTTAATCCAGTAGTAATTAGAACACTGCAATTCCAAATTTTCTTAAGAACAAACCCAAGAAATCACCTTAGCCCAAAACAAAAAACAACCATAAGTAATCACTATAAAAACTGAAATCAAACCATCGAAGAGGTAAAATATGTTCCAAAATTACCTTAATTTTTCTTGGAATTTCTAGAAATTTACTTCGATTTTAATTTGCTGATTTCCTTCTAGGTTTACGAGAGATAGAGCTTGGTTTTCTTTTTGGTTTTCATCTTACTGACCTAGAGAGTGAATGTATTGAATATTACTAAGGAGAACTTCTTACCTTAGTATCTTATTTGGGCTTTAGAGTTAAATTACCCAATATAACCCAATCAACCATTCTCATTTATTTATTTTCCACTAGAGTTTCCTGAACTAAATATGTTAAGTGTTTGAAACTATACCATAGCCCAGCATAGATAATATGCAATTCCTTTTTGTTTATTTGCTTTTACAACCAAATTATTATACTAAAATCTACAAATAAACATTCTCTTTTATTTAAAAATAAAAGATTCAAATCAATCAAATATTCTAATTTCTTTAATATTATTTAAACTTAAAATTGAAATTACAAAAGAAATTATTCACATTTAGTAAATACAAAAATCCCTATTTCTCAATTGTTCTATAAATTTAGATTATACCATAATTAAATAAAATCTCAATAATATTTTCAAAGTGATTTCAATACTTTGGAAATACTTACGCTTCCAAATTTCACAATGATTTAGAATCGATCATTTTAAAACATATTAACTTTCACAAAAGAATACAAATTCCAAACTAATGATTTTAAATTTTCCAATTTAAATCATTATTTATTTTATTTTACTTACTTAGAAATCGAGGGTGTTACCGTAATCCAAATTCACCCTTAATTACTAGTGTTTACTAAGTTTAAAAATGATCTTTTAAATATTAGTCAACTACGCTATAAAGGCTTTAAAATTAATTTTGAAAAAGATAGTTGCAAATTTTTTGGCCAAAATGAAAGGTTAATATTTTATATAAGAAAATGTGATATTTATATCTGAAATACAAAAGTTAATAATGACACTAGCATGTGTCTTATAGCAAGCACAAATAATCTATGGCTTTGGCACAAACATTTTTGTCATAATGACTTTATATTGAATAAATTATCAAAACATTAGACTGTAAGATGTTTGCCTAAAATAAATTTTTAAGTAAATAATTTATGTAATGGTTGTCAAAAAAATAAACAAAGCAAATCTTCTTTTAAATATATAAATGAAATTTCGACTAATCACTTTAAAATTACATGATATCTGGACTTCCAAACTATTATTTTTGTACAGCTTCCAAATTAATGATTTTGTAATTTTTGATGATTTTATTTTATTTTACAATAATTATAATAAAATTAATACATAAACTAAAAACAATCAACTAATGAAGTTAGTAGCAGTACTAACAAAGTTTTTATGATTATAATATTAAATTTTGTAAAACAGAGCATAATGTTAGCTTGAAAATTGAAATAATAAGAAGAATAAGTTATGTTTAATAAATTTTAAAACATAATGATTAATGTATAACATAATATATAATTTTTGTCATTTAATTTTGAATCTAAAACAAAATAGTAAAAGGAGAACTAGAATATATTTCTATATATTCAAAAAGCATAAAATTTGAAAAAATTATGCCACCATTGTACTAGTGCATGTACATCAGTCCAGCTGTGAAGCAAAATTTTGCTAAAATCGAACCTCCTTTTAACTTCTCTCTTTCACTCCTAACTTTTTTATTTTAGCTTTAATGACTACAAACTCTAGCCCTATTTTTTTAGCCTCTAAAACTTAAAAATCCATCAATTTTTAAACTTAAATTCAAATCTTTGCAACATGGGAAGAGGAAAAAGGATCATCTCGTCAACATCTTTAGGTTCAATCAGTAAAGTTCTCACCTTTGAAGTTAGTGCTTGGCTGAAAAACAAGAATGAAAACATTAAAAATTCAAGGTCTTAATGGTGAATAAGTCTCTCAATGGTCATCCGATAAACTTGAATACTCTATCTTTGTACGATGTCCAAAATTTATTCACTCCTGCTTAATTAGTAAACATTATAAGTAAGAATGGCTTTGAAATCGACAGCTACCCTAGGTGTATAGCTCTCTTTTGTGCTAATCTTGAAGTTGGTCATGGCGATAATGGACTAGTTTTGTCTAATAATGTTAAAGATGTTGACATTACTTTTAATAAACAAGAATTAGGAGGAATTTTAGGAATCTTGTCCAATGGTTTGACGCTAGATGATCTAATTATGGATAATGAGTCTATTTTGCATCAAATGTTGACATATGTAATTCTAATTGGACAGCCTCAAATTCAACTCATCAAGCTCGTATAGTAACTAGAATTTTGCAATATAGTTTAATTCCAAAAACGAGAAGCTTTGACAAGATATATCCATTGGTTAGCAAAGCCACGTATCATCATTGGAAATATTAAGTAAATTGGGGAAATGCAATTATGAATAACTTGATTAAGAATCATTTGAGTTAAATAAAAAGATATAATCCATACGAAAACTTGATTAATGTGCTTCTTCATCTCTTCGATGTAGCATTAGATAACGAAATTCCATTTAGGCGTCGTTCTTATACTATTTTTGATGATAAATTACCAAAGACAATGAAGATATCTGCTATACCAGAGTAGAGACTCTTGTATGCTAGCCATGGAGAAAGATTTATCTAGATCATCCTCTCAACATCCTACTTCCCCACCGCATGCCTCACCATCTCCAGAGGAGCGTATTCTTTCGATGCTCGGCAGATAGGAAGAGATGATTCGAGAAATTAGAGGACAGATAGAGTTGGATATTCTTTGTTCTCTTCTCACTTGTATATGTGGCTTTGTCCACACCAGGAAGATTAGAGTTGGAACAAGTAGTGAGGGTAATTCTCTTCAGCTCCCGGTACTTTCTCAACCTTTAGTTCATGACTTTCAGATAGGAGCATAGGATACTAGAGCCGTAGGACCTTCACTTCAGTAGCTTGGACCTACCAGGATATGTTCCAAAGGGAGAGGACCTCAACCACATGCTTCAGGTTCTCCGTTACGTCCTCTATTACTAGGAAAAGAGCATACAAGGTTCATAGAGTCTAATGATACAATCACTCCAGGATATCATTACTGGCCCAGTCTCCGACTATTCATGTTTGGTATCTTCTTATGAACTTCTAGCCTATTTTTCATTCAGTATTTGCATTAGCTCATGTTATTTGACATCTAGTGTTGCATTATTTTTGTTCTATGGTAATCATAATTATGTTTAGTTCTGATTTTTATTCGATAAGCATCTTGTGACACCATGATCATTCTATGTTGCTCGTTTTGTTTGTGTTGTGATGATCATTCTGTTTATTATGTATATTCACTCTATGTTTTTCGATGTAATGTCCTTCCTATGCACTGTATCATCGTATATTTTTCTCCTTTTTGAGATGACAAACGGAGGGAAATATTTAAAAATATGCATACATTTAGGGAGAGTTCCAGAGTTACAAAGTTCTAAAATATGTTGGGAACATATTTAGGGAGAAATATTATATTTGTATAAGCATCATTGTAACATCTTTTGCATGAATGCATATATGAGTTGTCATCATCAAGGACTAGGAGAATATTAAAGCAAGATTTTCCAAGTTTTTATGATGATAACTCCATACTATAGTCTAGGAAGGAAAGTCAAAGCAATGCCATCGCGAAGCTTTGAAGAAATAGAAGAATGCATGCTTCAGCTTTAGAGAATCGTTAAAATGAAGAAAACTCAAAAACAATATATATGTCAGTGGTTTTGTCTTAGAAATATATTGTTAGAACTCACAAGAATCACATACTTCCATCCAAAGCCTAAAGGATCTAAAATATATTTTTAAAGGTTTTTTTAATGATGTTTAATGCCTTTTTAAGCATTAGAAAAAATAAGTACACTAGTGGACCGATGGTAGGCCATCAGTGCATGGATCTAGTTCATATTCCTTTAATGTGAATTGCCATTTCTTTTCAAATCGACTGAACGTGTTCTTCATCTTCCTCTCGACGTTGCTTTCCCTAAAGGAAAACAATCGTATCTCCTCTTCAAACATTTTCAATTTTATTAATAACTTGGTTTTCAAGAGGATGAAATGCCTTACGTACTTTAAAATTCTCTAATTTATTTTTTGAAACCTTAGTTTTCCTATTGCTTTTAATTCAGTAGCAATTCAACTATTATCATCAATATTCTGATGTTTAATCTCCTAAACTCCTACACATTCATCTACAAATGGGTTCTTATGAGTTATAGGTGCTTTACTACATTGGACATATCAGTGTATCCAAAAACATATACTACCAAATTCCATTTGTACAGATTTAGTGAAAAGACCTCTTCACCAGCTCTGGCAGTTGTATAGACCCATTCCTTCGAATAAAGCAATGGTGTTTAGTGAGTAACAAGCTAGAATAGATAATTTAGTATTGAATGTAGGACAACGGTTCGAATTAGTATAAAAATGCCGGTATGCATGTTCATTACTTTATTATATTTTATCTATAGTTAGCTTAGAATTATTTATACACTTATATCCATAGCTCAGCCATATATACACAATTCACTACATTTTTAGTTATTTGCATAGTACAACACTAAAGTCCTTGGAGCAATCGGATTACAGTTATCGATTAATCAATTTTGCTTGGCTAAAGGCATTGACTACCAATTAAAGTAATGTTAACCTTCTATTCATCGGAGACGAGCCCTTTCTCAAATTGTGTTTCACTTCAATTGGTTCGATTTATACATAATTATGGCATTGGTACGATTGTTGTCATGTGATTGACCATAATCGAAGTATAGTTTAGGCACATAAGAGTCATGATATTCGCTAGTTAAAAGGCTATTGCACACCGTCACATGAGATCTTCTATTTGATTTCTAACCTATAAAAGAACCTCTTTAAGTCATTCTGTAATTATTCCAAACAACTACACATATGTAACCTCTTTGTTCCCTTAATGATCCTAAGTAATTTATCGTTCATCATATGGAAAGCGTTATGTACACTTATCTCGCTGGATATATCAATATCCCATTTTCGATAAATCTTCACAAATATCATTTTGAGGACAATTATTTATTTTATTCAATTCAATAATCATGGTTAGGAATACAATCTTATATACAATCGATTAAACACTTTTCCTACAGATTTTATACTTCTATATATTTGTTGTATTTAAAGCATTATTTATATCCCAATACAACAGTATATACAACAAATAACAAAACCAAAAAATTATTTTATTTAGAACAAGATTTGACATCGGAGTTAAGTTATATAGTCAATTATGTAATCACCCCTAAGACAACCCTTAACACTACCAGTTACTTGCATATGCCAATCATCGCAAGTTATGATTGTTACGTATTCTACTTGTTGAGCGATTGTACCGGGTTTGTTGATACATAGCCCTAGGATGATTTTGTTTGTGTTTGGGTACATTTGTCCAAATTTTTTACCTATAATTGATACGCGTTCCTGCAACGTGTCAGTTATTCACATAAGGATCCAATTTAGTTAAGTAACGAAGTTTGGGCTTCAAACGGTAAATTCACTCTGATAGCGCATGTATATAGGGATGCTACATGTATATTTTGAGTATCCATACAAATGATATAGATGTCAGTATAATGAAATCTAATGCTGTATAATCTATCTCAATATAGGAAATAAAAATATGTGTTATGGGGTACCAACGTTCCACTATAGCAAAAATGCACCAATTATTTGAATTTTAAAAATTTATATCCATAAATTAAAATTAATAAAATATTTTCACAATAGGATCTATGATTTGCGGCATACATTTTTCCTTCTTCAGAATTTTATCATAATAATATGTTCTCACGACATCTCATCCTACTTACTTATGGATCCATGGTTTTTCTTTTCAAATTTCCTATCATAAAAAACATGATTCTATAGAAGGTAGTCTTCTTTGTTCTAAAACAATAATGGATTAGTACTACAATATTCATTTAAGCACACATCATTAATTGAAATTTTAATAGTATAGACTAATAGCCTAAAGTGTAAACTAAAAATGGATCGTGAGTTCTTTTATAGTTATGAAGGTGGGATGCTTCCCTTATTCGAAGCATGATGATCAACTTAAAATGGAATGATGGTGCATGCATTTCATAGTCACATTCATATACATCAAAGGCACATTTTTTTACGTAAGGTTTTTGTCTTGAAAGTTGGTATTTGGTTGCCCTTTCATATGCTTTTTCATTAATAAAGTTAAAACTTTCAATTTTGAAGAAAAATTAAAACTTAGAGATTGTTTATTTGAGTGGAAGATTTATGGTGAAAATTTGAAGTTTTGTAGAAGCAATTTATATTTAAATTTTAGACAGCCATATTAGATTAGAATTCTGAATTATGCAATGATCAATGTTCGGTCCGTAGTTTCTATTTGAAGTTTTAAAAGATCATTGTAGGAAATTTGGTTCATCCCCCCTCTGATGTTTAGTTTGTTAAAATCAATGCCTACGTAGCATGTTTTCAGCCTATCTATTATATTATATTTATTCTATTGTATATATTATACTATACATCTTATTAGTGGATTGCTCTCAACATTTTTTTAATTTTCTTGTAATTTTATAATTAAAATACTCCACTCTCCTTGATTCATTCAATTCTTAGGCATCATTCATTAGATGAGCACTACACCTAAGTTTGAATCTCGCTAACCACAATTTCTCTAATATATTTCAAAATAATTATACTTTCATTGGTTACCTCTATCTAAAACAAGATGAAATTTAGAATCCCACTATCCTCTTTTTATCTAATACATTTCAGAACAATGAAATTGTTAGGCATGTTTTTGCCCACAAAGACAGCACTAGATGGAGGCTATTAAGGAGCAAGAATTGAAAGACAAGAACCAACCATCTTTTCCCACGCTTGATATCCCCAAGGTGCCAAGTAGAATTCTAAGGTCTATATCCAAGGGTACTGACCAAGATTCTTGGGTCGTTACCCTATAGTACCGGCCAAGATTCTAGGTCCAATGCTTAGCGCATCCAGCCACATTCCTTTGTGGAGCCTGAACCGAGGGATTGTGAGAGCTGGTCTAGCCAAACTTTTTACCAACCAACCAGAGAGATGTCGAGCCAAGATAAACCAAAGGAACTTAGACTACTACTTGTCCACATCCATCCAAACCAAGCCAACACCTCTCAAACAAAACCCCCAACTGAGACCAACAGTGCAAATAAGGATAAATGTTCCATATAACCAAGATATACAAGGAAACATCATAAATTACCACATTAAACGTACCTCAAATCTACCCCTATAAATGCAAGACATTTAGCATCATAAATTTGACATGTTTTTAGATCACAACGCTCCAAGCAACGAGATTAACCGCACAGAGCCTCCTGGTCATCATATATTCTTATAAATCATTGTACAACTTGGCATTACTTGTAAATTAGAAATATAAATTAAAGGAATAGAAAAAAACAGTGGATGTAGGCCCATTATGGCTGAACCACTATAAATTCTGGTGTTCTTTACCCTTTTGTACTTTCCTTTTCATTTACTCTATTCTAAAAAATTTATTGCGGGTGTTTGCCCATTTTTTATGCAAACATTTTTGGTGCTTTCACGAAGAGCTAGAAGGTTTCTCAACATGCTTCCTAAGTCCAAGAGCAAGAATGGCGGTGCCAGTAGGAATGCCAATCCATTTATGGACAATCAGGACAACGGTCACCCAGCACACCAGGACCAAATGTTATCACTAAGGTTGATCTTGACAGAGTTGTGGCGGACCTTGATACTCGCTTCGCTACCCAACAACACACCATTGTGGATCAAACCATGACACGCTTGGAGCAGGTGCGGCCAGCCATGTACAATGTTGAGACTGGAGGAAGATCCCTTTCCTATGGATGTAGGAGAAGAAGAAGATCACAATTCGATGGTGGATCAGACCAAGAGAATCGGGGAGCTGGGTATGCAAACATCGTAGATATAGGAAGGCTTGGAGATCAGCCCTACATCACACCCGGGAATGGCCCAACGTCGAACCAAACAGGGGAGGCAATAGACCAGAAGTAGCTATAGCTGAACCTCTCCTACCTAGGCAGCGCTCCCCACTTCTACCAAAAGCAATAACTGATGGAATCTGAGCTTATCACCGTGAGCGATTCTGAAGTGGAGGAAAACTCAAGGTCACATGGCCAGTCACTATAAAAGGAGTAGCAGAAGGCCTTCTCCTCAACAGGGGAAGCCAACTCGACTCCATTCGTCCCCTGAACGGGAAGTTGATCACCCAAAGCGACTTCTAAGTGAATGCGTTCACCGCGAACAAATGGAATATGGAATTAGGGCTAGGATTGGCAGCCCATTCTCTATTGAAAATGTAACCGCTCAAAACCCCATAAGTTTTAAGATGCACACTATGGATCCTTATCGAGCTTGACCTACCCTATAGTACATCTAAAACGATACACAAAACATGTGCTGATGAGCAAGGAAATAGAGAAAGTTAAATGCAAATGCTTTCCCCATTTCCTGATGGATCTAGCAACCATGTGCTTCTATCTCCTTCCCAATGGTATAATCCACTCATGGGAAATATTGGAGAGAGATTCATGTGCCAGTTTCAAGTTCATGTAGAGCAGCCCAAGCACCCGTACTCCTTGTTAGATGTTAAGCAAAGTGAGGATATTACTCTGTGGCAATACTTAACCCACTTCAATGCTACCTACCCCAGAGTTCAAAATGTTGATAAGCACCTTACTGCTATGGTGTATTGTGGTGTTCATCCAAACACAAAGTTGCTTGGCGGTCAACCAAGGAAAAGTTTGCTAAATTGCAAGACTTCTTCTATGAAGCCTTGAAATACATCCAACTTAGGGAATCTGTAGCAGGAAGGCAGACTGGAACAACTACAAGCCATTAGAAACTTCCAATAGTGTAAAGCAATGATTAAGAATGATGAAGAAGATCCCTTGGAGGAAACACAAAACAATAATCTTTGTTGCTCTAACGGAAGGAGGAACGATTAGAAGAGGTTCAAACCTGGCTACAAGTTTGAGACCCATATAGATTTGAACGATATCATTGAAAACATCTATTTGGCCACTTTAGCCGAGCTCAAATATAACAAGCTAGCCCTAAGGAAGGAAATCAAGGTTAAGAAGAACATAGGGAAATGGTGTAGGTTTCATAAGTCTCACGGTCACAACAATGATGAGTGTCGCCATTTACAAGATATGCTTGAGGAGCATATCTGAAGATGAAAACTAGAACATACATTAAAAGTCTAGAGGTACGCCCTATTCTCGAGGACCAGCCATGAAGGAAGCCTTCATCATGGAATGAAGGTGAAGGGCCAAGTGCCAACCACGAGAAATATAGGACACAGGTTATCAATATCATAACAAGTGGACCCCATATGGTAGATCGAAGTTGGAGGGGAGATGAAAAATTATGCAAAATCTTTGAAGAACGGAGATGCTTATGTATGCTCAATAGGTGAGGAGCAAAGAGCTTAGACTCCACGTCAGGAGAAGAAGGTGATAGCCTTTGATGATAATGACTTGTGAGGAAAGCAATAACCGCATACATACCCGATGATGATTATGGTCATGCTTGGCCCAACAAAATACACATGACTCTGATAGACAATGGGAGTTCCATAAACATCCTTTTCAAAGATGCATTCAACAAGATGGGCTTATCCATAGAGGATGTCTCGTTTTGCCACCAGCGGTTGCATGGTATCATAGGAGAGGGCACTATGCTTCTGGGAATAGTGGATTTATTTGTCGAGACAAGAACCCGTCCCTAATCAACCACACGAAAGCAAACATTCACAATGGTCGATGGATTCTCAACTTACAATGCTTTCTTGGGACGTCCAACTCTATCTGATTTTCAAGCGATGTGGCCTCTTGGTTGTTGACAATGAAATTCGCAACCCCCAATGGAATAGGAGCGGTGGAAGGAAACAAGGACATGGCTAGAGAATGTTACGTTACAGAGCTTAAGGAGAACATGCGTGTTAACGCTAAAATTGAACGCTAACACCCGGTGTGTGTAATAGAGTTGTGAAAGCACCACCCGTTGGTACGGAACAAAATACACGCTGAAAATAGTAGAAAACGGTAAAGGAACAACAGATTTATAGTGGTTCAGCCCGTAATTGAGCCTACGTCCACTTTATAGTCTTTTATTGATGATTCTGATTACAAGATGATACAATATTCTTCAAAATACAATTCAATTTGATCACAAAAACACTCTCGACTACTAGCTCAAACTTCGATGATGAAACTTGATGAATCCATGTCGGATGTATGAAATTCCTCCCGAAGCTTGTTGTAGTGTCTTGAATGTTTGGAGATCTTCAAATGTTGAGTGAGTTGAGAATTCGGCAGAGTAACGACGCTTCAGAAAATGGTTGGCCAAAAGTCCTCTTCATGTTGAAGGTAGTGGGGTATTTATAGGAGTGATTCTGGACAGAAATATTGCCCCAAGTCTTAGGTCGCGTACGACCTAAGTTAGGTCATAGGTCGCGAGCGACCTAAGATAGGTCGTGGTCATCTCACAACTTAGGAGGCTGGGCTGATGGAGTTGCACTTGGATTCATCTGAAGTGGTAAGTCGTAGGCGACCTAAGATAGGTCGTGCCTTTCTTTTCTTTTAGCTCGTGGAGTCTTTAGGTCGTTAGCTCGTGAAGTCTGCTTCAGGAGTTAGGTCGTAAACAACTTTAGGTCGGTAGCTCGTAGAGTCTGCTAAGTCGTAAAGCTCTAAGGTTGCGACATTCCTTAGGTCGTCAAATCCCTTAGGTCGCTAACTTCCTTAGGTCGTTAAGTCCCTTAGGTCGCTAACTTCCTTAGGTCGTTAAGTCCCTTAGGTCGCTAACTTCCTTAGGTCGTTAAGTCTGGAGCCACTAGATCGTGAAGCCTGCTAGGTCGTTAGGTCGTTCTGCTCCTTAAGTCGTTAAGTTCCTTAGGTCGTAGAGTCTTGAGTCGCAGAGTTTTAGGTCGGCACAAAAATATGAGTTAACATTTTCCCCTCGAAGTGCAGGCCTATGCCATAGGTCGTGTGCTTCGACTTAACTTTGCTAGGTCGTGAACGACCTAAAACTTGTGCTAACTCGTACGCCTGTTCGCCTTCCTCTCTCAGCCCCATATAAATTAGTTAGGTCGCTCCTTCCTCCCCACCTTACTGTTCTGAACTTTCATTGCCATTGACGAATTCTCAATCTTTCGAAGGCGAATTCAATTCAGCTAATCACCGATCCATTCCTACCAGCATATTACGTAAGTGGATCCAATCTCTACTCCTCCATTATCGCCGCTCGATCGTGAATCCATGTTTTCCGACCCAAGTATAATTTCATGCGTCATGCTTCATTTTTGAATGGTTATTTCGATCGATTTTTTATCGTCGTTTGATACGTTGTGGTGATTCATGAACGCATGGTGACTTTCACAATGGATCGGAGGGGTTTGTAATCGACTTGCTGGGCGATTTGGTGGTATGTGGAGATCGAAATGAAGAGGACGACAAATTCTTTTGTAATGGCGGTATTAGGTTATCGGGTGCAGTAAGGTGTTGCGTGGAGAGGAAGTCAGCGACCTACCAGATCTGGACGACTTAGAAGTTAGGTCGTGCTGGGATTCTTGGCGACCTAAGCCATGCGATCTAAGAATATCTACAACTTAAACCAAACCGAACAACCTTTTGTTGCGACCTAAAGAGTTTCCGACCTATGCCAAGTCGTGTGTGACCTAGGACTTAGAGAAAATTGCATCGCCTTGATTCATTCAGTTGCATTGTGCGACCTAAAGAGTTTCCGACCTATGCCAAGTCATGTGCAACCTAGGACTTAGAGAAAATTGCATCGCCTTGATTCATTCAGTTGCATTGTGCGACCTAAAGATGCCTCGACCTATGATAGGTCGCTGAACGACCTAGAACTTGAACCAACTCTGCACAGCCCTGAACGCTTTAATTTGCACAGCACGACTTAAAAATGCTTCGACTTATGCTAGGTCGTGAGCGACCTAACACTTGGAAATTTGAGCAGAACTTGACTGAATTTTTGAATTTGAACTGTGTTGCATTTATTCTCAGAATGTCTTGACTTTAATGCTAATAACCTGTTTAAATACAATATTTGCAGAAAAAACGGGACAAATATACTGCCATTGACTGACCACATCGCATGACAGGTTAGTTGACAAAGAACAATTAACTTACATGAATTTTGTGAATGAAATGCTGTGAAACGATAAATTCAAATGAAGTATTAAAGCAAAGCTGAAATAATCAACCTAAGCTGATTTGTTTGCATCAACACAACATTGTATTTGAACTTAAAATGACAAGCCTCGAAACTTTATAATCGACAAATGTCAACTATCTCAATTTCAGTTATACTTGCTTGTTGTTGTTTTAGTTTTGCACAACACTTCACACTTTAGGAAACGTGCACCTTCATATTTAAATATCCAGTTGATTGTGTAGAATGACATCTCAACAAGAAGATTCAGGACCAGCCGGAGAAACTTTCTCGATTGCTAATCCACTGATTGATCCTCCGGAAAGAACTCCGACCACCCTGAGCCTCAAAGTTTTTAGACAACTGTGTGCCCAGTTCGGTATCGCCGAATCAGATGCTATATTCCCGGGAGCAAACGACACAGCTGACAGGCCACCTCTCGGTTTTGTCGCAGTGAACCGCCAGATGTGTTTAAGCGGAGCTATTCCACCTTTCAACGAATTTCTCCGAGAACTTTTCCTTCGATTAGCTATCTCGCCTTTCCAACTACACCCCAACGGTTACGCCGATCTGATGGGGTTGTGTGTTCTGTTTAGGAGGACACTCGACCGTCTCCCGAGCTTCGATGAAATTTGTTATTTATGCACTTTTTCAAAGAACAAAGATCATCCGTCAATCGTGCTTGTAAGAGGTGCCAGAAATCGGAGATTGATTTTGGACTTGCCCGATAGTGCTCATGGGTTTCTAAGTCAATTCTTCTTTGTCTGATGTCCACCGGGATTCTACGCCGTTTGGAGAGTCGGGAGTAAGATTGCCTTTTTCCGTTCATCTCATGAGCTTTTCGAAATCCGAATTATCAAATGCTTAACTTCATTCTTTTTCTTTTTCCACCACTTCCTCCCCCGCTCAGAAATCCCAGCCTCAAGTCAATCCATGAAACTTTAAATGCTGTGGCGGCGGAAGAAAGAAGCGCCAAATTTTTGTTGAAAGATGAATTTTTGCACCAGTATGGACTTTTACACTCTTCCCGATCTACCCAGCCTTATGAAGTCCCTAATTCTCCAGTAAAAACATCGGATGCCCCAGTTCCTGCTGAAGAACTTACACCGAAAGAACCTACCATTGAGACTTCATTGGTAAAGTGTTCTACTCCTACCGACATTGTGGGGTCGTCCAGCAAGTTAACACTTTCTCCCGTTATTGAAGAAGAAGAAACTTCTCAACATTTCGAGAAAGTTGATGATAAAGGAGTCGAGAGAGAAAGCCCCACAAAACACGATGGTGACGATACCTTTGAGGGGTTGAGTGATCTGATGATTACTTCACAGGAGCTTTTCAAAGATGATATAACTAAAGCTACATCTCCTGCAACCGAAGCGACATCTACTTTGCAGCAAACTTTGTCGGCTCAAAAATCAACTCCCGCTTCTCAATCTGTTATCACTTCCCGACCAAAGAGTGCTTTGTAGTTCGACGCGCGTAGTTCGCACATCACACACACTTAGGATGCTTAGCACTTATACGCACTTAGCTTCTTCAATTTGAAGATTTCTAAGACTTGTCTTTTCTTCAATTTCAGGTTCTACAATGGGGCGAAGTGGCTCATATTACGACAACTTTCGGCGCTACGGAGGGCGCGATTCTTACGATTACGGACGCTATCTCCCCACTCGCAAAGAATCTGATGAAGAGCGAGCAGTTAGAAAAGCTCAAGAGAGGCGAGCTTATGAAGAGCAGCAGAGAAGGAGAGACGATGACTCCCACAAAAGAAAATATCATGATGATAAGGGGAAGAGCCATGCTACTGAAGACCCGAGTAAACGGGTTAGGCTTGATGAAAAGGACACGTCTGCAATTTCTGAAAAAACTGACGCTCCTATCTCTTCTGATATACCATCTGGCTCTCCTACCTTAAAGAAGTCTGACATCCAGGCAATAATAAACAGGCCTCATTATCAAGTTAAAGACGGTCCTTCAACACTTCAAAGCCGATTTCCGAATTGGTGCTTAAAAGGGGTGCGCTTTGACCTAGACTTGGTCCCCATCGATAAGCAAGCCATGCTGAGGAATCTAGATGCTGTCAGGCTCGACATTGAAAGAATGTTTGGATGGCAGAAACTGGTCGATGAACTCCAAAGGGTCAACCGCATGAATCTTGAGGCCATGCTGACAATGGAAAATGATCACTCTGAGTGGAAGAAAATTGTCAAGCAACATGACGCAGAAATGTCAAGCATTGCCGATGATAATGCAAGACTTGAATCTTAAGTCAAGCAACTTAAAGAAAATCTTGCTACTTCTTCTGCCTCACATATTCAAAAAGAAGAAGTTTTCCAGAAACAAGTGCGGGACGCACACGCTGCTCAAAGGGACGCCGAGATGAAACTTGCAGCTGAATAGCAAATCACTAAAAAATACCGCAAAGAAAGCGCTCAACTGCGGGAAACATTTTACTCCTAGAACGCGGATATTGAGATGCTAAAAGCTCGACTTCTTAAAGTTGAGAAAGAGCGCGATGATGCGGTTGACGGACAAGTTGCAGCCGAAGAGTCTCACGAAGCAACCAAGGCCAGCATCGACTCTACTTTATTTGACTTTTATATTCACAGCGTCTTGGGGCGCGGGAGTCTCTCATTCTTGGGACCAAAATATGAAATCACCCTAGCTGATGTATGGGAGGCTACAATCGATATGCTCGGGGGAGCTGGCTACAATGAAACGGTGCTTGAGGCAATTGACCTTGATGATGATACTCGTGTCGCTCTTGGTAGAGGAAAAGAGCAACTCGCTGAAGCTAGAGCTGGAACAGTGGCAGAAGAACACTCAGAAAAGAAAATATCTTTAACTGCCCATGTCCACACTTCGATTTCGACCGATGTTGATATCATTGGTTCCAGCTCTCACTCTCCTCTTCCTGCAAAAGACGTTGGGGCTAAGCCCGTCACTACCGAGTCTCCCCTTACTCAGATTGAGGAAAAGAGCCAAGAAGACATCGAGGCTGAAAAATTTGAAATTGAACTATCAAAACCAACTTCTCCAGGTAACTTCGATTCAGATCTGGCTCAAGTGGATTATTCATTCGATTCAATTGATTTGGATGAATTTCTTTCTTATTACTTAAGTCCTAGTGATCCAATATCTTCTCTTTTTTCGGAGAATACTGATTTTGACTTCTTTTCTTCTGTAGCGGAAGTACCGAGCACTGTGCACTCTTCCCCTCTTCAAGGTGTTCCTCCTCCATCTCTTCAAGTCACTCCTGCTTCTCAACCAGGGTCGCAGGAAGAATAGATAGAAGCTCTCCAAGGCTTGGAGGATCCACCCGCTTCTCAAGAACAGAAAGCGGAAGGGACGGAGGACAGTGAGATGACTCCGGAGTAGTCATTTGATGACGATACAAAGCTTTCCACGCTGCTGACTCCGGGAAGCGAATCTTCTTCAAAGAGGAAAGGAAAGCGTGCACTAAAGAAGAAGAAGAGAAGTGCTTCAGCTGGGGAAGACAAAATAGAAGAAGACCCAACCACTCCTCCTTCTCCATCCCATCCACGCCGGATTCCGAAATTAACCATCAAGCCAGGCAAAGGCTCCAAAGGTGGCGGACAGAAGGAGTGATAAGCTGGATTTTATACTTCTTATTTTGCTTTTCGCATGTATCGACCGGAAATTGTGCGAGTACCGGTCCTCGCTTTTTTTATATCTGCACATGTAAAGAATTTTCACAGTATTGAATAAAACAATTCTTTTACTTGTACAAACTCTTGTGTATGTAAGAATACACCTGTTTCTCATTTTTAGTGTAGAATAAACGATTATTTTTTCTTATACAAACTTTTTGTCTGTGTTTGAGAATGCATTTATTCCACATCTTTTTTACGTGATATTGCAATGAACTTGTGGTATGTTGCTTGTATATTACTTCTATTAATGTAACTGAATTGTATAATGTTGCCCCCATACCACAAGTGCATTGCAACATTTCTTGCTTTTACAAGACTAATACTCTTATTTTAGAGAATAATTATTCCACTTTTAAGGGAAGAATCATTCTGCTTTTAGTAGAGCGTATCTCGTTTTTGGAGAAATTTTTACTTTCTCTTTCTTTCTTGAAGAACACTTCAACTTTCGGAGATGATCACTTTTATTTGTTAAAAAGTGGATTTTCCTACACAGTGAAATGAGCTTCTGAAGAAGGTTTTGATTTTGTGCCCCGGTAAAGGGCTTATTTTTGGTACTTCGAGCACGATGAAATGTGCCTCAAAAGAGGTCTTTTTGTAGCATTTCAACTTTTTAGGAAGAACTTTTTGTGATGAATAAGTTAACCTTCCTTTGAGAGTTGAAATGTGCTTCTGGAGAAGGCTTTTTTGTTTGAGCATTCTATTTTGGGACATGCCTCCGAAGAGGGCTCCTCTGAAGAGTTGTGCCTCCGAAGAGGGCTTGTGCCTCCGAAGAGGGCTTGTGCCTCCGAAGAGGGCTTGCGGTGCCTCGGGAGAGGGCTTTTGCCTTCGAAGAGGGCATGTGCCTCCGAAGAGGGCTTGTGGTGCCTCGAGAGAGGGCTTTTGCCTCCGAAGAGGGCATGTGCCTCCTTAGAGGGCTTGTGGTGCCTCGGGAGAGGGCTTTTGCCTCCGAAGAGGGCATGTGCCTCCGAAGAGGGCTTGTGCCTCCGAAGAGGGCTTTTTGATTGCCTGGAAGTTACTTTCTCATGGTTGGATGGACCCACGGGGCGGACGCAAGTTGCTTGATTGGATGTTCGTTTGCACGAACGATCGCAATTAATTAACAAGGGCCCTGTTCCTTCAGCTTGGGAAGGTGCCCCTCCGGTGGTTCCACCAATCTTTTTTGATTGAGGAAAGTACTTTCATTTTTTCGCGTGCCTCATTAGAGGGCTTTATTGGCCTCCGGAGAAGAGCTCTGGTTGATTGGTGTGCTAGGATGGTTGCGTCTCAGGGACGAGTGGATCCACGGGACGGACACAAGCTGTTTGATCGGATGCATCACGACCAGTTAGCAAGGATCCTGTTCCTTCTGCTTGGGAAGGCATCCCTTTAGTGGATCTACCGGCCTTCTTATTGAGAGGCATACCTCCTTTTGGCTGCTTCTATGTTTTCCGGCCCATGTTTTCTCATCATCTGCTCATCAGCGATCCTTTATTATTGTTTCCAAGCGCGTCTTCCTTTCTTTTGCAAGTAAATTGCTTTATCCGAAGAAGTAGACTTCACTGTTGAGTGACTCCACAAGGTAAACGCAAGTTACTTGGTTGGATGTCTTTTTATATTGACGATTGCAACCAGTTAACGAGTGCTTGACACAGTGGAGTCGCCAACTTTTTGTGTGAAGTTCCTCTTGTATGGAATTCGAGTCTGGAATTTTTGTTGCTTGAAATTCGCTTAATAAGTGACTTATAGGGGTCGCTTGGCTTTGTGACGAGTAAGCCTTGTTTTAATGTCCTGCAATTTTGAATCAACATTTTAGTAATACATTCAAAGTATTCACATATCGAAATGAAACAGGCATTATAAAATAGTAAAGAACACAAGATTTATAGTGGTTCGGCTAAGAATCGGGCCTACATCCACTTTATAGCTTTTGTAAACTTGCACTGATTTACAATGTCTTGCAATACAACTGATACATCTATCACTATTTTACAATTTTGAGCAAAGCTTTTTTTAAGTAAAATAAGGACGTAA
This sequence comes from Allium fistulosum, assembly GCA_030737815.1. NCBI lineage: Eukaryota > Viridiplantae > Streptophyta > Magnoliopsida > Asparagales > Amaryllidaceae > Allium > Allium fistulosum. The sequence continues at coordinate 578,763,246 of CM060904.1, read as the reverse complement.
GTGGTTGCTGTTCCAGGCTCTTGGAATTGGATCTCCTTCAACAGTTATGAGTTTGAAAGTGCCATCAAGAAGTTTATTGCCTATGACATATGGCCCTTCCCAATTTGGCCCGAACATCCCAGTTGCTGTCATGATCCTTTTCAAGACTAAGTCTCCGACTTCAAAGCTACGTTGGCAAACTTTAGAGTTGAAGTGCCTGGCTATCCTTTGTTGATAAGCTGAAACTCTGAGCCTAGCTTCTTCTCTTTTTTCATCAAGAAAATCAAGTGCTTCAAGCTGCAGTTTTTCGTTTTCAGCCTCGTTGAAGTGAATTCTTCTGTGTGAAGGGACTTCTACTTCCACTGGAATCATTGCTTCTGATCCGTATGCCAGTGAAAATGGCGTGTGCCCAGTCACAGTTTTGTGAGTAGTTCTGTATGCTCATAGTGCTACTGGAAGCTTATCGACCCAACCACCTTTTGCTTTTTCGAGTTGCTTTTTGATGGTTGACTTGATAATTTTGTTCACCGCTTCCACTTGCCCATTTGTCTACGGATGAGCCACTACTGAGAAGCTTTTTCGAATTCTGAATCGTTTGCAAAAGTCTTGGAATTCTTCACTTTCAAACTGAGTACCGTTGTCTGTGATTATCTTCTGCGGCACACCATACCTGCAAATGATATTTTTAGTTACGAAATTTATCATCTTTTCTCAGTGAAAGCACCAAAATGTTAACGCTAAAAATTGAACGCTAACACCCGGTGTGTGTAATAGAGTTCTGAAAGCACCACCCGTTGGTACGGAACAGAATACATGCTGAAAATAGTAGAAAACGGTAAAGGAACAACAGATTTATAGTGGTTCAGCCCGTAATTGAGCCTACGTCCACTTTATAGTCTTTTATTGCTGATTTTGATTACAAGATGATACAATATTCTTTAAAATACAATTCAATTTGATCACAAAAACACTCTCGACTACTAGCTCAAACTTTGATGATGAAACTTGATGAATCCATGTCGGATGTATGAAATTCCTCCCGAAGCTTGTTGTAGTGTCTTGAATGTTTGGAGATCTTCAAATGTTGAGTGAGTTGAGAATTCGGCAGAGTAACGACGCTTCAGAAAATGGTTGGCCAAAAGTCCTCTTCATGTTGAAGGTAGTGGGGTATTTATAGGAGTGATTCTGGACAGAAATATTGCCCCAAGTCTTAGGTCGCGTACGACCTAAGTTAGGTCATAGGTCGCGAGCGACCTAAGATAGGTCGTGGTCATCTCACAACTTAGGAGGCTGGGCTGATGGAGTTGCACTTGGATTCATCTGAAGTGGTAAGTCGTAGGCGACCTAAGATAGGTCGTGCCTTTCTTTTCTTTTAGCTCGTGGAGTCTTTAGGTCGTTAGCTCGTGAAGTCTGCTTCAGGAGTTAGGTCGTAAACAACTTTAGGTCGGTAGCTCGTAGAGTCTGCTAAGTCGTAAAGCTCTTAGGTCGCGACATTCCTTAGGTCGTGAAATCCCTTAGGTCGCTAACTTCCTTAGGTCGTTAAGTCCCTTAGGTCGCTAACTTCCTTAGATCGTTAAGTCCCTTAGGTCGCTAACTTCCTTAGGTCGTTAAGTCCCTTAGGTCGCTAACTTCCTTAGGTCGTTAAGTCCCTTAGGTCGATAACTTCCTTAGGTCGTTAAGTCCCTTAGGTCGCTAACTTCCTTAGGTCATTAAGTCTGGAGCCACTAGATCGTGAAGCCTGCTAGGTCGTTAGGTCGTTCTGCTCCTTAAGTCGTTAAGTTCCTTAGAGTCTTGAGTCGCAGAGTTTTAGATCGGCACAAAAATATGAGTTAACAATGCGTAAAGAAAAAGGAAAAGGCATAGAAGTTGCCTTCTACTCCAAAAACTTCCCCACATGGCAGTTAGCTCAAGGCCTCCATCTCGAGCTCACAAGTGATCCTCATAATGAGCTTGACCTGAGAGATGGAGGATAAGAAGCCACAGCCGAGCCTTGAGAGACTCTAGAATTTATGGAAGCTGATAAGAAAGATCCTACAAAACTTATGAAAATTAGATCTAGTTTGGCGAGAGATCCAAAGATACAACTAATTGGTTTTCTATAGGACAACCAGTATTTGTTCGCCTGGTATCATGTAGACATGTATGGGATTTCTCCCTTGTTAGCTTTTCATGCTTTGAAAATCAACCCATAAAAACCTCAGTGAAACAAAAAAGAGGAGTATGGGTCTAGAACAATCTACGGCGTTGAACGAAGAGGTGAAAATCTTATTGGCAAATGATTTTATTCGGAATCGCTTTATCTAGAATAGGTAGCGAACTCGGTCCTCGTTAAGAAGTCCAGTGACAAATGGCAACCTGTATTGACTTTTCTAACTTAAACGACGCATGTCCGAAGGATCATTCTTGCTCCCCGAAATCGATTAATCGGTAGATGAAACCACAAGGCATGAGCTTTTGTCTTTTATAGATGCTTACTAGAGGTACAACTAAATTGCGATGCATGCTCCAAACTACGAATACACCATCTTTATCACTGACCTAGGACTCTACAACTACAAGGTTATGCCTTTCAGACTTAAAAACGCAAGAGCAACCTACCAGTGTTTGGTGAATAAAATGTTCATCGAACAGATTGACAGAACTTTTGAGGTATATATTGATAATATGTTGGTAAAGTCTAGGAAGGTCATGAAGACCACATCTCACACTTAGAGGAAATGTTTCAAATCCTACGGAGTTACGGGATGAAGCTAAAACTACTTAAATGTTATTTTGAAGTGGCTTCTAGGAATTTTTTTGGGGCTTTATCGTGCAATCAAAGGGGATAGTGGCTAATCCAGAATAGGTGTGGGAGTTGTAAGACATCAAAATCCTCAAGACCCGGAGAGAAATGCAGAGTTTGAATTGAAAATAGAGGCCTTGAGTAGGTTTATATCTAATGCCATAGACAAATCCATCTCATTCTTTGAGGCACTCAAGAAGGAGAAAGGAAAGTTTAGGTAGACGAATGATTGTTTAGCCACATTCTTGAATCTACTAGAGCACTTGCAGAAGCCACCAGTCTTGTCTTTACCAATTAAAGGGGAGAACCTTTACATTTATCTACCAGTTTTGCATCATGTCTTGAGCATAGCTTTGGTAAGGGAAGAGGACCAAGTTCAGTGCCCCATTACTACATAATAAAATGTTTCACTAGGCTAAAATCTAGGTACCCCAAGCTGGAGAAGCTAGTTTACTACTTATGGATCAGGCCAAGGAAATTGAAGCCATATTTCCAGTCGCACCTTATTCGATTACTTATATATCAACCCCTGAGGAAGGTTTTACAGTGGCCGGACATTTGAGGGAGACTTACCAAGTGAAGTATTGATCAAGTCAATATGGTATAACCTACCATCCATGAACTATAATTAAGGGACAGACACTAGCTGACTTTCTAGCCGAGTTCACCATTTAGGAGAACTAGTCAAGCCCCAGGAAGAGGATGCCCTCAAATGTAGAGTAATATCGATGGAGCATCGAACAATGATGATTCTGGTGTGGGGGTAGATTTTTGTCCCCCGAAGGAAGAAAATTAAGTTATTCAATTAAGTTGGGTTTCAAAGCAACCAATAATGAGGCGGAGTATGAGGCCTTGATAGCTAGGATGGAGTTGGCAAAAGAGCTGAGGATTAGGTCGTTGTACATCCGTAGTGACTCCCAATTATTGGTAAATCAAGTTCTTGAGGAATTCCAAGTGAGAAGGGATATTCTGAATTCTACTTTCAAAAGGTAAATTTCTTGCTCAATGAAATGGAATATTACATGATCAGGCGCATAACCCAGGAAGAAAACCAGGATGCAGATGATCTGGAAAAATTGGCAAGCTCGGGTGTAGGGCCTCTATGAGGTCTATACACATGGAAAACCTGCTTAAACTAAGCAATGGCGAAGTAGAGACAGTTGCGATCATCGATGGCATGGAAACTTGAATGACACTATTACCGAGGTACCTAAACGAAGTAGCACTGTCGGATAACAGGAACAAAGCTAGAAAGATATTATGGAAAGCACCCACTTTGTTATTCAAAATGGGATGTTGTATCGAAGAGGATTCTCTAATTCCTTATAGAGTTGCGTTGTCGCCAAGGAAACCAAGGAGGTATTGGAGAACATACATGAAGGGAACTCCGAAACCTATACTAGGAGGCAAACATTAGCGAAGAAGGTGTTCCGATACAAATACTTCTGGATGACACTAAACTATGATACGATGGAGTACGCAAGGAGGTGTGACAAATGCCAATGGTTTTCGAAGATTCCTAGGTTACCCCGACGGGTTTGAATCACATGATTAGCCCTTATCCCTTTACGATCTAGGGGATAGATTTAATTGGAGAACTTCCTATAGCACAGGGCAAAGCGATATATGATATTATGGCAGTTTGCTACTTTACTAAGTGAGTAGAGGCTGAGCCCCTTATTAAGACGTCAATGGCCAAGGTCATAAACTTTTGATCAGGAATTTAATTTGTAGGTACGGAGTTCCCCTATAGATTATCTCAAACAACGGGTTGCAAATCGATAGTGCATAGTTAGCCGACTTTTGCCAAACCATGGCATAAAGAAAATCTTCTTCATAGTGGCATACCTATAGGCCAATAGACAGGTAGAGGTTGTCAATAAGGTTTTGGAGACACTCATAAAGAAGCAGGTGGGTAAGGCGAAAGGAGTATGGGTGGAAGAATTTCCTCTGGCATTATGGGCCCATCGAACTTCCTTTAAAATGGCGATGGGACATACCCTTACTCACTTACTTACTCGTCAAAGTTGATGTTACCGATGGAAAGAATGGTCCCATCTCACATAAGAATTCATTACAACCCAAATGAGAATGTGGATTTGCTATGTTCCTTGACTTGATAGATGAAAGGCACAAGGAAGCCGCCCTGCAGGCCAAAGCACAAGTGATAGGTAGCTACACAGTACAACCAAAAAGTCAAACACCGCCTATTCAAGGAGGGTGACCTGGTGCTAAAACAAATCTTCCTAAGCTAGGAGTACTGGATCCAATACAGGAAGGATTATATGTCATTCACAATGACTTCGGTAATGTAGCCTTTATCCTAAGCATCGTGATTAAGCTGTATTTAAAAAAAGCTTCGATTGCACAACATCTCCGTCATTACCTTACATATGTTTTATCTGTTATTGCATTAAGACTGTGTAACCAAAATGACTATAAGTCGATTCTAATAAAGGTGCTTTATTCCTTAAAATCTTGTTTTAATAAGAAATCATCGAGAAACTTAACTTTACACTACCACCTTAGCATGGTGAACTAACTTAAACATTGCAAGGAAGTGTCGCTATCATTCTGTCTTTCACACAACTCTTGGTTGGCAGCGGTGAATCAGAATCACCCAAACAGGACATGATTGAGGAACGGGTCGTCCATCATTGATAATTAGCCCCAAACTCTCGACCAACGGTGGTGAATCAAACTCACCCAGATCATGACATGATCAAGGAACGGGTAGTAAATCGCTGGCAATCGGCCCCAACACTCGGCCCTAAATGGTGAATCAGAATTACCCAGATCAAGACACGATCGAGGAACTGGTAGTCCGTTGTTGATGACTGGCCACGAATTCTTGTCCAGCAGCAGCGGACTAGAGTAATTCCTACTCGGATGTCCATAGTCTATGATTAGCCTAATCTCTTTCGTCGATGATTGCAAGCTAAATCATCCCATAGTTAGGGCTCGACCATTAAGTGGGTGACCCCCATTAGCAATCGCCGTGAGTAGTAAGGAAGAAGCACTTATTGGCCGCCAAGACATGTTGATCGCCTAGTTGGATTCCCCCTTTCCCTTTTCTGCAGATAAGTATATTTAATATTGACTAAACAGTAGCCCTAGCATACTAATAGCAATTGTGTAGTAGGTGAATGCCTATAAATCAGAAAGTCATAGAATGTCAACTCTACACGATTGACGTTAAACGACGCATCGAAATTGGTCAAGCGTGGGCGTGAATGTTTTATCTAAAAGTCAATTATATTTACACATCAAATTCACAATCCAGCATGGATACAAAAAGAAAAGGTGTAGTTGAAAGGCAGATATGATTATCATTTTAACCAGGACTTAGAAACAATTTGTTTAGGATGGCGCTTCAAGTCCTTGAGTTCATGAGAGCTTTTATGCTTCTCCTCTTTTTTCCCTCCTTCTCCTTGTTGGTAGCAGTGGCGGCGTCGAGCTCAACTTATTTTTCTTTATGAGTTCTATCTCTTTCCTGCTGTAAGCTTTAACCTAGCTACGTCCATAGGAGAGTTTGCTAGAACTTGGTTATCCAAAGCTACATCCTTTTCGTAGCTCTCGGTGGGATCAAAAGCGTCCATGATGTCAACCTCGGTATCCTTTGGAGAGAAATGATCATCTCTTTGTGAGCCTTGTCCATTGGGGGGATCAATGGGAACTAAGGGCATGACACCCGAAGGTAGAGCATTTGAAATAGCCTCAGCACCATCGAGAAGTGTTGCACATGCATCATCTACAAGGAGATGGGGGAAATAGGAAGATGGTGACCTATTTAAGAAAAAGTGAATATTAGGCTCAGGTCCCTATTAAGTTTCAAAATACACAAAAACCCCAGTAAAAAAAGTATGTAAATTAGGTCCCTAGAATTAAGTTACTAAGTAATTGCATATAGTTATGCGATTATTCACTAAATAATTGCAGACATTTATGTAATTATATCCAAAAGTTGCATAAATTTATGCAATTTTTTCGGTGAATAATTGCGGAAATTCCGCAAATTTTTGAAAATATTACGGGAATTTCCACAATTTTTCAGTGAATAATTGTGGAAATGTATGCAATTTTTTGATATAATTGCATAAAGTCTGCAATTATTCACTGAATAATTGCATAAGTGTATGCCATTATTCAGTAACTTAATTCTAGGGGCCTAATTTACAAACATGTTTTTACTGAGGTTTTTGTGTATTTTGAAACTTATTAGGAACCTGTGCCAAACTGTCCCTAAGCAAAACCAGGCATATAGGGTCGTGGCTTATTAACTGTCACAAAAAATCCTACCTCTTTCGGGAGGCTTGGCAGCATTATTTGAGATTTGAGTATGAGCTGCAACGGGAGAGATGTATATGGGCTAGCTCCTAGTTGGTAAATCTTAGAAAAATGAAAGATGGTTAATGGGATGTCGTGCATGGGGGCATAAATCACTAGCATATGGATCTAACCTTGTGTTGCTGCTTGGGAATTTAAGCCACCACTTCTCTCTTTTCCCGCCATTTCTTTTTGTACTTTTTTAGCCTCGGCTAATTTTATACAACTCTAACGAATGATCTTCATCTCTTCCCCTGAAAAGTGAAGGTCGATGGCTTCAAGACTGAATGGTAGACCACCCTGCTCGCTGGCAGCTTGTGCAACCTTGATCAACCGCTTGTGGATGATAACCATGACCCTTTGGTAGTCATCCATCCATGCTAGACTTTTTATATGAACAAACTATAATATATCTCTAGCAAAAACCAATCCACTTGATCAAACTGACCGTCTAAATCATTATGCTCTGCCTATAACTTTTCACTCTTGTCAACCTCCATAGCTTTGCTCGTTTTTAAAGCCTTCACTTCAACTCAAAGGGAAGTTACCATGGCCTAACACTCTAGTATCATTGCCATTAAGTCAGCAATACCGGGCTCAAACCTTATTGGTAACAGTTTGAATTTCATCCAACTTCTTACCCAGTTTATCCTAGACATTCTTGTAGTCCTCTAAGAAACGAGCATCTTTTTTGTTGTAATACTTTTTGGCCTCTTTGATGTTGATGGGGCATTCTTTCTTTATCTACCCAAGGTCATTGTTATGGCGGCCCTATGTCCCTCGATCTCCTTATCTTGTAAAGCCTAAGACTGCTCCAGCGCATCCACTACCTCCTTGCATTTAATTTCCTCCTCATGCAATTATTTCCTTAACTCAAAAATCTTCAAAATTTGTTTGATATTCTTTATGCCAACTTCCCCTCCTTACTTCATCACCTTAGCACTGTATTTGGACAAGGCCTTAAGATATCAAGCCTATCGGCAAAGTGGTCGATTGTCCTCTCAAAGGATCATGGTGGTGTTTCTCCAAGTAGGTGGGTCATAGGATTCCTAGGATGATAGAGCCGTTCGAATTCATTGAAGAGCGGATCAAAAGGGTCGGTGACGATAACTGCACTGGTCGGTTTCTTCCCCTTGTCCTTTTTCTCAAAAGCAGGCACTAATGCTCCTCTATTGTCATTTTTGTTCTTGGAAGTTTCAAAATCAAACACCATGAAGAGAAAAAGCCAAGGAGATCCGAAGCAACGGGATGGGGTACGAGATCTCGATTTGTTGCTAGGAGAACGAGACCTCTACCGAGAGCCATCTTTTGGGTTTTGATTCTTTGAATCCCTGGCAGGGTGATAGCTGACAAGCTCTCCAGTCTTCAGTGAAGCCGGGGGCTACCCAACATTTACACTCGATCTGAAGGAAGACGTTGCTTTTTTCACACCCTTAGGAGGAGCCAACTACCTTATCTTGACAACAAGCATCTCCCTTTTCGAACTCATACCTCCTTCAAATAATGGAATACAAGGATTTAGAACTTTTTAGACACCTAAGGAAATGCAAGACCGTGCGACATGGGAGTGCAAGTATGTCTACCTATGACAGAAGCCCTAAGGATCCTCGTAGGACTCCAACTACTACTGGATCTCGATGATAAATTCAGGACTCTCATAATTCATACAAAGTTCCGGATCCACAATATAGTCAAAAACGTCAATCTCTCCGGGTGTCAAAGTTTCCTCTTCCTCTTTTGATCCAAACACTACATATAGGGCCTCGTCTACTTCAAGGTTAGAGGGGGTAGTAGAGCCAATCCCCTTAAAAGAGCGAGTCTCATCACTGTAATCAGAAGTAATTTGATCGTTGTCGTAAGAGTGGGAGCCTATCTGTAACACCCCTAATTTTACTGACATTATATAGGAGATTTAATTAGAGTAAATTAAATAAAATAATCTAGATAAGGAGATTGAGGTTGATTAATAAACATGTAGTGGACGTGCTTAAAGTAAATGAACTTATAAATGGATAAGTGTTAAGAATCAAACATAAGGGCATTAGGGTAAATGGCCGCCCATATTCCAACCCTTATATCATTTCCATTATCCGTACACGTTCATTTTTTTCATAAGAAAAATTATAACCGTAAGAAAGAGCAAGGCCGACCATTAGGAAGAGGAGGAGAAGAGAAATTCAAATCTAAAGATTAGGATTCAAGCTAGAAGAAATCAACCTCGGTCAATCTCCAATTTCCTTATCAAATCTAAGGTGAATAATAATCACTACATGTTTATTTTGGTTTTATAATCATATGCTTTCATATTTAAAGGGTAAATTCATTTTTATGATATATATTGAATGATGATATGCTTGATTTATAATTTATGTGGTTTAAACAAGGTTGTTTAGAGGAGATATGCATGGTTTTAGGGTAAAACCGAGATCAAATGATTTTTTAAATACCATGGGAAAATTAAACGTTATGGAAAACATGATTTCAAAGTTGGTTTTTAATTTTTATAGTATCCAATCCATAGAGAATTAATTATGAATTTCAAAGGAAAATATGGTTATTTGGGTTTATAAATTTATTTTGGAAAATATATTAAGAATTTGGGTCTGCAATTTTGATATGTTAGATAACATGATTAAAGCGAATTTCTGGAATTTTTGGGGGTTTTTACTAAGTGATTTATTATGGAAATTAATTTATTTTGTAAGGAGGACCTAAATGATTTAATTACTTTGTTGATCGGAAGGACTTATTTGTTAAATGTTACTTGGTTTTAGATATGAGAAAAATGCGGCAAATATTATCTAAATTATTTGAAAGTTTAAAATAGCCAATTAAATGTTTACAAGTAGGCAAGTTTGTTACAAAAAGTTTACTTTATTCGGTAAAAACAACCTTTTGCTCAAAAAAGGGGTTCTGCCTTCTTTAGAAGGACACTTTGACTTAGACATTCCGCCTCCAACCTAGTCGAAACCTTCTTGGTCGATACCTGTAAACCAATACACATGGTATCATTTAGATGGTATATAGTGGATTGGAAGAAGGCGAATGGCAGGGTGTCGAAAGGTAGCTTTCGAAGGGGTTGGTTCCTTTTTTTATTTTTGGTTTTGAAAGAAAAGCACTTACATGCTTATAAATGGGTTTCGACATAGCCGAAACCTATGGTTTTCAAAGAGGCTTTTGAAAGAAAGCCGTCACCTTTGTTTTAAAGAAGTAGCTTCTGAAGAACTTACTTAGATTTTTTTAAAGCTTTTGGAAGGGGTAGTTTTGACCAAGTCGAAATCCTTTCGAGAATTGATGACCTTCCGATGGTATTGAAGACATCAATGTTGTCGAAAGGTTCAATTGTTTTTATAAATTCAATCCACTTCCTAATGCTTTCGAAAGGGGTTAGAGGTTTCGAAGGCAATGGTTTCGAATGGGGTTTCGAAGCTAACCTTCACTTGTTTTACCCAAATGTTTTAATGCTTTCGAAAGGATGGTATCGACACCATCAAGCTTCCCCAATACTTTTTGAAATAAAGAATGGTTTCAAAAGAGATGCTTTCGCATATGTTCACTTTGACCCAAAATAACGTTTTAAGTACAAACCAATGCTTTCGAAATGGTTGACTCTCAATGGTTTTGAAGGGTAATCTTCAATGGTTTCGAAAGTGTACTTTCAAACGGTTTCTAGGCTATGCTTCTATGATAATACTTTAACATGGTCGAATTTTTTTGAATGAGATGTTTTAAAGTAATAGAAAGGAAAAAGCCTAATATTTTAAAGATGGATTTTTATGCTTTGGAAAGAGGTCATCATATGAGGTCAGAAGTAAAGGTTTCGAAGGTGTTGAAAGGCTTTTAAACCAAAACTCAAGTTTTTAAAGGAAAAAACACCATGGCTTAAGTAAAAGAGTTTTGTAATTACTAAGTATGCAAATTTGAAGAAGTATTGCCTTGATAAAACTAAAAGTGGGATTGTTGAATTGTTATGTTTGCTTCTTCAAATATGAATATATTCACATTTTTAAGAAACCATAATTGAATTTTGGGAAAAAGGGTAGAAGAACCAGCTAGGTTAAGCCAGTAGTGAATATAAATTGATTAAACTCTTGAATGAGTAGAATTGCATCAAAAGAGTCAAGGAGACCAAAATATAGGATGCCAAAACTTTGAAGTTGTCTGAGAGATAGGTTCATAGTAAACACATGAAAACTATGATTAGGTAGTTATTGGAGGTAACAAATAGGTTCATAGTAGACCTATGAAAACAATGTATTAAGGATGGTTGGCAGGGGATAATTGGTTTGTAGTCAATCCATGAAAACTATATCTGGATTAAGAATTGACATCTGTCAATAAGTTACTAATAAACCCATGAAAACTAGGATAAGGAAGAAGTTAATGAAGACATTAGTAGGTTCCTAGTCAACCCATGAAAACTAGGATGAGAAGTGAGTTACTGGATAAATCCATAGGTTCTTAGTCAACCCATGAAAACTAGGATAGGAGATTAGTTATTGGAATGACTAATAGGTTCAATGGGACCCATGAATAATTAAGTTAATTGGCAGGAGCCTATAGGTTCTTAGTGATCCCATAAAAACTATGAAATAGGACAGGGTGTCCATGTTTTAGGAAAAAGGTTATTAGTAAATCCATGAAAACTAATAGGTTAATAGCGACCCTAGAAACTATAATTACGACAGGGTGTCAATTTAAACTAGGGATGGAAAAACAAAATGTTTATATGTATGCATATCATAATAATATTTTGAAATGTATGTTTTTAACCATTGTGGATGCAGGAGCATAGTATATGGTTTTGTAAAGGTTTTAGAATACCAATGAGGGGAAAACCCGTGTTGTTAAGCGGTATGGTCTCACTAGATATCTAAAAGGATTGAGATGTTAGATTATTATTCGTACCAAGCTTTATGTCTAACTCAATGTTTTTATTTACCCCTAAACTCTCGAGCACTCAATTGATTTTGAGTAGTTTGAGATTTAAGGTTTTCGGGTTCTCTTCTTAGACGAATAAAGCTTCCAGAGGCATGCAGGAGGCAATTAGTTATTCGGAGTTTTCTTTTCCACTATGTATTTTGGTTGTAAAGGCGGATTTATTAGCTTTACTATATACTCTGATCAAATAAAAGGGCATCTTTATATGTCGCTCTTGGCATATGTATAATAATTATATTTTGCTAAATGTTGTTAGCGTTTTTGGGATTATGTAATGAACATGAAATGTTTTGAATGGAATGTGGAAATGTGTTTTTGATTTGTTAAATTTTTTCCATATTCTTGTGATCCATGTATCAATGTATCTAACACCGCCGTATTTGGTCACCAAAGATTAATAACTATGGATGACTACAACATCCGTAGCCTTTAGTTTTATGCCTCTAAGTAGGGCGATGTCACACTATCTTTTCTTCCTCCCTTGTGTGAATACTATCAACTTCCTACTCCCTTAAGGTCTTCAACTGACCACTCTTGCTACGGATTGTCTTAAGGACACACGATTTCAAAACTTTTGAACATTTTGAGCTTAATTCCTTGGTAGGGACGGTTTTTGAAAAAGATAGTTGGGAAGATTGGACGTCGCTTGGCTCCTCAACGGTCGAATCTTCTTATTTCGTTTTGGCTTTAGCGAACTTCTGGGTAGAGGGCTGCATACCCTTCCGAATTGAACGACCATCTGCCAATGGTCCAAGCACTCTTAAGTTAACATTAATGATAAGATGGGGAACCTCCTTTGGAACCTTTTGAAGTCTTTTCAGCATGTTATCCAAGTCTTTTCCAGAAGGTGCACGTACAACACCCAAAAAACAAACCCCAAGGAGGTGTGTTAGCTATCCACCTAACACCGAGTAATGAGGTAAAAAAAGTTGCACTTACATCCTTAATGTCACTGGTGAATGCATGGGGAGCTATCCCTGACAAAGAAGTGCTCTTTCTTGAACAGGTTGTATATAGAGTACAAATCCTTAACTAGTCTAAACTCGCTTCACGCTTTAAGAAAAACGAAGGAAGGCCCTCATGCTTGGTCTTTACTGCATAGAAGAATCTAATATGTCCATGGGTTGGAGGCTCCTGGAACTCCCTCACAAAAATAGATTATAAACAGGTGAGGATGGCATAACCGTTTAAATGAAGCTAGAACGGAACAATTTTTAAGTACACGAGAAATGCCACAATCCACTAGGAAATGGGAGACAAAGCTCCAGCATCATAATGATAGTAGGAATAAGCCATGTATCCTTCGAGGGGAGGGTGTACCCATTATTCTCAAATAGGTAGAAGGATTTCCTCTCTAGGTATGCCATGGGTAGACACAACAAAATTAAGCTATTTGGCCATCAAGGTTGAAGCCTCGGAGTACGTGGATCGACCAATAGTATTGATGGAGCATATCCATAAACAATAAAATGGGTGGAGCTAGGCTGGTTGGAGCGATGCTCTGGATGAACGGGACCTAAAGAAGCAGAAGTGGAGGGATTTGCTCTCCAAATGTGGTGGAAGAGTGAATATGGCAATGTCTCGACATGCTAATTTAACACGATTAATTATTGCATGCATTTTCATAAAAGATGAAAATGTTCGAGTGTAGTTGTGCATGTATGCATGCCAATTTTTTTAAAGAAATTCCAACTCCCTGGATTGACCATATGCTAAACTATCCAACTCACTGTTCGTCTGATAGCCAAAACAGCCCTCAAGGAATAGCCCACCCATGGAAACCATGGTATGAAACATGTAGAATTGATGGAATTAATGTCAAGATGTAGTAGGATACTCACCTGATTGAGGAATTGCTTTGAATTGAAAGTTGGAGTTGGACTGGGTGCCTAAGCGGACTAGTGCAGCAATAGTGGCTCAGGAGATGAAGATGCGCAATTTTCATGAAGAGCTGGAAAACGAACAGTGGGTCTCAACTAAAGGAAGGGTCTGGCTTATGTAGAGGAGCGACTCAGGCACCGGTCTAAGGTAGAACCGATCAGGGGCATATAGACTCAAGTATGATTATGGGGTGTGCAAGCCTACTAAAGAAATGATTCATCAAAGCCCACCTCGCATTACAAGCTGGGATTGGGGGGAGGGGAAGTGTTGGGTGTGTTTTCGCCCATGAAGACAACAATAGATGGAGACTATTAAGGAGTAAGAATCGATAGACAACAACCAACCATCCTCCCCCGTGCTCTGTACCTCAAAGGTGCCGAGTAAAATTCTTAGGCCAATACCCGAGGGTACAGATCATACTTCTTCGCTCACTACCAAATGGTACTAACCAAGTTTCTTGGATCCATACCCTATGGTATCGGCCAAGATTCTAGGTTCAGTGCTTAGAGCATCCAGCTAAATGCCTTTATGGAGCTTGAATGAAGGGAAGGAGGGAGTTGGTCCAGCCAACTATCTGACGCACCGACCAAAGGGGTGTCGAGCCAAGCTAAAGCAAATGAACTTAGGCTGCAACCTGTCCACATCCATCTAAACCAGGCTAGAACCCATGATCCAAACTCCCATCCGGGACCAACAGTGCAAATAAAGAAGGAAATCAATGTATAGTAGGAAACAAATCACAATAAATGGCATATCCAAGAATATTCCCCATAACAAAGATATACAAGGAAACATCATAAATTAACACGTTAAATGCACCTCAAATCTACCTCTATAAATATAAGACCTTTGGCATCATAAATCATAAAAAATTTTAGATCTACAATGCTCCAAGCAACAAGATTATCTATGTAGAGCATTCGGATCATCATATTTTCTTATAATTCATTGTACAACTTGGAATTTACTTGTAGTTCAAAAATATAAATGAAGTGAATAAATACAAACAGTGGACGTATGCCTATTATAGCTAAACCATTATAAATTCTCATGTTCTTTACCTTTTTCTGCTCTTCGTTTCATTCACTCTATTTTGAAAAATTGATTGAAGGCGTTTGCCCATTTTTTGTGCAAACAGAAGTTCAATAATATTGTTTAACTTTTTTTTTCCATTAGGTCCCTTCTTATATTATCTTATTTTATACTATGTATCTTATTAGTGAATCTCTCACAATAATTTTACAATTTCTCCAAATTTTAGAATTAAGATACTCCATTTTCTTTGCTTCACTCAACTTTAGGTACCATTCATTTAATTAGCACTATACTTAAGTTCAAATTCAACTAACCTTAATTTCTTTAATATATTTAAAAGTCCTTCAATTCTCATTGATTCCGTCTATCTAAAATAAGATGCAGTTTAGGATCCCATAACCCTCATTTTATTTTATACTTTATATCTTATTAATGGATCTCTCTTAACATTTTTTCAATTTTCTAATAATTTTAGAATTAAAATACTCCATTTTCCTTGCTTCACTCAAATTTAGGTACCATTCATTTGATGAGCATTGTTAACGAATAAATTTGCTTATAGTAAAACGGTGTAAATTCAAAGAGAGGCTCTATTGAGGCCAATCAAATTCATTAGGTCGAAGATAGTTCCCATAACACTCCTTAGTGTAGTCAACAAAGTCGAAGTCATTTAAGCTTATGCAAGTTCGAAGTTAAAGTCATATAAGATATAAACGTTCAAGTTCGAAGTCAAATACGCTAAGCTAGTACAAGTTCAAAGTAAAGTATGTTATGCAAGTCACAAATCAATATTCGAAGTCAACTGATCATGCAAGTTATAAGTTACAAGTTCAAATTTAATCAATATGCTATGTTGTGCCATTGTTTAATTTCGAAATCCTTATGCATATAAGGTTCAAACAATAAAATTAGCTTTAAAAATCCCCAAATTGTTTTAGGGTTTAAAAAGTTGAAAAGGAAAGAAATGAGATGAGAGAATTTGTACCCTAAAATGGCATCCCTTGGTCCATATTTATGAGGATAAGTGGCTACATTTCACCGTTTATTGTCTTTGGCATGCTTGACTTCGATGGTGTCATCCTCGCATTAGTCTCTTAATTGTATAGCATCAATAAAAGGCAGAACAAAGCACTATTGAAGAGCTACATCATCACTAGGCAATGTTGTGAAGGATCAACTCTCTCACAATATAGTGTCAAAATCATCAACTCCGAGAAGTGATGATTAGCAATCTTTGGTCGAAGATAGCATTAAACACAGATGAGAAGAGGTGATGGTATTGTATTTTATTGATACAAGGTGGCTCTATTCCTTATGTTGCCGGTCCCAATGATGAATTCGATGATAATAGAAGGGTAACGACAATGCTAATGAATAACGACACTAATGGTTCTTGTGAGTAGAAATGATGTGAAGTGTTGACCATTGTCAAAGAATGGTGTCACTAATCGTTCCCTCGACGTTGGTGATCCTTGGCGTCATCATATGGAAATACCTTTTAAATGCTTATGAGATGCGAACTGATAGAGTTCAGCAGCAATGAAATGCACTATTGGTCACTTCGACATTCATTGATGGCTTATGACGTTGATTGTATTCGATGTTTTTCCTCTTTTGTTGCATGCGAACCTGTTACTTTTTCCTTGTTGATATAACACGATGCGAAGAGATATAATGCTGAAGTGATGAAATGTGGCGTTGTTGATCATAGTATCTTATTCCTTCGACACTGATCATGAAAGGCGATGTCATCCCTACATTTCCCTTCTCGTATATCTTTAGAGTCAATAATAGGTAGTACTAGTTAAGCGCGAAGTAGCATTGATGATGTGCGATCTCTTCGAGGATATTGACGGTGATAACATTTTTCATTAGCTTCGACGATATTGTTTTTGCACTAACTTATCTTTGTGATCAAGTGGCACATCGAACTCCTTCAACGTCAATTATAGTAGTAACATTTGCCCCCTAGTGTAGAGGAGTCATTGACTTTTCAAGTCAATATTGTCAACGTCGTCTTTCCCACCTATTGGAATTTTCTTTGCTGATCTGATGGTCCATTTAAAACGAATCAGTAGTGTTTATCCATTATCTTTTCTTCTATAAATAGTTGAACTCTCTTCCCTTCTTATGCTCATCTACAATTGAAATCTTGAGCAAAAAGTTATAATTCTCAAAAATCTTTCAAGCAATTGAACTACTTAGGTATGATTTCGTATCAGTTTGCTTGCTTATCTGATTTGATTAACAATTCATGTTGAAATCGCCATTTAGAGATTTGTTTGTAGTTTTATTGATTTCAATTTTGATTATCAACGAGTTAAGAATCGAAACCATGAATTTGTGATTTCTAGATGTCATGCTTTTACATTAATCCTCAAATTAATTGATTATGAATTGACTTGGTCACAAATGTTTGGGGTTTTCATCTTAATGACGAGGTGGGTTGCCTATTTAAACTCGATTTCATTATTATTCTCAACCCAAATTGGTCTCGACACTCATGACCCTACAAGGAGGAGTAATTATTAGTTAATCAGCAGCGTAAGGCCTTCATATCACCTAAATTGGTTTCAATATTAATTAATATTGATAAAAGAATTGCATGTCTTGTGACAAAGACGACTTCGACTTCGAATTTCATCACATCGACATTAACCCTTACCGCCATTATTATAATTCATGAAATTACTAAGTCCTCGTATTAAGTTATTATTTCAATAGCCGAAGAATATTTTTTGTAAGAAGCAGGAGTGAAGTGCCGTGATTCACTCGAAGTCGTGCACACTACTGCTATTTGGGCATTTAAGTTGATTAGACGCGACAATAATTGGCTTGATGCTAGTTTTTAAAACAACATTGTGATATTAGCATGACATTTGACACCAATAAAACTTTTATTATTTTAGTCAACACATAACCTTCAATTATCTAGAATGCGGCAACCCCTTTCTATGTCGTGACAGTCAATTAGCATCAATAGCGCCAAAGCCATTTCACATTTTACTTGTTAAGTTAAAGCATGGGAACCCCTAATTGAGAATAGAGGTCATCAATAGTGTTTGCTGTGATTAATTACAACACGAACAAAATCATCATTAATTGAGTATAACATCATTCATCTTAGGCGTTTACCTATGAGCATGGTTTAATAATCACAACTTTATTGTTTTTCTTTACCTTTCCATGATCATTTTTGATAGTGCAAATGTAGCTCTATCTGACATCGACACTTTCAACACCTCTGTTTTTAACACATTATAAATTGTTTCATCAATTATCAGGTTTCCAATTCACATTGTCATCATTTTCCAATGTCGATATCCTTATCACTTCGTCATCAGTTATGGTTGTAGAGCTTGTTAGTATTTTATTTCATAAGTTTTATGACATTATCGACATGAGCTTATAGATGCCCATAACTTTATTCCTTGTTACCGATTGTAATATCTCAAATGAAGCTTACTTGCGGCATTGCTATCTTAACACGTTGTAGACACAATATCATTTTACTAATCGCTTATTTTTTAACATCGACAATTGCATTATTTTTGGCACTAACTAACTTGTAGTATTCACCATTGTTATAAGGACCCGATTCTTCGACTTCCGAATATCGACATCAATACGTCCACTGTATCGACTGCCGAGCCATCGAATGCCGGAAAACCGAATGCTTAGGGTTTAAGAAAGAAGAGGTAGAAGAAAATAGAAGAAAAAGAAAGAAGAAACAACAGAAAACACAGAACAGAAACAATATCAGAATCTCACATTCGCAGCGGAACAATTATATAATAGATAATCACTAGTCTTTTAAAACAAAGAACTATATCAGTTTATACATACATCAATCAGAGTCAATATACAACACAATACATCAATGGACAGTTATATACAGCGGAATAATACAAAGTATAGGTGATATGTTTCGCCATCCAGCTTGCTTTCAAAGCTCCAGAATATCCTGATAACATAACTCTAGGCTGCCCGTGTGGAAAATAATGGGCACCCAGAGTTTAGAAGGGAAACAATAAACTCCGAGTCAGTCATGGTGACTGGTGTGAGATCGTAAAACAGTTATCTTTACAAAGAAAATAAAATTTATTCGAAATGCTTTTGGAAAATGAAACTACCATAAGACCTCCCGCCACACACATAATGCAAACGCAGAATTGGAGGAGATTTCTTCTTATGATAGTCAAAGATGCTTGATACACAAAATCAAATCATTTTTGATATTATTATTAGTGCATAGTGTAGAAAACATTTCGAAAGTATAATATAAATCTTAGCCAACATAGGTACCATTATAGTATGCCGACTATAGCTGCCATATTAGATGGCAGGTTCTACAACTAAAACCGTACAAGGCTCGTATTGTTTCTTTAGATTTCCAACAAATGGTCAGGCCAAGGAACTTCCCATTTCCACATGGAAACGCCTCTAGAAAGATGTCCCGAGAAATAACCTAACATTACGGTTAGATCTCTGCCAACACAAGGCCGGGTTACCTCTGCAAAAATAGGTAACTACTGACACGCGTATGCCATCCCCCGATCGTAACCAATCTTCCCGAGGATCCTCGATTCCAACAACCACATAATAAATTTACAGTAACAACATAGGTTAAATATTTGGGCTCCATACCATGATACCACCTCTATCTAGAAGGAATGACATACACTAAGGGGCGCTACTCCCTAGAACCTTGCCGCATCCTTCCTGTTTTGACAATTTCCGGGGTGTGAGGTCCGACGAAGTCTCGTCCACAAAGCCATGGTTCGGGTCAAACAAATGATCAAAGTAATGATCACAAAGATAAATGATCAAACAAATGATCATATCACAAATGATCAAACAATGATCATTTCACAGCAACACTCAGCATGTCACGTTACCAAATTGGGAGTATATTGCTGATAAATTTCAACTACATAACCTCTGAGCTCGTACGTCTCAGAGAAGGGTGTTAAGCTAAGAGAATAAATTCTCCGCCACCAATAGATATGTATTTGAAAGAAATCAGCTTTATATCTCAATTTGTAATGTCAGACATACAATCCATACAAGTGTGTTCCGGGATCGAACAGAACCGAAGGCACTTCTCACGAAGCACTTGCAAATCCGGATAATTTTCTAATCACGTTCGGACTTCCCGTCACCAAGGGTGATAAAACCTCTATATCGGAGATCAGTCGATGCAGAGTAACTCGACGGTAATCCTTCCGTTTTCAAAAACATCTGGCCTTCAACACCGGTCATCAAATGCAATTCATAACAACGTATCACATATTTGGAATGGGTTATACGACCCCAAGGTCCTTTCCCGGCTAACCCGTATAGTGAGCGCTTATTCAAAAATAAGTGTGGCATTCAAATTCATCCAATTCACAACAAATACCCATTCAAGGTAATTATTGATAGTCGGTTATTTAACTATCAATAAAGATGCGCAACATCATCAGATTCCAAATAATTTTCCAAATTATTTAATTTCCAAAAATATCTTTACAAGATATAAAATTTTCCACACCTAACCATTTGAAACAAATTCCAAATATTCACTTTTCAATTTATCTTTAAAAGATAAATTTTCAAACCTTTCATTTCATATTGGAAAAAAAACATTTCCATACTTATTTAATAATAAGTAATTCACAAATCATTTATTTTCAACACTTGGAAAATATTCGATATACTTAAATCAAAATTAAGTATATATTTCATTCTTTAAGGAAATCATTCTCTTTCACAAATTTTATTTGAGTCAAAACGAATGTTACGTAAAACATCGTTACGATAACTCAAAATCACTAGTATAGGGATTCGAAATTTAGATAGATATATAAATCCCAATACTATACAAAATATTTCCTTTCGGAAATCATTTACTATAACAACAGTGTTATAGTCCACCATTTCCTTATTTCTCGAAAACGTCTATTTCAACAATAAATGTTGTAATCTATGTATTCGATACTTAACACGTTTTAAAACATCTTTTAAAACAATTACTTCATTTCGTAATATCACTTCTCCAAAACATATCCATTTTATTTAATAATATATTCACTGTCCAAAATCGTGAATATACTTCGTTAACACATTTAACATTTCTACACATTTTACTTAAAAGATTATCCACTGTCCAAAATCGTGGATAAAATTCCCAACCAAACTCTTATTATTACAACATTTAACTTAAAGGATAATTCGCTGTCCAAAATCACGAATATATCTCCTTTATTAAACTTCTATGTTTAATTTATCAAATTCAATTGATTTCGAGTTTACAAACAATGTTTATAAATTCCATTTCTATTTATAACACTTCGATTTATAAATCTCCTTTAATGACCAATTCAATTTATAACTCAATATATATACCAAAAATCCCTTTTATAAGTTAAATACTTATAATTCATTTATTTACAAAATCGTTCTTTTAAAACTTCACAAATTATAAATCTTATTACTTATAAGATTTTATTTATAACCTTATTTTCAACATTAACAGAACTCCTTTTAGAATTCCATTATTTCGATTTATAAAATATATATTTTATAAATCTCATCTATAAACCATTTGTCTTTATTCAAAAATCTCAATTAAAATGTGAAATCCGATTTATAAGTTAATTACTCATAAATCTTTTATTTTACAACATCTATTCATTTTATAATTTCACAATTTATAAGTCTATAAATTTCGTTCACTTATGAAATCCATTTTTTCCATTTTAACACTTATAAAAACTCGTTTTATAATACCAGTATTCTTACTTTATAAAATATCAATTTTGTACATCTTTTATATAAATCGTTCATAACAATTCAAAAATCCCAATTTAAAATCCAAATCGTTATTTTTAAACTTCAAAAATGGATCTAATGATGCAACAACACCAAATAATCAATCATGGCACCCAAACATCATATATCGATATGACAACAGAATATATAACGATATCTGTAAATAAATAAATACAGTTGAGGAATCCAGTTGGATCCCTCCAACCTGTTTCCCTACATCCACAGATGTTAGCACAATACCAATTCCACTTCGAGGTGGAATATCGCGGTATATGGGATTTATAAAATAATATCCGCTATTATGCGGCGCAATAGGGTCTCATCCGCTATATAGTGCGGGAAATCAATCAATCCAATATATACATATGCCAATATGTATATATTGCTATATACTACTATATATATATAGTATCACATCCAAACAACAATCAATCAGTCAATAACTGCAAAAATCAAACTTTTCATTTTGAGTGAGAATATCTCACCTTAGCTTTTATTGTGCAATCCATTTTCCATTTCGGCTTGATTCTCGATTTTAAACCTTGTATAAGCAATTATACAATTTATAAATATTCGAACGGATCGAATAATAAATTTTCATTTGACTATTTTGATTCATCGGTGATTTCATTTTAATAGTTAAATTAATTGATAGTTTTATTTTATTAACGTTAAAAAGTGAACGCTAACACCCCGTGTGTGTAATAGAATCGTGAAAGCACCACCCGTGTGACGGGAACAGAATTTAAGCAGTAAACTAGCAGAAAAGCAGTAAAAGACAGCACTTTATAGTGGTTCGGCTTGAGATTAAGCCTACGTCCACTTTGAATCTCTTTATTACTGAATTTGGTTACAAATCGGTATAAATCTCTTATGAAAACAGTACAATTTGATCACAAGAAACAATCTTGACTACTAGCTCAATCTTCGACGACGAAACTCGATGAATCCGTGTTGGATGTAAGGAATTTCTCTCGAAGCTTGTTGTAGCGTCTTGAATGTTTGAAGATCTTTGATTGCTGAATGAGTGGAGACTTCGACAGAGTAACGGCGCTTGAAGAAATGAATTGCCAAAAGTCCCCTCCTTGTTGGAGATTGGGGGGTATTTATAGGGCAGAATCTGAATAGGAAAAATCCTCTAAGTTCTAAGTCGTAGCCGACTTATAGTAAGTCGTAGGTCTTAAGTCGACCACGAGATAAACATGCACTAGTTACTCTTGAACGTCCAGAATGAGCTAAGTCATAAGTCGGCAACGACTTAGCATATGTCGTAGGTCTCAACTCGGAGACTTATGTATCTCGTAGACTTTTAAGTCGGAGCTTACTTCAAGTGGGTGTGTTTTAGGTCGGTCCTGTGGTTAAGTAGGTGAGAGCCTTGAGTCGGAGCCGTAGCTAAGTCAGAGCTTTCTTTAACAGCTAGGTCGGTATGGCTTTAGGTCGGAGCCTTTCTTAACTCGGAGCTTCCTTTGACTCGGAGCTTTCTTAACTCGGAGCTTCCCTTAACTCGGAGCTTTCTTAACTCAGAGCTTCCTTTAACTCGGCACATTTGTTAAGTCGGTCTTCCTCTTAAGTCAGTCACATTTTTACCTCGTTATGTCGCGAATCAATGAGGATTAACATTTGCCCCTCGAAGTACACGCCTAAGTCGTAGGTCGTGTGCTTCGATTCCCCTAGCTTGCTCTGTGAACGACTTAAGATGAGTCGTAGGTCGTATGTCGTACGTACCGATTCGTCTTCTACTGCCCCAGTATATAAATAGTTTAAGTCGTCACTTCTTTTCCTTCACCTGCTCTCGTTACTTCATTCCGCCATTAACAAGCATTTGAAATCTTCGAAGGCGAAATCAATTACCCAATCACCAGTTATTCTCATCGTTGTATTGCGTAAATGAAATCGGTTTCCCCATTCAATCTTCGACTGTCACTAAATTGCGAATTCCATCTCTGACTTATTCTTCTTATGTCATGCTCCATTGCAATCTTCGTTTCAATTGATTATCGATGGATTCGAGATGATTTGTCTTGGACTTGGACAATCTGTACGAACGAGGCGACAGATTGTAGCGATTTAGCTTGTCTGACTCGTGGTTCGCGATGAAGTAACATCACACCGATTTTATGGCGATTCTATTAATTGAATGCGTTGAGAGGACGAGAGTTTTGGTTGAAGAAGAGGTTAATGGGTTAACGGGTTAAGAGTGTGTTGAATTGGTGTACTGAAAAGACGGACGACTTAAGGCCTTAAAAATCACGACTTAACTTTTGATGACCTGGTGAATCGTGTACGACTTAAAGTAGGTTGTAAGTCGTAAGTTGGTCGACGACCTAGGACATGGATTTTTGCGCTCTCCTGAAATCCTTTATCACAGCACGACTTAAAGAACTGACGTCGACTTAACTCGTAGCTCGTTCCTTAGGCCGTGGACGAGATAGGACTTAGTGAAATTTCTGAACTAACTTGGAACATACTTTTGACATGAATTTCTTGACTTGAAATGCTGGAACAGACTGTCTAATTTTAACTGCTTGAACCTTCCCATATGCCACATTTATCTTACAAATCAACAACCTGTTAATCACAACATTTGCAGAACACGGGGACGAATATACTGCCATTGATTGTCCACATCGAATGACAGATTAGTTGATAAAGAAAAAATCAATTTAGAACTGCATGAACAAAATGTTATACAATAACCAATTCAAGTGAAGTATTAAAGCAAAATCGTAATAGTCAAATGAAACTAACTTGTTTGCATTAACACTGTACTTTAAATGTTATCAAGTTCTGAAATTTCATAATCGACCAGTTGTCGACTAGTTCAATTCCAATTGTGTTTACTTGTTATTTTTATTGGTTCTGCACAACACTTTACACTTTTTTAGGAAACGTGCACCTTAATATTTGATCATCCAGTTCCCTGTGTAGAATGACATCTCAACACGAAGATTTGGAACCAGCTGGAGGAGTTTTTCCAATCGCTACTCCATTAAACGATCCTCCAGAAAGGATTCCTACTACTTTGAGTCATAAAGCCTTTTGTCAATTATGCACCCAGTTTGGCATTGCTGAAGCTGACGCTTTGCTCCCTGGAATAGATGATACTGCTGATAGACCGCCCCATGGATTTGTCGCAGTTAACCGCCAAATGTGCTCGAGTGGAGCTATCCCCCCATTTAATGACTGCCTTCGAGAACTTCTTCTCCGACTATCTATCTCCCCCTTTCAATTACACCCTAATGGCTACGCCATCCTGCTGGGACTGTGTGTGCTTTTTAGGAGAACGCTGAACCATTTTTCCAATTTTGGGGAAATTTGCTTCCTGTGCACATTTACAAAGCACAAAGACCATCCTTCCATTACAGTTGTGAGAAGTGTTAGAAATCGTAAGTTGATCGTTGGTCTCCCCGACATTGTTCACAATTTCCTGAGTCAGTTTTTCTATGTCCGCTGTCCTCCAGGATTTTACGCCATCTGGAGAGTAGGGAGTAAGATCATTTGTCTCTGTTTCTTATGTTTTTTCGAACTTGTCGAAGTTCGAGTTATCGAGTGTTAACTTTGCCCTTTTCTTTTCAGCACTTCCTCCTCCTTCTAGAAATCCCGGTCACAAAGCGACTTTTGAGAGGCTTATGGCGGTGCCGGTTGAGGATAGGAGTATCCAGTTTCTATTGACAGACGAATTTTTACATCAATTCGGTCTTTTACACTCTTCTCACTTTACCCAGCCTCGTGAAGTTTCTAATCTTCTAGCGCAGACATCAAATGCCCCAGCTTCAACGGAAGATATGGCTTCAAAGGAGCCAACTGTAGACACTACATTAGTAAAGTGTTCTACTTCTATTGGCGTTGCGGGAACGTCCAGCAAACCTGCGCTTGCTCCAATTATTGAAGAGGAAGAAAATCCTCGAATTTCTGAAAAATCAGCCGAAGTGGAAGTTGAAAAGGAGAATTCTGCTGAGCATCATAATGATGACACCTTTGATGACTTGAGTGACATAATGATAACTTCTCAAGAGCTTTTCAAGGATAATCTTCCAAAAGCGAACTCTCCTGTCATTGAAGCGACTTCCTCTTTGAAACAAATTTCGACGCCTTCTACACCTGTCGTCTCCGTTCCTGCACTAAAGCGTGGTTTGTAGTTTGACGCACGTAGTTCGCACGCCGCACACACTTAGGATTTTTCAGCACTTATAAGCACTTATCCTTCTTTTCTAGAAATTTCTAAACTTTACTTCTTTTCTGTTTTCAGATTCTCCGATGGGACGTACCGGCTCATACTATGACTCATTTCAGCGCCATGGAGGCCGTGGATCTTATAACTTTAGGAAATATCTCGATGCCCCGAGCGAGACAGATGAAGAAAGGGCTCGAAGGAAAGCTCAAGAGAAGCGGGATTATGATCAGTGGCAGAGAAGAAAAGATGCTGAACGATATGATTCTTCTCACAGAAGTGACTATTCTCATAAGCGAAAGTCTTATGATGATAAGGGAAAAACTCAGATTGCTGACGAATCGAGCAAACGGTCCAAGCCAAGTGACACGTCTGTAATTTTTGAGAAGACTGACGCTCCCATTTCTTCTGATATTCCGGCCGGCTCTCCTCCTTTAAAGAAATCCGACATTCAAGCGATCATTAACAGGCCACAATATCAAGTTAAAGACGGCCCTCCAACGCTTCAGAGCCGATTTCCGAATTGGTGCCTAAAAGGAGTGCGCTTTGACTTGGATTTGGTTCCGATTGATAAGCAAGACATGCTTAAAAGTCTTGACGCGGTCAGGCTTAATATTGAGAGGATGTCGCAATGGCAGAAACTTGTCGACGAACTTCAAAGGGTCAACCACATGAATCTTGAGGCAATGATGACCATGGAGAACGATAAATCAGAATGGGACAAATGGCGTAAGTAGCATGATGCGGAGATGACGAGCATTGCAGACGACAACGCAAAGCTTGAATCCGAAGTCAAGCAACTTAAGGAAGATCTTGCCTCATCTTCTGCATCGCACACTCAAAAAGAAGAAGTCTTTTAGAAGCAAGTGTGGGACGCACATGCTGCACAAAGGGATGTTGAAATGAAGCTTGCCGCTGAACAGCACATTGCTGAGAAATATCGCACAGAAAATGCTGAATTGCGGGAAAAAGTCACCTCCCAGAACGTGGAGATTGAGTTACTAAAGTCTCGACTCGCTAAAGCTGAGACAGAGCGTGATGAGGCTATTACTGGTCGGGTTGCTGCTGTTGCCGAAAAAGAAGCGGCTGAGCAATCACATGAGGCAACGAAAGCAAACATCAGCTCTACCTTATTTGACTTTTATTTACACAGCGTTCTGGGTCGTGGGAGCCTTGCTTTTCTGGGTCCTCATTATGAAATCACTCTGGCTGAAGTGTGGGAAGCCGCAATTGATATGTTTAAAGGTGCCGGCTATGATGAAGCAGAACTCGAGGCTCGCTATCTTGATGATGAGGCTCGCGCCGCTCTTGTTAAAGGGAAGGAGCAGCTTGCTAAAGCACGGGCTGAATCACTGGGAGAAGAGCTTTCAAAAGAGGAAGCTCCTTTAACTGCCCCTGTTCATACTTCCACTTCAGCCGATGTAAACATTATGGATTCCGGCTCCCATTCTTCACTCCCAGCTAAAATTGCCCAAGAAACTGCGACCACTCCCACTGAGGATGAGGCACCGGACGATACTGAAGCCGAGAAATTTGAGATTGACCTTGCGAAGCCAACTCCTCCAGGTAATTTTGGCGTCGTCCCGGGCCCAATGAACCAGTTATTTGATTTAACCGAGTTTGATGACCTTCTTACTTGTTACTTAAACTTTGGTGAACCGATACCTTCTCTATTTTCGGGAGATATTGATTTTAACTTCTTTTCTTCTACAGCGGAGGCACCAAACACTGCACAAGTTTCCACTCCTTCAGTTGCTGTCCCTCCATCTTTATAGATTACTCCTCCTTCTGCTTCCCAACCGGGATCGCTGGCAGAAAAAATCGAAGCTCTTCAAGGCCTGGACGATCCGGCTGTTTCGCAGGAGCAGAAGGCGGAGGATCTTGAAGATATCGAGAAGACCCCGGAGCGGTCTCTGGATGATGACCCGAAGCTTTCAACATTGCTTGCTACTCCGGGGAGCGAATCTTCTTCGAAGAGGAAGGGGAAGCGTGCCGTAAGGAAGAAGAAGAGAAGTGCTTCGACTGGGGAAGACAAAACAGAAGAAGACCCAACCACTCCTTCTTCTCCGTCCCGTCCACATCGGATTCCGAAATTAACTATTAGGCCAAGCAAAGGCTCCAAAGGTGGCGGAAAGAAAGAGTGACAAGCTGGACTTTCTACTTCTGCTTTTTACATGTATAGACCGGAGATTGTGCGGGTACCGGTCCCTGCTTTTGCTTTTTTTGAGATATATGCACATGTAAAGAATTTTCATAGTACTAAATAAAACAGTAATTTTACTTGTACAACTTCTTGTGTATGTGAGAACGCATCTGTTTCTCTTTTTTAGTGTAGAATAAACGATTCCTTTTACTTGTACAAACTTTTTGTCTATGTTTGGGAATACATTTATTCCACATCTATTTTTCGTGATATTGCAATGAACTTGTGGCATGTTGCTTTTATTAATATAATTGAATTGTATAGTATTGCCCCCATACCGTAAGTGCATTGCAATATTCCTAGCTTTTTCAAGACTAATACTCTTATTTCAGAGAATAATTACTCCGCTTTTAAGGGAAGAATCATTCTGCTTTTAATAGAGTATATCTAGTCTTTAGAGGAGTTTTTATTTTCTCTTTCTGAAGAACGCTTCAACTTTCGGGGATGATCACTTTTATTTGTTAAAAAGTGAATTTTCCTATGGAGTGAAATGAACTTTTCTGAAAGAATTTTGTAGTATTTCAACTTTTTTAGGAGGAACTTTTTGAGATGAACAAGTTAATCCTTCCTTTGAGAATTGAACTGTGCTTCCGGAGAAGGCTTTTCGTTCGAGTATTCTATTTTGGGACATGCCTCCGGAGAGGGCTCCTCTTAAAGAGTTGTGCCTCCAAAGAGGTCTTGTGCCTCCGAAAAGGGCTTGTGCCTCCGAAGAGGGCTTGTGCCTCCGAAGAGGGCTTGCGGTGCCTTGGGAAAGGGCTTTTGCCTCCGAAGAGGTCATGTGCCTCCGAAGAGGGCTTGTGGTGCCTTGGGAAAGGGCTTTTGCCTCCGAAGAGGTCATGTGCCTCCGAAGAGGGCTTGTGCCTCCGAAAAGGGCTTTTTGATTGCCTGGAAGTTACTTTCTCATGGTTGAGTGGATCCACGGGGCGGACGCAAGTTGCTTGATTGGATGTTCGTTTGCACAAACGATCGCAATTAACTAACAAGGACCCTGTTCCTTCAGCTTGGGAAGGTGCCCCTCTGGTGGTTCCATCAATCTTTTTTTTTTGATCGAGGAAAGCACTTTCATTTTTTGGCGTGCCTCTTTAGAGGGCTTTGTTGACCTTTGAGAAGGAGCGTTGGTTGGTGTGCCAGGAAGGTTGCGTCTCAGGGGCAAGTAGATCCACGGGACGGACGCAAGCTGCCTGATCGGATGCATCACGATCAGTTAGCAAGGGCCCTGTTCCTTCTGCTTGGGAAGGTGTCCCTTCGGTGGTTCTTACTGGCCCTTTTATTGAGAAGCATACCTCCTTTTGGTTGCTCCTTTGTTTGCTTGGCAACGTTCTCTCATTATCTGCTCATTAGCGATCTTTTATTATCGTTTCCAAGCGCATCTTCTTCCCTTACATTGTTGTGTTCGAAGAGGTGGACTTCACTGTTGAACGACTTCATGGGACAAACGCAAGTTATCTAGTTGGATGTCTGTTCATATCGACAATCTCAACCAATTAACAAAGGTTTGCCACAGTGCAGTCGCCAACTTTTTATGTGAAGTTTTCCTTGTATAGGATTTGTATTTGGAATTTTTTGTCGCTTGGCTTTGTGACGAGCAAGCCTTGTTTTAATGTCTTGCAATTTTGAATCAACATTTTAGCAATACATTTAAAGTATTTACATATCGAAATAAAACAGGCATTATGAAATAGTAAAGAACACAAGATTTATAGTGGTTCGGCCAAGAATCGGGCCTACATCCACTTTATAGCTTTCATTCATTCACACTGATTTACAATGTTTTACAATACAACTAATACATTCATCATTATTTTACAATTTTGAACAAAGCTTTTTCTTTCAAGTAAAATAAGGACGTAAGTGGTTGCTGTTCCAGGCTCTTGGAATTGGATCTCCTTCAACAGTTATGAGTTTGAAAGTGCCATCAAGAAGTTTATTGCCAATGGCATATGGTCCTTCCCAGTTTGGTCCAAACACACCAGTTGCCGTCATGATCCTTTTCAAAACTAAGTCCCCGACCTCAAAGCTGCGTTGGCGAACTTTAGAGTTGAAGTGCCTGGCTATCCTTTGCTGATAAGCTGAAACTCTGAGCCTAGCTTCTTCTCTTTTCTCATCAAGAAAATCAAGTGCTTCAAGTTGCTGCTTTTCATTTTCAGCTTCGTTGAAATGAACTCTTCTATGTGAAGGAACTTCTACTTCCACTGGAATCATTGCATCTGATCTGTATGCCAGTGAAAATGGAGTGTGCCCAGTTGCAGTTTTGTGAGTAGTCCTGTATGCCCATAGTGCTAATGGAAGCTTATCAACCCAACCACCTTTTGCTCTTTCGAGTTGCTTTTTGATGGTTGACTTGATGATTTTATTTACTGCTTCCACTTGCCCGTTTGCCTGCGGATGAGCCACTGCTGAGAAGCTTTTCCGAATTCTGAATCGTTTGCAAAAATCCTGGAACTCTTCACTTTCAAACTGAGTACCGTTGTCTGTGATTATTTTCTGTGGCACACCATATGTGCAAATGATATTTTTCGTTACAAAATTTATCATCTTTTTAGAAGTAATGGTGGCCAAAGGTTCAGCCTCAGCCCACTTGGTGAAATAATCAACGGCTACGATAGCATATTTGATTCCTGATTTGGCAACTGGTAATGGTCCGATTAGATCTATCCCCCAAATGGCGAATGGCCATGGGCTGACCATCTGTGTGAGTTCGGTGGAAGGTGCTTTTGGGATTTTTGCAAATCTTTGACATTTGTCGCACTTTCTAGAGTAAATAGCAGCATCTCGGTTAATGTCAGGCCAGAAATACCCATATCGGAGAACTTTCTTGGCTAAAGTTTGACCAGCTGAATGATCTCCACATTCTCCTCCGTGTATCTCGGCTAGAATTGTCTTGGCTTCTTCCTTAGTTACACATCGGAGCAGAGGCATTGAGAATCCCCGTCTGTATAATCGGCCATCTTGAATTATATACCTTGACGCTTTCCTCAATAGTTTTTGACGTTCCTTAGAACTTTCTGGCAGGGTACCACTGAGTAGGTATTCTTTGATTGGAGTCATCCATGATTCATGCTCTTGAGACGTAGCCATAATCCAATCAACATCCATTTCATCAATGCTTGGAGCTGACAGAACTTCTACAGGAACTAATCCAAGTAATTGAGCTTCTCCGGAACTTGAGTACTTTGCTAGAGAATCTGCCTTCATATTTTCCTCTCGAGGTATGTGGCTTATTGAATAGTGATCGAAATCATTGAGGAGTTCGGAAGTTTTTGTCAAATATGCAGGCAAATTTCCTCCTTTGGCTTGAAATTCTTTCTTCACCTGGCAAACAATAAGCTGAGAATCGCTGAAAACCTGTAACACTTTGATGTTTAGTTCCTTGGCGATTTTTAAACCGGCAATAAGTGCTTCATATTCTGCTTCATTGTTTGTTGAAGGAAATTCCAGTCTCAATGCATAACATAATGATCGTCCTTCGGGGGTTTCAAGTACAACCCCTGCCCCAGAACAATAATCATTTCTTGAGCCGTCAACATATAACTTCCACTGTATTTGAATGCAGTCAGTTGTTTCTTCCTTATTGTCTCCTTTGTCAGTAGATTCTGCAATGAAATCTGCTAAAGCTTGTCCGTTGATTGCTTTTCGGGGGTGGTAAGTGATGTCATACTGGCTAAGTTCAATGTTCCATTTCAAAAGACGACCCGAAGTTTCAGGATGAAACAGGACTTGCTTGAGAGGTTGATCAGTAAGAACCTTGATAGGATAAGCTTGAAAGTATGGTCTCAACTTCCTGGCAGCAATTAGCAAACAATAGGCGAGCTTTTCTATCTTCGAATAATTCATCTCCGCCCCAGTGAACCGTTTACTGATGTAATAGACTGGACGCTGTACTTTCATATCTTCCCGTACAAGTCTTGCACTGAGGGCGTGAGATGAAATTGCTAAATAGATGAAAAGGTCTTCACCGTCAGTAGGCTTGGAAAGAACCGGAGGTGTTTCCATGTGATGAATTAGTTCATCGAAAGCATTCTGGCATTCGGGAGTCCATTCAAAATTTTTCTTTCCTTTCTTTAGAGCGTCAAAGAAGGGAATGCATTTGTCTGTGGCTTTGGAAATGAAGCGACTCAGAGCAGCGACTTTTCCATTGAGACTTTGCATTTCTTTCTTTGTTTTAGGGGCTTTGACCTCCCTTAGGGCTATGATTTGAGTAGGATTGGCTTCAATGCCCCTGGCACTCACAATGAAACCCAAGAATTTCCCGGATTCTACTCCAAACGAACATTTCAATGGATTGAGCTTCATTCCGTACTTTCGAAGAATTGCGAACATTTCCTCCAAGTGTCCCATGTGATCTACAGCTTTCTTTGATTTTACCAACATATCGTCGACATAAACTTCCATGGTTCTACCAATCTGAGGCTTGAACATTGCATTGACGAGCCTTTGATAGGTTGCCCCAGCATTTTTCAATCCGAAAGGCATAACTTTGTAGCAGTAGAGACCCACATGTAATAAAGCTTGTGTCTTCCTGATCCGGCTCATGCATCATAATCTGATTGTATCCGGAGTAAGCATCCATAAACGATAACAACTCATGCCCAGCTGTTCCATCCACCAATTGATCAATTCTGGGCAGCGGGAAGCAATCTTTGGGGCATGCTTTGTTTAGATCTAAGAAATCTATGCATACTCTCCACTTTCCATTTGCCTTCTTGACCAATACTGGATTTGAAACCCAATTTGGATAAGTGGAGTTTTTGATAAAGCCGTTCTCCATGAGACGATCGACTTCTTCCTTTAGTGCTGTCGATCTTTCTGGGCCTTGAGTTCTTCTTTTCTGTTTCACTGGTGTGAATTTTGGATCAATGTTCAGAGTATGTACAGCAATTTCCAGGGAGATCCCACACATATCAGCGTGACACCAAGCGAACACATCTAGATTGGCTTTTAAGAATGATATCAGCGTGTTTTGACCTGTTATGCTTAGCTGTGAACCCACATTGAGTACTTTGTTCGGGTCTTTCGAGTCAACAGATATTGGTACCGTTACCTCCACGGGTACCACTCTATTCTCCCCTGTACTGGCTTTCCTGGGATCCATTTCTTTTCTTGCATTGCTGTGTTCGCTAGTACAGGGGCCACTCCGTAGTTGCTACAGGGTTGGTTCCTTGATGCGGAGCGGAGCTGCCGCATCTTTCCCCATTTCTCTTTTCCTGGCCTCTCGGAGTTCTACAAGATAACATTCTCGTCCTGTGTTCTGATCTCCTTTAATAACAGCAATCCCATTATCAGTAGGAAATTTCATTGTTAAGCACCATGGAGCGAGGACGGCCCTGAAAGCAGCAAGAGTAGGCCGACCCAAGAAAGCGTTATAGGCGGAGAATCCATCAACAATTACAAAAGTTTGCTTCCGAACCAACTTCTTCTGCCCTTCGCCCATTTCAACAAACAAGTCCACCGTTCCAATTGGCTGTTTCAGCTCTCCTGTAAATCCGGCAATTTTGTGTGAAGAGGCTTGTACATCTGTCATTGGAATTTTCATTTGGTCAAATGTCTTTTTAAAGAGTATGTTGCACGAAGCGCCACTATCAACCAGAACTCTTCTGACAATAGCCGGCCCAATACCGACAGAAACAACTAAAGGGTCCTCAGTAGGAGCTTCCACATCAATAGAATCCCTGGTTCTGAACATAATATCATCGTGAAAAGTCTTCTGCTGCTTTAGAGGTGCAGCATCTTCCAAGATCAAGACACTTTCTTCAGTCGGAGCATACTTCAAAGCTCTAGCATAACTTTCCATCTCACCCCAACTCCTGCCAGCTGGATGAGGTCCTCCTGTGATCACATTGATAACAGGTCTTTCCTTTTCAGCAAGCCTCTCTCCTGAACCAGATGAATGAGCTGAAGGTAGTTGCCCCTGGTTAGATGAAGACGGGTCTTTTCTATTCCTCTTGACGTACTGCTGCAACTTATTCTCTCTTAACAATTCTTCAATCAGGCTTTTCAAGTGGCGGCACTCATTGGTATCATGCCCTGGTTGGTTGTGAAACTTGCAAAATCTTCCGCTTTGAACAGCATTCTTCCCAACTTTCACGGCCGGTGGTTTTGGAAATTCAACAGCATCCTTAGTGGCGATGAAAATATTCTCCGGGGTATCGGTCAGAGGAGTAAAGTCTGAAGGTTTAAGGAAGCGGGGCTTTTTGAGATCATTTTGCTTCTTCCCACCATTACTTTCCCTTTTCTGATTTGCAGGTTCTTTCTTGCTTTGAACTGTAGCATTATTTTCCACCACCGTTGTCACAACTTTAGCTGATGCGGAAAGATTCTCTAGGCGTATAAATTCGTCAGCCTTTTTGTAGAATTTCTCAAGCGAATTTGGCTCCTTCATCTTCAGCCATTTTCCAAACTCGCTCGTTTTGTCGATAGCACGCATCAAATAGGTCAAGATCATTCGTGGCTCTGCGTTATCGACTTCTACCAGAGCTATATTGAAGCGGTTCAGGAATGACTTAATAGGCTCTCCCGGATTCTGTTCAAGACTGGACAATGACATTATGTCTTTTGCCTTTGAAGCGTATAGCCTGAATTGCTCTTTGAATTTTCGAGTCAGATCGGAAAACTGATCTACAGATCGGACAGGAAGCTTTGTAAACCAGAGAAGTGCTACAACTTCCAAATATACTGGGAAATATCGGCACTTTATTTCATCAGTTGCTCTTGCGCCGGTCATGTGCCAGTCATATTTATACAAGAATTGATTTGGATCACTTGTTCCCCGATAAGCAGGAATGGTGGGGGGAACAAATTTTCTAGGAAATTCAGCCTTTAGAATCTTCTCGGTAAACGGAGTTCTACTCGGTGCGAATCCCCATTCGCTCTCATCTTCATCTCTTTGCATGCTCTCTTTCATTATTTGCTTGATCATGCCAGAAAGATATTCCTCATTGTTTAGAGATTTCGCAGAATAGACCTCGGCCATCTTTTCGGGGGTTTGTCCAGGTAAATGCTCACGAAGAACTGGTGACGGCCTGGATCCTTCAGCCTGGAGGGGTGCCCCTTCAGCAGCACCTGATCCCCCGTGAGGAATATTTCTCCCCTCGGAATTGGGAGCAGCATTAGCAAAGTTTTCCTCATTACTTACTGGTCTTTGATTCGCCCCAAATAGAGCATTTAGCTTTTCCATCATCAGATTATTCTGAGTTTCAATCTGCTGGTACAGTCCGGATACAGCAGCATCTAACTCTTGTCGCGTCACACCGACGCTTGGAGCTGCCTGATTTGGAGAGAGAAAAGTGGCAGTATTGTCACGGTCATCATCAGTTCTGACAGACTTTCGTTTCCTTCCAGGAGCCATTATGTCTGATAAACTTCTGGTTTTGTAGGAAATTCTTTCATCAAACTTCTGTGAAGCAATGGTGAGTAGTAGCCTGAGTTGGGTTCTCAGTGAAAGCACCAAGATGTTAACGTTAAAAAGTGAACGCTAACACCCGGTGTGTGTAATAGAATCGTGAAAGCACCACCCGTGTGACGGGAACAGAATTTAAGCAGTAAACTAGCAGAAAAGCAGTAAAAGACAGCACTTTATAGTGGTTCTGCTTGAGATTAAGCCTACGTCCACTTTGAATCTCTTTATTACTGAATTTGGTTACAAATCGGTATAAATCTCTTATGAAAACAGTACAATTTGATCGCAAGAAACAATCTTGACTACTAGCTCAATCTTCGACGATGAAACTCGATGAATCCGTGTTGGATGTAAGGAATTTCTCTCGAAGCTTGTTGTAGTGTCTTGAATGTTTGAAGATCTTTGATTGCTGAATGAGTGGAGACTTCGATAGAGTAACGGCGCTTGAAGAAATGAATGGCCAAAAGTCCCCTCCTTGTTGGAGATTGGGGGGTATTTATAGGGCAGAATCTGAATAGGAAAAATCCTCTAAGTTCTAAGTCGTAGCCGACTTATAGTAAGTCTTAGGTCTTAAGTCGGCCACGAGATAAACATGCACTGGTTACTCTTGAACGTCCAGAATGAGCTAAGTCATAAGTCGGCAACGACTTAGCATATGTCGTAGGTCTCAACTCGGAGACTTATGTATCTCGTAGACTTTTAAGTCGGAGCTTACTTCAAGTGGGTGTGTTTTAGGTCGGTCCTGTGGTTAAGTAGGTGAGAGCCTTGAGTCGGAGCCGTAGCTAAGTCGGAGCTTTCTTTAACAGCTAGGTCGGTATGGCTTTAGGTCGGAGCCTTTCTTAACTCGGAGCTTCCTTTGACTCGGAGCTTTCTTAACTCGGAGCTTCCCTTAACTCGGAGCTTTCTTAACTCGGAGCTTCCTTTAACTCGGCACATTTGTTAAGTCGGTCTTCCTCTTAAGTCGGTCACATTTTTACCTCGTTATGTCGCGAATCAAAGAGGATTAACATATTTAAACCAATATTTCTCCTTTAATAAATTTCTGTAAGTGTCTAAGAACAAATACATTTTTCCATAGTTCATTATTTAAAAAAATTTACAAGTAAATGGAAATAGGTATATCTGTGTTATTAATATTTTAACTCATCAAAACAATTCATTACCATTAAATAAACAATCAACTAATAATTAAATTTTACAAATAATTAAATAAACAAATCATATATATATCTTTAAACAAGTTCATTTCCTTTTGAGTTAAACATTCTATAACGCAAATAAATTTCCATTTAATAATTTAAATTAACAAGTGATTTTATTTTAAACCAATATTCTTTATATTTTTTTTAAACTAACTTTCTTTTACATATATTTATTTTTATATCATATATTTTACTGCAAGTATATAAAAAAATTGAAACTTCATTTTTTTTTCAGATTTAAATCAAATTTAAATTTTAAAACAAAACTTCCTTACTGAAAATCTCACCTTACCATCACTGTCGAACATCCCCAGATCGACCTCACGAGCTCCCCCAGTGCCGACGCACTCGACGACTATGCCCCGAGCTCGAATTCGAGCGACGATCGCTGCCGCCCCAGAGCTTCCCCATCGATTTCGCGCCAATCGATCGTGCGCCTTCGTCGATGCCATTCGAACGCGAGCGTCCCCCACCAGCAACACCTCGCGTGATGCTTCCCTGCTTGCCGCCACGATCCTCGATTTCGATTTTTTTCACGAAGAGAAACTCGGCTGTTATTTCGATTTGAGATGAAGAACGAGATTTTCTTTTAGGGATTTGGATATGAATTCGATTTTCTTCACGGCTTCGGTCATTGTTTATTTTTGAACGAGAGTGTTTCGTTTTTTTTTCTTTGAATGAAGGGCTTAAGATAATAAAGGAGAGATCGGCCATTATTTTTCTCCTGTGAATTTTAAATTCGTTCTGATGGAAGAAAGGAGGATACAGGGTAATTTAAAAATGGAAGAGGGATGCTCTGCACGATTCACTTCGTGATTTTAGGCGTAATTCAAGCGCGTGATTAAAGGAACGAAACGTGCAGACGTTGACCAATTTAAATTTAAATTTTAAATTGAATTCGTTTTAAAATTTCAACGCGTTTACTCACCGTGTGCTCACATATCAACTCTGATCAATACGAAATTTGAAATCTGGTAATAATTCAATATTACGGACCCAATGGAACTGGTTTCGTCGAATTCCAAGACTGGGCCTCGGAAGGCTATTTTTAAATACCGATTCAAACGATAAAATTTTCAAAACTGAACAAACACTTAAAATTTAAATTTGTACCACCTCCATTATCTTCAGTATCATCATTACGAATTTTAAAAGCTTTTGAAATATTTTTCTTCAGCTTCAAATTGAAGATTTAAATTTTTATTCAACTTACAATAGATTAAAATTTAAAATTTAATCGCTAAATTCATAGTTATATTGGGAATTCAAGCTAAACCAATATTCAAATATTTAAAATTAATTAAATATTTTCAATTTAAATTGTTAAAAATTCAGGGTCGTTACAATTGTTTTATGATTAAATGAATCTTGACAATGGCTTATCTTATTTGCTATTAGTTCATGCACATTATATGTGGACTCACATTTTTATAGCTCTTTCATGAGGTTTTTATTTTATTGAGATTTGAAATCATGTTGTCTAGCAAACTTGTTGTATGTTATTTATATATTGTTGTCTTACGATTAATGTATACTTTATCACCCTGGTAGTAAATTAATTACTTAAGCAACAATTTTGGATTTAGCATTAGTACGTACATGAATTTTTATATGATATGAATCATGATAATTTCTTAAGTTTAGAATAATACAACTGATTTGAAAATGGAAGGCCAACAATCTGGCAAGAAGCTCACAAAAAAGTTTATAAAGAGACCAAACCTTCTCCTTCAACTAGTAAGAAGGGAGACTTTCATTCAAATTCATCGTACATTACCGCCCAAGCTAAAGTGGACTCCATTTTTCAACAATTTGGAATTACTTAGGTTGACGCCCTTCTTGTTGGCCCTATTAATGACATTTCTAACCCACCAGAGAGACACTTTGCCTTTTCTACTATTCATAACTGGCACACTAGTAATTTTCTTTTTTCAAGCTCCCTCTTAAGATACTTGGAGCACCTAAATATAGCACTGATCTTCCTTCCTAACGCTTATATATACCTGACTTGCTTGGAGGTCCTAGCTTGTGAAGCTGGACTCCCATCTCTCAGTGCTGACATTCTTCATTACATAGTTGGTCCTGCTAAGGTGGGTGAACACCTGGCCATCAGCAGTACCGAATTCATCCCCACCCAAAAAACTTGATCTTCGTGAGTATTAATAAGGTGAGTGTACGGAAGACTCAAATTTTCTTCATCAAATGCTTATCTAATATTAGAGGGATATTTTCTACTACTAGTAAGTCTCTTGTCCCTGGTTATCCCTGTTTGTTTATTATTCTTTACTGATGGGTGTTCCTTTTCAAATCTTGCTTCCAACAGTCTAAAATCCGAAGATCAAAAGACTACAGACTCTCTAATACATCTAGTTGAGAACATGAGAAATAAACTCACGCTGCTAACTACATTGAAGCTCCTCCAATACTCTGTCAACTTTTACCACCATAAGATTCTGGGAGAGCCCCCAATAGGTAAATGTAATTCTCATGGAAAAAGCTCACTAGTGATGGGCAGACCAGATGTCTTCACCTCCAACTCTCTAGTTAAACTGGGTTCTATTGGTAAGTTTTAATATAGCTAGAAATGAAATTCTTTACACTACTAGTTTTTTGACTTGTCTTTTATTTCTGGCTCGTCTGCTCTTGTCATTGCCCTTAAGGAAACCAGAATTAAATACAATCTTTCTACAAAAAGAAAAAGTAAAGATGAAGGTTTAGACCCAAATTAACCAACTAAATATGTTTCCTTTAAAGACCCAATTGCCTAAGCCATTGAAGATAGATGAAGAAGAAACGGGAAATGACACCCTTATCGACATTCCTTCTCCTCCCAAAGATAAAAGGCCCAAATTTGCGGATGTATTTATCTCCATTTTCATAAATGATATAGGGCATGTACTATTTATCCAAGTCCCGAAGCAGCAGATTTGGACAAAGCTCCATAGAAGCCTAACTAGGCTCGGACCGAGGCACCCAATGAGTCTTAAACTTCTAACCACTTTCTTACTGTTACCTTTCCTACTTCCCCAACGTCTATCTGTCACATGTGCATGAACTTGGTCTGACTCTTTCTCTAGATGATCCTCTTCCTTTGGAGAATTGGGCTCAAACTTTAGCAATTAATTTTGGGGAGCTCGCTCAATTGGCCATTCTATCTCCCTCAGTAGCTTCTCTTTGATCATCGTAACCCCCCATTTATTCTAATTATTACCTTTTCTTGATTCTCAAACAACTGCTATCGATATGTTTTTCCATTTATTTAGTTAACTTTAACTTCATAGACACCGTTATGACTTAAACAGGTTATGGATTCTAGGTAGAAAAGAAAATGCTTCTTCTTCGTGATGCTTCTCAAGGGCCTTTCAACAAAGTAGCCAGGCTTAAGGAAAATATTTCTTCACATAAGAACAATATGATTGATATTTTTGTGGAGTGATGTGATTCTATCCTAGGAAAGGGGAGATTAGCTTCCTCTCTTGATGAGGAATAGTAAGCCAAGTAGTTATTGGAGGAGAAAGTGAAAATTTTGAAAGCCAATCTCAAGTCACTTAATAAACCCAAAGCAGATATGGTGGGTGTGATCAAGGAAAACACTGAGCTAGCCAAGGAAAATTTCAAGCTAACTAAGAAGAACAAATTGCTTGATGACCAACTACAAAGGAAGTCTAGCCGCTTGGACTAATAAAACAACATTACTGGTGACACCAAGAAAAAGGCTACTTCCTTTCTCAATGTTGCTCTTTCCAAGATCACCTAGAAATGCTATCAAGATTCATTGTATGTGGCATACGCCAACAAAATTCAAAATAGCCTGGACCTAGACTTTCCATCTCTTCTAGCCTTGAATGATAAGTGTGAGAGTAAGTTCAGTCTTAGGATGAAAAAGGATAAAAAAAAGGCTCTTGAGGAAGAATTCCCCGTTGAGGAGGAAATCAATGCAAGAAATTGGCTATCACTTGATGATGCTCCTATTATGAATAGCCGAAACTTGATGAAGAAAATGATGATGATGACAATGATAATAATGATAGTGATGATGATCGTAACGATGACCGGGGTGATGATCGTAATGACAACAATGATGATGATGGGGGAGGCGATGGAATGGGTCTTTTTGGTCAACCAGATGAAAGAGATGGATCTAGCGACACTAATTTAGACTCAACTATTTAAGGTACAAAAACTACTAACATGTAAGATCCTTCAAAGAAAGATTCTCCTAGTAAGGATAGTATTTTCCAAAGCTAATAGTCCAACGATAAAGGAAAGGTCTCGTTGTTTTCTGTTCCGCACTCCAAGGTATGGATCTCTTTATCCAAATGTCTTAAGCTATTAATAAATTTTAGTTAATACATCAATTGTTTCGTTTAAGGAGAAAGTCAAAATATTATAAGATATTATGCTCGAGAATTAACAGACAGATGGCGATTGTCTAAAGAGAGTATTGGATAAACAAATTAAGGACTATAATAAATTATCTGAAAAATACCAAAATCTTGCCAAGAATACATCGAGACTAAGGTTTTTCAAAGAGAGAGAAGTTTCTCCTTATATGTAGAATCCCATAATCAATGGGAAATAGTCATGAAAGAGAATTCCGAATTGATTACCCTCTTTTGGATGCTAATTAATGATGGAAATGCCCTGGTGGAATTTCTGTACAAAGCTTATTACAGGGGTAAAATTTTCAATTTCTCATACTTAGGTGACAACTATGGAGGATTGCTCAAATGCTTTCATCGTAGATGTTGGGTGAATTCTCACCCCGGACCGG
This sequence comes from Allium fistulosum, assembly GCA_030737815.1. Classification (NCBI taxonomy): domain Eukaryota; kingdom Viridiplantae; phylum Streptophyta; class Magnoliopsida; order Asparagales; family Amaryllidaceae; genus Allium; species Allium fistulosum. Next base: position 578,721,743 of record CM060904.1, on the reverse strand, counting down.
AAGAGTCGAACCAGGCCTCCCACCGAACCAACTCCCACCGATTCGACCTACCAAACTCCTTAGAACCCATACCGAACCAACTCCATCCGGTATACACTTCCTCCTTAAGAACTACCGAACCATCTCCTGCTACCGGTCCAACCATCCAACTGCTACCGGTCCAACCATCCTACCGCTACCGGTCCAACCATCCAACTGCTACCGGACCAACCATCCAACTGCTACCGGTCCAACCATCCAACTGCTACCGGACCAACCATCCAACTGCTACCGGACCAACCATCCAACTGCTACCGGTCCAACCATCCTACTGCTACCGGTCCAACCATCCTACTACCGGACCAACTGCTACCGGTCCAGCCTACGTCCATCTCCATGCCGAACCAAGACATACCAGGCCAGATCATCTCAGCCCAGGCCCATCAACGACTATACATATCCTGGACCCCTACCCCTAGCCTCACTCTATAAATAGAGGGGCAGGGGTACAGCAATGGGGACAAGTTTTGAGAGCTCAAGCACGGAAGGAACTTTCAAACAACTTTCTTTTACTTGTATCAAAGCTTTGTACTTGTAATCACAACAAAAGAAGAGAAATAACATATAAAGTGGACGTAGGCACATTCTGGCTGAACCACTATAAATCTGCGTGTCTTTTTACAGTTTAGCCCCCGTTTTTCATATATTTGCATAAACCTCCAAAATCACTAAGAACAACATAAGATCTACTAAATCGTATAACTTTGAGGTGTTTGTCCATTTTTTGTGCAAACATTTTTGGTGCTTTAACTGAGAATAGAAACTCGAAGCTTCAGCTTCATCTACTTAACGAGTTTTCCTAACAGCATCGTCCGCCGCTTGGAAAACATGCCTCCCAAACAGAGAAAAGATGTTAACAAAGGAAAAAACATCGCATCCAGTAGCCTTCCTGATCCAGCTATTGCGAATCAAGTAAATCGTCCTCCTCCAGCAACGGTAACAAATGAAGGACAGGCTAACCCAACCACTCCTGCCACAGAACAGCCTGCAGCAATTACTAGGGCAGATTTGGACAGAGTTGTTGTTGAAGTAACTAACCGCTTCACGTCCCAGCAGGAAGCCTTGGTGGACCATCTCATGTCACGCTTGAGGGACGCTGAAGAATCCAACCGCAACACTGAATCATGGGGCGAGTCCCAGTCTGGAGGATCTCAGAGACAGCAAAGATCTTCCTTCTTCGAAGGAGCTAACGGCAGAAGTAGCCGTGGTAGGAGCCGAGACCGAGCCCAGCCCGAAGTTAGGCCTGAGGAAACGTTTGGTACCGAACCCAACGGGGAAGGTACCGGGCGAAGGTCAACTGCAGCTGAGCCTGTCATGCTGCCTAACCACAGAAACACCGGTGAACGGGGCCGAGCTAGAGTTCAGCCCGAAGTTGGACCCGAGGAAGTGCTTAGATCAGAACCCAACCGGGGAAGATCAAGGCAAGGGCCAACTGTAGCTGACCCAAGCATGCTCCCAGAAGATCAAAGGCAGCCACTGGAAAATATGAGGAATGATAGACGATACCATCCCTACAGGTTGTCTGGACGGAATCAACCCCACAGAACAGAACCAAACTCATTTCTGTCTGCTCCAAATTCTGATGAAAGGATGGCGCGCTTATTCAGAGAGTGTGTCCAACGGGAGCAAAGAGATCGAGGGATAGGCGCTAGGGTAACCAGCCCTTTCGCCCGCAATATCGAAGTTGCTATCACCCCTCGAGAATGGAAGATGCCAACAATGGAACCCTACAAAGGGACCTCCGATCCCGTTGTACACTTGCAGAGATACACACAGCATATGCTCATGAGTGGAGCAACAGAGGGAGTACTGTGCAAATGCTTTCCGCTCTTCTTAGCAGATCTTGCTACCTCCTGGTTCTGTCATCTACCCCAAGGCTCCATCAGCTCATGGGAAATGTTGAAAGAAAAATTTATCAGTCAGTTCCGCATTCATGTGGAGCAACCTAAGGACGCTTATTCCTTATCCAGCGTCAAGCAGAAACCTGGAGAAAAGCTGCAACAATACCTAACCAGATTCAACGCCGCAGCAGCCGCAGTTCAAGACGCCGATGAAAAGCTTATCCTGATGGCCCTCTGCAGTGGGGTGCATCCGGACACTAAGTTTGCTAGAAGATTGACAAAAGAAAAACCAGCTACTTTACCCGATTTCTTCCATGAAGCCGGGAAATACATGAGGCTTGAGGATGCTGCCATTGAGGGGCAGTCAGGACAGCAAAGTAAGACGACCCATGGCAACGCCCCTACTGTGGCGAGGGACATTCGAAGAAATGATTCCAGAGACAATGCTGGGGGCAAGAAAGTAGAAAAACGCCTATATCGGCCAGGACCAAGATTCGACTCTTACACCCCTTTGAACGAGACCGTCGAAAATATCTTCCTTGCCACCCAAGGGGAAGTTAGATACAAACGCCCACCATACAAGAAGGAATCAGATAGCGCACAGAAATCTGGAAAATTTTGCCGCTTCCACGAATCCCACGGACATGACACCAACGAATGCCATCATCTCCGAGATTTGATTGAGGAACACATCAGGAGAAAGAAACTGGAACGCTATGTAAAAAGTCAAGACAGGACTCCAGCTCCTGCCAATGAGAACCCAAGGCTACCCTCACCAGGGACCGGTAGAGGCGACCGCAACGCTAGCAGCTCTAGTCAAGAGAAGATAGTGGTCCATACCATCTCAGGAGGTCCGCACATCGCAGACAGAAGTCGGAAAGAGATGGAAAGATATGGGAAGTCGCATAGAGACAATAGAGACTGTGTCAACACAGTTATAGAAGAGCGCCACCCAAAGCGGAAAGAAAGTGATGACATCACATTCAGTAAACGCGACCTAGAAGGAAGACAGTACCCTCACATGGATCCCATGGTTATCTCTGCCCGACTCGGTCCCGCCGAAGTTTACCGAATCCTGGTAGACACTGGAAGCTCTGTAAATATCCTGTTCAAACACGCGTTCGACAAAATGAGGCTGTCAATGAAGGATGTATCTCCCTGCGATAAACCGCTACACGGTTTCACTGGAGATGCGAAAATGCCCATCGGGCAGCTGGACCTCTTCGTTGAAATTGGAAGCCATCCCCGCTCCGTTGTAAGGAAACAGACGTTTGTGCTGATAGAAAACCATTCGGCCTACAACGCCTTCCTAGGAAGACCAGCCCTATCTGACTTCCAGATTGTCCTAGCCCCGTGGTGCCTGAAAATGAAATTTCCAACAGACAATGGGGTAGGAGAAGTGGAAGGAGACCAAGATATTGCACGAGACTGCTATGTAACCGAACTTCGCAACAACCACAGGAGAGATAAAGGGAAAGGTGTAGAGATTGCCCTCTGCACAAAAAGCCTTGAAGCATAGCAACTAAAGAAAGCCCCTCCTCTTCAATACACCAGCGACCCTTTCAATGAATTAGACCCTAGGGACAAAGAGGAGGAGGCCACCGCCGAGCCTGCAGAGGCTATGGAGTTTATATCTGTAGACAAGCACGACTCAAGTAGGCTACTGAAAATTGGGTCATAGCTGAAAGCTGAATTGAAGGAACAACTCATTGATTTTCTCCGCTTCAACTTGGATGTGTTCGCTTGGTCACACGCTGACATGACCGGAATCTCCCCCAACATAGCATGCCACGTATTAAAAATTGATCCTACCAAGGCGCCTGTAAAACAAAAAAAGAGAAGTATGGGGGCAGAGCGATCAGCAGCCCTCGATGAAGAAGTAAAGAATCTACTCGCCAATGACTTCATACGAGAAGCTATTTACCCAGAATGGATCGCCAACCCGGTACTAGTAAAGAAGGCTAATGGGAAGTGGCGGACCTGCATTGACTTCTCCAACCTAAACGACGCCTGCCCAAAGGATTGCTTCCCGCTTCCCAGAATCGATCAACTTGTAGACAGCACGGCCGGGCACGAACTCCTGTCTTTTATGGATGCATACTCAGGATATAACCAGATTCCTATGCATGCTCCCGACCAAGACCACACTAGTTTCATCACCGACCGGGGTTTATACTGCTACAAAGTGATGCCCTTCGGACTTAAAAATGCAGGAGCCACCTACCAGCGCCTCGTCAACAAGATGTTTGCAGGGCTAATAGGACGAACAATGGAAGTATATGTAGACGACATGCTGGTAAAATCACGGAAAGCCAAAGATCACGTAAGCCACCTAGGCGAAATGTTCCAGGTACTTCGACAGTATGGAATGAAGTTGAATCCACTAAAGTGCTCCTTCGGAGTGTCATCGGGAAAATTCTTAGGATTCATCGTCCATGCCCGAGGGATAGAAGCAAACCCTGAACAAGTCCGAGCATTAAGGGACATCAAGATACCTTCCACCCGAAAGGAAATGCAAAGCCTAAATGGAAAAGTGGCTGCCCTAAGCCGATTCATCTCCAAAGCCACGGACAAGTGCGTCCCCTTTTTCGAAGCTCTAAAGAAAGATAAAGGAAGGTTCGAATGGACGGACGAATGCTTAACCGCTTTCCTTAACCTAATCGAACACCTCCAGAAACCACCGGTACTCTCGACCCCAAGCGAAGGCGAAGAATTATACCTATACCTTGCTGTGTCATCTCACGCTCTAAGCGCTGCCTTGGTGAGGGAAGACAACCGCACGCAACGACCAGTTTACTTCGTCAGTAAAAGGTTTACTGGGGCAGAAGTCAGATATCCTAAGCTTGAAAAGTTAGCATACTGTTTACTAATCACTTCACGAAAACTACGTCACTACTTCCAATCCCATTCCATCAAAGTTCTGACCGATCAACCACTGAGGCAGGTACTCCATCGTCCCGACACTTCCGGGCGACTACTTAAATGGTGTATTGAGCTGAGTCAGTATGATATCACCTATCACCCTCGCACCGCCATCAAGGGACAAGCCATGGCTGATTTCATTGCAGAATTCACTACCAACGAAGATAAGGAGCAACTGGAAATAACGGAAGATATCAAGTGGAATCTCTTTGTGGACGGTGCATCTAACGAACAAGGCTCGGGGGCAGGTGTGGTAATAATCACTCCCAGGGGAAATAAACTGCACTATGCTATAAGGTTGGAGTTCGCTGCCACCAACAACGATGCAGAATATGAAGCCGTAATAGCCGGATTAGAAATTGCTATCGAGATCGGAGCCAATTCTTTATGCCTTCACAGCGATTCTCAGCTTATTGTTAATCAAATACTAGGGGAATTCCAAGCTCGAGAAGAACGACTCATAGCCTATCTAAAGAAGACCAAGTCGCTTCTCAACCGATTGGACCACTACTTAGTCAAACACATCCCTCGGGAAGAGAACCAAGAGGCCGATGAATTGGCAAAGCAAGCAAGTATGAGGGACGTCGCCATCTTCGGGGCAGTAACTGTCTCAAAGCAAACGATCCCAAGTTTTGAGCAAGTGAATCTGATAGCTACAACCGAAGAAGCAACTTGGATGACTCCCATCCGAGACTACCTGCAAAATGGCACACTACCCGACGGGCGTAACGAAGTCAAGAAAATCCTGAGGAAAGCGTCCCGCTACACAATACAAGGAGACATCCTCTATCGGCGCGGGTTCTCTAACCCATTGTTAAGGTGTGTCGCCGGAAGGGAAGCCAAGGAAATCTTATCCAACGTTCATCAAGGAAGCTGCGGGGATCACACCGGAGGGCAAACGCTAGCAAAAAAGATACTCCGATACGGATATTTCTGGCCCACCTTAAGCAAGGACGCCTTAGGTTTCGTCAAGAAGTGTGACAGATGCCAAAAATTTGCTAAGATCCCTCGGCTACCAACAACCGAGATCACTCAGATGACCAGCCCTTGGCCCTTTGCAGTATGGGGAATTGACTTAATCGGTGAACTGCCAATGGGTCGAGGCGGCGCCAAATATGCTATAGTAGCAGTCGACTATTTCACCAAATGGGTGGAAGCAGAACCTCTAAATAAAGTATCTTCAGCGAAAGTTATCAACTTCTTAATCAAAAATGTTCTGTGCAGGTACGGAGTCCCACTAAAAATCATATCAGACAATGGACTTCAGTTTGACAGCGAGGAATTCGCCAACTGGTGCCAAGAACACGGAATTCACAAAAGCTTCTCATCCGTAGCGTATCCCCAAGCAAACGGACAAGTCGAAGCAGTCAACAAAATTCTGAAAACTCTAATCAAAAAGAAGCTCGAAAAGTCAAAGGGCGCTTGGGTGGATGAACTCCCTACGGCACTATGGGCCTACCGCACATCCTTCAGAACATCAACAGGGCACACTCCTTTCTCTTTGGCATACGGATCGGAGGCTATGCTCCCAGTTGAAACCATTGTGCCTTCCCACCGTAGGATCCACTATAACCCAGAAGAGAACGAAGAGCTCCTCAACATGTCTTTGGATCTAGTCGAGGAGAGAAGGAATGATGCAGTCCTAAAAACAGCAGCCCACAAGCAAAAGGTGGCAGCACAATACAACTCCAAAGTCAAGCATCGTACCTTACGAGAAGGGGATCTTGTCCTCAAGCGAATCTTCCCTCGCCCCGGAGCACTAGACCCAATCTGGGATGGACCATATGTAATTCATAAAGATCTCCACAACGGAGCCTATATTTTGTCAACAGTGGACGGAGAGGTGTTCCAGAGGGCATGGAACATCCAACACCTCCGTCGATACTTTTCTTAACTTGTATTGCCCATATGAAGTGAATTAACAAAGAGAATCAGTGGACGTAGGCATTTTTTCGTGCCGGACCACTTTAAAAAAGCCTTGTCTCTTTTTTAACTTGTTCCTTTGTATCTTGGCTGCTTGTTAACTTTATCCTTTTCTGTTGAACAAAATCCTGAGCATATAGCATTTCTATTCAAAGCACTCCACAATGCGACTTCACGTGGACAAGACCTAACAGGTACTACGCGAATCTATGCCCTCGCCAATGAGACACTTTCGCTCCGGCATCCCTCTGCTGCGAGTCAACTCATTGCTCGCGACGGCCCTTAAAGCCAACTGTAATGAGCCGATTATAAGCCACCGAGAAGGCCGACTATAGCCGAGGCAGCTCATTACGGCGTTAGGCTCGCCGGCAACTGTGAACCGATTATAAGCCTCAACATAAGGTGTGGCCAGCCAGGGGCAGTTCACAGTTGACGATCGGCACCCACGCTAGCCGGCCACAGTAAATCGAATAATACCCACGACTACGGGCCATAATGGCTCGGGTAGTTGCTGTGCGCGATCTCGGCTCCGATGTGTCTTAAGTGCGGCTGTGGCAAAAAAGAATTAACTCCCCGCGGAGGCGTAAGATGGGTGACAAATGTCTCCAAGACCCACAGCTAGGGAAAGTGACTACAAAGCCCGTTTGCCACGAACTTAAGCACATCGAAGGCCTTCCGTGATTGGAAGTTTTACTATTTCACATATTTCAATTTTACTTAAAAAAAAAAAACTTTCCTCCTATCATCTATAACAAACCATAAAGTACAGGATGCAGGGTAAGAAATACCCGCCAATGGATGCAGAGATTCACAATCAGATGGCAGGGCATTCAACTGCTTTCCATGCTCGGTCATACAAGATATTCGAAACTGCCATTTACAAACAGAACATGAAAGGCGGTATTTTCTTCCTTTATGTGCAGATGCATGACTGTAATTTAATTTTTTCACACCACACGCTAACATTGCAAGTCATGAGACTATGATTTAAAACCAGAATCTGACATCAAACACAATTTAATTACAAGAATATACATAGCTACATTTCTCATACGATATGTCGAAATAGCAACAAATATTCAAGAAACGACAAAATCAGCTTAAGTTAAAAAAATTACACGTCAAGAATAATGTTGATTATTACAAGTAGTGAGAATTACAACTTAGAAGTTACTCTACTATCTTAAGACTAACAGATACAACACTGCCAAGCCTACAAAAAGAATTTTCCAGGTCCAGTCAGGGAGCCGATTACATCGAAGTCTTGTCCTTGCTCTTTTGCCCGCCTGTCCGGTCATGAAAAGGATTCATTAGTGACGAGTAACCAAGTTAACGGAAAGACTAGAAAGGGAAACTTACCAGCACCTGCTTCTTGACCATCCTGGTCGTCATCCTCCACCTGCACACCTGCCTCTTCAGCAGCAAGCAGCCGCATACCCTCCTTTACCGCCACTTTCTCCTCCTTGGTAAATTGGGCAGTGACCACATCCATACTGAAGACCGTTCCACCCTCTTTATCTGCATCAGCCTTAGCCTCCTCCAAAGCCCGAAGATAGGTCTTGGCCATGACCCTGGGATAATCATCCATCCAAGAGAGATTGCCCTGCTTCCAGGTCCGGAAATACATGTCCTGGAGCATGTCATCCATCATTCCCTCGTTCTCCTCAAACTCCCTCATCCGGGCATCGGAGGCCGACAACCGTTCGACGGCAGCATCTCTCTCCAGTCTGTATCTCGAGCAATCGGCCTGAAGGGACCTCCGCATCACCTCCATCTCTTCCCTCAACTTAGCTTGGGCAAGCTCTGCAGCCTCAAGTTTCTCGGACAATTCCTCCACCTGCTCGAGATCCGCTCTCCGAACCTCGTCCACCGTGGCAATAGCCATGTCAATCCGCTCTTTGCAAGCAGCTTCCATTTTCCGCAATTCGGCCCGACTGGCCTCTTCCATGGTTTTCCTTAATCGCCCAGTAGCAGCCTCCTGCTGAGAAATCTGGATGGCCTGATCCGCAAGCTGCTTGGCCTGATCCGAAACCACCAATCGAAGTCGGATATTGGCACTCCCAATCTCCTCTCCGGCCTTAACCAGCCGAGCATGATGCCCCATCAGCTTTTTGGTCTCCTCTGCCACCCGATCAATGTTAGATTTGGCCTCGTCTCCCATAGTGACTATACGAGTGGTGAGTAGATCGAGATCTAAGGACTTGGCTTCATCAAGTACTCGTACCATGGGGTTACGGGGGAGAAGGTGTTCACCAGTGACTTCGTCAAAAGTAATATCATGAGAACCTGGATCCAGATCAGGATGACCCGCGAATGGATTACGGGCCAGGTCGGGACGGTCGATATGAATAACAGAAGGGTTTCCGGACGGGTGTGGAGAAGGTGCAAACTCGCTACCCTCCTCGGTAATATCATGAATAGGCTGAGCCGGAGGCTGAGGACCGAGCGAAGTTTCGGATAAAGGATGACTTCTCTTCCTCTGCTGAATACCCTCTTCGATGACCCCAAGAAGGGGACGGTATCCGACCACATCCCCGGAGCGTTGGGTTGAGGGCTTAGGCTTAGCAGAAATTTTGGAAAGTTTATATTGCTCGAGCCTGTGTCGAAGGTCTGAAGCTTTGGGCGTCTTGCCTGCTCCTGATATAAAGAACAAGTGTCACAATCTTACATTACTATATGATTCAAGAAACGCGGTAAAATTTAGAAAAGGAAAAGAAACACAGCTGTGGTTGTACAAACCCTGGGGAGGAGTGGGATACTGCAATAAGTCCTGGATTTCATTCCAGGACGGGAGCGGGTCATAAAATATTCCTAAGTCCCTATCATTAGTGAAGCATGCAGGGGTCAAGAGTTCACCTTGAGTCGTCAGAGCCACCTTGGCCGGAATAGTCGGAGAAGACTCACTTGCACCAGTCCCGGCTTTGTCCGCCTTCCCGGTCTTCTCTACCAAAGCCGGATCATCATCCAACCCCTCAAAAGCTTGGCGGAGAGCATCATCCGTCCACTCTTGCATTTCGCCTACTTGCCCAGAAGATAGAGCCCTGGAACCATCACCACCCTGTCCATCGCCACCGTCACCACCAAGACGCTCAACGTCACTTCCGCCCTCCGCCTCACCTCTTTCTTCCTCTGCATCTATCTCCCCCTGAGTAAGTGGACAATTGCTGGGAGAAGGACCGTCCGACCTCTTAAGTTTCTTACCTCCGACGGCTGGAGGTTTCGTGAATGGTTTTCTCTTTCCACCCTCTGCCGCAACGCCTCCCTTAGCCTGAGCAGCCGCCCTCTCTTCCGCCGTTTCCCTCAACTTAACTACAGACTGCTGCGGGAGGATCAAGTTATATTCCAGAAGAATCGCATTTCTAATCAAGTAGGCAGATGATCTGTATTTCCCAAGAATGGCTTCTATCTCCGCCGCCGTCTGAACCAGGCGGTCAGTCTCCACAACCGGAAAGCCACCTGTCGCTAGCAAAAATGAGAAAGTATGAGAAGGAGCATCGCAATCGGAATAAGAATTATAAGTAAAAGCATCAACTTACATCCTGAGGTAAAGCGCCGGATGGAAACGGAGTCGTCCCTAACAAAGAACCACTCTTTCTTGAACATGCTGAATTTAGAGTACAGGTCCAGGACCGGCTTGAAGGTCACAGCGGATTCCAAGCTAATATATGGGGACCCCTTCTTATAGCCTCTTAAATTATACAAGTACCGGATCTCCCGGTTGGAGGGTGCGCGACCATACTTTCTCCGAAAGATAACGAAAAGGCTCACCAGTATGGCATAAGAGTTGGGCTGAAGCTGGAATGGGGCCACCTTCAGGTACGTGAGGAAGCTGACTACCCAAGCATTGAGAGGTGGGATAGCACCACACATGCAATGGTACCTACTATAAGCAAAGTATCCTTCGGGAGGACTGTATGGCATGACCCCTGGGCCCGGCAGCAGCATGAGGGCTCTATCAATCCCGAAGGAACGAGATATAACATCGAGTTGCTCCTCTTTGAGAGAGCTAGGAAAGCAGTCAGGCGGGGAATCCAGCAGCTCCTGGGGACCATATCCATCCACTAATGACCTCGGGGCGGGCCCATGACGCTCCGATCCTGATTGAGCTGGGGGCACAGCCGAGGACTCTCCTTCACCCCCGGATCTCCTCTTATCTGATCGAGTTTCAACTTTTCGAGACATTTATCTGCAAACATGGGAAAAGTATATCGTTAGAATACACAAGCAGCATAATCTGGAATTTCGCTCGAAAATTCCAAGTGTGAAAGACAAGGTCCATTCGGCACCCAGAGTATACTTTCATTCGGCACTCAACTCGTGAGTTCATTCGGCGAAATACAATGCCTCAGTCCATTCGGTAGTTCAAGAACGTAAATTCATCCGGCAAAAAGAACCTCACCTTGATTCGGCTAACAACTTGATTCGGCTAGCAACTTGATTCGGCGAAATAACTTGGTTCGACTAAAGCTTGGTTCGGCTAAAATGATTCGGCAAGATAGCAGCTGGATGGCTCGGTAGATGGAAAAGACGGAGGCCCTAACCCTCTACTTATAGGCAAAAGCAGACTACCGGACCAAATGAAAAAGGAGAACTAGGATGGTCGAAAACAAAGCAGGATACGTGCCTACACCTACCCTGCTTTGGGGGGCAAGTGTTGGGTGAATTCTCACCCCGGACCGGAAGAGTCGAACCAGGCCTCCCACCGAACCAACTCCCACCGATTCGACCTACCAAACTCCTTAGAACCCATACCGAACCAACTCCATCCGGTATACACTTCCTCCTTAAGAACTACCGAACCATCTCCTGCTACCGGTCCAACCATCCAACTGCTACCGGTCCAACCATCCTACCGCTACCGGTCCAACCATCCAACTGCTACCGGACCAACCATCCAACTGCTACCGGTCCAACCATCCAACTGCTACCGGACCAACCATCCAACTGCTACCGGTCCAACCATCCAACTGCTACCGGACCAACCATCCAACTGCTACCGGTCCAACCATCCTACTGCTACCGGTCCAACCATCCTACTACCGGACCAACTGCTACCGGTCCAGCCTACGTCCATCTCCATGCCGAACCAAGACATACCAGGCCAGATCATCTCAGCCCAGGCCCATCAACGACTATACATATCCTGGACCCCTACCCCTAGCCTCACTCTATAAATAGAGGGGCAGGGGTACAGCAATGGGGACAAGTTTTGAGAGCTCAAGCACGGAAGGAACTTTCAAACAACTTTCTTTTACTTGTATCAAAGCTTTGTACTTGTAATCACAACAAAAGAAGAGAAATAACATATAAAGTGGACGTAGGCACATTCTGGCTGAACCACTATAAATCTGCGTGTCTTTTTACAGTTTAGCCCCCGTTTTTCATATATTTGCATAAACCTCCAAAATCACTAAGAACAACATAAGATCTACTAAATCGTATAACTTTGAGGTGTTTGTCCATTTTTTGTGCAAACAGTAGATATTTGGATGAGTATAGGTCAGGCCCCTACTCTGTACTGTGTTGGAACCTTCCCATAGTGGCCTCCATCCCACTTTACTCTAGCTCTGCCCCCTAAAAAAATCAAGTACAATAGGAAGAGATTTATTTCTGAATTTATAAGAAATCGATCCTGTATGAACCCGAATGTTTATAATATGTAACTTGGTTTGCTAATGGAATTTATTGCTTTAGTTTCCTTATCCTTAGTTTAATTTTAATATGTTGTACATAATAAAGATCTCCCAAGAAGTCTGATCTTTAGAGATCTTTTGAGTAAATTTGTCAAGCTAGGAAATGATTTTAGGAAAAATCTTCGATTCTCAAAACATCGCAATTGGCAAGACATTGATTCCTTAGAGATTTACAAGAAATTTACTTGTGTTATCCTCATTTCTGTTTGGAATTTCTAGGTGATGAAATGGATAAGTTGCTCAATGAAATATGATCTTGTCACACCAAAATAATATATGGTCGTGATAGCCCTCCAGTTGGAGGAACCTGATTATCGTTGGTTCCCTCTTGTTTATACCCAGGAAGGAATTAAGGCTTCTTTTGATCCTATACTTACGTTGTCTACTAACTCATTTGACAAGGCTAAAATCGCAGTTTTGAAACTTTGAATGTTGGTTAGATGTTTTTGAAATATTGCAATGTAACCTTAATTTTAGTATTACTTATGAACTCTGCTTATTATAAGTAGAAAGGTTTGTTTCTCTTGTATTAATTCATGTATCCTCTCTTCTTAATAGGAGACTTTGTTAGTGTAGACATATGACTCTCTAGATGCTTCACGAGTTATTGAGATTAAGAATAGGTTGCTTGCCTATGTAAAAGAGAAAAGATCATCCCAAGACGAGTCAACTTTGCGATTTTCAGATAATCCTGAGGTGCAGGAGTGGCATAGGACCTACTTCATACCAAAATCAACCTTTAGGACTTAAAACGAAATGACTGCTCGCATAGAGGAGCAACTTAAAGAAAAAGAAAAAAAGCTTCGGGCATTGGAAAAAAATAAATGGCACAGTTTAAGGATCCAGTTTTTTAATCAAAGTTGATGTTGAGATAGTTAAGCTACATTAGATAATAAGAGATCTTGAAGTAGATCTAATAAATAACCAAATTTATTACCAATCATTAGAGCTTATTGCGAGTGAAGGTGAATTCAGCCTTCCTACCCCTACCCTTGACAGAATAACTAGATCTCGGTCTTTGGCTAGTCGAGAATCCCCAACTTTAGTAAACCATCCTTTGGGCTTTAGTGATGAAATGAACTCAAGGTGGGGTAGAAAGGTTAAATTTGAACATTTCCAACACTTTATCAAGAAATGGAATGAGAAAGTATCTCAATGCTTTAGTGAATATGGAAGCAAAGTTCAAAACTTGAGCATCATAAATATGATCTTAACTAGAAGATTGAAGAGTTAAAGAGTGTGGTTCGTACTTTGCAAGGTGCCAACAAGGTTCTCTAATGTTCTTTAAAAAGTTAGATTGCTTTCTTATAAAATGCTAAGAAATCAATTCAATGGCTAAAAATAGAAAACCAGAAATCTATCTAATAGAAAAAGTCAAGAAATTCATATCTGATAATAGTAGAAGAAGATTGGTAACCCAAATCTAGCAATAATAATAAAGGATCTGAAATCAATATCTGATAATAATAAAAGACCAGAAATCCATATTTGGCAGTAATAAAAAAAGAAGACCAGAAATACATATCTGGAAATAAGAATAGAAGAAGACCATAAATCAATATCTGGTAATAATAGAAGACCGGAAATCCATATTTGATAATGAAGACCAGAAATCCATATCCAACAATAATAATAGAAGAAGACCAGAGTTCCATATATGGCATTGATAATAGAAGAAGATCAAAAATCAATATCCGGTAATAATAGAAGACCAAAAATCCATATATGTTAATAATTAAAGAAGAAGACTAGAATCTCTTGTCTGGTGGCTGAAATTGAATTATTTGGGAAGAATAAATAGCTTAATAGACTTGTTTATAAGAGAATTTGTTTAACTAGAAGCGCTGCTCGGCTTGGATTTTGATATATCTTTATCCAGAAGATTAATTGATAAGGAGCTCTACTTGGCTCTAATTTTGATTGATTTGAAGCACTATTTGGCTCTGATTTTGATTGATCTTCCTCTTAAAGATTTCGGTGCTTTAGTGTGCCCTTTGATGATTGACACGAAAGGCTTACTCCATCCTCCCTTTAGGAGGTGCTTCGATGAGGCCTTCGACGCGACACTAAAGGCTTTCCTAGTGCTTTAGTGAGGCCTTTGATGATTCCACTTCAGGCTTACTCTGACCTCCCTCTCGAAGGAGTTTCAAACAGGCCACATAGGCAGAGGTTGAAGGCTTTCTTGGTGATTTAGTAAGGCCTTTGATGGTGGCACTAAAGGCTTACTCTGACCTCCCTTTAATATGTGCTTCATTACGGCCTTTGATGGCCAGGGACCTCTTGCAGTCATAAGCCTTTAATGGCTGGATCCTTTGAAAGCTATGAACCTCTTGCGGTCATGAGCCTTTGATGGTTAGGGCCCTTGATGGCCAGTGACCTCTTGTGGTCATGAGACTTTGATGGCCAAATTCTTTATCCTAGGAGAATCCTACTCCTTAACCTCGTAGATATTCTTATTTGAAACTCCTTGATTATTGTAAAACTTTTCTAACATCTCTTTACAAACTCGTTGAGCTTTCATTGCCTTAGAAAATTAACGATCATCTATTCTAAACTCTTGCATTGATTGGTGTTATAGCCGTTTGCAAGATGATAATGACAATATGATCCTCCACGGTTTCGTTTGAACTTGGGCAATCTCTTTTGTGATGGCCAATAATCGAGCTCATTTTTAGTCAATAAGTAGATGATTTCAATAATGGTAATGAGAGTACAATTCTTCGAAAGTCCTGCTTTATAGATTAGGTCTATTAGCTAGTGCTTAGCTCTTTTGATGCTCTCTTTAGGCTCCTTAGCTTCCAATAGCAAGTTTCCTTTTTGAAAAATCTCGAGTTTCATTTTTTCCTTGGGAGTGGCCATGAATACTTGATGCAGCGCAACATGCCTGGGAGCTACGACCCAGTGAGTCGCGACCTAACTCTAGCGAGTTAACGACCCAAGGAATCAAGCCCAGCGAGTTAAGTCGCTCAGACAACCGGATAAGCGGCCTAACAAGTCGCGCCAAACCAATACTGTCACATTTCTTTAGGTTGCCAGCGAGCTACGACCTAATGACCTACGACCTAGCGAGTTAGGTCGCATATGTCGCAAATCCTTAAGTCGTATGTCGCTTATGCTCATCTATGCCGCATTTCCTTATGCCGCTATCTTTAAGTCGCTCACCATGATAGGTCGCTGGTATCTCATATTGCTCATTCTTTAAGTCACTCTACTTATGCCGCTATCTTCTTTTGGTCGCTGATTCCTTATGTCGCATGAAGCTGTGCTGCAGAGTACTATGTTGAGTCGTTAACTTCTTAAGTCACATGTATGTTGTATTATGTAAGTCGTAAATCGTGATGTAGTGTGTTAGGTCGAATCTGTTAAGTCGTGTATATGTTAACTCGTGTGTCGAACGTGTTAAGTCATGTGGATGTGTTGTAATCCCTATAAATAAGGGTGTGATGTCATTGTAAAGGGGTTGTTGATTTTTGAATAAAATTTTGGTTTGTGCTTTGTGCCACCATTAAAATTGGAAGTTGAGTGGTATCTCCTTTCTCCATCTTCGGACATTCGAGTGCGCTCGAATCAACGAACTTGAAGCCGATTCACGGAATCTCGTGCTCGAGATCAACGTCGAAGAATCGTAGATCTTCTAACGCGGTATCGTGTGCGATCAACGTGTTGAAGATAGCTAGAATCCGGTATCTCGAGAGATCAACGAATTTGGGCATTTGGGTATCATCAATTCATCGATCCATATTGTTTCATCGATTCACTTTCCGCGAATTCATCAATTCGTGAATCGTGTGATCATGTAGGATGCGTCATTTGGTATCGAAGCAAGGAGACAAACTTTTCCAAGTTCGTTGGGTGTGAAGTTTCGAGATTTGAAGTTTTTGAAGTTTGTGTTTGAATTTGTTGAAGATTTTATCATGCCTCCGAGACGTGCTAACAGATATCAAAATATTGAAGAAGTATATAGAAGACAAGAAGCTGAGCAGATGGAACAGCGTATCAATGAAAGGTTCAACGAGGGTATAGAAAAATTGGCGAAAATGATGAACGACATTATTCAAAGTCATATGAGAACTTCACCAGTTTCGAACCAAGCTAGAAACAGGGTTTCGCCGTCGGTTTCGGAAGAAAGGAGAATGTCACTACAATCTCATCGGGATAGAAGAGAGTCATCAGTTTCAATAATGAGAGATCATCATGGCTATCGAGATGAAGAGAGAAGAAATCATCGGGGATTTCAGGAAGAACCATATCATGATGTTGAAAGACATAGTAGAAGGGATATTCTTGGACGTAGAGACATCGATGCTTAGGATCAATATCGAAGTACATCTGATTTTGAAGAATATGGTGATAGAGGTAGTATTCATTATCGAGATCGAGGCCAAGGGCAAGATCGATATATGGATTCTGAAAGTGATCGTAAGTGGGAGTCTGGTATGAGGATGGAAATTCCAGAATTCAAAGGTGGTATGCAAGCAGAAGAATTTCTTGATTGGTTGTCTAGTGTTGAAGAAATTTTGAATTTCAAGGAGGTGCCAGAGAATCATATAGTTCAATTAGTTGCTACAAAACTACGGGGAAGAGCTATGGCTTGGTGGCAGCAAACTAAAATAACTAGGGAGAGAATGGGAAAATCAAAAGTTGTTACTTGGGAGAAGATGAGAAAGATGATGAAAGCAACTTTCTTACCATACAATTATCAATCTCTTATGTATCAACGTTTGCAGAATTTGAGACAAGGACGAGGACGGTGAATGATTATGCGGATGAATTCTATCAATTGATTGCAAGGAATGATATTATGGAAACTGAGGAACAGCTAACGGCTATATATATTGGAGGGTTACGAATGCAAATTCAGGACATGGTTAATATATTTAATCCAATGTTTGTTGCTGAAGCACATCAAAAAGCTCTAGCTTGGGAGAAACAAGGGAGATGAGGAGGTGGTGTGTTTAAGAGTTCCAATAATTAGATTAAGGGTGCTAGTAGCAGTGCAAATGTTTCCAAGGCCGTCAATAAACCGGTTGTCAATGAAGCTGCTAGAGCGAAGGTCACTAACAGTATCAAGTGCTATAATTGTCAGGAGTTTGGCCATAAAAGTAATGAATGTACAAAACCAAAGAAGAGAGCATTAGTTGCAGAAGAATGTGAGTATGAGGATATAGAAGCTGAAGTTGATTATTCTCAACCATCAAAGTTTGATGAAGAAGAAGAAGTTGTGTCAGGAGATGAAGGGTGTAACTTGATGATGAGGAGGTCTTGTTTAACGCCAAAGCAAGAGGATGATTCTAGTTGGCTGAGGAGCAATATTTTTCAGTCTACATGTACTATCTTGGGAATGGTGTGTCGATTTGTTATTGATGCGGGAAGCTGCGATAACATTATTTCTGAAGAAGCTGTTAAGAAGTTGGAGTTGAAGACTGAAAAACACACTAGACCTTATAAACTAGCATGGCTAAAGAAAGGTGGAGAAGTGAAAGTGGGAAGACGAGCATTTATTACATTTTCTATTGGGAAGAAGTACAAAGATGAAATATGGTGTGATGTTGTAGATATGGATGTGTGTCATCTACTATTGGGATGACCATGGCAGTATGATAGAGCTGTACAACATAATGGTCGCACCAACAGCTACAGTTTCATGTTCGAAGGGACTCAAATCACCTTAGTTCCTAAGAAGCGTGAACAAAGTGAAAGCAAGTCAGAGCCGAAAGTGGAACCAACTAATCTATTATCTATTAGAGAATTTGTTGAAGAAGTGAAAGATAGTGCTGAAGTGTTTTATTTCTGGGATATGTCATATCTGATGAAGGTGTACAGGTGGATCAAAGTAAAGTAGCCGCAATCAGAAATTGGCCACAACCCAAAACTATAACAGAAGTCAGAAGTTTTCATGGGTTAGCTTCATTTTATCGAAGATTTATACCGCACTTTAGTAGTGTGATGACGCCTGTTACTAATTGTATGAAAGGAAAGCAATTTTCATGGACGAAAGAAGCAGAACTTGCTTTTGAGCGGATCAAGGAACTTTTAACGTCAGCACCAATTCTAGTACTGCCAGATTTTCAGTTACTATTTGAGTTACATACAGATGCATCGAAAGTTGGAATTGGAGGAGTGTTGAGTCAGAAGGGACGTCCAATTGCATATTTCAGTGAGAAACTTTCTGGAGCAAAGATGAGATACAATACATATGATGTGGAATATTATGCTATTGTGCAAGCTGTGAAGCATTGGAGACATTACTTGTTCCATAAAGAATTTGTTTTGTATACAGATAATGAAGCGTTGAAACATTTACAAGGGCAGGATAAAATTGCAGCTAGACATGCATCGTGAATAGCTTGTTTACAGCAATTTACATTTGTCGTAAAACACAAGTCTGGAGTAACTAATCGCGTTGCCGATGCATTAAGTCAGAGGAATAATTTAGTAACAACCATGCGAGTAGAGGTGATGGGTTTTGATTTGCTTCCAGATTTGTTTACTTTAGATTCATATTTTTCCAAAATCCTAGATAAAGTCAAACAGGGAGAAATGGATGGATATATGCTAGTTGATGGTTTTCTATTCAAAGGAAATCAATTGTGTATTCCAGATTGCACTCTGCAAATGAAAATCATCAAAGAATTACATGAAGAAGGACACATGGGCCATGATCGTACTATGCAACTGATTTCAAAGTCTTATTTTTGGCCATCAATGAGGAAGGAGGTTGGAAAGTTTGTTCAGAGGTGCTATATTTGTCAGGTTTCAAAGGGGACGGCGACAAATGCAGGTTTATATATGCCGTTGCCTATACCTACTAAACCATGGGTGGATGTTAGTATGGACTTTGTATTGTGATTGCCGAGGACGCAATGTGGCAATGATTCTATATATGTGGTGGTTGACCGGTTTTCAAAAATGGTACATTTTATCGCATGCAAGAAAATGGCAGATGCAGTCAATGTTGCACAATTATACTTCAGAGAGATCTATCGTCTTCATGGGTTGCCTGAATCTATTGTATCAGATAGAGACACTCGTTTTCTGAGTCATTTTTGGATAAGTCTATGGAGAATGGTCGGGACTAAGCTAAAATTTAGTAGTGCTTATCATCCACAGACGGATGGACAGACTGAAGTTGTAAACAGATCCCTAGGTAATCTATTGCGATGCCTCGTGGATGACAATTTGAAGAGTTGGGATTTGAAGTTATGTCAAGTTGAATTTGCACACAACCATGCATTTAATCGTAGCACTGGGTTCAGTCTATTCCAGGTTGTGTACTCAACAATTCCTAAAGGACCGTTGGATTTATTTGTAGTTCCACAGTAGAAAGGAGTGATCAAACAGGCTAGCGATTTAGTGAATGAATTGCAAAAATGCCACAAGGTTGTGCAGGAACGATTGCTTAAAGCGAATGAGAAATATAAGCAATCCGCAGATATTAAACGACGAAATGTGGAGTTCAAAGAAGGAGATTTCTTATATGCAATATTGACTAAGGATCGATTTCCTGTGGGCACTTACAACAAACTAGCTGCTAGAAAGATTGGTCCTTTGGAAGTCGTGAAGAAGATTAATGAGAATGCATATCAGTTGAGATTGCCGGATCATATCCATACTACTGACGTTTTCAACGTCAAACACTTGATTTCGTATCATGAGCATAAGCTTGTCGAAGAAGAGGAAAGTGTGAATTCGGGGACAAATTCCGTGAATCGACTTCAAGTTCGTTGATTCGAGCGCACTCGAATGTCCGAAGATGGAGAAAGGAGATAACACTCAACTTCCAATTTTAATGGTGGCACAAAGCACAAACCAAAATTTTATTCAAAAATCAACAACCCCTTTACGATGACATCACACCCCTATTTATAGGGATTACAACACATCCACACGACTTAACACGTTCGACACACGAGTTAACATATACATGACTTAACAGATACGACCTAACACACTACATCACGATTTACGACTTACACAATACAACATACATATGACTTAACAAGTTAACGACTCAACATAGTACTATGCAGCACAGGCTGCACAACTTCATGCGACATAAGGAATCAGCGACCTAAAGAAGATAGCGGCATAAGTAGAGCGACTTAAAGAATGAGCAACATGAGATACCAGCGACCTATCATGGTGAGCGACTTAAAGATAGCGGCATGAGGAAATGCGGCATAGATGAGCATAAGCGACATACGACTTAAGGATTTGCGACATATGCGACCTAACTCGCTAGGTCGTAGGTCGTTAGGTCGTAGCTCGCTGGCGACCTAAAGAAATGTGGCAGTATTGGTTTGGCGCGACTCGTTAGGTCGCTTATCCGGTTGTCTGAGCGACTTAACTCGCTGGGCTTGATTCCTTGGGTCGTTAACTCGCTAGAGTTAGGTCGCGACTCATTGGGTCGTAGCTCGTAGGCATGTTGCGCTGCATCAATACTTCTCCACTTTCTACTAAATAGTTCAAAATCATTTGTTATTTCTTTTTCAAAATAGTCCCTCTGGCATGAAGTTGAATCTCTTTTTCTTATTCTTGAGAAGACATTATATCTCTTGCATTGCTTTCCTAGAGAAAAAATTAGGGATAGCCCTGGATGGAATGAATTCAAGCTTTATTTATATGGGTTATAAGACGTTAGTTTTCTTCCTTTATTTTCCATGATTTACAAATCCCTAATTCTTAACACTTCTTCTTCATGAACCTAGGAATCATTAGTGATCGGATAGGTGGGCTTAGTTGTTCTAGGCTCAAAGGATCCTTATTCGGACATCTTTACATGATCGATCGACATTGTTTTTAGACTAAAGGTAGGTTGGCTTAGAGTGGGATATGCTTTCTTGGGTAAGTTCTATAAGCCTTAAATATGCAGGCTAGGATAGTTCAGTGCGGGCTAGGGTAGTTTAATGCATGCTGGGGTAATTCCCCTTAGGATTTTAACAAAGTCAGTGGTTCCTGCCCTCCTTCTAGTATCAAAATGTTAACAAATAAATTTTCTAACCCCAATAATGTAGTATAATAGTGTAGATTCGAAGAGAGGGTCTGTTGAAGCCAGTCGAAGTCATGAGGTTAAAGAGAGTTCTCATAAAATTCCTTAGTGTAGTCATCAAAGCCGTAGACATTGAGCTTATGCAATTCGAAGTTAAACTCGGGTATTCTATTAAGGTTCAAGTTCGAAGTCAAATATGTTATGCTAGTATAAGTTTAAAGTAAAGTATGCTATGTAAGTCATAAATCAATATTCGAAGTCAAATGATCATGGAAGTCAAAGTCACAAGTTAAAATTGAATAAATAAGTTATATAATGTCATTGTTTGATTTCCAAATCGTCATGTGTAGAAGGTTAAAACAATACAATATGCTCTAAAAATCCGTAAATATATTTTGGGTTGACAAGGTTGAAAAGGTAAGAAATGGGATGGGGGATTTTATCCTCCAAAATGGCACCCCTTGGTTTATTTATAGGGGTGAGCTATTTATAAGGGTGAGTGGCTCCATTTTTCCTTTCATTGTCTTCGAGAGGCTCATCTTTGGCATGCTTGACTTCGACGGTGTCATCCTCGCATTATTCTCTTCAATGTATAGCATCAATAAAAGGTAGCTCCAAGCACTATTGAAGAGGGATGTTGTCACTGGGAAATTTTGTAATGGAAGCCTCTCTCAAAGTATAGTGTCGAAGTCATTGACTTAGGGAGTTGATAGTTGGCATCACTGGTGAAGACAACACTAAATATAGATGAGAATTTGCAACGGTACAGTATTGCATTGGTCCAGGGCAGCTCAATTCCTAAGCCGTCAGTGTCATTGATGATTTCGATGATAATTGAAGAGTAATGGCAATTCTAATGAATAACGACACTAATGGTTACTGTGGGTAGAGACGATGTGTAGTGTTGACCATTGTCGAATAACGGTGTCACTAAGCATTCCCTTGACGTTGGTGATCCTTGGCGTCATCATAGGGAAATACCTTCGAAGTTCTTATGAGGTGCGATACCGATAGAGTTTAGCATCAATGAAATGCTCTATTGGTAACTTCGACATTCATTCATGACTTTGACGTTGAAGTGATGAAGTGTGACATTGTTGATCATAGAACCTATTCCTTCGACACTGATCATTAAAGACGTTATCACCTTTGCATCTTTCTTCTTGTATATCCTTGGAGTCAATAAGAGATAGCACTAGTTAAGCATGAAATAGCGTTGATGATGTGTGACGTCGTTGAGGTTATTGATGGTGATAACATTTTTTTATCAGCATCGACATTATTACTTTAGCACTTGCTTATTGCTGTGATCAAGTGGCACACCGAACTTCTTCAACAACAATTATAGTAGTAACAAGCACTATACCCAAGTTCGAATCCCACTAGCTATAATTTCTTTAATATACTTTAAAGTCATTAAATTCTCATTGATTCCCTCTATCTAAAACAAGATGCAATTTAGGATTCCACAATCCTTATTTTATGTAATACATTTTAGAATAATAATGTTCAATAATATTGTTTTCCTTTATCCACGGTTCTACATTATCTTATACTATATATATCCTATTTTTAGACCACTCTCAACATTTTCAAAAAAATTCATAATTTTAGAATTAAATTTCTCCCCTATCCTTGATTCACTCAATTCTTCGACGTCATTCATTTGATGAGCACTACAACCAAGTTCAAATCCCACTAACTACATTTTTCTAATATATTTTAAATATTTTAACTCTTATTGAATTCCCTCTATCTAAAACAAGATGAAATTTTGGAATTCCACTATCCATATTTTATCTAATATGTTTCAACATAATAAAGTTAAATAATATCGTTTTTCTTTTTTTCCATTAGATTTCATCTTACATTAAGATTTGTATCAAAACCTAAGTTCAAATCCTATAACCTTTTTGTGATTATTTTAGATAAGTAAGCATGATCCATTTTTTCAATATATTGGTATTATTTTTCCAAGATAAAAGTTTGTCACTAAAAATAAAAACCATTAAGTGTGTGTAGTAAAATTATTAAGAATGAAAAATATAAATTCTAAAATCATTTATTACATAAATAATAATAGATATCATTAAAATATAATGGTCAGCAAATCTTTATATTATTCAGTTTCGAAGTGTAGATTTCTTTTTGGTGGAAAATGAGTCTTCAAAGCATTGTTATTCATTATAAGATATTTATTTTATAAAAAACTTTTCTAAACCCAAGACCTCTAGAGCTTCCTTCTAGAGGACCTTACCATTTGAGAAATTGACCATTGACTATATCGATTATTTTTTAACAAAAAAATGTAATATCATTTTATTTATTATATGTGAATTGCTTTTAAACCATATACAAACGATTTATTTCTTTCATAAATTGTTGAAGTAAACTCTCTACTCTCAATTCCATAAGAATCTAACAATTCACTATGTTCGTAGAAAGGCTCAAAGGCGTACACATAGGTTATCAAATAATAGCATAAGTGAAGTATTTTTTACAATATTTGATTCATTATTGTTAATTAGGTATCAAGAGCTACAAGCAATGAATGAACATCGATAATTTTATTAGGCTCATAAGTTCTTTAGTTAGTGCCCCTATGAATGCATAAAAGATACGAATACTGAAAATTATTGTATCTATTAAAGTTCACAAACAATGGGTGATAATTAGGATGTTTAAAAAAGTTTAATTTAGAAATGTTGTTGTAAATGCTTAATGTTATTTAGGTATTATATCGTATAGTTAATGTTTAATAAATTCTTTGATGTAATGTCCTTTAATACATATGTTGTCCTACAATGTTTATATCTCTTTTCTAGAGTGAGGAATATAATGTTTTATCTTGTGACATTTAACTATAGAGCAAAATAATGTCATATTTTAAATCTTAAAGCATTCAATTAAATGCTTCGTTTCATTCTACTTTCTCAATGCAACAAAGTAATATACACTACGAGATTTAATTTACTTTAGAATTTTTTCAAAATTTCCATTGGAATATTATAATACATCTACATTATCGTTTTTCACAATTTATCATGTGGTTTGCGTAGCACGGGTTCACGCTAGTATTTATCCTATTATTATACATAAAAAAGAGAAAGTTGGACTTTTGGTATTCTTATCTCTCATTCACTTCCACTCAAAATACTCCTCCATAATCAATCCAAGAGTAAAACTCATTTAACCCCATAAAATTAATTATTCTCATTTAGAGCTAAATTAATGCTTTTGTAAGATAATAATTTCTTCAATACATAACTCAATTTCATATTTACCTCACTCTTTGCATTCATTATTCTTAAACAATCTAACTGACTTCTCTTCCTTGTCTACACACTTTCAGTGCAGAAAAAAATATTATTATTCCCATGATTACTTCACATCTTCTCTTTCTTTTTCCTTCTCCATAATTTTGTTTATCCACTTTATCCGGGTATTTATATAAGAAAACTCAATTTTCACACCTTTGTTTCTTCTTCTTCTCTAGTTTCGTATTAACAAAAGTAGAGTTCCTTTCCAAACAATTTATTTATCTATATTGTAATTATCTTAACATGACCATAGTTAGATTGAATTCATTAATAATTCTTTACCTGTGTACTCCGTAATTATTTTTGATTATATTCGTGTTTGTAGTGGTTGTTTTTCTGCTTGGTGCATTCTCGTTTTGGTTTTTATGAAAAATATATCTAAAAGCTGCCTAAAAGCTTGGCTTACCGGATCAATGAGATTGAATTAAATGTTAGATATTTATTTTATTACCTATTTTTCATTTAATTCAAGTTTGAATTTGTCATTCTTATTTTAAATTAACGACTATTGTTTCTTCGCCTTCTTCAGTTTCATATTAACAAAATTTGACTTCCTTTCCAAACAGTTTATGTATCGGTATCTTAAAAGTCTTAAGGTAACTACAACTTGATTGAATTTATTAATAATTCTTCACCTTTGTGTAAACCATACTTACTTTCTATTATATACATTCCTGCGGTGATTGTTTTTCTACTTATTGTATTTAGGCTTCAGATTTTATGAGAAACATATCTAAAAGCCACCAAAAACCAATGCTTATTGGATTGACAAGCTCGATTTAAAGTTTAGATACTTATTTTATTATCTTTTTTTATTTTACTTCGAGTAAACTATTGTCCTAAATTAATGACTTCAGTCTCTGACTAGGATTTCTTAACCAAATTATATTTTTCTCTTATCACTCTCTTTTTCCTTCTCTTGTAATTTTGTTTCTTCACCTTCTCTAGTTATTTATATAAGAAAACTCAATTTTCACAACTTTTTTCTTCCGCTTCTCCAGTTATATTAATAAAATTAGAGTTCCTTTCCAAACAATTTATGTATCTGTATCATAATTATCTTAACATTACCATAGTTGAATTGAATTCATTAATAGTTCTTCACCTGTGTACTCTATAATTATTTTTGATTCTGTTCGTGTTTGTAGTGGTTGTCTTCCTGCTTGGTGTATTCGGGTTCTGGCTTTTATGAAAAATAAATCTAAAAGCTTGGCTTACCGGATCAATGAGATTGAATTAAATGTTAGATATTTATTTTATTTCCTATTTTTCATTTAATTCAAGTTTGAATTTGTCATTCTTGTCTTCAATTAACGACTTTTGTTTCTTTCCCTTCTTCAGTTTCATATTAACAAAATTTGAGTTCCTTTCCAAACAGTTTATGTATCATTATCATAAATATCTTAAGGTAACTACAACTAGATTGAATTTATTAATTATTCTTCACCTTGGCGTAATCCACAATTATTTCTATTATATACATGCTTGCGGTGATTGTTTTTCTGCTTGTTGTATTTTTATGAAAAACCTACCTAAAAGCCACCAAAAACCAATACTTATTGGATTGACAAGCTCGATTTAAAGTTTAGATTTTTATTTTATTATCTATTTTTATTTTACTTCATGTAAATTTGTTTTTATTGTCCTTAATTAATGACTTTGGTCTCTGACTAGGATTTCCTGACCAAATTATATTTTTCTCTTATCACTTTCTTTTTCCTTCTCTTGTAATTTTGTTTCTTCGCCTTCTCCAGTTATTTATATAAGAAAACTCAAATTTCATAACTTTGTTTCTTCCGCTTCTCCAGTTATACAAATAAAATTATAATTCCTTTCCAAACAATTTATGTGTCTATATCATAATTATCTTAACATAACCATAGTTAGATTAAATTCATTAATAGTTCTTTACTTGTGTACTTCGTAATTATTTTTGATTCTATTCGTGTTTGTAGTGGTTATCTTTCTCTTTGGTGCATTCAGGTTCTGGTTTTTATAAAAAATATTTCTAAAACTGCCTAAAAGCTTCGCTTACTGGATCAATGAGATTGAATTAAATGTTAGATATTTATTTTATTACCTATTTTTCTTTTAATTCAAGTTTTAATTTGTCATTCTTGTCCTAAATTAATGAATTTTATTTCTTCCCCTTCTTCAGTTTCATATTAACAAAATTTGAGTTCCTTTCCAAATAATTTATGTATCGGTATAATAATTACCTTAAGGTAACTATAACTTGATTGAATTTATTAATAATTCTTCACCTTTGTGTAGTCCATAATTACTTTTGATTATATTCATGCTAGCAGTGATTTTTTCCCCGTTTGGTGTATTTAGGTTTCAGATTTTATGAAAAACATATCTAAAAGCCACCAAAAACCAATGCTTATTGGATTTACAAGCTCGATTTAAAGTTTAGATCTTTATTGTATTATCTATTTTTATTTTACTTCGAGTTTGATTTGTATTTATTGTCATAAATTGATCACTTCGGTCTCTAATTCAGATTTCATGACCAAATTATGTTTTTCTCTTATTTATTTTTCAATGATATGCTTATGAATATGGTTTCCGTTAGTAATTTCGTAGGAATTTATTAGATTTACTAATGCGTAAACATCTTAGAATATTCGGTTGCTCTGAAAAAATTGTTGTAGGTAAAGTTGAACTATTTTTTCAATCCTTATGTTTTGAATCAAAATACATTTTCCTTTGTTTTTAATTTTTGTTGAGCATTATTACTTTGGTATCTTTCATTTTTTTTGCGGAGAATTATTGTGTTGATTAACATATAGATACAAATAAACCATAAGTTGTTTATATGATAATTAAATACAGGTAAGTTAGTATTATTCATTCTCAAACATAAGTATAGAAGAAAAATCAAGTTGCAAGAAAAAAATTATACCTTAAATAAAAGAACAAAAAAAAAATTTGCCATGGAATATTCTAAAGAAAAAATATAAATGCATGAGCAACTTATTATTATTACTTTTTTTTTGTAAAATTGAGTATCATCCTTCTTAACCACTCTACAATTTATATATTTTCCTACATCATTATTTAATAATCAACTAATTCTTTAAATTGTTTTTAGGTAATTCCTTAAAATTAGTATTTTATGGTGGTGCCTTATTTCGTCTTGGATACTGTTAATTTTTGTATTGTTTTAGTTGTTACATCTACATGTATGTTTCAAGTAAAGGGAAAATTATTCTTCCTAAAATTAGCAAATATAAGGTTTATGTTTTACATACATTTAACATGCTATGTTACGCTATATGTTTTTAGCAAATATTACAATTTAAGCTCCAATAATATTATTTTAATTCAACTAGCATTAATATTGTCAAATTTATGGTTAGCTCTTTATTTCACAGGTTCTCCACGCAACATTCTTATTTCCATCTACAACACTCTTGCATAATAATGATTTTCCTATCACATTAGCTTTTTAGTTCAACTTAATTAAACATTCTTAAAATTTATATTTATAAATAATGTCCTGTTGTTCATATTATATTATTTGCAAATTTACTAACAAACCAAGATTGTGTTCAAGCATTTGAAATCATCATGGTTGGAAGATACATATTTCATAGGTCAATTTTCTTTCGAAAGCTTAAATACCAAAATGATTTATTAATCTTAATGATATGTTAGTTGTAAAAGTAAATAGGTCAAGTTGTGAAACTATTAGTTCTTATTTATTATGACGCCCCACCTCTATGCTCGCGCTAGCCAATGACACTACTAGGTAATGCCATCAACTAGCACGAAGAATAAGGCTGTTGAGGAGCAACCATCTGTGTAATTGCTTTGTGCGAGTACCGATATGTCAGATAGTATGACTTACATTTTTATTTCAGCAAATCCGACATATCAAATACAAACTCAAAGCTACTACACAGTGGCTATGTGGCCTTCGGAAACAAATATAGAAATAAGCATAACACAAATCAGTCACAAATATTCATATCACAAAGGCGGAAATAGACATATATATAACACAAAGAAGTGTTCATCAAAATAGTGGTCATATAAGATCCACTACATCACAAAAGAATAGATACAAGTGCTAGACAAAAGAATATGTATACATCAAGGAGTTTCTATCTCAAATGTATACAACAAAAACTACTAAGCTAAGTAGTTAGCCAAAAGTCAGATGATGGTCCCTGTAACGTTCCAGATTTTTCGACGCTCGAAAGTCAACATTAATACGTCCACTGTATCAAATGCCGCGCAATCGAATGCCGGAAAACCGAACCATTAGGATTAAAGAAGAGGTAGAAGAAAACAGAAGAAAAGAAAGAACAGATAAACCGAAACAGAAACAATAACAGACTCTCACATTCGCAGCGGAACAATATATAATAGATGAATCAATAATCTTTACAACAAAAGAACTATATCAGTTTATACATACATCAATCAGAGTCAATATACAACTCAATACAACAATGGACAGTTATATAAACTTGTCCTCACACAGAATACACAGCGGAATAAATAAACAAGTACGGGAGTACGCCTCGCCATTCAGCTCATCTCCAAAGCTCCAGAATATCCTGAATATCCTGATAACATAACTCCAGGCTGCCCGTGTGGAAAATTATGGGCACCCAGAGTTTAGAAAGGGAATAATAAACTCTGAGTCAGTCATGGTGACTGGTGTGAGATCGTAAAACAGTTATTTTCACAAAGAAAATAAAACAAATTCGCAATGCTTTTGGAAAATGAAACTACCATAAGGCCTCCCGCCACACACACAATGCAAACGCAGAATTGGAGGAGATTTTTAATAACCCGCATATCTATCGATTTTATATTTAAATATTTTATTTAAATATTTTATCGTTAGTTGGATGTTAGTCCTAAAAGCTACTTTTTGCATACGGTCAAATTAGGACTCGAGACCACTTCCATTGAGTTCAAAATGACGTTTGCGATCTTTTTAAGTGTAAACTTCGACATATTTGGAGATAGTGAAATTTTCGTCACTTTTTGGCTTAGGAGTTTTGTTTGGGCTGAACACACACTAACTCAGCCCAACCCCCTCTTCTCTTCATCACTTCATCAAATACTTCAAGCTTCTTCAAAAATGGTGGAGGGAAAGGGAAATTAAAATTCCAAGCTCAAGATCTTTAGTAAATTCAACATCAAACTCCGAATTCAAGGTGAAGAACATAGATTCAAGCTTGTGGCTGATTCTTGCTTTGCTCTTAAGCTCTCAAACATCAATTTCATGGAAAAGGTGAGATTTTTATCTTACATCTTGCCTATAATTGTCATTGGACTGTTGGGAATGATTCCCCATCACATTAGCATGTATATTTGCATTTGGTTTGGATTGGACTGGCGAAAAACTCCAATTTTCAGCGCTTTTGGAAAATTCCTGCACTTAAGTCGTTCTGGGCGTGTTAGGTCATTCGCGAGTTAAGCCTTAAGCCATAGGTCGTTCGCTAGTTAAGCCTTAGGTCGTTTGGCTTTTATAACGTTAGGTCACTCGCATGTTAAAACTTTAGGTCGCGCTGGCCTTAAGTCGTTGGTCGTCTCCGACCTAATATTGCCTCTGCTATTTCACTAGGTCGCGCGGGCCTTAAATCGTAGGTCGTAGGTCGTGAGTCGCCTAGGTCATAGGTCGCTCGGTCCTGCCTCAATCCATGGGTCGCGTCAAGTTTAGGTCGTTGGGCCTTAAGTCGCTCGCCTCTACACTAGGTCGCGGCTACGTTAGGTCGTAGGTCGCTCGACCCTTCAACCACTTAGGTCGCTCGCCTCCCTTAAGTCGCTCACCATTAGGTCGTATGACCTATAAGTCGCTTGCTCCAGTTAGGTCGCTCGGCCATTTTGTTAGGTCGCTAGGCCATTTTGTTAGGTCACGACACCCCATAGGTCGGTCGACCTGTCTTCTCCTTAGTTCGTTGCACTTTAGCTCGACCATGCTAGGTCGCTGGCTTCTAGGTCGCGAGTCTTTAGGTCGAGTATCCCCTTAGGTCGCTCGTCTTTAGGTCGCAGACCTTAGGTCGCTCGGCCTTACTTTGTTAGGTCGCTCGTGAGTTAACACTTAGTTCGTTTGACCTGTTTTTCACTAGGTCGCTCGACCTGTTCTTCTGCTAGGTCGCGCAGCAGTCTTTCCTTAGGTCGTTTGGCTTCTCGAGGCCGCTTGTCTTCCCTAGGTCGAACACCGTAGCATGGGCATTGCCCCCGCACCCCCACCTAGGGGGTTGCCACTCCCCTCGACCCCCCTCCGTAGGCGATCTTATATGTAAAACATTCAACAGAACTTCCTACTTTGATGGTTTTTGGAATTGATTTCTTTGGATTTTTCTCACGTCTTCGAATGTGAATTTATGTGATTCGATTTGTTTCAACAATCGTTTTGTGACTTGTCACTTTAAACATATGAAGGTTTCAATACTAGTAGTAAATATCAAAACTCTTTCATCAAAGCGATTTCAACACTATTTTAAATATCAAAAGTTCGTTTTCTCAAACCGATTTCCAATCTACTAGTATATACAAGCCTTTACTTCACTCGAATGAGAAATCGAATTAAACGACTTAGTAAAACAAGTGGTATGAAACACTTGCGTTCACTTCGTCGGTTAGCTCTTGGACTTGTTCGATTGAACCCCTTTTGTGACAATTTTCTAGTGAAGATCTACAGCTTGTTCGTAAATATTTCAATTAAGCAAGTGGTTATGGGACATGAAGCTAAACTTCTATATTTACTAGCTTGGTGTGGTTGACACTTCCTTATGATCATGACGATCATTTTTGTGATTTAGACTAGCGATTGAGCGATGTCTCTTTGTCGGCGAGGGAGACTAGACCCCGCTTTTGTGATGTTTCGCCATCACATATATGGGGTAGCACCCCATGGTCTTCGGGCCATTTCTGTATGGAAATTTAATGGATAGCTTCCATGAGATAGCTTCTCGTCATGTGTTATACGCGTAGGTGAGTTTTCATGCTCCCATTCATGTGTTAGGCCTCCCCCTATTTATGTGTTTTCTGGATTTCTGGTGTTGATTTCTGGAATTTGTGCTTCACCAATTTTCATGATTTTCATTGATATGATATCAGTTTTTGTGCATTGGTGAATTCATGTGTTATGGACTTGTTATGAATACAAGTTTAGGATATGATACCCTATTTTATCTTTGAGAAGATTCTTGTGATATTGATTGATCTTTTGTTGATTATCATTTAAATACTTATAGAAGAATGCCGTTATGGTTGTTACATGTTCATGCTATATTATTTATCCTATACCTTATCATCTGATATTTATAGCTATACTGATCCGTTTATTATTTTCTTATAAATAATACTCGGGTCAGACCGAGATGTTACAGGTGCTTCTGCTTGACTTCTCTTCAGGATTATTCTGACTTTTGGCTAACTACATAGATTAGTAGTTTTTGGATGTACACATTTGAGATATAGACTCTAT
This sequence comes from Allium fistulosum, assembly GCA_030737815.1. NCBI lineage: Eukaryota > Viridiplantae > Streptophyta > Magnoliopsida > Asparagales > Amaryllidaceae > Allium > Allium fistulosum. The sequence continues at coordinate 578,689,557 of CM060904.1, read as the reverse complement.
GTAGTGTACTTATTCTTTTGTATAGCACGTGATGCTATTCTTTTGTATTATCGTGGATCTTTCTGACCACTACTCTGATGTACACTTTCATGTGTTATATATTTATTCATATCTTCTTCCGCCTTTGTGATATGGATGTCTGTGACTGATTTATGTTATGATTATTTCTATGTTTGTTTCCGAAGATTATATATAGCCACCGTGTGATAGCTTTGTGTTTGTATCGGTATGTCGGATTTCCTCCTTAAAAGATATGCATTCTATTATATTTGACATATCGGTGCTCGCAAAAAGAAGTTACATGGATGGTCGCTCCTCCACAGCCTTATTCTCCGTGCTAATTGACAGCACTACATCGTAGTGTTCTTGGTTAGCGTGGGTATAGAGGTGGGCCGTCACAAGATTTCTCCTTATGATAGTCAAAGATGCTTACTACGCAAATCATTGGATATTATCATTAGTGCATAGTGTCGAAAACATTTCGAAAGTATAATATTAATCTTAGCCAGCATACAACCATTATTGTATGCCTACTATAGCTACTATGTTCAATACCAGGTTACCACCAAATTCCATAGCAAGTTATACAACTAAAACCATACAAGGCTCGTATTGTTTCTTTGGATTTCCAACAAATGGTCAGGCAAAGGAACTTCCTTACACCGAAATGGAAAACGCCTCTGGAAAGACGCCCCGGGAACCTAACCGGATCTCTGCAAACACAAGGCCGACGCTACCTCACGCTGTACAGTTGTAACTAGGTAACTAACACACTGATGCTACCTCACACTATACAGCTGTAACTAGGTAACTAACACACAAGTATGCCATCCCCCGGTCATTACCGACCTTTATCCGAGGATCCTCAATCACAAAGCAAAATAAATGTGCAGCATCAACATAGGTAAAATATCTGGACTCCATACCATGATATCACCTTTTATCCAGAAGGAAATGACATACCCTAGGGCCGCTACCTCTAAAAACCTTTGCCGCAACATTCCTGTTTCGACCATTACCAGGTTGTGAGGCTCGACGAAGTCTCGTCCACAAAGCTACGCTTTTTCACAAAGCCACGCTTTTTCACTAAGCCACGCTTTTTCACAAAGCCACGCTTTGATCAACAAATGATCAACAGCACTTCGTATGCCACATTACCAAATTGGGAATGTATCACTAGTAACCATCAACTACATAACCTCTGAGCTCGTACGTCTCAGAGAAGGGTGTTAAGCTAAGAGAATAAATTCTCCGCCACCAACAGAAATGTATTTGATAGAAACCAGCTTTACATCTCAAAGTGTAACGTCAGACACACATCCATACAAGTCCGTTCCGGGATCGAACGGAACCGAAGGCACTTCCAAAGAAGCCCTTGCAATCCGGATATTCACTAATCACGTCCGGACTTCCCATCACAAAAAGAGTGATATAAATCTCTATACCAAAGCAACTCGGTGCAGAGACATTCGACAGGTTGTCCTTTCACTTTCGAAAATACCCGATCTTCACACCGGTCTTCAAATAATGTCCATTCACGACGTATCATTCTTCGGAATGGATTATATGGCACAAAGTCCTCTCCCGGCTTAACCGAATAATGAGCGTTTGTTTTAAAAACAAATCAAGTGCCATTACAAAGGCAAATATTGATAGTCGGTTATTTAACTATCAACAACATTCACAACCATCAACCAATTTAAATAGTTTTTCCCAAATTATTAAATTTCAAATCTCTTCGCGAGATATGGTTTACACTTCAACCATTTGAAAACAAATTTCAAATCACTTTCATTTAAACCAATTAAATAAATCCTTATCGATTCATTTCAAATTTACATCCCAATCAGTAAATTTATTTCCACACTTCATCACTTTGAAAACCCATTTCAAATCATATTTTCCACACTTTAAAAATAAATCAACGTTGATTTTTAAAACAAATTTCCCTTTCCTTTACAAATTCCATTGTGAATTTACATCCCCAAATATTCATTTTTAATACGATTTTCAAATCGATTTCTCAAATACTCACTTTCAATTCCAAATCAATTTTTAAATTGATTTCCAAATTTATTTCAAACCCAAATTGATTTTCCAAACATTTATTTCAAACACCAAATCAATTACAAATTGATTTCAAAATTTACTTCACAACAAATCAATTACAAATTGATTTCAAAATTCATTTCAACACAAATCAATTTCCTCATTCAACATCAAATAAATTTTCATATTGATTTCCCAAAGATTTATTTTCAAATACCAAATCAATTATAAATTGATTTCTAGAGATTAATCACCTTTTAAAATAAATTCATTTATCTCTTCCAAACCATTTAAAATTCCATTTTAAATAAATTTTCCAACGTTCGAATAATACTATTCAAAATCTATTTATAAAAACCTTTTCCCATATTTTAGAAATAATTCGATAAGATTTCGTAAATCAACTTTTAATACTTTAATCCCTTCTTTTAAATTCACTTAATTCTTTCAAAAGAAATTCACTTAAAATTTCCAACTTTTATTTCGAAAATCGGCCAATTCTATTTATTTTTGGTATCCAACGATACCAAAAATACATTCGGCTAAATTATAGCCTTCAACACATCCAATCACTAATATAATCATTAACAGATTATAAATAAACAATCACACAGCATATGAAACAAATTCATATAATTTGAGGAATCCAGTTGGATCCCTCCAACCTGTTTCCCTACATCCACAAATGTTAGCACAAATACCAATTCCACTTCGAGGTGGAATATAGCGGTATATGGGATTTATAAAATATCATCCGCTATTATGCGGCGCATAGGGTCTCATCCGCTATATAATGCGGGAAAATCAATCACCAATATATACGTATTCCGACATATATATATTGCTATATACTATTGTATATAGTATATCACATCCAAACAGCAATCAATCAATAACTGCAAATCCAACTTTTCAACTTGAGTGAGAAGATCTCACCTTTGCCCCTTTTATTTTTGCAATCCATTTCCAATCCAGTTTGTTTTCACGGTTTTGACCTTGTATAAGCAATTTATAGAATTTATTAATATTCGAAATAATCGAATAATCAATTTCTTTTCAATAGATTAAATTAATTGACACTTTTAATTTGAACTAATCTAATAATTAATTTCCTATTAGTTAAATTAAATTAGCCAAATTATTATATTAAACAAATTTTCTCTTACCAATTTTTTTTATTGAATCCATTTCCCTTTAAAAAAAATCTTTTAGTATCAAAAATAATTTAAATTAGCAATTAAATAAGTATATTTATTCCTTTCTAAATGTTATATATGTAAACTATTTTTCTGTTTTGCTGTATATACATATATACAAATTAAAACACAAATTCCCTTTACTGTAAGATTTATTTTCTGCAGGCATTTATAACATTTAAAATCTCCAAAACAAATAAAGGGAGAATGAGAAACCACTCACCCCAATCTCACGTCGACGAACCATACCGCCATCAACGTCGGCCCAAACACCATCCTCCGCGACCCCATGACCAAAATCATCGCGAACCAGAACCCTAGCTCGAGACCATCTTGTCTGCCCAACGCAATTCCCAAATTCGCGAGCCCGGTCGCCAACCCTAAGTCGAGAGCGAACTCGACCATCACCAGTGCGCGCGCGAGCTGCTGCAGCCGCGCCTTGCGACCCCTATTCGCGATCTTCCCCCAGTACATACGCAAAAATCTCGAACTCGACACACGATTTTCTTCATTTCCGCCTCCGCTCGAAAATCTCGAATGCGAAAATGATGAAGGTAGCTCGATGCCATATAGTTGAGGAAGAACGATTAGATATAGGAAGAGAGGAGGAGAGATTCGTTTGAACGAAGGAATCGACTTCATTTGTTCGTTTGTTCACTGGAGAGGCTCGATTTTGAAAGAGGCGGCTTCAGCCATTTTACTTCCTTTTGTTTTGATTTCGAACGAAATGCTCGAGTGTTTAAAGGTGGAAAGAGGGAACAAACGTACGCGTTATTAGCTGGAAAGGTGTAACAACCCTAGATTTTGGCCTATATTTTAAATTTTGACTTTATTTTTATTTTGAAACTATTTTTAACTTGTTTGATTTCAAACATTTCATTTTTAAAAATAAATGTTAATTATTATGTGAACTATAACTTCAAACTAGTATAAATTGGATATTTCACTGAAATGTGAATTTCTGTTCAAACTGGTCAAACTTTGACTTTTAACTTTTAAATTTAAATATTAAAATTCTTAAATTTTATCTTTTATTATGAAAATAGATTTAATAACTTGAATACAGCTTTTTTTTCATTGAAAATGGAGTTAAACTGTAAAAGTTATGTACATTTCAATATTGTGTGTAAACTGATGTATTTAGCAATATTGTCTATTTTAAATTATATTTTATTTGTCATATTTTGTTTTAATATGTTATTTTATGTATATTTTTGTCTTTTAATATTTTTAAAGTGATTAAATAATTTTTCCAAAGCTTGTTGAATTTATTTTCTAATTTTAAAGCGTGGTTTCTATTTTCTTTGCTATTTTCTTAAGTTAATTATATATAATTAAAAATTATTTATTTATTTTATACATGCACTTTTATTTGCTGTCTTTTACTTTATTTATATTCATTTTACATGTATTTAAATCAAAATAAATTTTTTCCAAAGTTTATAGAAGTTACTTCTAATTTTTAAAAGCCTAGTTTTCATTTTGTGCTATTTTCTTATTTTAGTCATATCTAATTAATATTTAATTTTTTATATTTTGTTTATCTGTTATATTTTCGAAATTTTAACTGAAATTATAATTATTTTCAGTTATTTAAATGTATATAAATATATATGAGAAATTTGAAAGGGTTTATGACTTTTAGTTTTCCTATGGCCTTTTATCTTCTAACCTTTTCATATTCGTAACCTAATTTTTCATTCAATTGGCCACGTCTCCTCATTTCTTCAGCCGCCTTTTTTTTTCTCATTCATGTAAAACATTTTCCTTCCTATCTGAAAAAAATTTCGGCCTCCATCATCTCCAAGTGTTTGGTAAATTTTATTTCTTTTTCCATTGTTTTTCTCTTGTTTTTCTACTTGTTTACATTGATTTTTGCACTTGCTCTCTTCTTCTAGGCTTGGCTCCTCCTCAACCAGATCTGACCTGACCTCCGCCACCCCCTTCCTCTGACCATCACCCATCCTACTACCTCTCCATTTCAGGCCGAGACAATCCAAGGTGAAGACCACCACAAAATCCACCAAAAACCATCACAAACTATCACTTATGGCCTAGAATTGTCATCTCCTCCTTCTACCACCATTTGCCGCCACTACCTCCACCACCACCACCTCTGACCTGACCTCCACCCTCTGCCACATCATCCACCATCACCAGCACCCACTGGCCGTGACCCATGACCTCTGGCCGAACCTATTTGTGCCAAAGATGTGAGGCTATGTTGCATTGTTTAGCCTTGAACACCTAGTTTTTGCACCTAGACTTCACCACTTTGTTAACGCATGCTAGGCCGACCCTATGGAACCCAAAACCAGATCCAAACCCACCCCTTAGCCATGCATTTCAGATCTGAAGCTAAAGCATAGATGGTAGAAAGCAAGTGCAAACACTTTGGTTTTGTTTTATGCAGTTGTTCCTAACATTGTTTAGTGGCATCCTGTTTTGAAACTTATGTTTTATATATTTGTTTTGTGTAATGTTTTCAATGGGTATAGCTTTGGCTCTTCCAATCTCAAATCATTGTAGTGCTTTCGTGCCTCTGGAAATCTTTGTTGTGTGTTTGTGGTTGTCATCTCCATCTTGAACAAGTGAGTAATTCTCACCAGACGATGTGTACTTATATAACTAGTAAACTGACACCATTTGAATCTGTAAAATTTTATCATCCTGTTATAACTGTTATATTATGATCATATAATGTTTACCCCTGTTATTATATATGTTATATCATCTATTACTGGTATTTCATTTTATTCTGTTATTTTATCAGTTTATCACACTGCAAGTTCCCTGTAGATTAGGTTCACTATGGGTTGAAATGATACATACCCGAACGGACTTTAGAATAGGGAAAGATCGTTATGGGCTGAAATGATAAGCCTGAGCGACCTTTTATTTATTTTATTTAACTTGGGATTGCGGGTTTGAAATGATAGGACCCGGTTTTTCTTTGTAAACTGCGGATTGAAATGATACATATCCGTATCACTTGACCTAGGCTAGAAAATTGTATACAGACCCGTGGTTTATATATTTTTCTAAAATTTTTAAAATATTTTTAAAATGTAAATATTATGATATTTTGATTTAATTTTTATTAAAATGATTTCTATAAAATATTAGTGATTTTCTACAAATTAAATAAGTGAATTAAGTAGATGGTGAAGTAGAATTTGAAATATAAGTCAATTTTGGAATTTATGATTTTGTTTATAAATGGAATTTATGTAAAGTAAGAATATATGACAATTTTGATTTAAAAGATGAATTTAATGATCTTTATTAAGTAATAATAATTTTTAAAAGTGTTAATGATTTTGTATAAATTAAAATATGAAATAAATGAATATTTAAGCTGAATTTGGAAATATAACTTAAATTGAATTTTGTGGAATTTGTTTAAAAGTTAAATTTTAATTAAGTAAAATAAATGGAAATAATTTATATTTTGGAAATTTAAACTTAGTTGTTAATTTAAGAATTTAATTAAAGAAATAAAAATTTAATTGTTATTTAATTTGATTTTTGTATGGAAATTTGACTTTATAAAATCATAGAAATAAAGGTATTTAAATGATTGTTTTTAAAGTGTGAAAATATATGATATTATAAGTTAAAATGATTTATATTAAAAGTTAATTATGTGTTAAATTGTAAATAAAACTCTAAATTTGATTTGACAGCATTTTTGAAATGTAATGTAAAGATATTACAGCATTGGAAAATGTTGTAGTTGTTTTAAATGAACCAAATAGCAAATTTGAACTAAGGGTTATTATAACACTTTGTTAGTGCTATAGTTGTTAAATTTAACTAAAATTTTAATTGAAACTAAATTAAGATATTACAGCATTTTAAATGCCTTCTTTTGTTAACGAACTGTTTTTAAACATAACATTTCGTAGCATTTTCTAAGTGCTGCGAAATTTGAATTTTCTTTGTTTAATAAATTCAAATGAATAAATGATCTTTGAAAAGATTAAAATTTGGAAATTAAATATTTAATTATTAAATATAATGAATTGACTTTAAATGATCTAAATGGAATAGTTGATTTGGGAAATACAACTATTTTGAAATATGATTAAATGGTATTTAAATTTAAATTAAATAGATGATGTTTTGAAATGATATTTTGATATTTTGAAATGAATTTGAAATGATATTAAATCTTGAAATAAATAATTGAAGTTATATTAGTATGAAAAATATTTGGTTTACTTGTAATTTGAATCTGTTTAAAAGGATATTGGACTGATGAAATATAGGGCAATAAAGCTTTGGAATTTATTTTATAATTTGAATAGTTATTTTGTGGATTAAATCTATATTTGAAATTTATAAGATTTGAAATGGTCTATGGAAATTTAATTGAAATAAATGATTGAATTGAATTGAAACTTTGAAAATTTTAATACTTGATTTGAAAGTATAATATTTACACTTTTAAATGGTTTAGATGAATTATTTTGATTGAAATATAAACTATTTAAAAGGTGACTTGAAATGATAATAAATGAATGATATCTTTGAATTTAAAAAGTATTTAAAGTTGAATATTTAGATTTGAACTCAAATGATATTTTGGTATATAAAATGATTTGAAATGAAGTTTTGGAAAGATATGATATTTTGATATATTAAATGATTTGAAATGAAGTTTGGAAAGATATGATATTTTGATATATTGAAATGATTTGAAATGAAGTTTTGAAATGATATGATATTTTAAATTGAAATGGTTTGGAATTGATTTAATCTTTATTTTGATAAAGATTTGGATTTGAAATGATATTCTATTTTGAAGTATAAAATGTTTTTAAATTATAACCACGGGTTATAATAACGATTGGTTGTTAAAGAGACCGGGATCGGATATGGACATACTCTCTGTCGATACCGAAAACCACTTTGACAACTGTGTACGCGGTGGAGTTTCCAGAATGAAGTAGGAAGGTGACGACGATCCTAAGGTATATACGTGGACCCAACTCCCGTGAGTTGGCATGTAAGGACCCGTGTGACGCCCCACCTCTATGCTCATAATAACAAAGAGTATTAAAAGAAATACTGTCTATTATTACGAAGAATAAGGCTGGATAGGAGCGACCATCCGTAATTGGCCTTACACTAATATTGGTTATCTCGATAGGAGTGGTATATACTTTTTATTTTTCATCTATTATTTATTTACTCCCATCGACATATCCAATTATCAGTATAAAACAAACTACGATAGTTCATAATAGTTTAGGACATTAGATATAACAATAACACAGATAATATAAATGCGGAACACAGATTAACAAAATCTCATATATATATAACCGATGTCAGTTAATACATAGTTGACACAATACATATGATACAACTACAACTGTCGACTCTAGAAGATATATATACAAGTACATTATCGACTAATATACATGAATACATATCACTCTATACAATGACACGACTACTACCAAATGACACGGACAACTTCAGAAGATGTGAAAGGTCTTCATATCCTGAACAGCAACTCAAAGAAGAAAATCTACAACCTGAAATAACTCGGGTCTGACCCGAGTATTACATTCAAAAGAAAATAATACCCAGGTCAGTCTAATTCAAACCAGTTTATTAGTGCATATAGGCAGTAATAATTTAAATAGACGACAGTCACAATAATTCCCGTCCATCCGATTCTTTAAACAAAGAAACCGGATAACGGTCAATATAACACTTAACAGTGTTTAACAAAAATCAGCAGGTTTAAATCATCAACAGAGATAAATAAACAATTTATCAAATCGACTAAATCAATTTTAAAACTGTCAAATCTGATAGGGCTGCAGTACACGCACGCGTGTACTGCCTCGCCACTATCGCAGGAGATACACAAAAGCTCAGTGAAAGTCACAATTGATCACCAGGTCAAACCCCGAAGTACCGGATTCAACTCAAGTGAATTTGAGAAAAATTCCCAACAGGGGGAAAACTGCAAATAAAAGTCAGAGAATCAATGCAATGAAACCCAAGAAGAAAATCTCAACAATATAACACTGAAGCCACCACAAATGTTTTAGGGCAAGATTGCGACAATGAATGAAACAGTGCATCTAGTAAAAGAGGCAGCAAGGGATGTACAATGAATACATCATTAGAACAAGATAGACTGTAAGTCAAGTGCCAGCGTATAAGACGGCAATTAGAAAGTTGGGGAGTAGTTCTAGTGCCTGAACACCTAACTCAAAGGAATGAAGCACTGCTGTAAATTAAACTCAAGTCAGGAAATACTTATTTAACATGCCGAGTTGCTAAATGTCAAACATATGAAGTGAAACCAGACCACAAAATCGAACAGTGGCAAATGCCCCCAACATGACAGTAGGAAGTGCTACAAAACTACCCAGTACAACAGTCGAGTGTCAGTTCTCAATATACATGTTGAAGCAACCCAGTAAGTGTTTGCACTCCAGAAGCAAAACTCAAACTAAGGCAAGCTCGAGTCTAAAATCCCATAGGATAATCAAAGTCTACGAAAGTACATGTATGCACATACTCGAATGCACATACATGTCCAAATCGAATGGAACAGCAAAATGGAACTGCAACTGAAACAGTGATGTATAAGGACTGTAATTTCAAATGGAGACTCAACGATATATGCAACATCATGAACAACAGAGGTTCAAACAACATCACAAGTGATGAACAACAGGAATGGTATGAAGATCATAAGGCTCAGTGGTGAAACAATAAACTCGGCAAACAAAAGATAAGTTCGAAGTCATAGTGAATTCAATGGCGAAATCATATAACCAGGCAGCAAGTAAATATACAACATGAAGCATCAGATCAATCTGAAGGTCAAGAAAGTACTCAGGAACAAACAGAATCATGAACAAAGTCAAGATAAATTCAAAAAGGGGATTGTGGACAACCTGTATGTCACAAGTACAAAGCAACTTCGAAATTAATACCGAAAGCAATTGCAAAACTAACCTAATTAATTCAAGACAGTGACTATCAGGCACTGTAATTACTTGGACTAGATTTATCGAGTCAATCCACCCATATATGCATACACACAAACATATTTGTGTATATGCACACATAGGCAGAAACGGGTGACAGTGCAAGCCCAGCAAAAACATAAGACTCGAATACAAAGTAATGCTACTGACGACCATGGAATGCAACAGGTCAGAGAATCGGTCAAAACAACACCAACAAAACCCAATTTAAGTTCGAATAGCCGGCAGGGTTCAATACTCAAAGTCAAAGCCAAGTGAACAATGCAAGCGCTGATAAATGAACACGGTGAACATGCATATGCAGTGCCCATATAAACATGTGTAACTACAAACCCTATGGTGATACACTAACAAGCAGGGAAGTAATTCAGCCTTAACACCAAAAAATGCGCCTGTATACCCAAGTACACACTGCCTATGAGACAACAAACTTCATGAAAACAGGCCACATAATGCAATCGAATTGGTATACAATCAGGGACAACAAAAGTTACATAAATATAGAGTTAAATGAACAAGGTCGAAAGGGCTACCAAAGGCAGTGAATGGTACAGCAAGAGTCGAACAAAATCGACGTCACTAAATCAAGTTTGTAGTCGAAGGCAACTGTAGGTCAAATTCAATGTCGAAGTCACTGAGAATCAATACTGTGATAGCCAAGAAGGTCAATCAACTCAAAGATCCAAACCGAGAGCATCAATATCAATTTTTCTTCAAATTTTGTTAAAATCAGAGAAAACATCATACTCGAATTAAAATCGAATACCCATTCACAGTTAAACGAAAACTCAAGCCAAAGACGAAGCCAACAAACTTATGAAACCAGAGAATGAAGTGAAAAATCATCAACGTCTAACAAAACGAATTGCCAAGTAAACCAATTAACAAATTCAACGATTGCAGAATGAATTAGATGTGAGGGAATTAACCACTCACCTTTTTCGAAGTGGTCGCGAGCGAGACTAAGGAGGTCGAACGCTGCAGAGACGAACGCGAATAAGCCCTAATTTGCGAACGCCAGAGGATCGATCGCCGAAGCCCTAGATTTTGAAACGAACGATCGAACGAAGGAATTTGAAGCCGCCATTATTTCTCCTTTCGTATGCTCTGGCTCTCGGTTCACCAATGAATGAGATAGGGGGAAAACGTGGGTTTGACAGAGGAAAATGTGGTATAGGGTAAGGCTTTAGACGTGATTCCTGGTACTTGAGGTATGGTCATCACTTTTCTCAAAGAATCGGGCTGAAGTAATTAGGGATCGGCTAGTGAATTTTGAACGAAGAAAGAAAGAATTTGTCCCCCCGCTTTACTAATTATCACAGCCCTTAAAATACAGATGTGGCCCGAGATTTAAACTCATAAAGCCCGCAAAATTCTTTTAACGAATTACAAAAGAATTTTCAACTCGATCAAAACTTCAGCTGAATTAAGCAACCAATTTAAGCGTCACATTGACGATAGTTAATTGTTATAAAATCTCGGGTTGTTACAGACTCCCCTCCTTATAAAAATTGCGTCCACGCAATCATAGGGAATAAATGGATAAAAGGTAACAACCAAAAGAGCATGGCAATGTCGAATGTATAAACAAAGCAAGTGTCAGCGGGGAGGTATTAGATAAGAAATCGTAAGGTTCGACTACTTCAAATCAAAAGAATCAACCTCGTGGGAATCAGGGATCAAAATCAGATGACTAACAAAAGCAAGAACAATCGAGTTCCAGCAACTAAAAGAGAAGGAAAAACAGAGCAGAAATCCCGTACAGAGCACGAATTGAATGTGAGTAAATCAAATTACTCACCTGAATCGCCAGAGAAAAAGACGAAGCTCAAATCTCAAAAATCGCGAATATTCAATCATCAAAAACGATGATTGAAATTTCAAATCGCAATTATTTACTTATCTCCAACGATAATCAGACGACAAATCAATTATCTGATTATCTCAAACGATAGTCAAATTTCTCAAATCAACAGATATTCGATTATTAAAAGCGATAATTAAATCTCAAATCAACAAATATTTAATTATCTAACAGCGATAATTAAATCTAAAATCAACAAATATTTAATTATCAAAGACGATAATTAAATCTCAAATCAACAAATATTTAATTATCAAAGACGATAATTAAATCTCAAATCAACAAATATTTAATCATCTAACAGCGATAATTAAATCTAAAATCAACAAATATTTAATTATCTAACAGCGATAATTAAATCTAAAATCAACAAATATTTAATTATCAAAGACGATAATTAAATCTCAAATCAACAAATATTTAATTATCTAAAGTGATAATTAAATCTCAAATCAACAAATATTTAATTATCTAAAGCGATAATTAAATCTCAAATCAACAAATATTTAATCATCTAACAGCGATAATTAAATCTAAAATCAACAAATATTTAATTATCTAACAGCGATAATTAGAAATAACAATTATCTGATTATCAAAAACGATAATCAGAACTCATATCAACAAATATCTAATTATCACAAGCGATAATTAGAAACAACAAATATCTGATTATCAAAAACGATAATCAGAACTCATATCAACAAATATCTAATTATCACAAGCGATAATTAGAAACAACAAATATCTGATTATCAAAAACGATAATCAGAACTCATATCAACAAATATCCAATTATCACAAGCGATAATTAGAAACAACAAATATCTGATTATCAAAAACGATAATCAGAACTCATATCAACAAATATCTAATTATCACAAGCGATAATTAGAAACAACAAATATCTGATTATCAAAAACGATAATCAGAACTCATATCAACAAATATCTAATTATCACAAGCGATAATTAGAAACAACAAATATTTGATTATCAAAAACGATAATCAGAACTCATATCAACAAATATCCAATTACCTGCAGATAATTGGAAACAACAAATATCTAGAAATCAATTAAGAAGACTAGAAAATCAACATAAAAGCTTGGATCGATCCCATCAGATGGCGAGTTTTTAATTCGCCGCACGTGCATCAACAAATGGCCGAAGCCTACCAAGTACTCAACATAATTTTTGGCGCCCATCAGATTGACCCGAAGGTCCGCAGAGTGACCCGAAGGTCTAGTACTGGTATTTGACCCGAAGGTCCATCATATGACCCGAAGGTCCATCATAGTGGCTCGAAAGCACACGAAAGCATCAAATATTTCAATTAACGAGTCCGGAATTAACCGAAATAGCAAACGCACATGTCCCATACCACGTGTTTTACTAAATCGTTTGATTCTCTTCATCGTTTCCTTGAAAGTGTGAAATTCATCAAAATCATCAAAACAGCAGATATTCAATTAACGAGTCTGGAATTAACCGAAAAAGTAAAAGTGTGGTTCCATACTCCGCACTTTTGCTAAATCGTTTAAATCTCTTCTTCGTTTCCTTGAAAGTGCAAAATTGTGTATTTCGTAAAAATACACTTTACATTCTCAAACGGACAAGTCCGGAATTAAGCGAATCAGTAAAAGAAAGGGGTCATAGTCCTCGATTTTGCTGAAACGTTTAAATCGCTTCCTCATTCTTTTGAAATCGCAAACTGTAAAATTTTTGAAAACAATTTTATTTATTTTGCAAAAATAACAATTCGCATTCTCAACTGGACAAGTCCGGAGTTAAGCGAAACAGTAAAAGAAAGGGGTCATAATCCTCGATTTTGCTGAATCGTTTAAGTCGCTTTCTCATTCTTTTGAAAACGCAAACTGTTAAAAATTTATAAAACAATTTTCATTTTAAAATGATTTTCCCATCACGTGATTAAAACAACAATATTAGTAACAATTTCGATAAGGAAATTGTACTTCTCAAAATACCGTAAAACGGTCACAAATCAGTATTGCGGAATAACCGCTTGAAAATCCACTTTTAAAACTTGACGGTTACTGAAGCCAAGGTGACAGCAAATTTTAAACGTCAAAATCTCATCAAAATAATTTACATCAAAATGTAATATCAGTGAATTTTCATTCATCAAAATGCCACAAAACACCGTGCTTCAAAATATAGCATTGGTGTAAAATCCCGTTATAAAAATAACGGCAACAAAATACGTTTCATAACCAAGCATCGGTTCAACGTAAAATAAATGCAATAACGTGCAATTCAAATTTTTGCACGTACTACAAAATGAACAAAGAAATCATTCGAATGTATCTTCAATGAAGATAATTTAAAACGGCAAAAATCTAATCAATAGATGATTAGTACAAAGGAAAGCCAGCGGAAATTTCAACAAAATCACATATCTGCAATTTCTTCGAATCCTCAATTCGGATTTGAAGTTCTCAAAGAAATAAAATAATTACAGTTATGTAAACAACAAATGAAATTCATATCAATTTCGTATTTTGATTTTTAAATCAAAAAGATTATCAGTTGTACTTAGCGAAGACAGTTTCACTGTTTCCGCTGCGCACTCTGATAAACAGAACACAAATCAATCAAATCATCAGAACACAATTTCACTTATCATTTTTAAATAAAGTCATTTAAAAATTTCATTAAAATTTCAAAACTTTAGTTTTGACTCAATTCACAGATAAAACATCGACCTATAGTTGTAACATATGTTCCATCCAAGTCATGTTTTATATTATGTCCATAAACCCCAAGCTCTGATACCAACTGTGACGCCCCACCTCTATGCTCATAATAACAAAGAGTATTAAAAGAAATACTGTCTATTATTACGAAGAATAAGGCTGGATAGGAGCGACCATCCGTAATTGGCCTTACACTAATATTGGTTATCTCGATAGGAGTGGTATATACTTTTTATTTTTCATCTATTATTTATTTACTCCCATCGACATATCCAATTATCAGTATAAAACAAACTACGATAGTTCATAATAGTTTAGGACATTAGATATAACAATAACACAGATAATATAAATGCGGAACACAGATTAACAAAATCTCATATATATATAACCGATGTCAGTTAATACATAGTTGACACAATACATATGATACAACTACAACTGTCGACTCTAGAAGTTATATATACAAGTACATTATCGACTAATATACATGAATACATATCACTCTATACAATGACACGACTACTACAAAATGACACGGACAACTTCAGAAGATGTGAAAGGTCTTCATATCCTGAACAGCAACTCAAAGAAGAAAATCTACAACCTGAAATAACTCGGGTCTGACCCGAGTATTACATTCAAAAGAAAATAATACCCAGGTCAGTCTAATTCAAACCAGTTTATTAGTGCATATAGGCAGTAATAATTTAAATAGACGACAGTCACAATAATTCCCGTCCATCCGATTCTTTAAACAAAGAAACCGGATAACGGTCAATATAACACTTAACAGTGTTTAACAAAAATCAGCAGGTTTAAATCATCAACAGAGATAAATAAACAATTTATCAAATCGACTAAATCAATTTTAAAACTGTCAAATCTGATAGGGCTGCAGTACACGCACGCGTGTACTGCCTCGCCACTATCGCAGGAGATACACAAAAGCTCAGTGAAAGTCACAATTGATCACTAGGTCAAACCCCGAAGTACCGGATTCAACTCAAGTGAATTTGAGAAAAATTCCCAACAGGGGGAAAACTGCAAATAAAAGTCAGAGAATCAATGCAATGAAACCCAAGAAGAAAATCTCAACAATATAACACTGAAGCCACCACAAATGTTTTAGGGCAAGATTGCGACAATGAATGAAACAGTGCATCTAGTAAAAGAGGCAGCAAGGGATGTACAATGAATACATCATTAGAACAAGATAGACTGTAAGTCAAGTGCCAGCGTATAAGACGGCAATTAGAAAGTTGGGGAGTAGTTCTAGTGCCTGAACACCTAACTCAAAGGAATGAAGCACTGCTGTAAATTAAACTCAAGTCAGGAAATACTTATTTAACATGCCGAGTTGCTAAATGTCAAACATATGAAGTGAAACCAGACCACAAAATCGAACAGTGGCAAATGCCCCCAACATGACAGTAGGAAGTGCTACAAAACTACCCAGTACAACAGTCGAGTGTCAGTTCTCAATATACATGTTGAAGCAACCCAGTAAGTGTTTGCACTCCAGAAGCAAAACTCAAACTAAGGCAAGCTCGAGTCTAAAATCCCATAGGATAATCAAAGTCTACGAAAGTACATGTATGCACATACTCGAATGCACATACATGTCCAAATCGAATGGAACAGCAAAATGGAACTGCAACTGAAACAGTGATGTATAAGGACTGTAATTTCAAATGGAGACTCAACGATATATGCAACATCATGAACAACAGAGGTTCAAACAACATCACAAGTGATGAACAACAGGAATGGTATGAAGATCATAAGGCTCAGTGGTGAAACAATAAACTCGGCAAACAAAAGATAAGTTCGAAGTCATAGTGAATTCAATGGCGAAATCATATAACCAGGCAGCAAGTAAATATACAACATGAAGCATCAGATCAATCTGAAGGTCAAGAAAGTACTCAGGAACAAACAGAATCATGAACAAAGTCAAGATAAATTCAAAAAGGGGATTGTGGACAACCTGTATGTCACAAGTACAAAGCAACTTCGAAATTAATACCGAAAGCAATTGCAAAACTAACCTAATTAATTCAAGACAGTGACTATCAGGCACTGTAATTACTTGGACTAGATTTATCGAGTCAATCCACCCATATATGCATACACACAAACATATTTGTGTATATGCACACATAGGCAGAAACGGGTGACAGTGCAAGCCCAGCAAAAACATAAGACTCGAATACAAAGTAATGCTACTGACGACCATGGAATGCAACAGGTCAGAGAATCGGTCAAAACAACACCAACAAAACCCAATTTAAGTTCGAATAGCCGGCAGGGTTCAATACTCAAAGTCAAAGCCAAGTGAACAATGCAAGCGCTGATAAATGAACACGGTGAACATGCATATGCAGTGCCCATATAAACATGTGTAACTACAAACCCTATGGTGATACACTAACAAGCAGGGAAGTAATTCAGCCTTAACACCAAAAAATGCGCCTGTATACCCAAGTACACACTGCCTATGAGACAACAAACTTCATGAAAACAGGCCACATAATGCAATCGAATTGGTATACAATCAGGGACAACAAAAGTTACATAAATATAGAGTTAAATGAACAAGGTCGAAAGGGCTACCAAAGGCAGTGAATGGTACAGCAAGAGTCGAACAAAATCGACGTCACTAAATCAAGTTTGTAGTCGAAGGCAACTGTAGGTCAAATTCAATGTCGAAGTCACTGAGAATCAATACTGTGATAGCCAAGAAGGTCAATCAACTCAAAGATCCAAACCGAGAGCATCAATATCAATTTTTCTTCAAATTTTGTTAAAATCAGAGAAAACATCATACTCGAATTAAAATCGAATACCCATTCACAGTTAAACGAAAACTCAAGCCAAAGACGAAGCCAACAAACTTATGAAACCAGAGAATGAAGTGAAAAATCATCAACGTCTAACAAAACGAATTGCCAAGTAAACCAATTAACAAATTCAACGATTGCAGAATGAATTAGATGTGAGGGAATTAACCACTCACCTTTTTCGAAGTGGTCGCGAGCGAGACTAAGGAGGTCGAACGCTGCAGAGACGAACGCGAATAAGCCCTAATTTGCGAACGCCAGAGGATCGATCGCCGAAGCCCTAGATTTTGAAACGAACGATCGAACGAAGGAATTTGAAGCCGCCATTATTTCTCCTTTCGTATGCTCTGGCTCTCGGTTCACCAATGAATGAGATAGGGGGAAAACGTGGGTTTGACAGAGGAAAATGTGGTATAGGGTAAGGCTTTAGACGTGATTCCTGGTACTTGAGGTATGGTCATCACTTTTCTCAAAGAATCGGGCTGAAGTAATTAGGGATCGGCTAGTGAATTTTGAACGAAGAAAGAAAGAATTTGTCCCCCCGCTTTACTAATTATCACAGCCCTTAAAATACAGATGTGGCCCGAGATTTAAACTCATAAAGCCCGCAAAATTCTTTTAACGAATTACAAAAGAATTTTCAACTCGATCAAAACTTCAACTGAATTAAGCAACCAATTTAAGCGTCACATTGACGATAGTTAATTGTTATAAAATCTCGGGTTGTTACAACCCGATTCTTCGACTTCCGAATATCGACATCAATACGTCCACTGTATCAACTGCCGAGCAAACGAATGCCGGAAAACCAAATTCTTAGGGTTTAAAAGAAGAGGTAGAAGAAAAGATAGAAGAAAAAGAAAGAAGAACAACAACAGAAAACACAGAAACAGAAACAATATCAGAATCTCACATTCGCAGTGGAACAGTATATAATAGATAATCTCTAGTCTTTTAAAACAAAGAACTATATCAGTTTATACATACATCAATCAGAGTCAATATACAACTCAATACAACGATGGACAGTTATATAAACTTGTCCTCATATAGAATACACAGAGGAAAAAAAATAAACAAGTACGGATGTACGTTTCGCCATCCAGCTTGCTTCCAAAGTTCCAGAATATCCAGAATATCCTGATAACCTAACTCTAGACTGCCCGTGTGGAAATTGGTGGGCACCCGAAGTTTAGAAGGGAAACAATAAACTCTGAGTCAGTCATGGTGACTGGTATGAGATCGTAAAATAGTTATTTTTAAAACAAACAACAGGAAGATTTTAAAGTCAAATTTTGCAATGCTTTTGGAAAATGATACTACCATAAGACCTCCCGCCGCACACACAATGCAAACGCAGAATTGGAGGAGATTTCTTCTTATGATAGTCAAAGATGCTTGATACGCAAAATCAAATCATTTTTGATATTATTATTAGTGCATAGTGTAGAAAACATTTCAAAAGTAGAATATAAATCTTAGCCAGCATAGGCATTCCGCACTTAGGCCTACTATAGCTACCATCCAAACAGTGGTGACCACCATAAGTGAATGATAGGTTCTACAACTAAAACCGTACAAGTCTCGTGTTGTTTCTTTGGATTTCCAACAAATGGTCAAGCCAAGGAACTTCCCATTGCCACATGGAAACGCCTCTGGAAAGACGTCCCGAGAAATAACCTAACATTATGGTTAGATCTCTGCCAACACAAGGCCGGGTTACCCCTAACTGGGTAACTACTGACACGAATATGTCATCCCCCGATCGTAAACGATCTATATCCGAGGATCCTCAAATTTCCAACAACCACAAAGTAATAAATTTGTAGCAACCACATAGGTTAAGTATCTGGGCTCCATACCATGATACCACCTCTATCCAGAAGGAATGACATACACTAAAGGGGCGCTACCCCCTAATAACCTTGCTGCATTCTTCCTGTTTTGACCATTTCCGGGGTGTGAGGTCCGACGAAGTCTCGTCCACAAAGCCACGCTTTGTCACAAAGCCACGCTTTGTCACAAAGCCACGCTTTGTCACAAAGCCACGCTTTGTCACAAAGCCACGCTTTGTCACAAAGCCACGCTTTGTCACAAAGCCATGCTTCGGGTCAAACAAATGATCAAAGTAATGATCACAAAGATAAATGATCAAACAAATGATCATATCACAAATGATCAAACAATGATCATTTCACAGCAACACTCAGCATGCCATGTTACCAAATTGGGAGTATATCGCTGATAAATCTCAACTACATAACCTCTAAGCTCGTACGTCTCAAAGAAGGGTGTTAAGCTAAGAGAATAAATTCTCCGCCACCAACATATATGTATTTGAAAGAAATCAGCTTTATATCTCAATTTGTAACGTCAAACATACAATCCATACAAGTATGTTCCGGGATCGAACAGAACCGAAGGCACTTCTCACGAAGCCCTTGCAAATCCGGATAATTTTCAAATCACGTCCGGACTTCCCGTCACTAAGGGTGATAAAACATCTATATCGGAGATCATCCGATGTAGAGTAACTCGACAGTAATCCTCCCGTTTTCAAAAATATCCGGTCTTCAACACCGGTCATCAAATGCAATTCATTACGACGTATCACATATTCGGAATGGGTTATATGACCCCATGGTCCTTTCCCGGCTAACCCGAATAGTGAGCGCTTATTCAAAAATAAGTGTGGCATTCAAATTCATCCAATTCACAACAAATACCCATTTAAGGTAATTATTGATAGTCGGTTATTTAACTATCAATAAAGATGCGCAACATCATCAAATTCCAAATAATTTTCCAAATTATTTAATTTCCAAAAATATCTTTACAAGATATAAAATTTCCCCACTTCAAAAATAAATCAACGTTTATTTTTAAACAGATTCCCTTTTCTTTTATAAATTCCATATTGAATTTATATTTCAAATATCTACTGATATACGATTTTCAATCGATTTCAAAAATTCACTTTCAATTTATCTTTAAGAAGATAATTCTCAAAAACGTTTCATTTCATTTTGGAAAACTTTTCCATACTTATTTAATAATAAGTAATTCCCAAATCATTTATTTTCAACCCTTGGAAAATATTCGATATACTTAAATCATAATTAAGTATATATTTCATTCTTTAAGGAAATCATTTACTATAACAACATCTATTTGAGTCAAAACGAATGTTACGTAAAACATCGTTACGACAACTCAAAATCACTAGTATAGGGATTCGAAATTAAGATAGGTATATAAATCCCAATACTATATAAAAACATTTCCTTTCGGAAATCATTTACTATAACAACAGTGTTATAGTCTACCATTTCCTTCTTCCTCAAAAACATCTATTTCAACAATAAATGTTGAAATCTATGGTTTCGATATTTAACACATTTTAAAAAATTGTTAAAACAATTAACTTCATTTTTAATGTCACTTCCCCAAAACATATCCATTTTACTTAATAATATATTCACTGTCCAAAATCGTGAATATACTTTACTAACCAAATTTCACTATTTTCTACACATTTTATTTCAAGAATTTATCCACTATCAAAATCGTGAATAAAAGTGTCTTAATAACCTTCTATATTAAATTCATCAAATTTGATTGATTTTCGGATTTATAAAACAACGTTTATAAATTCCATTTTCTATTTTCTAACAACTTCGATTTAATAAATCTCCTTTTATTAACTTCTATAATTCACTTATCAAAATAAGTGGTTTCAGATTTATAAACAACGTTTATAAATCACATTTATACTTTATAACAATTTTAACTTATAATATCATTTTATTAGCAAATTCTATTCATATCCCATCTAAGTGCAAAAATCTAATTTATAAGTAAATTACTTATAAATCTTTTATTTTACAACATCTATTCATTTTATACTTCACAATTTATAAATCTATAAATCTCGTTCACTTATGATTTTTATTTCATCTCATTCTAACACTTACAAAACTCGTTTTAAAATTCCAATGTTTTAAATTTATAAATATCAACTTTTTAAATCTTTTAAATAAACCGTTTATAATACTTTAAAAATCTCAATTTAAACCATTTTATAAATAAATCAACTTTTATTTCAAAAATCACACTTTGGTTTTATTTCACAAAATTTTTAACTTTTATAACTTTAAAATTTGAACGTTTATTTATTTAAAATAAATCAATTCAAAAATTTAAATAAAACGTATACTTTCAAAAAATCACTTTAAAAATCTCTTTTAAAATCAACATCGTCATTTTTTTTATTTCAAAAATGAATCCGATGATGCAACAGCACCAAATAATCAATCACGACAACAAACATCATATATCATCATATGATAACAGAATATACAACAAATATCTGTAAATAAATAAATACTGGTGAGGAATCCAGTTGGATCCCTCCAACATGTTTCCCTTGCATCCATAGACGTTAGCACAATACCAATTCCACTTCGAGGTGGAATATCGTGGTATATGGGATTTATGAAAATATCAATCCGCTTAATAACGGCGCAATAGGGTCTCATCCACTATATAGTGCGGGAAATCAATCAATCCAATATATACATATGCCAATATGTATATATCGCTATATATAATACTATATATACTATCACATCCAATAGCAATCAATCAGTCAAAAACTACAATTCATTTTGAGTGAGAAGATCTCACCTTAGCTTTTATTTGCAATCCAATTTTTAATCCAGACTTGATTTCGTCATTGTATTCGACCTTGTATAAATAATTATACAATTCGTTAATATTCGAAATAAATCGAATACATCTATTTTCCATTTTTATAATTTAATTAACTAACAATTTTCACTTAAAGCTAAAACTTTTAGTTTTTAAACAAATTCATCATTTTTTTTCTTTTAGAAAAGAACCCAACCAGTAATTTATTTTACTGTAAAATTCTAATAAGAGGAATGATTAACAACAAATTAAATTATTATTATTTTCTTAACAAAAACACTAAATTAGAAGTAGGATTGTTAATACCTTACTGACCACAACTAGCTCCCTCACATACAAACACTCGACCACATCGATACGGCCACCATTGAAGGTTCGATAACCGCTTAGCTTGATTCCCTTGACATCGAATTCGCGACCACCTTCGCTGCACCACGCGAACTCCACACTCGCGCGCACTACTCTGGAAATCACGACTTCGAGTTTACCCTTCCTCCGGCCTTAGTTGAACTTGCAGTCGAAGCTAGCCTCACGAAGCCTTGTATCGAACCCTACGAAGGTCGCTCGCGTCGCTCCCTTCTAGTCATCTCACGACTCGCTCACGAGATTCCCCTCATGGCGATCGAAACTGGACTCGAACCCTAGAACGCCTCCAGTCGAACGCGAGCTCTGATGCCACAACCTCATCGCCTATTCGAACGCGACTTCACTTTTGGATCGAACGAGGATTTCGATTTGAATGGAATTGAAATGGAGTGGAAAAAAGACTGCTTGAATTTTTAACTTGAAAATGAAGAGAACGGGCGACCATTATTTGTTTTGATTTTATAAACGAATGAATTTGAAAGAGGGGGAAACGAACGAGATTTGTTAAACTAGTTGCTCAGCCATTTTTTTTCTCTGAACGAAATAATTTCGTATCAGATTTGTAAAGAAATGGGGAGACAAAAGAACGTGATTAAGCAGAGAAAAAGTAAGTCGGTATTGAAAAGTTGATTAAAAAATTATATTTTTATATTCAAAAATATCCCGTTATATTATATCAGGGCGTTTGCTTATCGTACGATCACACGATAGCTCCAATCACCACAAAAATTAAAATCCGATAATAATACAATATTACGGATACAATGGAATTGGTTTCGTCGAATTCCGAGACTGCGCCCCGGAACGCTATTTTCAAATTCAATTTAAACGATAAATTTCAAAACTGAACAAATCACTTTGAAATTACATTCTGAAGCTTCTATTATCTTCAGTGTCATCAATATAAATTTTACAAGCTTCCAGATTATTTTTAATCAGCTTAAAATTGAAGATTCAAATTTTTATTCAGCTTACAATAGATTAAACCTTAAAATTTAATCGCCAATTTATTCTGATAATTTGAAATTCAAGTCAAACCATCATTCAAATATTTAAAATTAATTTAATATTTTCTTTTTAAATTGTTCAAAATTCTGGGTCGTTACAATCTTTCCTCCTTAAAAGAATTTCGTCCCGAAATTACAAGTTAGGAAAAATGGTCCTTAACTCGTCTACTATTTTTCACAATCTAAATAGTTTTATCAAATTTCAAAACAAATCTTCTACTAAAGATTCGTTATCATTTCAACTAGCTTTCCAACTTCAATTATAAGTTCAAACAACATTGTTTACTTCAAAATTCAAATTTAAATTTAAATTCAAATTTTAAACTTTCAGAATTTTCTCAAAAATTTTCTAACGCCCTAAATTTTCAAATTTTTTTGCTAGGGTCTCCTTTGCGCGGCTAACACGGTACGACTACAAAATGGCACAGCGGCCTCTCTGATTCAAAAAGAAAAGAAAAAGCCAAGCGGTTGGACAAGAAAATCATTAAATTTCATATTGAAATTCAAATACATACCTTTTTGTCGAGCAATTCAATTTTATCTTCGAAATCAAAATTCCAAATTTCTTTATAATACCTGTATATCCAATTTAACCATATCCAACTACAGATTCCAAAAATCATTTCACACATTTTCTTACAAAAGTTTTCATATCTACTTCTATTCAAATAGTTTTCCCCGTTACCATACGAATTCAATTCATTTACAACTCTGAATATTGAATTTTATCTGCCATTCATTTCTTAAGTTCAAGATTTAAAAATTCAAATTCATTTTAGAACTTTATGATTCAAAAGTTTTCTTTGAATCTACACTTTACTTTGAATTTAAACCAATGTTTACCATATGGCAGTTTTCAGATTTTTAAACCTGAAAGCCAAACGTTTAAACTATTTAAACTTTATTTTATTTCATATTAGAATCCAAAAGTGAATTTGAATCCACATTTCAAACTGGATTTAAACTTTACTAAATCTGGCTTACCAATTTAAATTTCCTTTAAATTTGCTCTTAAATTTTCAAACTACAGTCTGATTTTCAAAAAACTGAAACCAGATAATTAACTTGAGGCAAGTCCAACAAAGTTAAGTGAAAATAACCAATGCTACAACTTAAGTCAGTGAACACTTCATATATGCAGACTACTTCAAGCATGGAGTTGTGACTTAAGTATAATAGTGACTTGTATTTATATTTAAGACTTCGTTTTAGAAAACTCAGGTCAAACCTGTGTTTAAAGATAAATTAAATCAGTTTCTTTGAGTCCTTTAAGAGATTGTTAACTAACTGTTTAACTTAAATATATGTTTAAATCTTTAATTTAAAATATAACAACCTATATTGGCTTAACTCTAAGCTCAAACAATTAAGTATATCCAAAGAGAATGATTCTGAAATCAAACATGTATATTGAGAAACTCAAAACAAAGGTCATGAGCAAACAATAGACTGAAATAAACACTTCCAATTTTTCAATATTCAGCTTGAATTTCACTTACTAACAAATTCAAAACAAAGTTTAGCATTCAGTTTAAATTTTATTTACTTGCAATTGTAAATTCCATTCATTTGAAAATTTATTTCTACTTACTTTAATTTATCTTTAAATTTGAACATCTCTTTTCATTTAGCTCACAATTAAAGTTTCAATTTAACTAATTCAACTTCATAAGATTTCATAATTTTTTTTATATAGTATTCCAGAGTCTTACCAACATTTCAAAATCATTTTGAAAACAATTCAAATTTATCCTTTGAATTTTCAAAATAAACCCAAATTTTCCAAACAACTTCCATTTAAAACAATTTGGCAGCAATTCCTCTTTTGGAAACCCAAAAATGAACACCAGTGATGTCGCGATCATCATCGGAATTATTTTCCAGCGACCAAAATGAGTTTAGAGCTTTTATCCCTTCAGAATACTTTTCAAAACCTTTGAATTTCATTTTCAAATCAAAAAAGATTTAAACTTTCCAAATCTCCAAAATTTTCAAAAACATTTCCAAATACTTCTCTGAAATTCTATTTCTAATTACAAATCACTTTTAAAATTTATATTCTTAAATTTCATTTATATGTGAATTTATTTCTTAATTTTGGAGTTATGATTTCAATTTCTTATTTAATTTCAATGATAATAATTTAATATTATCACTTCTAGCAACCATGCAACCATATACTATAATAATTTACAGAAAATTATTTCTTTTATATACAAAAATAGTTTTGGGCAAAATTATTTCATTTACCCTATTTTAAAACAATACTGTGTCAGTTTATCTTGTTTAAGAGTTTAGAAACCCTTATCAATACAGTTAGCTAGACTGCACCGACCAGAATCTATAAACAATCAACTGATAAGTCAACACAATACAAAACAATTTCATATTCACTAACAAATACGCGCTCATATCTATTATTACACTCACACTCATCCTAGAGTACTGCTGACTCTATCTCTAATGAGTAACACCCAACAGAGCAGGGTTGTCGCTTAACCATATGCTCTGATACCACGTTGTAAGGACCCGATTCTTCGACTTCCGAATATCGACATCAATACGTCCACTGTATCAACTGCCGAGCAAACGAATGCCGGAAAACCGAATTCTTAGGGTTTAAAAGAAGAGGTAGAAGAAAGGATAGAAGAAAAAGAAAAAAGAACAACAACAGAAAACACAGAAACAGAAACAATATCAGAATCTCACATTCGCAGCAGAACAATATATAGTAGATAATCTCTAGTCTTTTAAAACAAAGAACTATATCAGTTTATACATACATCAATCAGAGTCAATATACAACTCAATACAACGATGGACAGTTATATAAACTTTTCCTCATACAGAATACACAGTGGAAAAAAAAATAAACAAGTACGGATGTACGTTTCGCCATCCAGCTTGCCCGTGTGGAAATTGGTGGGCACCTAGAGTTTAGAAGGGAAACAATAAACTCTGAGTCAGTCATGGTGACTGGTGTGAGATCGTAAAACAGTTATTTTTAAAACAAACAACAGGAAGATTTTAAAGTCAAATTTCGCAATGCTTTTGGAAAATGAGACTACCATAAGACCTCCCGCCACACACACAATGCAAACGCAGAATTGGAGGAGATTTCTTCTTATGATCGTCAAAGATGCTTGATACGCAAAATCAAATCATTTTTGATATTATTATTAGTGCATAGTGTAGAAAACATTTCAAAAGTAGAATATAAATCTTAGCCAGCATAGGCATTCCGCACTTATGCCTACTATAGCTACCATCCAAACAGTGGTGACCACCATAAGTGAATGATAGGTTCTACAACTAAAACCGTACAAGTCTCGTATTGTTTCTTTGGATTTCCAACAAATGGTTAGGCCAAGGAACTTCCCATTGCCACATGGAAACGCCTCTGGAAAGACGTCCCAAGAAATAACCTAACATTACGGTTAGATCTCTGCCAACACAAGGCCGGGTTACCCCTAACTGGGTAACTACTGACACGAATATGTCATCCCCCAATCGTAACCGATCTATATCCGAGGATCCTCGATTTCCAACAACCACAAAGTAATAAATTTGCAGCAACCACATAGGTTAAGTATCTAGGCTCCATACCATGATACCACCTCTATCCAGAAGGAATGACATACACTAAAGGGGCGCTACCCCCTGATAACCTTGCTGCATTCTTCCTGTTTTGACCATTTCCGGGGTGTGAGGTCCGACGAAGTCTCGTCCACAAAGCTACGCTTTGTCACAAAGCCATGCTTCGGGTCAAACAAATGATCACAAAGATAGAGTGCTTGCGTGAACTCTAAGTAAGAAGTTGGCAGTGTTGTGTTTTCCTTGCGAATGTTTGTGTGTGTGTGTGTATGTTGCAAGTGCGCGTGCGTGAATTAGTGAGTTTGCTTGGCCGTGAGTGCTAATGGCACACGGGAAAGCATGCAAGTAAGAGAAAAAAAGAAGAATATATATAATGTGTGCAGGGTGAACGTGGAGGAGGGAGTGGAAAAACATGGAATGTTAGACATGTGAACATAAGGAAAGAAGAAAAAAAGACGTGAGAGGCATAAAAGGTGAGGGAAAAGGGAAGACGAGGGATAGAGCAATTACATGCGTACAAATATGAGTGATGGTGATGGTTTCATAACCTGGGAGTGCATGCGAGAAACAAATTGTGTTACTATTCATAACACATAATTTTGCACTTTAGTCCTATACAATATGGACAATTGCACATGGGATGGGAAAAGGAAGAGCTGTTGTGGCTTTTGGGCTTATTAATTGTGGGCCTTGGCTTGCTTTGTTTGGGGTGAGATAGTTATATAAATTAGTTATAAATAGTTTAGTTTATTATTTTAGTAATTAATTAGTTTAGTTACTTTAATTAGCTTGGGTGTTTTAAATGAACAATAGCCTTGGTAAGTTTTATATGTGGGCTGTTGTGCCTTGATTTTGAATGAGATGAGATTTATATAAGTTCAATTAAATAATTAGTTTAATTAATTTAGTTAAGTTTAAATTGGTTAAACTTTAAAATTTATAACTCGTCCATATGAAGTCCATTTAACCCACGGATTTCAACGTTAGATTCGTGTTAACGAAAGAACACATTAGTAAAATTATTGGGTACATTTATGAACTATAAAATAACGATAAATTAGTGATCGAACTTAATTACAGTTTACATAGTTAAATTGTTATACTTCATTATTGACATTTATTCGATAGAATAAAACCCCGTTTCGCTATTATATTTATTTACTAATTATAATGATGTGTTCGTATTTACTCCCGATTGAATTTACTTAGATAAGAATATATAGTTCCTACTCGAGTGTTTTGTTTTTCATTACGCTCGGGTTAGACCGAGTTATTTCACTCCTTGAAGATGAAGACGGAGATTGGAAGACCGTACTTACCACTATTATTCCGTTGCACTATATAGACATGTTCAGTTAAATGTATAACTCTAATAATATTGAAATGGAATCAAATGTATATTGATAAACAACTTTGTAATCATGTTATTATTATATTTTATCCTTCCGATGTGAGGTTCTATTATTGTTCTTTCTTTTCTTCTCTTGATAATTCGTCTTTTTGAACGATTCGGGTTGGACATATGTGGTTTAATATCGACTTGAATTGACCAAAAAGGTGGGCTATCACAATTAACATTGGATTTTTACTAACATTCACTTATTCATATTCAATTAGTTTACATTCACTAATTTACATTCATGTTTGTTCACTTCCAGTTCAAATCAAATTCAATTCTATTTAGATTCACTTCATTTCCAATTTGAATTCAGTTATTTAGCTTTCAGTTTGATTAATTCAACTTCATTAATATTTAATGAATTTCTATTCAATCAACTAACATCCATCTAACATCCAATGCATATCCAACATAACCAAATTTATTTACTTTACACTCAACATTCATATTTACTTCGTTTACATTCAATTTGGTTCAACGCTTTTAATTTCAATTGGTTTAATATTCAATTTAGATTGAATTCTAGTATTCACTATAATCACATTTTTATACAACACTTCCAATGCTAATTTTATCATCACTTCTTAACTTAATTTTTATTTAACTCTTAATCAACAACATTTTCTAATCCATGTTTACTCACTAATTCACTTTTACAATTAAAGTTCACTTCTAAGTTTAATTCAAATTTTATTTTATTTAACTCATTTCACTAGGCTCATTTCTTTTTCTTTATTTGAGTTACATTTCATTTTCAAAAATCGTTTTCCTTTTAACTTAACTTAGATTTCATTTCTAAAGTCGTTTTATTTAACTTTACTTAAGTCAAATTTCATATCACTATTCAAATTCAAATTTTGGTTTGCTAACAAAATTGTTTAACCATTTTAATATTTGGTCTACTTACATTTTCTCATTTTATTACAACTTATTATTCTTTAAACTCCCAAATTGATATTATATAATCACTTACCACTTCAGTTTTATTTTTGTTTCAATAACTTATCAAATCCAGTTCAAATCTGATTTAATTTATTTAACTTCCCCTAAGTTAAATTTTAATTTATATATTTTATTATGCTAACTCAAATTTATTTCAACTTTACTAAAGTTAAAAATTTTATTTCATATTATAAGTCCAAATTCATTTTACTTATATTATCAATTTCAAATTTGGATTTTTTTTTCAAATTCGTTTATCACAATAAAACTTCAATTTCAATTTACTATTGGTAGCAAATCAATCATACATGTAACGACCCATTTTTCCATACCATTTGAATCGACAATAAACAACACATGTCTAACTCAAATTGCATAAATAGACGGACCATTAAGGGTAGAAAGAAAATAAAGACAAAATAAAATCTCACACGAATGGAATAACATATATTATTTCAATAATAATCTTTACAGCGAAAAATTTAAAAATACAATATCAGAGTCTAACCTAGATTCGGCCTGGACAGTTATAAATCCCTATCCTTACAAATACTGAAAACAACAAAACAAGTACAATAGATGTAGCGGATAATATATTCGTCTATTCGATGATGAAGATCTGCAACTCTCCTCTGGGAACTCCAATCGTCTTCAACTAAATCTAAAACTACTCGGATCTAACCCGAGTATTAAAAATACCCGGATCAGGCTTGATAAACCAACGTGAGATACTCGAAATTTTAAATGTATAGATCATGATGATGTTATCAAAACCTTTGAAAAGAATGGTATCTCATAAGACCACGCCCATACATAAACACAGATAGGTTTTTACCTTATGATAACCAAAACAATTTTATACCAAAATACACTTGATATTATTTTTAGTGACATTCTTTTGAAAACACTTTTCAAATAAACTTATTCAAATAAGGTATTAATACTCTAACTAAGTCTAAGTGAATATATCTAGACTAGGTCAACGGAATATACCGAACGAAAATATGATACCAAAAGGGGTTGCTGAAATGTTTGCAAGTCATTATAGCTATTTTGGGAATACAATCAAAATCGTAAATCTCATATTGGGAATGGATTTCCAACATGATAGGGAACTAGTGGTCTTTTCTTCGATCCACGCATAACAAACATAGTTCCCGCGATGCCTTAATCGCCTTTCTCATGCTAGTCACTTAGAACTGTACTTGCTATACTACCACTGATAACCGGTAGTTCCTTGCTTTTCTCAATCTAACCACTTTATCCAAATGGGGCACTAAATGCCTTGAGGGACATATCCCCTAAAGGGCCCAACGTATTGGGCACCACCATACATACTCACTTATTCCGAATTTGTGTCTGTCAGACCACATAGTATCTCATATCATCTTCCGGAATGTGAGGCTAGTGAGGCTACACTCAATTTCTTCAAAGCCACGCTTTTCATACAAAACCATGCTTTGATCATAACAGGTTCCTCTTTAAATGCCACATTGCCATTCCTTAATCACACAACTAATTTCTACCAACGTATAACTCCTGAGCTCGTATGTCTCAGGAAAGGGTGTTAAGATAAGAGAAGTTGCCTTCCCCGCCACCAAGAAGATGATACATTGATAGAGATCAATTAATATGATCAGAAATGCAATGTCAGACATTCTTCCATACAAGTTCGTTCTGGGACTAAACGAAACCGATGGCACTCTCCTACTACCACTAGTAGCGAGTAGTCCTTGCAATCCGAAAAATCTCCACAACGCGGAGATCGCTGCTATAAATAACTATATAATGGGAGCAACCTAAAGCATGTTAACAAGCAGTCCTCACGCTATGAAGATCCTCGGTCTTCAATAATCATCATCTTCAACATGTCTTCACTTTCGAACGTATACATTGGTTTGAAGTGGTATACGAATAGGGATGGCCTAAATCCGACCCCGGTTCCTTCGAAGCCAATTATCGATAAAAATATGTTAAGTTCATACGTGGATATCAATCATCAATCAATTACTTCATCTTTTATTTAAATCAAATATCTTTCTTAGATATATTCTTTTCAATTTATTCCATTTTATTTTCAAGAGTATTTGGAATCATTAAGCCTCATTTATCAAATCATTTGGTTTATTTAAACCTCTCTTAAATCCTGGAATAATTCCAAATCATTTTCTCTTTTGCTTAGGAAAACTTTTCCAAATCATCTTTTAATCTAAATCAATGATTTCTTATATTCAAGTTATAACTTTTAAATTAGGAAAATATTTCCAAACCATTTATTAAACCTTAATCAAAGATTTCTTACTTAACTTCAATCATATTCTTGCAAATCGATGGTTTTCATAACAGAGAACTACTGCCGCCTTAAATATGGTAAATTTCACCTACAAGGAATAGTGGCAAGTAATCCTACATCATGAAGATCTTTGTCTTCGGTGATCTTTGTCTTCAATATGCTTATTTTGAAAATTAGTTTGAAGGGGTTTACGGATAGGAATCACCCAAATCAGATCCCGGTTTTCCAAATAGGAATCACCCAAATCCGATCCCAATTCCTTCATACTAATCATCAATAAAAAATGTTAAGTGGTTAATTAATATTTTAAAATTTTCTCTTTTTATCTTGGAAAAACATTAAATATGATCTTTTAGAGCATTCGGGCTTTCCTTTCGATCTATTCCACCCCTCGCCTTAAAAGAGAAAACATAGGCCATGTAAGTTCAGGGCACTGGTTGCTTCATCCCTAACCTTAGTTAATGCCTTGTTTTATCTTACCAGATCTCACAGGCGGGACAAATGTACTAGTCGTTTCCGCATACTCAGTTTGTTAATACATTCAATATTCTTCACTTTTTACTTAAGTGTTACAAACAATTTCTCTTAACCATTTATTCAAACTCTTATTAAATATTTCAAATCATCTTTAAATTACTTAATTATTCTTTTAAAATTATTCACAAAATATTTAGGAGATATTTGTTAAGTTTAAAACTACATTTCAAAAGTTATTTAAAACTGCTGCGAAAAGCATTGCAAAAAGTGTTGCAAATAGTGTTTTAAAAGCTATATTCTTCAAAACGACTTTTATATCATTTAGAAATACATATATTAAACTTAAATCTCTTTTAAAATATTTTTAGATGTTACTTCATATTTTTAAAACATTTAAAATATCAATTTTAAAGAAATCCCTTTTTTGGATTCCGAACTGCAACACCGCGATGTTTTTAGAAAATTGTTTTAGACATATTTCAAACTCTACTTGATGAAAGTTTGATTTTCTTTCTTCGTTGGAAAATAATTATCATTGTGGACCAAAGAATTTTTATTTCAAAGAAATCCGGCTTATAAATCATTCTCTACGTTAATTTGAAGTTACGGGTCGAAATTTACAAACTACCGCTACGTGACGAGCTCGATTTTAAACAATTTTGTGAATTACTTCAGAACTTGTCCGAAACACTTCAAATTTATTTTTAAACCATATTTAAACGATTTTAACTTATTTAAAACAATATTTTCATTATTTCGGACTCATTTTTCATTTCATTTATATTATAATATTATATTATTATAATATCATTTTCAATCTTTTTAGATATTGTGAAATCTTTAATAGGCTAAATATTTTCCATACACATATTTTTATGGATTTAATTCTCATTAAATTAACTATGGTCAATAACTAATCATTTCTCTTATCATTTATCAAACAAGTTATCATCCATATCACAAACATATAATCAACCATAATACCAACCAAGTTATCAAACATACAATCATCCAACATGTACCAAACTTTTTATGTAATTAACTTAAAATAGTTATAGGAGTTAGTAACTTAAAATATGAGGATTCACCTTTAACCAAAGATTAACTTCCTACCAACATTCTTTTTTTAAACAACACTTCACTAAATCATCTTAACTTAACCAAACCATTACATAAACTGTGACGACCCACAAATCCGTACCCTTTGAATCGACAATAAACCACACATGTCCGACCCAAAACGCATAGAATGACGAAAAGTCAGGAGAAAGAAAAGAAGAGAGAAGATGCGAAGAGAAGAAAGAGAGAAGAGAGAACAAAACAGAACAATATAGAATCTCACATCGTAGCGGAATAACATATAATATCATATCAATGATCTTTACAAAACAGAAACTGTATATACATACATCAATCAGAGTTCAACAATCAATCAATAGTTATCAGCCTGGATAGTAGTAATAACCTGTCCTCGCAATTATCGATAATATGCAACAACTAAACAGCGGATAATAAACAGATACGTTTATACGAAAATAAAGACCTCCAGCTCTCCTGCTGAAGCTCCAAAAGCACCAAATCTAAACCTATAAATATACTCGGTCTGACCCGAGCATTGAAAGGTAAGAACGCACGGATTAGTCTGGTAAACCAGTGTGAGAAACACACCCAACTGAATTTATTAAGTTACCAAACTTTTCCTTTCAAAATAAAAGTATCTCGTAAGACACTCCCACACATAAACATGGACATGTTTTTACCTTACGATAACTAAAACATTTCATATCAATTCCTCTTATATTATAATAGTGTCTATTGGAAAAATAATATTAATCATAGCCGAAATTGTTACATTGATTAAATTTCAGCATATAGCCCAAAATGGTAATATAATCAAAATGGTAGGTATGTACTGGAGTTTGGATTTCCATACAAATGTCCAGGTGAAGGGACTACCTTCTGGCAGTACATCTCTAGAGGAATGCACCAAGGACCATCATAAAGGATCCTCTACCAACACAAGACTGGTATACCTCTGTAACTAGATAGTACCGAATATATCAACCTTCGGTCGTTACCGACCTTTTCCGAGGGACCTCAAAGCGTACAAACCACAATAATCAAATACATGATGCCATAGCATGCAAAGATATATCTAGAAGAGGATGATCATATCCTGATGGGAGCGACCCACTTAGCCTTGCTACATCTAACCCTGTCCGATCATTTCCGGTTGATGACGCCCGAGGTAATGATTACCTTTCACAAATCACAATCATATCACTTTGAATGCCACACGGCCATTCCCATTGACTACTAATTGCCTTCCACAAAAATACTACCCTTAAGCTCGTACGTCTCAAGGAGGGTGTTAAGCTAAGAGAAGTTGCCTTCTTCGCTACCACTGATGTACATTTTTAAAAACCAATGTACGTAATCTTTAGAAATGCAATGTCAGACAAACATCGATACAAGTTGTCCAGGAACAGGACAAACCGAAGGTACTTTCCTACCACATCCTGTTGGGAAATCCCTAGGATTAGTAGCAAATAGTCCTTGCATTGGATATTTCATAATGAAGAGACTACTGCTACTTGATGTATATTGGGATTTTAACCCCAAATGATCAACAAGCAGTCCTCCACTATGAAAATCCTGAATATCAATATCATCATAACCAACCTGCACAATTGTCGCATAAATGTTGGCCTGAAGTGGTTTTCGGATAAACCGATCCCAGTCGCTTCGCACCAACAACGAAAAAGCGTTTCTTAACCTCACACAGAAACTAAGTCTCATAGACTTATCACATCTCCAACTTTCAACTTGCTATCCTTCGGCCAAGAAGGAAGCTCGATAGATTGGAGTAATACTCTGCACTACACGAATCAACATCATCAACACAAATGATAATCAAGCCTACATAGAAGGCTACATACTAAGTGTATGACTAAATAGTTCCTACATCAAGTCAAGGAACTAAAATGGTCAAATTTTAATAGTCTGTTATTTAACTATCAAAGCAAACAAACAAATATATAGCACCATAAGCAATCACTATGCCCTTTTAATTAATTTTTATGAATTAAATCACATACCAAATATTCACTTCAATTTATATTTAAAAAGATATATTCTCAAACCATTTCAACTTTTCAATATTGGAAAACATTTCCATATAATTATTTAATAATAAGTAATTATAAATCAATTTATTTTCAACACTTAAAAAATATTACATATACTTAAATCACGATTAATCATATATTTTATTCTTTAAGGAATACATTCTCTTTAAACACATTTATTTAGGTCAAAACGAATGTTGTGTAAAACATCGTCACGACAACCCAAAATCATCAATGTAGGGATTCGAAAATTAGATAGATATACAAGTTCCATATACTATACAAAACATCTCCTTTCGAAAATCATTTACTATAACAACAACGTTATAGTCCATCATTTCCTTATTTCTCGAAAACGTCTATTTCAACAATGAATGTTGAAATCTATGCATTCGATACTTAACAAATTTTAAAATATCTTCAAATCATTTAACTTCATTTAAAATATCACTTCCCAAAACATTTATTTAATTTAAAAGATTATTCACTGTCCAAAATCGTGAATATAATCCATTTACCAAATCAATACTTATACGCATTTATTAAAGGATTATCCACTGTCCAAAATCGTGAATATATCTCCTTTCCCAAATTCATTACTTCTATATATTTATTATAGGATTATCCACTTATAAAATCCAATTATAACTTCATTTTAACACTTATAAAAACTCCTTTATAATTCCATTATTTTGATTTATAAAAATTCAATTTTATAAATCTTATACATATAAACCATTTATAATAATTCAAAAATCCCAATTTAAACTATTTACAAAATCATTAACTCCTATTTCAAAAATCACATTTCGATATATTTCACAAAAATCACAATTTTTATAATATAAAAATTATAACATTTATTTATTTAAAATAAATTCATTTACTTAACAATTCAAAATCCAATAAAACGTATATTTTCAAAATCACTTGAAAGTCCTACACATGTGCGAACGCCAAACCACCCAATCATGGCCTCTTCCATCGAGCACCGCGCCACCGCGGTCGATGACCGAAACTAGAATCGTGGTGCTCGAACCCTATTCGCAGCCGCTCACGTCAACTCAAGAAGTGGATTTCATTTTCACCAGAGAAGGGAGGAGAGGGAAATTCGATTTTTGAAGAAGGATGAAAAGGATTTTGCTGGCAATTTTATTTTTAGAAGAGGGAAATTTTGATTTGTTTTGAAATGCTCGGCCATTTTAAATTTTTACTTTTTTTTCTTTCTGTTTTGCTTCTCGGCTGTAAAAAGAAGAGGGAGGGGGACGTGATATTTGAAAAGGAGGTGGCGTGTTGAATGCTTGCTACAGTGATATTGAAATGAAAGGGAAACGTACTGATGTGCTATTATTTATCAAATCAGTTTTTATATATATATATATATATAATTTTAATTGTCTCGAATCCATAGCTAAATATCTCAACCTCCTATCAAGGCGTGCCGCTAGGCGTTCATAATGTTATACCCCTATCCCGAACGCGATGGAAATGGTTTTGAGTCCTAACTCGATCGTATGAAGAAGATAGCTTTTTGGACCTAATTATTATATTGAATTTTCGATATAGATTTCAACGCGTTTATATTCCATACGGCCAAACGATAACTCAAAACACTACGAAATTTGAAACAAGATAATAATACACTATTATGGATCCAATGCGACCGTATTCGTCGAATTCCGAGATTGTGCACTGGAAGGCTATTTTTAAATATCAATTCAAACGATATATTTTTAAAACTGAACAAACCACTTTTAAATTCCATTTAAAAAGTTTTATTATCTTTCTTATTATAAATATAAATTTTATAAACCTTTGAATTATTTTTAACAAGCTTAAAACTCAAGATTCCACAATTTACCCAATTATCCAATTATTTAATCCAATGGTTAATTTATCCAATAAATAGTTATATCTGAAACTCAAGTTAAAAATTAACTTTTAAATATTTAAAATCAATTAAATATTCCAATTTCAAATACCCATAATTCTGAGTCGTTGCACCTTCACTTTAAAAACTACAGCCTAAGCTATTTTCTCCCACCCAAAGCACACACAACCTAAGCCATTGAAAGTGGAGAAAAGAGATTTTGAAGACCTATGTTTAGTACATTAATTTGTTATAGAAAATGAAGTGGATATGTATGTGCTTATATAGGCTTAGTAAATGGGTGGAAATGTTTGTAAAAACACCTCCTTAACCATGAAGCAAAGAGGATACAAGCATATAAGGCCATACCCTTGCACAAGTATATTTTCCTTGATTTTACCTTGATTTAGGGGTCGATTTTGCACCAAATATCCCCTTAATTAAATACTTAGTTTAATTAACCTTTTGTTAATATAAGAGAGATTTTTATTTCTTATTAATGTGTTCGTATGATAACTATTCAAGTCGCACGATATTTACACACTAGCATTGAGTAAAAAGTAGTTTTTTAAGAAAACAATTTCCAATCACATTTTCAACATTTATCCAAAGTGCATATTTTTGTAAACAAAATTCAAAAATAAGTTCTCTATCACTACATATTCATTAAAAAGTGTTTAATAAGGTTATAAAATTACATAAAGCCTTAGATACAAATATTTAAATAATTCAGATATTTAAATTCGAAGTGTAACATCCCCACCGCAATACCCAGTTTAACAAAGAACAATACGAGTAATATCGTCTACTAATCATGAGAATACGACTTGTTAAGGGCAACTGAATGTGAATATATCTTTGTACTAACACCGATAAGTCATTTATACCTTTTCACTTAATGTTTAAACTGAAATTTGACGTGTATAATATTAATACAAAGTAATACACACATTGATTCATTAGAATCAGAACGATATATCACATAAAATAATAAGCACAGATCACAGCGGAATAATATACATCATATACAATACTTAGCGTGAGTCTACAAATATACAACTAGGCTCACATAATATACAACTCAAAATAAGTCACTATCTAAATAATACTTTATATAGTACAACAAGTGAATATCCTACAGAAGATAAACACTTTCTCAAAATGTCTATTATCTGCTAGCACACCTACCTAAATGTCCGAGCGTCCTATAAACCGTAAAAGTCTCGGCCGGACCTGAGCAAAATAACACCTAGGTTAGGCTATATCTAAATATCCAATAGGGTGAGAACAAGGTATGACACAAGGGTAAATAATACATAAGTAAATACAGATGCCAAGATATAACAAATCATGAAATTAATTTAACTCGGAATAGGGTTCTATATTTATACAAGTCACAAACATGGACTAGTCACTAAACACAAAGTCGTATAATTAATTTAACTTAACATCTATCACAAAACAAAAGAATATATATATTTATTTCATTAAGACAGAATAGTTACAGAATCCAAATATCCTGAATCCAAGAGATCTTAATCCAACCGATCGTAATGATCGTGCAAAACAATCGCAATGATTGTACTCAGACCTGTAAAAAACAAACAAACAAATTGGTATCACTCGAACCAATCCGACACCAAGGATCATATTTAGACCGAGAGCAAAGAGTCATAGGATGATCTCAAGGTTAGCAGCCATGACTGAATCTTTTAGGTTTATTTTATGTTATTACATTACAAAAGAAATCGAGGAGTAATTTCTTAAGGATCTAGAAGTCACTTGTCGCACATCAAAAGAGTGTAAACTCTAAATGCTAAATACTATCACCTTCAGTAATTACTAGACTTAACCAACACGTCCCATATCGTATGTTGAAATCCAAGTATTTGCTAAAAGCTAGTAAATATTACTTATTACGGATGCAACTGTAAAACCTAAACTGCATTCTCTTAAAGATCTAGCCACCACTTATCGCACACCAAAAGAGAGTACAACTCTAAAGTGTTAATTACTTTCCCAACTCGATTATAAGAACTTAACCCAAACATCTCATACTACCGGTGGATTTCACCTATTCGCTAATTGGCTAGTAAGTGCCACTCAAACATTCTATTTAATGAGTTGTGTAATATTCGATAGCGTTGCCCGAGAGCATTTAAACCGATCGATAACACTAAATCGAATATTATTAGTATTCCAAAAATTAGAGAACTAAGATTCTCAAAACAATTTATTTTAACTCCTCCAAATCCAAAAGTCATTTAAGATAATAAAACAGTCAAAGAAAAAATTCAATTAAAATCCGATGAAAAGTTATGGTTTTTCCTAAAATAAATATTTTATTTTTATAATCAAAAGATCTCATGAAAATGTCCAAAATGACATAAAGTCCAACTTTAATTTAAAATATATTATATTATAGGAAATCATATTTTTAAGAAAAAAAAGTAGTTTTGAACCTCATGTGTGTGTGTGTATATATATATGTGTGTGTGTGTATATATATGTATATATATCCCCAAATCATTCTTATCCAAATTACTCAAAACAAAATTTCTTGAAACTTAAATGAAAATATAGCCAAATTCCAAATCACACGAAATTGTTAAAATGAAGCCACACTTCTTAACAAGTAAACAAAAGGAAGCAACGAAATAATGAAAGAGCAGTTCACATTTCAAAATAACAGAGGATGTGCAAATCAAAACAAGGTAATGCATGTGTGAACAAACTGTAAATGCAACAGGCAATGTGCGAATGTAAAAAACCAAAAAATATTTTTTTACTACTATTCACAATGATGACATTAGTATAGGCATAAATAAACAATGGAACAAGTAAATATTAAGACAAGTAAACAAAGCAACAGACCTTGCTAAACAATAGAAAAAAAGCAAACCATATGACAACTAAATAAAGTTACAGACTTTAACTAAACAAAATAAGGCAAGTACATATGAAAAAAACAAAACAAAAGAGCAAGTCCATATTTTCAGGGCAACGTTACTTTTAAAAATCAAAGTACGAGGATAAGTAAAAAGGACGAAAACTTATAAGCAAGTATGCTTGCTTATATGATCATTTTTTCCAAAGCAAGGACAATTAAAGGGCCTGACATGATATAATTAAGTAGACAAGGCAACATACCAAAAAGAAAAGTGTCACGAACATTTTTTTTCTTTAGCATGCAGTGAACCGAAACTAATAATAAAATGTGTACCAATTTCAAGGCCAGGTTTGGGATGCATTCAATTCAAGGCTACAAAACCTTCAAACAACACACATAATTTAACAATCAAATCCAAGCAATTACAGTAAGAATTCACATAGAAACCATATTCACAAATTTAGAGATAGATTTGTGAGAAAATGCCCACCTTAATTTTTCACTACACCTCTATTCCAGCTTGATTTTACCCATACATTTTGATTTAAATAATTTGCTTTCTCTTAGATGTTTAGAATGTCAAAAGTGGTTGCTGAGAGTTCTTCTTCAACTGGGTCTGATGCAAAGAAAGCCGAGAGTGTTTTTCCTTTACAAACAACCAGTTCGACTTAGATTGATGGTTGTCGAACCATTTGATGTTTTCCATTATTATCCATCTCCATGTATAAAACATCTGTCATAACTTACATGAATGCAGTATACTCTTATTACCGGTGCACCATAATGCATTATTCTATATGGTGTTTTATGACATGTACCTTTTTGCATGTAAATGAATGCATGAGTTATCACGTTGATGCTATAACTTCCATTTGTTTGTTCTTTTACTCGCTGCATGCCATGCTCTGGCTGTAAGTGTTTGGATTGTTTCAAATTCAAATTCATATGCTGTTTGATGTCTATGATTCAGTATTAAGATATTGTCTATTCTCTGTTGTATGTCTTATTTGTAACCTGCCATCCCTCGCTCTGATGGTGATTATGATCATTGGTGCATTTGATGGTGAACAGACCATCTCATTACCTCAAGCTCTTTCACTTCAGGTTCAGTGATATTATTTTTTAGCGTGAACATATGTTATTTTGTCATAACATAATTGAGACAAAAGAGTACCGTGAGTTAAAAATGAATTAAACTACCTCTGTCCAGTTGCTAAATAGTTGATATAATTATTCTTTCAACTACCTTTAATAATGCAAGTTAACTCAACCGATATCTCCTCTTCCAGACTGCAAAAAAATGTTTTAAAGGTTAATAAGGTGTATTAAAAAAAATTATAACAATTTAACAATGTTCCTGTCCCCTGTGAATTCCCTCACTTGGATACAGAAAATCCAATTCCACAACCTGCTCAAGGAGAGAATTAAACATGATATACATGAACAGTTTTTATATGTCAGGAGTTTTTATATGATTAGTGTTTACTTATTAGTAACCGAGTTTTATTTCTTAAATGTTTAATCTCCAACTTGATTAAAAAAGATTAGCTTGATGAAAGCTGTAATACATTTGTTTTTGAAGGCAAAATTTATGTTATCTCTTCACATCGGTTATGATGTAATATGATTATAAAAAAAAGTAATATGATGCCTAAGCAACCACTAGTTTTTGAAACTTGTTCTAACAAAATTTAATAAAATCACAAGCAATATGGACTGGCATAATTTAATCTGTTTTTTAAAAATCACCAGGAGACTTTTACATTACCTGGTAACATGGACTTCAACCTTTGTTTCATTTTCAGCTATGGCCCAATAAAAATTTCAGCTAGATCCTCATAGCAATTTTAGTTGCGGCCCAATAAATATATCACCTACATATATTGAACAGTCCCTGATGTGCTTTCAATTTTATTGCTACATGATGTTATACTAAATATATCAATTTAGATTTTGGATCAGCATGACTTCATGCTGGTGTAAGTATGCTAATATGCTTATTTTAGCACTCATATTAAGAAGGAAAATTTTCAAACTTAAGCTTGTTTTCAGAAACAATAACACGAATAACATACTTTTGATTTTAATTACAAACATAGACCTGTTTTTGCCAGCTAGACGAGGGCGACTTTTCAAAATGCGCCTTTGGCGAACTTTCAAAATGCGCCAACAGGCGACTTTCGAAAATTCGCCCAAAGGCGCATTTTGAAAATTCGCCTTCGTAAAAACTCTGCTTACATAAACAAGTTATGTTGGTCCATTTAATAATCACATACATATATAATTTCTTATCTAACAACTTTCGTAGATATAAGCTTGCAAATCTAACAATTGCGAAGTTCATTTAAGTTCGACACATAACTAGTTTGTTTGATACATAGAAATTACATTCGTTTAAAATTTAAAACACAAAAGGTCTAAATTCGATACGCAGTCATACATCTGAAAATGGAAGTTTAGGTCGCAGCTAGTACATCGCTTTCTGTTATGGCCCTGTGATCCACATTTGCTGCACCTGTTTGATTTAGGCGTTTGATGCTCGTCCATAACGTTTTTTATCCTCGTAGATTTAGGCCGTCCAGGTTGTCTTCTTGTAGGTGGAGGCAACATATGTGGACCGGTGTATGGTCTCCAGTATCTCTTATCACGCACGGGATGAAACTCTGGCTGATATGAAGCTTTGTAACTGCGAACAGAGTACCACTCTGATGCGAACTCATGATTTGCTCTGTTAGCACCGTAATCCTGTGCCGAACAAGCCGCCATTACATGGGCACATGGTAAATTTTGAAGTAGGGGGATGTTGCATGTACATGAGCAGTTAGGACCATCAATTAACACTTTAAATTCATCGTCATAGCAATGAATAACTTGCCATTCTGTTCGACTAAAGCGAACTAGTTTACAACGACGTGCTTCAATAGCTCGATCTGCTATTTTAGCTTTCCATTTTGGAGTCAAACGTGTTGTGATAGCATCCGCCTTCTCTCGTCTCTTACAAAAATATTCAACCGATCGAAAGAAGGTTCGTGCAACCAACGCCTTTATAGGTAATGATCGAGCACCTTTCAGCACACCATTAAAACTTTCGGAAGCATTGGTGGTCATAACATGAAAGCGTCCTCCATCGTCTTTGCAAAGGGCCCAATTCTCTTCAAAATTCCCTAAACATCTTTCAATCCATTCATGAGCCCGTGAATTTGTAGGTTTAATTTCTTCTCTGATTTTGTTATACTCAACTACTTCTGAAGCACATGCAGCTGAATAAAATAAAGCTGTAAGTCGGTTATCCCTAAAACCCGCTGTTTGAAAATTAGCTTTAAGATGTCGTGCACAGAACCTATGTTTGTGTGGTTCTCGCCACCTCTCCTGTAAAGCCTTCAGAATTCCTTTCATCCGATCCGATATGAAAGTAATACGACGATTGCAAACACTGTGAATGAATTCACGCATGCAAGAAAAAAACCAACCTCAGCTATCATTGTAACGACCCGACTTTCTATGCCCAGAAAGTCGCATCATTATGAAGAAAGAAAGGGGTAGAAAATAGAAAAGAAAAGAAGAAAGAAAGAAACAACAACAACGATCTCACAGCGGAACGAATAAATTATATTAATAACATAAACTATTACATAGTATACAACAATTTACAGAGTTACACAGCATATACATCACCTACTAGACAGTTATAAACATCTGTCTAGACATTACAACTCAAATACAGGACAAGACACTATCACAGATATCAACACAGCGGAATACTATATCTACGAACGCCGAAGCCTCCTGCTCCATTGCTCCTCCAGAATATTCGTCAAAGCTAAACCTGAATCCCTTGGCTACTCGTAAAAATTTGAGTACCCAAGAGTTTAATAAAACAGAAAATAAACACTTGGGTCAGACATGGGTCTGGTGTGAGTAAACGATTAGATTGCTTAACTTTGAAAACTTTTGAAAACAAAAGTATCACGTAAGACTCCCCACAAATAAACATGGGTAAGTTTTTACCTTACGCTAACTAAAACGTTTGATAGGAAATCTGATTGTATTATAATAGGGTCTAGGGTTTTCAAGTAAAATACAGAAATAGCTGAAATGCTTACATCTCACATTCCAACATAGTTGGGCACAACTAATACGTACGGCACTTATTGGAGTTTGGATTCCATACAATGGCAGGGCTACTGGGGTACCGCCCGTCACAGTACGTGGCCTAGATCACCGTACCGAGGAGTACGCCCGCTCCCCTGCAACACAAAGCCGGAACCATCCCTTACTGGATAATCCCGAACAAGATAATCCCGTAGTTGGCGCGACCAACCACACACTAAGCCGAATAAAAGAAAAGGGACCTCTAGACAGGGATCTATCTTGCTCTCAGTGGGTGCTACCCACGAAACCTTGCTGCACCTCCCCTGTTTTAGCCATTCCCGGTTGATGAGGCTTGAGGTTACGATTACCTTTAATCAGAACATATCACTTAGAATGCTCATCGTCCGCCTGACGATGTGCTGAAAGCATT
Source organism: Allium fistulosum (assembly GCA_030737815.1). Taxonomy (NCBI): domain Eukaryota; kingdom Viridiplantae; phylum Streptophyta; class Magnoliopsida; order Asparagales; family Amaryllidaceae; genus Allium; species Allium fistulosum. The sequence goes on along the minus strand of CM060904.1, from coordinate 578,644,669 downwards.
CAATCCATACAAGTTCGTTCCGGGTTCGAACGAAACCGAAGGCATTATCTCGTTACACTCGTTTTGGAATCACCCTCAGAGTTAACGACAATAACCCTTGCACTCTAAATCTTCATCTTCACTTGAGATTCACGACCTATCGTTAATTTGGATCGATGTGGTATTCGGGTCTCCAGACCTGGAATACCGGTATACGGAAACCCGATCCCGGTCTCATCGAAATCCAAACGTATCTTTTAAGGCCAAGTTGTTTAAAGGTTAAAACAATTCAATTCTTATCTATATACACAAAGATAGATAATTCAATAGATAATCTACATTATCATCCCAAACAGATAATTCACATTATCATTATAATTCAACCAAACATCCATATCATATATCAATCATATCTCATCACTGAGATTACATCCATTCAAGACAAATCAATGTCATCCATTCTTATATAAGCAATGATTTACTTAATCATAACATAATTAATTTAAAATGAATTAAATTAACTATCTCTATCTTTAATTAATTTAAAGTGAATTAAATTAATTACTTCATCTCTTAATTAATTTAAAATAAATTAAATTAATTACTTCATTATAAATTTTACTTATATAATCATTAATTAATTACAAATAATTTAATTAATCTTTCTCTAATTATCTATTTTAATTAATCACCTTGATTAATTATACTTTAATTACATTTAAGTAATTATCTTTAATTAATTTCACAATTTAATTATTCTTAACCAATACAGTAATTAACCTTTAATTACTTCATTTATTAATTAATTATAATCAATTACTTTAATCCTTAATTAATTACAATTAATCACTTATCATTTGATTAATTAATCTTAATTAATTAACTCTTAATTACATCATTAATTAATTATAAACTAATGATCCCTAATTACACCTTTAATTATTCTATTAATTACATTAAGTAATTATTCTTAATTAATCCATAATTATTAATCACCTTTGATTAATATAATCCAGTAATTAACTTTATTTAATTATTTTCCTTAATTAATTGCTTTTAATTAATTGCCTTAACAATTAACTAATTACCTTATTAATTAACCTTAATCCTTTAATTAACCTTATTAAATAAATTATTTAATTAATAACACTAAGTAATTAACTCTTAATCACTTTTAATTATCCTCTAATTACTTTATTAAATAATCTACCTTTACTTAATTACATCCAGTAATTATTCCTTAATTACTTCATTAATTAATTATACTTAATTAATTTATAAATGATTTTCTTAATTAATCACAAATTAATTTATTATTAATTTATCTTAATCATTTAAATTTAATTAAATGATTCTTAACTTACTATATTAAAAGTTCTTAATCAAGAAACTATTATCTTAATTAAATCAATTATTTACCAATAACACTCGATAATTAAAATAATTTAATTATCTAAATTTCCTTTTCAAATTTAATTATCTTTATTTAAATCAACATTCTTAATACTTAAGAAAATTCTTATTTTAATTGATTACTAAATCTTAACCATTAAACCTTTCTTAAATTAGAAATCAATAAATCATTAAACACAGTTTAACTTAAACCTTTAAATCTTTAAAACTTTTCCCAAGTTATTAAATATAATTAAATACAAATTTATTTCAAAATCTACTTATTTTATTTTGAAACTTAATATTATAAAATATATAAACTTGTTTAAAATTTTGTTTTAAACTCAAGAAAATATTACAAAACAAAATTTCTTTTGTTTAAAACTTAAAAACATTTCCCTTTAAATTTTCTTAAATCTGCTCTCATCAAAACCCGAGTAAAACACTGGAAAACTCGAAGCAAAACTCCAGAATTCCCGAAGCGAACTCGAGACCAACCCACGCTTCATCCTGCTTCGAGAAAAATACGAGTATCCCCGAATGATAACCCGAGCAACCCTTCTTCTTTCCAAACACAACTCTTCCAGATACACGCAACATGTACGTGCACGTGCACGACTACGCTGGACGTCGACGAACTACGACCTGGTCTCCGACAACTCGACTTCCACCTCGGCAACACGTTCGACCACCCAGATACTCTCGATTCGATCGAGAACCGAATACGAGGTATTGAACCCATCAGCCTGTAACATACCTCATCAGAATTCGACCACCTTCGACGATCCTTGCCTCGAGAAACTCCGCCACCTTCACAGTAGCTCCGCCTCACTTCCCCCTACCTCCAGCACCCTACGCGATCGCCTCCAGTTGCAAATTGACGCCGCGAAACCCATATGAACGTCACGAGAAAAACAGGGTCTTAAACCCTAACTTGATCAATTCTGATCAATCCCCTCATTAATAAATTCCAAAAGCATTTTTCCTATGATCTCCAGACTTCCTACCACCTACAACTTCAACCCCGAAACCTATAACCTCTTCGATCGCCAGAATTTGCCTAAAATAGCATTTCCGTTCATCTCAGAAGTACTCGACCAACTCTAAGCTAAAAAACGTGATATAGCCATTAAAATTCATAGTTTCCTATCACGATTTCAACCATATAATTAAATCTTAAAATTTAATTCATTAAGTTTTGACCCAATTTAAACTTTACTGTAAATTCGAAACTTTCGAGCTAATTACCTAAATTAAATACCTGTAATTATTTTTAAAAGTGATGTTAACTGATTTCAAACATCTTTCGTTTGTAAATCCTAAGTTATTAGAGATCAAGTGATGAGATACATATTTTAAAAAGAAAATCAAGACTGTCATCAATTTACAGAACTAAGTTATCAACCTACAGGCATTCAAATATACTATACAGGCATTTCAAACATTCATATACAACATGCATACATTACAATCATTTCAAATAAATCATCACATATAAAAGTTTAACTCTGTTTTTAAAATGATATTTACTCACCATAAACTTTGAACAGAGAACAGGTTTGTTCCAGGCTTGTTTCAAGTTTGCATGTTTGATTTCCAAACTGATTTTGATTTTTAAACTTGCTTAGTTGAATTTTAAATCTTGTTGTTTGATCTCTCTTATCTGGTTACATGACTTCAGATTGCATACGAACATTTGAAGCTGCTATTTAAATTTTGCCTTTGATCTCCTTCTGATTTGCAGTTGAATTCCAGACTTTCCATTTCCAGATCATTTCCTCTTTGAATTTGAATTTCAGATCTTTTATTTAATTTTAGGTTCGAATATATTTTTAGTGGAGAAAGAAATGAAGATAGTTTTAGAGCTGAAGAAATGAATATGCCAGATCTCTTTTTCCTAATTTAAAATTTTAAACCTACATTATCAAAGAAAAACAAAAATGGAGCCACTTGTCCCCTTATGTTAATTATTTAGCTTACACCTATGCTCAAAGATTTACAAGTGTCTCTAAACCATCTTTAAAAGCTTACAAGTGTAAATTCTTGTTTTCATTAATTTATTTAAGTAATACATATGTATTTATGAATTATTTATATGTATATAATATATTTATCTTTTTATAAATAAGCTCTTAGAAAATATACAAATGTGAAAAACAATTATTTAAAATAACTTATGCTTATATCAATTAAATATAACATACTTATATATGCTTGAGAAATTGAGCTTAACTATATATATATTTTTTACAAACCATTTTGAATTTTTAAAAGAGAAAAGATTATTAAAATAAATGAACTTCTTATTTAAATCTTATTTAAACTTAAGCTTACATATATATTTTTAAATAAGAAATTATTCTTGTTATTTAAATCATAAATATCATTTTCAAAAGTATTAAGTTAAATTACAAATTTCCAAATTACAAATTATATAAATATTAAAGTTTGAAAACATCTTATTAAATTCAAATTCAATATTCTTTCCATTCCAATATATACAAATATATATATATTCTAAATGGAAAATACTTTTAACATTAGCTTTATAATTATCATATTTAATTTTAATACATAACTTCAAATAACAATATATATATACATATATATTATAATTTGATAACTTATCCTTTTATTAAATTAAAGACTCCCTATTTATAATAATATATATACCTATATATATATACATTATAAATATAAACACTTATATTAGTTTTAGTAAGATAAATCTTCCTAATTAAAATTTTAGAAAAGATATTCCCAAATTAAAATGTTATTAGTTTTCAAAAGAAATAAATTTGCCAATTTAAAATATTATTAACCTTTTAAAATGAATAAACTTGTCAATTTATAAAATAAATCAACAAATCAATTTAATTATTAATAAAGATTATTAAATTGATATTGCCAAATTTCCGGGATATCACATTCCTCCCCCTTAAAATAATTTCGTCCCCGAAATTTAAAAGCAAAGATAATTTAATAACCCAGCAAAATTTTATTTTAAACAGCAACCATAGATATCAATCATATTCTAACAACCATAGCAAACAATTTAATCAAACAAATTTAACTATCCAGTCAAAATCTGGATAGAATTTACTCGAGTTTCCCCAAGTATATATATATACCGGGAGACTCGTTCTACAAGATCTAAACTAACTATCTACAATAATCTAGAAGTCCTTCCTTTCTAGATCACAAATCTGAACAAGATATCAGACTAACTCAAAACCATCCCAACTATCCTTCTGAACTGCTGATTCCATCACTCGATGAATCATACACATATTCCTCAGAGATATGTGAAATAAAATGAATTCCAGTTATCCGAACTGGCAACTCAATCCTGGGGATCAAAATCTAATCTCCAAAGAACACAGAAAAATCTCATAATACTTCCGGAGCTTACTCTCCAGTCTTACCAAATCTTATATCTCCTTTGATCGGAGAAAAACTTAAACAATATCTAATTTCAACATCAATTTCCAAATTCCATCAATTCTTAACTGCATAACTCCTTTGACGATCCTGAGTCACTTCATTCTTCCTGATCAGCTTAACCCTTGCTGATGCTTCTTGAAACAGATTAGACCAACATCAAACCAATTTCCGGATCCTACTCAACAAAATGGTTTCTCAAAAATATGCCGAAATCCAAAACACAACTCTACTCTACAAACATTAGAGAACTTCGCACTACCTCTCCAATCTGAAATAGTCAAAACAGTTGCACTTGACAACTTTACCTCCAAATCCCGAAAATTTCTTCACACTTAGAGATACACTTGAATTTCCTATAGAAATCCTCTACTCGAAGAAAATTACAACTCTCGGTTGCTTCCACTCTAGAATAGCTGCTATCTTGCTTTCGCTGCACAATTCTGATCCTGAACAGATGAGAATGTCATCGGAGAAACTCGAGTACAAACTTGATCATCCACAGTTCACCAAACCATAAAATCTTAGTGAACCCTTACACTTGGTCAAAAACATCCCAGTAGAATTCCCTTCAGAAAATTAGGTGTGATCAATTCCTCTCCAAAGAATCCTGAGCCGCTTCACCAAATTCTTCTCTCGGAGACATCCTTCTATTAAGCTGAACCATCGGTAACTCCACGAATCAAGTCGATACGGAATCTCAATCTCCAATAATACCAAGAGAATACTCAAATAATCGCAAGTCTCTTTTGCGATCAACCCGACCTAACTTCCACAGATATCGTTCTCTTTTCACAAATCAGAACAGCTTATGTCTTACTAACCAATCCATCGAAGAAATGGATTCACTCTACTGCTTCTGAACTTCACCTTCAGAAAAACTGCTCAGCCAGAAACTTTCTGCCAACATAGAACACTCCGAGTCGCACTGCTGCCACAAACCAAAGACTTCTTATCCGAAACTCCTCGAGAAATTCGGACTTCAAAGCAACAGAAACACCCTGCTGGACTCAGCCACAACACCGAAACAGATCTACTTCCTTAAACTTGCTCCAGAAGAAACATCTTCAGAAACGTCCATAGTCACTACGTCTCACCACACAGCTACTTCTTCCAGAAGTTACCAAGATACCATCACTCGCTTCAGCTCATCCAATAGATCTACTCTATTCATCCAACTTCAAAGATAAACTCCGAACTTAAACAGTTTCCTTCGGAGATTGATGAAATCTTTTTATCACAACAAAGTTTACTCGAGACAGTATTAGGTCTACAGTCTCGACAATTACACTTCCAACCTCAACACTCAAACTCTAACCATTGGTAATTGTGTTACACACCCTACCACCTTATCTACCTTTATAACTTATATTGGAAAACCCGAACAGGTAACCCAACAAATAGGTAGAAATATATATATTTAAAATGATACTTTTTATATATAAATTATTTCTGGGTAAAATTATTTCATTTACCTCTTTAAAACAATATTGTGTCCGTTGGCCTGGTCTAAGTGTTTAGAGATCCCTATCAATAACGTTAGCTACTCGTATTGACCAGAATCCATATACCACTCAACCGATCAATTAACACAATATAAAACCATTTTTATATAACTAACAATTACGCGCTCTCAAGATAGACACCACTTCAGAGCCTAGGTATTCACTCAACCTACTGCTCTGATACCATATGTAACGACCCGACTTTCTATGCCCAGAAAGTCGCATCATTATGAAGAAAGAAAGGGGTAGAAAATAGAAAAGAAAAGAAGAAAGAAAGAAACAACAACAACGATCTCACAGCGGAACAAATAAATTATATTAATAACATAAACTATTACATAGTATACAACAATTTACAGAGTTACACAGCATATACATCACCTACTAGACAGTTATAAACATCTGTCTAGACATTACAACTCAAATACAAGACAAGACACTATCACAGATATCAACACAGCGGAATACTATATCTACGAACGCCGAAGCCTCCTGCTCCATTGCTCCTCCAGAATATTCGTCAAAGCTAAACCTGAATCCCTTGGCTACTCGTAAAAATTTGAGTACCCAAGAGTTTAATAAAACAGAAAATAAACACTTGGGTCAGACATGGGTCTGGTGTGAGTAAACGATTAGATTGCTTAACTTTGAAAACTTTTGAAAACAAAAGTATCACGTAAGACTCCCCACAAATAAACATGGGTAAGTTTTTACCTTACGCTAACTAAAACGTTTGATAGGAAATCTGATTGTATTATAATAGGGTCTAGGGTTTTCAAGTAAAATACAGAAATAGCTGAAATGCTTACATCTCACATTCCAACATAGTTGGGCACAACTAATACGTACGGCACTTATTGGAGTTTGGATTCCATACAATGGCAGGGCTACTGGGGTACCGCCCGTCACAGTACGTGGCCTAGATCACCGTACCGAGGAGTACGCCCGCTCCCCTGCAACACAAAGCCGGAACCATCCCTTACTGGATAATCCCAAACAAGATAATCCCGTAGTTGGCGCGACCAACCACACACTAAGCCGAATAAAAGAAAAGGGACCTCTAGACAGGGATCTATCTTGCTCTCAGTGGGTGCTACCCACGAAACCTTGCTGCACCTCCCCTGTTTTAGCCATTCCCGGTTGATGAGGCTTGAGGTTACGATTACCTTTAATCAGAACATATCACTTAGAATGCTCATCGTCCGCCTGACGATGTGCTGAAAGCATTCAATCCATACAAGTTCGTTCCGGGTTCGAACGAAACCGAAGGTATTATCTCGTTACACTCGTTTTGGAATCACCCTCAGAGTTAACGACAATAACCCTTGCACTCTAAATCTTCATCTTCACTTGAGATTCACGACCTATCGTTAATTTGGATCGATGTGGTATTCGGGTCTCCAGACCTGGAATACCGGTATACGGAAACCCGATCCCGGTCTCATCGAAATCCAAACGTATCTTTTAAGGCCAAGTTGTTTAAAGGTTAAAACAATTCAATTCTTATCTATATACACAAAGATAGATAATTCAATAGATAATCTACATTATCATCCCAAACAGATAATTCACATTATCATTATAATTCAACCAAACATCCATATCATATATCAATCATATCTCATCACTGAGATTACATCCATTCAAGACAAATCAATGTCATCCATTCTTATATAAGCAATGATTTACTTAATCATAACATAATTAATTTAAAATGAATTAAATTAACTATCTCTATCTTTAATTAATTTAAAGTGAATTAAATTAATTACTTCATCTCTTAATTAATTTAAAATAAATTAAATTAATTACTTTATTATAAATTTTACTTATATAATCATTAATTAATTACAAATAATTTAATTAATCTTTCTCTAATTATCTATTTTAATTAATCACCTTGATTAATTATACTTTAATTACATTTAAGTAATTATCTTTAATTAATTTCACAATTTAATTATTGTTAACCAATACAGTAATTAACCTTTAATTACTTCATTTATTAATTAATTATAATCAATTACTTTAATCCTTAATTAATTACAATTAATCACTTATCATTTGATTAATTAATCTTAATTAATTAACTCTTAATTACATCATTAATTAATTATAAACTAATGATCCCTAATTACACCTTTAATTATTCTATTAATTACATTAAGTAATTATTCTTAATTAATCCATAATTATTAATCACCTTTGATTAATATAATCCAGTAATTAACTTTATTTAATTATTTTCCTTAATTAATTGCTTTTAATTAATTGCCTTAACAATTAACTAATTACCTTATTAATTAACCTTAATCCTTTAATTAACCTTATTAAATAAATTATTTAATTAATAACACTAAGTAATTAACTCTTAATCACTTTTAATTATCCTCTAATTACTTTATTAAATAATCTACCTTTACTTAATTACATCCAGTAATTATTCCTTAATTACTTCATTAATTAATTATACTTAATTAATTTATAAATGATTTTCTTAATTAATCACAAATTAATTTATTATTAATTTATCTTAATCATTTAAATTTAATTAAATGATTCTTAACTTACTATATTAAAAGTTCTTAATCAAGAAACTATTATCTTAATTAAATCAATTATTTACCAATAACACTCGATAATTAAAATAATTTAATTATCTAAATTTCCTTTTCAAATTTAATTATCTTTATTTAAATCAACATTCTTAATACTTAAGAAAATTCTTATTTTAATTGATTACTAAATCTTAACCATTAAACCTTTCTTAAATTAGAAATCAATAAATCATTAAACACAGTTTAACTTAAACCTTTAAATCTTTAAAACTTTTCCCAAGTTATTAAATATAATTAAATACAAATTTATTTCAAAATCTACTTATTTTATTTTGAAACTTAATATTATAAAATATATAAACTTGTTTAAAATTTTGTTTTAAACTCAAGAAAATATTACAAAACAAAATTTCTTTTGTTTAAAACTTAAAAACATTTCCCTTTAAATTTTCTTAAATCAGCTCTCATCAAAACCCGAGTAAAACACTGGAACACTCGAAGCAAAACTCCAGAATTCCCGAAGCGAACTCGAGACCAACCCACGCTTCATCCTGCTTCGAGAAAAATACGAGTATCCCCGAATGATAACCCGAGCAACCCTTCTTCTTTCCAAACACAACTCTTCCAGATACACGCAACATGTACGTGCACGTGCACGACTACGCTGGACGTCGACGAACTACGACATGGTCTCCGACAACTCGACTTCCACCTCGGCAACACGTTCGACCACCCAGATACTCTCGATTCGATCGAGAATCGAATACGAGGTATTGAACCCATCAGCCTGTAACATACCTCATCAGAATTCGACCACCTTCGACGATCCTTGCCTCGAGAAACTCCGCCACCTTCACAGTAGCTCTGCCTCACTTCCCCCTACCTCCAGCACCCTACGCGATCGCCTCCAGTTGCAAATTGACGCCGCGAAACCCATATGAACGTCACGAGAAAAACAGGGTCTTAAACCCTAACTTGATCAATTCTGATCAATCCCCTCATTAATAAATTCCAAAAGCATTTTTCCTATGATCTCCAGACTTCCTACCACCTACAACTTCAACCCCGAAACCTATAACCTCTCCGATCGCCAGAATTTGCCTAAAATAGCATTTCCGTTCATCTCAGAAGTACTCGACCAACTCTAAGCTAAAAAACGTGATATAGCCATTAAAATTCATAGTTTCCTATCACGATTTCAACCATATAATTAAATCTTAAAATTTAATTCATTAAGTTTTGACCCAATTTAAACTTTACTGTAAATTCGAAACTTTCGAGCTAATTACCTAAATTAAATACCTGTAATTATTTTTAAAAGTGATGTTAACTGATTTCAAACATCTTTCGTTTGTAAATCCTAAGTTATTAGAGATCAAGTGATGAGATATATATTTTAAAAAGAAAATCAAGACTGTCATCAATTTACAGAACTAAGTTATCAACCTACAGGCATTCAAATATACTATACAGGCATTTGAAACATTCATATACAACATGCATACATTACAATCATTTCAGATAAATCATCACATATAAAAGTTTAACTCTGTTTTTAAAATGATATTTACTCACCATAAACTTTGAACAGAGAACAGGTTTGTTCCAGGCTTGTTTCAGGTTTGCATGTTTGATTTCCAAACTGATTTTGATTTTTAAACTTGCTTAGTTGAATTTTAAATCTTGTTGTTTGATCTCTCTTATCTGGTTACATGACTTCAGATTGCATACGAACATTTGAAGCTGCTATTTAAATTTTGCCTTTGATCTCCTTCTGATTTGCAGTTGAATTCTAGACTTTCCATTTCCAGATAATTTCCTCTTTGAATTTGAATTTCAGATCTTTTATTTAATTTTAGGTTCGAATATATTTTTAGTGGAGAAAGAAATGAAGATAGTTTTAGAGCTGAAGAAATGAATATGCCAGATCTCTTTTTCCTAATTTAAAATTTTAAACCTACATTATCAAAGAAAAACAAAAATGGAGCCACTTGTCCCCTTATGTTAATTATTTAGCTTACACCTATGCTCAAAGATTTACAAGTGTCTCTAAACCATCTTTAAAAGCTTACAAGTGTAAATTCTTGTTTTTATTAATTTATTTAAGTAATACATATGTATTTATGAATTATTTATATGTATATAATATATTTATCTTTTTATAAATAAGCTCTTAGAAAATATACAAATGTGAAAAACAATTATTTAAAATAACTTATGCTTATATCAATTAAATATAACATACTTATATATGCTTGAGAAATTGAGCTTAACTATATATATATTTTTTACAAACCACTTTGAATTTTTAAAAGAGAAAAGATTATTAAAATAAATGAACTTCTTATTTAAATCTTATTTAAACTTAAGCTTACATATATATTTTTAAATAAGAAATTATTCTTGTTATTTAAATCATAAATATCATTTTCAAAAGTATTAAGTTAAATTACAAATTTCCAAATTACAAATTATATAAATATTAAAGTTTGAAAACATCTTATTAAATTCAAATTCAATATTCTTTCCATTCCAATATATACAAATATATATATATTCTAAATGGAAAATACTTTTAACATTAGCTTTATAATTATCATATTTAATTTTAATACATAACTTCAAATAACAATATATATATACATATATATTATAATTTGATAACTTATCCTTTTATTAAATTAAAGACTCCCTATTTATAATAATATATATACCTATATATATATACATTATAAATATAAACACTTATATTAGTTTTAGTAAGATAAATCTTCCTAATTAAAATTTTAGAAAAGATATTCCCAAATTAAAATGTTATTAGTTTTCAAAAGAAATAAATTTGCCAATTTAAAATATTATTAACCTTTTAAAATGAATAAACTTGTCAATTTATAAAATAAATCAACAAATCAATTTAATTATTAATAAAGATTATTAAATTGATATTGCCAAATTTCCGGGATATCACAATCATATGACTCGGATTCGACAACCGCATAAGCTAATGGAAACAGACAGTCATCCGCATCTACAGCAGTAGCAACAAGCAACGTCTCTTTGTATTTACCATACAAATGTGTCCCGTCAATACATAGCAATGGCCGGCAGTGTAGAAAACCTGTAATGCAAGGGCCAAATGCCCAAAACGCACGATCAAATACGCCAACTTCATCGTGGGTCACATGTCCAACAGTCCCCGAATTACTTCTCTTTATTTCCTCAAAATATTGAGGCAAAGTCGCATACAATTCGGCCCAGTCACCATAAATGTGATAACCCGGATTTTGGAACATCTGTTAATTGATAATTAACTGGGTTAATTAATAGAAATACTGATTTTTTTTATTTTGGATTGAATTAATAAAATTCTGATATATATATGGATAGGTATATAGATGAATTTGATTTATGATAAATGCTTATTTGATAAATCTCCTGTTTTAGTTATTGAAAATTCGATAATACTTGTTTAGTGACCTTCTTTTATAGTTATTCAATTTGGCAAACATTTATCTTTTACAAATAAATATATTTTAGATTATAATGAATATGTATATATGTATATTGTAAATAAGGCTTGTTATGGTTTAAATTCAAATATTAATTTTCAAAACTATTAAAGATAAATTCTATATTTTACAACAACAAAGATAGCATATGTATATATGTGATTATTTATTTAGTATAATTAGATTTCAAATCATTTTCTTTTAAAAATGTATAGATATATAAACATAAGAATATGATTCATAAATTAAATTGAAGTAGGGGTTTAAAACATAATTTATAAATTAAATATAAAATTGAGACAAGGATTTAAACATAAAATATACAAACTTATGACAAATGTTTAATAAGTAAAATAACAAATTTACAAGTGTTAGTTAGCTTAGACATTTGGCAAAAACTTTTTATTTAATTGAAAGTAAAAAAGAAAGTCAGGCCATTTTTCTCCAGATTTCAAAACTAAACCTGAAGTAAAACTAATAAGAGGAAATCAAACAAATCTTCCCAAATTTAAAGCAAACTTCAACTTGTAATCCAGCGAGATCATCATGTTCAAGCCTTAATCATCTCAGCTTTTAAAGACCAAGTTTTCCCAGCAACAAATCTACAACCTGTATCATCAAAACATTTCAGTTTTTCAAAATTAAAGCTTTCCAGTTCAAAATAATTCCTCTGTTCAAACTGAATCTCAGGTGAGTAAACTAAACAAAATGGTTTTTTTGTTTATATGCTTGTGATGAATGCTACATTTAAAATTTTGATGTATGGTTGAAAATTTCGCATGCATATTATTTTAAAGTAGATATATGTTTATATAGATAGATATAATATGAGATATTCCCTGTATAACTTCCAGTTTGAAAACTTCTCAAGTTTTCTTTGTTTAAAGAAAGTAAACTCGTACGTTAATCTGAGTTTTGTTTGAACTTCTGGTTTGCATGTAATGATCTGGAAAGTTATGAATTAAACATGCTGAGATTGATATATATTTATTCCTGTATGTAAGTATAATTGTGTGCATGTATCTGGAATTAAGGAAATAATGCCTCTGTTAAAAAAATTACAGGGTCTAATTAAGTTCAAAAATTCAATCTCACCTTTCCCAATCATTTATAGCTTGTGATGTTAAGATAAAACATGTTTAAATCATCATAACTTAATGTTAAAAATATATTTTTAATATAAAATGAAATAGTTTTCGTCTAAATGAAGAGATACAGTGAAAATTCATGTTTGACCCAATTTTCGATTTGCATGAATTCAAGATTGGATTACATCATCTAAAACCATTTTGAAAGCAATGAATTTTACAACAAAAATTAGATTTTTTAGTTGCAAATTAAGGTTGTATTTATGAGATGAACGGAGAACGGGTTTTGGCAAATTTTGGGTGATCGGCAAACTTTCGGGGGTTGAAACTTGGCATGGTGGTGCTGGTATGATCATGGATGGTAGTAAAAATGCAAGATAATTTTTAAATCCACTGTGGTTGGAGATTTGAATCGATTTAGGGTTTTAGTCCTGCTTTTGGTTCGTGATTTTCGCGTGACATTTTCATCATCATTACTTCAATCCAATCGATCGCACCAGGGAGAATAGGCGCGTGGTTGGTCGGTGAAGTTATGGTTGGGTTTGCGATGGCTCTGGTGGTCGGGAACGTTGGGTTCGGGCCTTTTTCTGGCGAAGAGTTTTGGTTCCAGTTGCTCGTTTTGTTCGATATCGATTCGCGATTGAATCGAGTAATCTGGTGATCGTGTGGGGTTGCCGGGGTCGGAGCTGAGTTGTCGGAGGGTGGAATGTTGATCATCGACGATTGGGGTCGATGTACACGTGCACGTGTACGTTCGTGCATCTGGAAGCTTTGGGGAAGAAGCATGGACTCGGGAATGATCTCGAGTAGGGTTCGCGTATGACTCGAAGAAAATGAGGAACGAGGGTTCTCGTATGTTGGCTCGGGGTTTTTAGCATTTGACTCGGGTTTTTGCCTGAGGTAAATTCTAATCTAATTTAAGCAAAGGTTTTGTTAAAGAAATCAAGTTTTAAATTTTTAAAACAAGGTTCGTCAACTTTTTAAGTTATGGATATTATTCTAGTTTCAAAAGAAATGTTTAACTAGTTTTAAAATGTATATTAAAATGATAAATTAAGGATACGATAATTAAGAAAATTAATTAAGATAAATAATTTATCATTTAATTAATTAAATGGTTGATAATTAAAGATTAATTAATAAGTAATTAATTAAGAGTAATTAATTAGTTTAATTAATTAATGATTAAGGATTCATTTGTAATTAAAGGTTAAGTTAATTAATTAGAGATAAGTTAATTGATAATTAAGTAGAAATTAATTAAGTAATTAAGATTTATTAATTTAGTAATTAGAGGTATACAAATTTGGTAATTAAGAAGTACTTAATTTATTAATTAATAATTAGGTTTTATTAATTATTAATTAAGGGTGATTAATTTGCAATTAAAGATTAATAACTTTGTTTAAGAGTAATTAAGGAAGAAATTACTCAATTGTAAATAATAAATGGATGTGATTAATTTAAGTAAATTAATTTGTAAATTAATTAAAGATAATCTGATGCTAATTAAGTATAAATACTTAATGAAATTTATAAGAGTAATTAATTAATGTATAATTACAAGATGTAATTAATTAAAGAATAATTACTTAATGAAAAGTAATTAAGGATTAATTATTTAGTATATTAATTAAAGAATTAATATAATTAATTAAGAGTTAATTACTTAACGTAATTAAAGAATAATTAATTAAAGGTGATTAATTAAGGTGGATAATTAGAGAATAATTGATTAATTTGCTGTAATTAATTAAGGATTAAGCAAGTAGGATTTATAATGATGGAAGGAATTAATTTAATTTATTTAAAATAGTGTGATTAAATCTTTGCTTATGAATGGTTAAATGTTATTGAATGCTTTGGATTGTTGTTATACTTGGTATGTGATTGTGATGCTATATGATAGGTGGTTAGATATGGATTATCTATCGGAAATAGAATTTCTATGTGAATCTGTTACTTTGGGTATAAATGGAATTGTTTAACTTAAACATCCTTGCTTAAAGGATGACATTTGATTCGAAAAGACCGGGGTCGGGTATCAGTAAATACCCGAAACCACTTCGATTTGAAATCTTCTATAATTCCTTATAGAATGATATGTGAAATCAATGGGCTGGATTAGGATAATATGGACCATTTAAACTAAGTTGATACTTAGATATTGTTTTGTGAAAATAAGTGTTGACTATATAAGTTGTTTACTTATAGTAAAATACGAGTTACCCCGGGTTTAAATAAGTTCTATAAATTGAAATTCATGTTAGATGAGTTTACTCACGCTGGTTTCCAGCCTGACCCGGGTGTTACTTTATTGTAATGCTCGGGTCAGACCGAGTATTACAGATTTCAGGTAAGGACGTTCTGGAGCTCAGGAGGCGAGCTGGATGGCAGGAACGTATGGAGTATATTCCGCTGTGATATTATAGTTGTCTGAGACATGTTAATTTTAACTGTCTAGTACATTTGTGAATGTTGTAACTCTGATGTATTAAAATGTAATTAACAAATGCAGTTTTCTTTGGATAACTGATATTATTATTTGTTATTATATTTAATCCGCTGCGAATGTGAGATGTTGTGTCCTCTGTTCTTCTTTCTTCTTTCTGTTTCTTTCTTCTATCTCTTTCTTTTTCTTCTAACTATCTGGAATTTTCGGGTTCGAAAATTCCGGGTCGTTACAGTTGGTATCAGAGCTGAAGGTTAAGCGAGAATCTTGGCTCTGGTGGGATTACTCATTAAGGATAGGGTCAATGGTACCCTAAAATGAGTTGAGTGTATATATATATGAGAGAACGTACTTGTTATTTTTCTATATAAAGATTTTAAATGGTTTTAAAGGTAAATGATTTTTTATAAAATTATATTTGATATATAAAGCAATATTTCTATTAAGATAATTGGTTGTTAAATTATTGAATTAAATATAAGTAGTAATATCAATACAACCAAATTTAAATTAAATGAAGATAAGTTTGAAATGAATTCAAACTGAAATTAAAATCTTGAATTTGTAGAAGTGTTATCAGAATAAAGAAAATAATGAATTGGTTTCCAGATATGATAATCTTGGTTATTATCATAAATGGTTGTTGTATTTAATAATGAAGTGATGTAAATGATTAAGTAAAATGAAATGTTTAGGGAAGTAAACTTTTAAAGTGAGTATGACTTATAAATTGGAATTGAAGATAATTTAAAATTGTGAAATTTTAAATCTAAATCCAGAAAACTTGAAATTGTTTTAAAGAAGTTTGTTTTGAATTAAAACCAAAGGTGGTTTAAAAATTTAAAGTATAACTTGGTGTATAAAGAAAATGTATATATGAGGAATATACATAATACCAATGATGATTTGAAATGAACACTTAGTGTTGAGTTTTAAATTGGAATGTGATATGAAAACCCAAAGTGATAAGTTTTTGAACTTATAAGTGGAAAGATTATTAATATAAAGTTTAAAATTTGAAATGGGAATTCAAATTGGGTAAAGTTGGTTGGATTAAATTGAATTTAACTTAAGGAAAGTTAAATGAGTTTAGAATGAACAACTTGAATTAGAAATTTCAAGATGAAATTAAAATTTAACTTGGGAAGTTAAATGGTTGATTTGAAATGGGAGTTATGGGTGATCTCAAAAATGGGTTTGAGATCTGGAAATTGAAAATGGATAATAAATTAGAATCTGAAATTTAATTGTTTTTGAATTCTTATTTGAACTTTATAATAAGTTAAGTAAAGATAATTTTCAAATGAAATTTTGGAATTTGGATTCAAAATAAAATGGTTTAAAGATTTAAGTTGTTAAATTAAAAATAAAGGGTTGGATTATTAATTTAAAAATAAAGGTTAATTTGATTTAAGGGGTTAAATCAACATTTAAAAATTTTTAACTCGAATTTATATAATTCGAGATGGTTTTAGTTTGAGATTTGAATAGAATTAGTTCAAATGGAATTTGATTTGAAATTTGGAAAGGAATTAAGATTAATTCAACTTGAATTGGGATTAAATCAATTTCAATAAAAATTGAAGTATTGAGTCAATTTAAATGGAAGTGGAAATTTAAATTGAATTAATGGGAAATTAATTGGAAATGGAGATTGGGAAACTAAACAGTTTGGCTCTGGATTATTTTCAAATTGTTTTAATACAAGTATATGTTTCCAAACTACTTACTATACAATCTTTCTTCTTAAACCCCAAACTATCTTATACTTATTTTACAATTATTTTAAAACTATTTAACTATTTTGAAAACTGTCTTATAAACTAATTACTATTTTTCAGCTACTTATATGTAATCACTATTTTAAAAACTATTTTGCAATTATCTAACTATTTTTATACCTACTAAACTATTTTACAGCTATTTTACAAACTAATAACTATTTTTTCAACTACATATCTATTTTAAAACTTTTTCAAGCTATTTTTAAATTTAAATTGGTCAGAGTTCAAACTGTTTGTAATTAAAGTAATAACTCAATTGGAAATGGAAGCAATTGAGAATAAGTAAATGGAATTAAAGGAAATGTGAATAGAAAAGAGAATTGATTTGGCTAATAACCAATAAGATAAATACGTAGGATATACGTATATTATTCTATTCGCATAGTGATTTGATCCAGATTCGAACACAGAATTTCGAGATAGTATTATCGATCCGAGTTGGGATTTTTCGTTCGATTTTCGACGGCGGACCTGGATATGGATTGTTGATTGGTTCTGGATATTCTCTATCATAGTTGTGACTATGCAAGGAGAATGACGGTTTCTAATCAAGAAACCAGATCTGAGTCCGCACTAGGAAGTCGGGTGGACGATACTAGTTCGGAAGTGAAATTGTGTGATCGATTGAGCGATCAGATTGATATTGTGTACGGATGATATGTGTACATCGTACGGATTTGAATGAAATTGATATTGAAGATTTGTGGATAAGAACTGTAAAATGGTTTTTGAAAAAAAATATGGTTAATAACTTTATAAAAGATTTATCAAATGTGAATATTTGATTTAGAATAAAATAAAGTTATATATCCTTGTTATTTAAGGTAAATCTTCCCTTGTTGAATCTATTGCCAGAAGAAAAGGGTTTTGGAAGTATTTGAAGTATAAAAGAGTTTTATACAAGTTTGAAATAATCCAAAGATTTTCAAAGTTATATATATATATATCTATATATATAAAGGATTTTATGGGAATGATTTTGGAAAAGGTTTTTGGAACCTATGGATTTTGGAAAGGGCTTTTGATTTTTGAGAAATCAATTTTGGATTTTGGAAAGCCTAGTTTGAGAATTATCGATTTTTGGTAATCGATTTTGTGTAAAGGAGATTTTGATAAATCATAAAGGGTATGATTTGAAGATACTATAAGTATATAGTATAAAGTGTTTTGAGAATAGCTCTGGGGAAAAAGGCGCTTCCTTGAAATGAACTTCTCAGGAGTACCACTGGGTGGTACTGCCTTGAGCCCCAAGGGGGGTTTCTAAAGTTGATCCTATGAGGAGTCCGGACAAAACTAGTTCCTGAGGATTATTTGTGTAGCGAAAGTCGAGGGGCTGGTGCCCACAGAGGCATTTGAGTTATGCTGTGACAACAATTTGACTCAATGTCACTGCGATCTACTGCAGACCATAGCGAAAGTCATGTGTGCCGCTGAGAGCCAACTGTCTACGTTTGATTTTATATCGGTAGACTGTGACACTATGGTAACATAGCGAAAGTCGTTTGTGCCGCTGAGAGCCAACAGTCTGCGTTTGATTTTATATCGGTAGACTGCGACCTATGTGGGAGAAGTTTCATTTTGACAGCGAAATCGTGTGTGCCGCTGTGAGCCAACAGTTACATGGACTTTTGCTGCGATGGCAACGTAACCCTGGAATGTAACTGCGATCTGTTGTGGGTTCCATGCTGTCATCAGTTACATGGACTTTTGCTGCGATGGCAATGTAACCCGTGATGTAACTGTGACCATGGATGGGGGTGATGATTTCCAGAGCATTCTCACCAAAGATATTTCCTCTATTTTCAAAAATGTTTTCTATATTTTCATAAATTATTTTCCAATATTTTCACTGGGTGTTGAAAACAGGTTTGCTAAGTCCTTATAGATTTTCAGTCCTACGTCTGATCAACGTATGACCGAATTTCTGTGAGAACAAGGATGGACTTGTTGAAACATCGAGTTATAAAAAGTATTTTTATAGATAATATTATGTAGATTTTTAAAATGTTTTGAAAAATTTAAATAAAAAGAGTTAAGAGTTAAGATGTCTAGGGAATAATTTAACTAATAATCAACATTATAATAAAATTCTTGCTTCGTTCCTTTTCGAGGACGAAAAGATTTTAAGGGGGGAGGAATGTGATAACCCGGATTTTGGAACATCTGTTAATTGATAATTAACTGGGTTAATTAATAGAAATACTGATTTTTTTTATTTTGGATTGAATTAATAAAATTCTGATATATATATATGGATAGGTATATAGATGAATTTGATTTATGATAAATGCTTATTTGATAAATCTCCTGTTTTAGTTATTGAAAATTCGATAATACTTGTTTAGTGACCTTCTTTTATAGTTATTCAATTTGGCAAACATTTATCTTTTACAAATAAATATATTTTAGATTATAATGAATATGTATATATGTATATTGTAAATAAGGCTTGTTATGGTTTAAATTCAAATATTAATTTTCAAAACTATTAAAGATAAATTCTATATTTTACAACAACAAAGATAGCATATGTATATATGTGATTATTTATTTAGTATAATTAGATTTCAAATCATTTTCTTTTAAAAATGTATAGATATATAAACATAAGAATATGATTCATAAATTAAATTGAAGTAGGGGTTTAAAACATAATTTATAAATTAAATATAAAATTGAGACAAGGATTTAAACATAAAATATACAAACTTATGACAAATCTTTAATAAGTAAAATAACAAATTTACAAGTGTTAGTTAGCTTAGACATTTGGCAAAAACTTTTTATTTAATTGAAAGTAAAAAAGAAAGTCAGGCCATTTTTCTCCAGATTTCAAAACTAAACCTGAAGTAAAACTAATAAGAGGAAATCAAACAAATCTTCCCAAATTTAAAGCAAACTTCAACTTGTAATCCAGCGAGATCATCATGTTCAAGCCTTAATCATCTCAGCTTTTAAAGACCAAGTTTTCCCAGCAACAAATCTACAACCTGTATCATCAAAACATTTCAGTTTTTCAAAATTAAAGCTTTCCAGTTCAAAATAATTCCTCTGTTCAAACTGAATCTCAAGTGAGTAAACTAAACAAAATGGTTTTTTTGTTTATATGCTTGTGATGAATGCTACATTTAAAATTTTGATGTATGGTTGAAAATTTCGCATGCATATTATTTTAAAGTAGATATATGTTTATATAGATAGATATAATATGAGATATTCCCTGTATAACTTCCAGTTTGAAAACTTCTCAAGTTTTCTTTGTTTAAAGAAAGTAAACTCGTACGTTAATCTGAGTTTTGTTTGAACTTCTGGTTTGCATGTAATGATCTGGAAAGTTATGAATTAAACATGCTGAGATTGATATATATTTATTCCTGTATGTAAGTATAATTGTGTGCATGTATCTGGAATTAAGGAAATAATGCCTCTGTTAAAAAAATTACAGGGTCTAATTAAGTTCAAAAATTCAATCTCACCTTTCCCAATCATTTATAGCTTGTGATGTTAAGATAAAACATGTTTAAATCATCATAACTTAATGTTAAAAATATATTTTTAATATAAAATGAAATAGTTTTCGTCTAAATGAAGAGATACAGTGAAAATTCATGTTTGACCCAATTTTCGATTTGCATGAATTCAAGATTGGATTACATCATCTAAAACCATTTTGAAAGCAATGAATTTTACAACAAAAATTAGATTTTTTAGTTGCAAATTAAGGTTGTATTTATGAGATGAACGGAGAACGGGTTTTGGCAAATTTTGGGTGATCGGCAAACTTTCGGGGGTTGAAACTTGGCATGGTGGTGCTGGTATGATCATGGATGGTAGTAAAAATGCAAGATAATTTTTAAATCCACTGTGGTTGGAGATTTGAATCGATTTAGGGTTTTAGTCCTACTTTTGGTTCGTGATTTTCGCGTGACATTTTCATCATCATTACTTCAATCCAATCGATCGCACCAGGGAGAATAGGCGCGTGGTTGGTCGGTGAAGTTATGGTTGGGTTTGCGATGGCTCTGGTGGTCGGGAACGTTGGGTTCGGGCCTTTTTCTGGCGAAGAGTTTTGGTTCCAGTTGCTCGTTTTGTTCGATATCGATTCGCGATTGAATCGAGTAATCTGGTGATCGTGTGGGGTTGCCGGGGTCGGAGCTGAGTTGTCGGAGGGTGGAATGTTGATCATCGACGATTGGGGTCGATGTACACGTGCACGTGTACGTTCGTGCATCTGGAAGCTTTGGGGAAGAAGCATGGACTCGGGAATGATCTCGAGTAGGGTTCGCGTATGACTCGAAGAAAATGAGGAACGAGGGTTCTCGTATGTTGGCTCGGGGTTTTTAGCATTTGACTCGGGTTTTTGCCTGAGGTAAATTCTAATCTAATTTAAGCAAAGGTTTTGTTAAAGAAATCAAGTTTTAAATTTTTAAAACAAGGTTCGTCAACTTTTTAAGTT
The DNA here is from genome assembly GCA_030737815.1 of Allium fistulosum. Classification (NCBI taxonomy): domain Eukaryota; kingdom Viridiplantae; phylum Streptophyta; class Magnoliopsida; order Asparagales; family Amaryllidaceae; genus Allium; species Allium fistulosum. The sequence goes on along the minus strand of CM060904.1, from coordinate 578,622,505 downwards.
ATGGATATTATTCTAGTTTCAAAAGAAATGTTTAACTAGTTTTAAAATGTATATTAAAATGATAAATTAAGGATACGATAATTAAGAAAATTAATTAAGATAAATAATTTATCATTTAATTAATTAAATGGTTGATAATTAAAGATTAATTAATAAGTAATTAATTAAGAGTAATTAATTAGTTTAATTAATTAATGATTAAGGATTCATTTGTAATTAAAGGTTAAGTTAATTAATTAGAGATAAGTTAATTGATAATTAAGTAGAAATTAATTAAGTAATTAAGATTTATTAATTTAGTAATTAGAGGTATACAAATTTGGTAATTAAGAAGTACTTAATTTATTAATTAATAATTAGGTTTTATTAATTATTAATTAAGGGTGATTAATTTGCAATTAAAGATTAATAACTTTGTTTAAGAGTAATTAAGGAAGAAATTACTCAATTGTAAATAATAAATGGATGTGATTAATTTAAGTAAATTAATTTGTAAATTAATTAAAGATAATCTGATGCTAATTAAGTATAAATACTTAATGAAATTTATAAGAGTAATTAATTAATGTATAATTACAAGATGTAATTAATTAAAGAATAATTACTTAATGAAAAGTAATTAAGGATTAATTATTTAGTATATTAATTAAAGAATTAATATAATTAATTAAGAGTTAATTACTTAACGTAATTAAAGAATAATTAATTAAAGGTGATTAATTAAGGTGGATAATTAGAGAATAATTGATTAATTTGCTGTAATTAATTAAGGATTAAGCAAGTAGGATTTATAATGATGGAAGGAATTAATTTAATTTATTTAAAATAGTGTGATTAAATCTTTGCTTATGAATGGTTAAATGTTATTGAATGCTTTGGATTGTTGTTATACTTGGTATGTGATTGTGATGCTATATGATAGGTGGTTAGATATGGATTATCTATCGGAAATAGAATTTCTATGTGAATCTGTTACTTTGGGTATAAATGGAATTGTTTAACTTAAACATCCTTGCTTAAAGGATGACATTTGATTCGAAGAGACCGGGGTCGGGTATCAGTAAATACCCGAAACCACTTCGATTTGAAATCTTCTATAATTCCTTATAGAATGATATGTGAAATCAATGGGCTGGATTAGGATAATATGGACCATTTAAACTAAGTTGATACTTAGATATTGTTTTGTGAAAATAAGTGTTGACTATATAAGTTGTTTACTTATAGTAAAATACGAGTTACCCCGGGTTTAAATAAGTTCTATAAATTGAAATTCATGTTAGATGAGTTTACTCACGCTGGTTTCCAGCCTGACCCGGGTGTTACTTTATTGTAATGCTCGGGTCAGACCGAGTATTACAGATTTCAGGTAAGGACGTTCTGGAGCTCAGGAGGCGAGCTGGATGGCAGGAACGTATGGAGTATATTCCGCTGTGATATTATAGTTGTCTGAGACATGTTAATTTTAACTGTCTAGTACATTTGTGAATGTTGTAACTCTGATGTATTAAAATGTAATTAACAAATGCAGTTTTCTTTGGATAACTGATATTATTATTTGTTATTATATTTAATCCGCTGCGAATATGAGATGTTGTGTCCTCTGTTCTTCTTTCTTCTTTCTGTTTCTTTCTTCTATCTCTTTCTTTTTCTTCTAACTATCTGGAATTTTCGGGTTCGAAAATTCCGGGTCGTTACAGTTGGTATCAGAGCTGAAGGTTAAGCGAGAATCTTGGCTCTGGTGGGATTACTCATTAAGGATAGGGTCAATGGTACCCTAAAATGAGTTGAGTGTATATATATATGAGAGAACGTACTTGTTATTTTTCTATATAAAGATTTTAAATGGTTTTAAAGGTAAATGATTTTTTATAAAATTATATTTGATATATAAAGCAATATTTCTATTAAGATAATTGGTTGTTAAATTATTGAATTAAATATAAGTAGTAATATCAATACAACCAAATTTAAATTAAATGAAGATAAGTTTGAAATGAATTCAAACTGAAATTAAAATCTTGAATTTGTAGAAGTGTTATCAGAATAAAGAAAATAATGAATTGGTTTCCAGATATGATAATCTTGGTTATTATCATAAATGGTTGTTGTATTTAATAATGAAGTGATGTAAATGATTAAGTAAAATGAAATGTTTAGGGAAGTAAACTTTTAAAGTGAGTATGACTTATAAATTGGAATTGAAGATAATTTAAAATTGTGAAATTTTAAATCTAAATCCAGAAAACTTGAAATTGTTTTAAAGAAGTTTGTTTTGAATTAAAACCAAAGGTGGTTTAAAAATTTAAAGTATAACTTGGTGTATAAAGAAAATGTATATATGAGGAATATACATAATACCAATGATGATTTGAAATGAACACTTAGTGTTGAGTTTTAAATTGGAATGTGATATGAAAACCCAAAGTGATAAGTTTTTGAACTTATAAGTGGAAAGATTATTAATATAAAGTTTAAAATTTGAAATGGGAATTCAAATTGGGTAAAGTTGGTTGGATTAAATTGAATTTAACTTAAGGAAAGTTAAATGAGTTTAGAATGAACAACTTGAATTAGAAATTTCAAGATGAAATTAAAATTTAACTTGGGAAGTTAAATGGTTGATTTGAAATGGGAGTTATGGGTGATCTCAAAAATGGGTTTGAGATCTGGAAATTGAAAATGGATAATAAATTAGAATCTGAAATTTAATTGTTTTTGAATTCTTATTTGAACTTTATAATAAGTTAAGTAAAGATAATTTTCAAATGAAATTTTGGAATTTGGATTCAAAATAAAATGGTTTAAAGATTTAAGTTGTTAAATTAAAAATAAAGGGTTGGATTATTAATTTAAAAATAAAGGTTAATTTGATTTAAGGGGTTAAATCAACATTTAAAATTTTTTAACTCGAATTTATATAATTCGAGATGGTTTTAGTTTGAGATTTGAATAGAATTAGTTCAAATGGAATTTGATTTGAAATTTGGAAAGGAATTAAGATTAATTCAACTTGAATTGGGATTAAATCAATTTCAATAAAAATTGAAGTATTGAGTCAATTTAAATGGAAGTGGAAATTTAAATTGAATTAATGGGAAATTAATTGGAAATGGAGATTGGGAAACTAAACAGTTTGGCTCTGGATTATTTTCAAATTGTTTTAATACAAGTATATGTTTCCAAACTACTTACTATACAATCTTTCTTCTTAAACCCCAAACTATCTTATACTTATTTTACAATTATTTTAAAACTATTTAACTATTTTGAAAACTGTCTTATAAACTAATTACTATTTTTCAGCTACTTATATGTAATCACTATTTTAAAAACTATTTTGCAATTATCTAACTATTTTTATACCTACTAAACTATTTTACAGCTATTTTACAAACTAATAACTATTTTTTCAACTACATATCTATTTTAAAACTTTTTCAAGCTATTTTTAAATTTAAATTGGTCAGAGTTCAAACTGTTTGTAATTAAAGTAATAACTCAATTGGAAATGGAAGCAATTGAGAATAAGTAAATGGAATTAAAGGAAATGTGAATAGAAAAGAGAATTGATTTGGCTAATAACCAATAAGATAAATACGTAGGATATACGTATATTATTCTATTCGCATAGTGATTTGATCCAGATTCGAACACAGAATTTCGAGATAGTATTATCGATCCGAGTTGGGATTTTTCGTTCGATTTTCGACGGCGGACCTGGATATGGATTGTTGATTGGTTCTGGATATTCTCTATCATAGTTGTGACTATGCAAGGAGAATGACGGTTTCTAATCAAGAAACCAGATCTGAGTCCGCACTAGGAAGTCGGGTGGACGATACTAGTTCGGAAGTGAAATTGTGTGATCGATTGAGCGATCAGATTGATATTGTGTACGGATGATATGTGTACATCGTACGGATTTGAATGAAATTGATATTGAAGATTTGTGGATAAGAACTGTAAAATGGTTTTTGAAAAAAAATATGGTTAATAACTTTATAAAAGATTTATCAAATGTGAATATTTGATTTAGAATAAAATAAAGTTATATATCCTTGTTATTTAAGGTAAATCTTCCCTTGTTGAATCTATTGCCAGAAGAAAAGGGTTTTGGAAGTATTTGAAGTATAAAAGAGTTTTATACAAGTTTGAAATAATCCCAAGATTTTCAAAGTTATATATATATATATCTATATATATAAAGGATTTTATGGGAATGATTTTGGAAAAGGTTTTTGGAACCTATGGATTTTGGAAAGGGCTTTTGATTTTTGAGAAATCAATTTTGGATTTTGGAAAGCCTAGTTTGAGAATTATCGATTTTTGGTAATCGATTTTGTGTAAAGGAGATTTTGATAAATCATAAAGGGTATGATTTGAAGATACTATAAGTATATAGTATAAAGTGTTTTGAGAATAGCTCTGGGGAAAAAGGCGCTTCCTTGAAATGAACTTCTCAGGAGTACCACTGGGTGGTACTGCCTTGAGCCCCAAGGGGGGTTTCTAAAGTTGATCCTGTGAGGAGTCCGGACAAAACTAGTTCCTGAGGATTATTTGTGTAGCGAAAGTCGAGGGGCTGGTGCCCACAGAGGCATTTGAGTTATGCTGTGACAACAATTTGACTCAATGTCACTGCGATCTACTGCAGACCATAGCGAAAGTCATGTGTGCCGCTGAGAGCCAACAGTCTACGTTTGATTTTATATCGGTAGACTGTGACACTATGTGTAACGACCCCAAATTTTATAAGTATTTAAATTTATAATTAATTGAATTTTTGAATTTAAAATTTTTAATTTATTTCATTCTGAATAAAAATGGTAAAACAAATGGTTTAAAGTGAAATTAATCGATTTATTTATTGCGAGTTTCCCCGATATCCAAGTATATTCTGTATAAACCATCTGAGATTAAAATATTGTAAATATGTGTATATTTGTATTTGGGCATATACGAGTGAAGTTGAAAATATTAAATATATAGATATATATTTTGACTTGAAATTAAAATTGTAAATAGATAATTGAGGTATAAATAAGTAATAAATAAGATATAAAATACAAAATTATATAAGATAAATAATAAAAATATCAAGTAAATACATTTGCTAAACTTTAACAATTAATTAAAAAATAGAAAATTATTTATATTATTAGATAATAAGACAATAAAAATATAAACGTAACATTTAGATAAAAGCTGACATCAAGTTTTAAAATTAAAATTTATTTATTATAAAGACAAAAGAAAAGATAAAAGTTTATTCAAGTGCTTACACTCAAGAAAGTTTTAAATAGATGTGTATAAGGTAACAATATAAGGCAAACACATAGATAAAGTATAACAACATAAATTCATTTATGTTTCAAAGTAACAAGACTAAAACAAATAAATAAAAGCTTGCAAAAGAAGATACCACAATATCTTCAGCCGAAAAGAAAAGATTTTTCAAAAATATTTGTACAAGTAAGTAAGGGTAAGCAATTAATACCTATACCTTAGTACACTATAACATATCATCTCAGCCATTGTTTGTACAGCTGAAAAGAAAAAAAATACAAGTGGTACAAGATCAATTAATGCTAGCACAAGAACGTATCCATCAGCCTCCCATTTGAAAAAATCCCTGTCTTGTATTTTAATAAACAAATAATGTAACCTAGTACAAGTTTATATAACCTGTGCACTTATCTCAGCATAGACATTTCAATACTTCATAAAACTTCTCATCTTATTTTTCGTTCACCATTTCAACTTGGGAAAAACCAAAGTACAATATCACTTAACATTCAAACCAAAAATCAACTTAAAGCTTCAGATTTTAAAACAAGAAGAGAAAAAAAAAAAAAAAAAAACCAGAGAATCAAAACTAGAAGGCTTTCAACTGGAAACTGCAAAAGCCTGGAAAGAAAAAGGAAGCTTTGTCATTTCTAAAAAAAAACATGATTTGGAAGGTGAGCAAACTTCATTTTTTAAACCCATTTGTTTGATTTCTGATGCCTGTGATGCCTGTGATAATTGAAATGTTTGGTTATGGATGGATTTAAGTTTGCATGTCTGATATGTTTAAGTTTCTCTGTTTTGAATCACAGCCATTTTAACTCTCTGTTCAACATTCAAATTGTGAGTAATCTTCAAAAAAATAAAGAAAATAAAAAGTTAATCTGATATGATGATATTGGATTGTATTGCATTCATTCAGTTCGAAACTTATTTAGATTTGCATATATATGACTATGAGTACGTTTGTACAAGTTGATATCTGGTTTCCTGCTCTTCAGTCTGTTATGGTTTTTGTTTCAAAAAAATCCAGATCTCTAAACTAAATTCATATTAGCCTTGAATACGTAAATGAAAGTCGTTTGAAAATATATAATGAAGATCACAAAAATATTCCCATGATTTTAAATACAACAGATAATTTTAAAAAGGGAACTAACAGTGGAACTCAATTTTTTGTTAAAAATCAACTATCTTAAATTCTAATTTGAATTACAGGAGTGGATTTGTGATTGAAAATCACAAATTTTGATATGCATTTCGAAAATTTTAGACTGTTAATTCTTGTGAACTCTTGAGTTGTTTGAATTGGGTGTTTTGGTGGTTTGCCGTTGATCAGCGGGGTGATCGAAGCCAATATTCTGGTCGAAGGTAGTGGGTAAGAGGATGCAATCGGGAAAAATGCTAGAAATATTTTCTATTAGCTGAGGTGATGGGATTTTGGCGAAGTAGGGTTTCCGGTCAGTTTTGTTAGTCAATGGGTTCGTGAGTTTTGCGTTGCCATGGAGCGATCGAGCGTGACCGGACCTATTGGGATCGAAGCTCGAGTGGTAGACGGAGCTCTGGCCGAAGTTTCGATAAAACTGATGGCCTGAGGCGATGGGACGTGGTGGTTGTAGGTGACCGGGTCTAGGAAGCAGGTGATCGACTAGCTCGATTTTGATCGATGGTGAGTTTTGATGATCTAGGTGGTCAGTTGGGTTTGGATGGTCGTCGATGACATGTTGGCAACGGTGATGACGATCGGAAAGGGGGCGTTTGGTTGTGCACGTACACGAGTATCACTCGCGTGTCTGGAAGTTGTAGTGAATCGGGGAAGAAAGGGTTGCTCGGGATTTTCTCGAGTGTTTCACATGGTTGACTCGAAGCAGCTGAAGTTGTGGTGAGGCTAGAAGTTTTACTCGGGGATGGACCCGAGAATTTTGGTGGTTGGCTCGGGGTTTTTGCAGTTTTGGCTCGAGTCTGGAAAAAAAATGAAGCAAATACAGTTTTTAACTTTTAAAACAATTTAGCTAAAATCAGTTCTTTTGTAAATAATAAAGTTTTATCCAAGTTTAAAATTGGTTAAACAAGTTATTTTTTTTATATATAAAATTATTTTTAAACTATTAAATTTAAAGTGTTTTAAATTATATATAACTTTTAAAGTTTATTTTAAAACTAAATAATTTCATTCAGAAGTTGGAAAAATGAAATAAAATAAAAGGGTTTTAAAGGTTAATTGCTTAAGGAAAGTAATTAAAAGTTAATCAATTAATTAAAGTAGTCAAAAGGATAATTACTAAATGAAATTAATTAAGATAATTAAATTTATTTAACTAACTAATGATTATGATTGATGAATTAATGATTAGAGATTAATTTAATTGTAATTAGAATTTACTTAATTAAGTAATTAATGGCTAATTAATTTAGGATTTAAGTTGATTTATCATGTAATTAAAGAATAATTAATCAAAGGGTATTTAATTATTGCGGTTAATTAATTAAAGTGATTAATTTAAAGGATAATTAATTTAAGGGTAATTAATTAGGTGATCAACTAATTAAAAAAAAAAATTTAATCAAAATGGTTTGAAATGAATGATTAATTAACCAGGATTATAAATTATTCATAAGTAATTAATCCGATTTAAATTTATCAGTTGACCTTACTTATGAATGTTTGGATTCTATTGAATGTTGAATTGTTTGATATCCCTGATATATGATGCTTTGTGATACACCCTGATTTATGTTGTGATCTGTAGTTTACTTACTTGTGATATATATATGTGATCTGTGAATGAACGATAAGCGTTATAGTTATATCGCTTATCAACTATATCCTGTATTTTGTTATGTGATGATTGATGTTGCACTATTGTGTGTGAAACCCCTGGACCACACCTTTGCACACACAAATATGGATTTCACGTGGAAATCGGTTAAGTCACAGATAATTTAAATTTGATGTTTTTGAAATTGAAATTTTTAATTTCAATTGATTTTGAAATTTGAAATTCGGGGTTAAAGTAAAAAGCTTTTGAAATGGATTTTCAAAGATAAAAGTTATTTTAAATAACTTAACCGAGTTTTGAAAATTTAAATAGTTAAATTTGGATTCAAGTTTGAAATTAAGCTATGATTTGGAAACTAGGGAGTAAAGATGATATAAATGTGTTTATATGAATTTAAACCATTTTAAAAGTATAAGTTGGGAATTTGGATTTAACCCAAGAACCTTAACTCGTATAAATGCATCAGATTTCCAAAATGAAAACTGTTTGTTTTCAAAGAATAAAAGCTTTTAGGTAAGAAATGAAATTCCAATTTAGGTAAAGGAATTTCAAGATTTAATTGAAAAATGGTTTTCCAAGTTATAAATGAATTCTTTTCGAAAGCTATGAATTAAATCTGTTTATTTTTAACAGATTTAAAATGATGTTTTGTTAAACCCATTCGAAATGAAATTGTTTTGAAAGCTATAAGTTAGATCTTTGATTTAAAGATTTAACGAGTTAATCAAATTAAAATGGAAATTGTTTTGGAAAATCTGTGAATGAATCTGTGGAATTAAGTGAACTTTGTGAATTGAATCTTTTTATTTAAAAAGATTAAAATGGTAATTTGTTAAACCAGTTGAAAAGAAAGTTTGGGTTTAAATCGTGACTTAATTGAAATCCCAACATCCATATATTTTTGAATATTGCGCTCACTATTCGGGTTAGCCGGGAAAGGACCTTTGGGTCATATAACTCATTCCGAATAGTGATACGTCGTATATGGATAGCATTTGAAGATCGGTGTTGAAGACCGGATATTTTCGAAAATGAAAGGACAACCTGTCGAATGTCTCTGCACTGGGTAGCTCCCGGTATAGAGATTTATATCACTCTTTTGTGACGGGAAGTCCGGACGTGATTGGAAGTTATCCGGATTTGCAAGGGCTTCGTGAGAAGTGCCTTCGGTTCTGTTCGAACCCGGAACAGACTTATATGGATACATGTCTGACATTACACTTTGAGATATAAAGCCGATTTCTTTCAAATACATTTCTGTTGGTGGCGGAGAATTTATTCTCTTAGCTTAACACCCTTCTCTGAGACGTACGAGCTCAGAGGTTATGTAGTTGAAATTTATCAGCGATATATCCCAATTTGGTAATGTGACATGCTGAGTGTAGCTGTGTGATGATCATCGTTTGATCATTTGTGATATGATCAATTGTTTGATCATTTATCTTTGTGATCATAGGTTGATCATCTGTTGACACAAAGCATGGCTTTGTGACAAAGCGTAGCTTTGTGGACGAGACTTCGTCGAGCCTCACAACCCGGAAATGGTCGAAACAGGATCGTTGCGGCAAGGTTATGAGGGTCGCGCCCTTTAGGGTATGTCATTTCCTTCTGGAAAAGGGTGGTATCATGGTATGGAGCCCAGATACTTACTCATGTGGATACACCTTCTTTATGATGTGTGATGATGGTTACGAGCGCTCGGATAAAGGTCCCAAAGGACCGGGAGGTGGCATATTCGTAAGTTACCTGTTACAGGGGTAACCCGGCCTTGTTTGGCAGAGAGCAGTTTGTCTCTCGGGGCGTCCCGCCAGAGGCGTTCCCATGCGGCGGAAGGAAGTTCCTTAGCCTGACCATTTGTTGGAAAATCCAAAGAAACAATACGAACCTTGTACGGTTTTAGTTGTAGAACCTGCCATTTACGTACGGTGGTCACCACTGTTTAGATGGTAGCTATAGTAGGCATACGATACTGGTCGTATGTTGGCTAAGATTAATATTATACTTTCGAAATGTTTTCTGCACTATGCACTAGTAATAATATCCAATGATTTGCGTAGTAAGCATGTTTGACTATCATAAGAAGAAATCTCCTCCAATTCTGCGTTTGCATTGTGTGTGTGGCGGGAGGTCTTATGGTAGTTTCATTTTCGAAAAGCATTGCGGGTTTCAATGTTTAAAAGCCTTTGTTGCTTGTTTTAAAGATAAACTGCTTTTGTTGCTCACACCAGTCCCATGACTGATCCGGAGTTTATTGTTCCCTTCCTAAACTCTGGGTGCTCATAATTTTCCACACGAGCAGTCTAGAGTTGGGTTTCTTTTCAGATATTCAGGTTTAGTAGATTATCTGGAGCTAGTCCAGTATTTGTAGTTCATTCATCGGAGTTGCTTATCTTGGAGTTGTGGATTCATTCTTGTCTGAAGATCATTTTGGAGTTATCATTTCTATTGATATTGTTCCGCTGTTGTTGTTATCATTTTTTTTCCGCTGCTATTTCTTGTATCATATCTCTGATGTATATTGATATTCATTGTATCACTCTGTTGTATCAGATATTGTATATCAATGTATTATTCTTTTCTTCCGCTGTGTTATTTACTTAATTGTGTTATAGCTCCGGGAAGCCAGATTCGGCGTTTGAATCTACGGCATTTTGAGTACAAGTGAAGTACGGGTGCCGATTTTCGAAGGCCGAGTTTTTGGACTCTTACATTTGGTATCAGAGCTAAGGTTGAACTTTAGCTCAGGAGTATAACACATTAAGTAGCTCATTAGAGATAGAGTGAAGTAAACTCTAGAATGAGTATTCCTCAGATATCCGTTCGAATGCATCAGTAAATTCTCTTACTATTCACTGATAGTGAGTATGAGTGCAAGAAGAGGATGAGATAGGGGACAGGAAAATACGACTAGAAATGGTCAATACTCTGTAACAACAAGAAAACAATCCTTTCTCTATCAATCTATTTTATTCGTCATCTTTTCTCAATTCTTCGGTATTTTCTGGTTGATCCAGGAAGAAGATTCGATATATTTGATATGGGACGTAAACTCCGGATGGACCAAAATTGTTGTTTGGATGTATTGGTTGCTTTGATTGCTATGGCTGATAGGTGTACTCTCGTTCTAAACTAAAAGTTTTAAAATTGTATCCATATATCTATCTATTCTTTGGGTCCAGTATATTCTACGAATGGTTAGTTATCCCTTCGAACTAACCGATGCCACTACATATTTCGTAGATCCGGATAACCCGAGTATCGTGTGAAAGAATTCAACAGATTCGTTCTTGTATCTGTTATCGATATTCTGTTTTGGTAAGCCAAATGCAGAATCAATGTTCAGTTTGATTAAATGAAACATTCTTCATCTGTCTTTGTTTTCGTGCCTGTGAATTTCGGGGACGAAATTCTTTTAAGGGAGGAAATCTGTAACGACCCCAAATTTTATAAGTATTTAAATTTATAATTAATTGAATTTTTGAATTTAAATTTTTTAATTTATTTCATTCTGAATAAAAATGGTAAAACAAATGGTTTAAAGTGAAATTAATCGATTTATTTATTGCGAGTTTCCCCGATATCCAAGTATATTCTGTATAAACCATCTGAGATTAAAATATTGTAAATATGTGTATATTTGTATTTGGGCATATACGAGTGAAGTTGAAAATATTAAATATATAGATATATATTTTGACTTGAAATTAAAATTGTAAATAGATAATTGAGGTATAAATAAGTAATAAATAAGATATAAAATACAAAATTATATAAGATAAATAATAAAAATATCAAGTAAATACATTTGCTAAACTTTAACAATTAATTAAAAAATAGAAAATTATTTATATTATTAGATAATAAGACAATAAAAATATAAACGTAACATTTAGATAAAAGCTGACATCAAGTTTTAAAATTAAAATTTATTTATTATAAAGACAAAAGAAAAGATAAAAGTTTATTCAAGTGCTTACACTCAAGAAAGTTTTAAATAGATGTGTATAAGGTAACAATATAAGGCAAACACATAGATAAAGTATAACAACATAAATTCATTTATGTTTCAAAGTAACAAGACTAAAACAAATAAATAAAAGCTTGCAAAAGAAGATACCACAATATCTTCAGCCGAAAAGAAAAGATTTTTCAAAAATATTTGTACAAGTAAGTAAGGGTAAGCAATTAATACCTATACCTTAGTACACTATAACATATTATCTCAGCCATTGTTTGTACAGCTGAAAAGAAAAAAAATACAAGTGGTACAAGATCAATTAATGCTAGCACAAGAACGTATCCATCAGCCTCCCATTTGAAAAAATCCCTGTCTTGTATTTTAATAAACAAATAATGTAACCTAGTACAAGTTTATATAACCTGTGCACTTATCTCAGCATAGACATTTCAATACTTCATAAAACTTCTCATCTTATTTTTCGTTCACCATTTCAACTTGGGAAAAACCAAAGTACAATATCACTTAACATTCAAACCAAACATCAACTTAAAGCTTCAGATTTTAAAACAAGAAGAGAAAAAAAAAAAAAAAAAAAAAAACCAGAGAATCAAAACTAGAAGGCTTTCAACTGGAAACTGCAAAAGCCTGGAAAGAAAAAGGAAGCTTTGTCATTTCTAAAAAAAAACATGATTTGGAAGGTGAGCAAACTTCATTTTTTAAACCCATTTGTTTGATTTCTGATGCCTGTGATGCCTGTGATAATTGAAATGTTTGGTTATGGATGGATTTAAGTTTGCATGTCTGATATGTTTAAGTTTCTCTGTTTTGAATCACAGCCATTTTAACTCTCTGTTCAACATTCAAATTGTGAGTAATCTTCAAAAAAATAAAGAAAATAAAAAGTTAATCTGATATGATGATATTGGATTGTATTGCATTCATTCAGTTCGAAACTTATTTAGATTTGCATATATATGACTATGAGTACGTTTGTACAAGTTGATATCTGGTTTCCTGCTCTTCAGTCTGTTATGGTTTTTGTTTCAAAAAAATCCAGATCTCTAAACTAAATTCATATTAGCCTTGAATACGTAAATGAAAGTCGTTTGAAAATATATAATGAAGATCACAAAAATATTCCCATGATTTTAAATACAACAGATAATTTTAAAAAGGGAACTAACAGTGGAACTCAATTTTTTGTTAAAAATCAACTATCTTAAATTCTAATTTGAATTACAGGAGTGGATTTGTGATTGAAAATCACAAATTTTGATATGCATTTCGAAAATTTTAGACTGTTAATTCTTGTGAACTCTTGAGTTGTTTGAATTGGGTGTTTTGGTGGTTTGCCGTTGATCAGCGGGGTGATCGAAGCCAATATTCTGGTCGAAGGTAGTGGGTAAGAGGATGCAATCGGGAAAAATGCTAGAAATATTTTCTATTAGCTGAGGTGATGGGATTTTGGCGAAGTAGGGTTTCCGGTCAGTTTTGTTAGTCAATGGGTTCGTGAGTTTTGCGTTGCCATGGAGCGATCGAGCGTGACCGGACCTATTGGGATCGAAGCTCGAGTGGTAGACGGAGCTCTGGCCGAAGTTTCGATAAAACTGATGGCCTGAGGCGATGGGACGTGGTGGTTGTAGGTGACCGGGTCTAGGAAGCAGGTGATCGACTAGCTCGATTTTGATCGATGGTGAGTTTTGATGATCTAGGTGGTCAGTTGGGTTTGGATGGTCGTCGATGACATGTTGGCAACGGTGATGACGATCGGAAAGGGGGCGTTTGGTTGTGCACGTACACGAGTATCACTCGCGTGTCTGGAAGTTGTAGTGAATCGGGGAAGAAAGGGTTGCTCGGGATTTTCTCGAGTGTTTCACATGGTTGACTCGAAGCAGCTGAAGTTGTGGTGAGGCTAGAAGTTTTACTCGGGGATGGACCCGAGAATTTTGGTGGTTGGCTCGGGGTTTTTGCAGTTTTGGCTCGAGTCTGGAAAAAAAATGAAGCAAATACAGTTTTTAACTTTTAAAACAATTTAGCTAAAATCAGTTCTTTTGTAAATAATAAAGTTTTATCCAAGTTTAAAATTGGTTAAACAAGTTATTTTTTTTATATATAAAATTATTTTTAAACTATTAAATTTAAAGTGTTTTAAATTATATATAACTTTTAAAGTTTATTTTAAAACTAAATAATTTCATTCAGAAGTTGGAAAAATGAAATAAAATAAAAGGGTTTTAAAGGTTAATTGCTTAAGGAAAGTAATTAAAAGTTAATCAATTAATTAAAGTAGTCAAAAGGATAATTACTAAATGAAATTAATTAAGATAATTAAATTTATTTAACTAACTAATGATTATGATTGATGAATTAATGATTAGAGATTAATTTAATTGTAATTAGAATTTACTTAATTAAGTAATTAATGGCTAATTAATTTAGGATTTAAGTTGATTTATCATGTAATTAAAGAATAATTAATCAAAGGGTATTTAATTATTGCGGTTAATTAATTAAAGTGATTAATTTAAAGGATAATTAATTTAAGGGTAATTAATTAGGTGATCAACTAATTAAAAAAATTTTTTTTAATCAAAATGGTTTGAAATGAATGATTAATTAACCAGGATTATAAATTATTCATAAGTAATTAATCCGATTTAAATTTATCAGTTGACCTTACTTATGAATGTTTGGATTCTATTGAATGTTGAATTGTTTGATATCCCTGATATATGATGCTTTGTGATACACCCTGATTTATGTTGTGATCTGTAGTTTACTTACTTGTGATATATATATGTGATCTGTGAATGAACGATAAGCGTTATAGTTATATCGCTTATCAACTATATCCTGTATTTTGTTATGTGATGATTGATGTTGCACTATTGTGTGTGAAACCCCTGGACCACACCTTTGCACACACAAATATGGATTTCACGTGGAAATCGGTTAAGTCACAGATAATTTAAATTTGATGTTTTTGAAATTGAAATTTTTAATTTCAATTGATTTTGAAATTTGAAATTCGGGGTTAAAGTAAAAAGCTTTTGAAATGGATTTTCAAAGATAAAAGTTATTTTAAATAACTTAACCGAGTTTTGAAAATTTAAATAGTTAAATTTGGATTCAAGTTTGAAATTAAGCTATGATTTGGAAACTAGGGAGTAAAGATGATATAAATGTGTTTATATGAATTTAAACCATTTTAAAAGTATAAGTTGGGAATTTGGATTTAACCCAAGAACCTTAACTCGTATAAATGCATCAGATTTCCAAAATGAAAACTGTTTGTTTTCAAAGAATAAAAGCTTTTAGGTAAGAAATGAAATTCCAATTTAGGTAAAGGAATTTCAAGATTTAATTGAAAAATGGTTTTCCAAGTTATAAATGAATTCTTTTCGAAAGCTATGAATTAAATCTGTTTATTTTTAACAGATTTGAAATGATGTTTTGTTAAACCCATTCGGAATGAAATTGTTTTGAAAGCTATAAGTTAGATCTTTGATTTAAAGATTTAACGAGTTAATCAAATTAAAATGGAAATTGTTTTGGAAAATCTGTGAATGAATCTGTGGAATTAAGTGAACTTTGTGAATTGAATCTTTTTATTTAAAAAGATTAAAATGGTAATTTGTTAAACCAGTTGAAAAGAAAGTTTGGGTTTAAATCGTGACTTAATTGAAATCCCAACATCCATATATTTTTGAATATTGCGCTCACTATTCGGGTTAGCCGGGAAAGGACCTTTGGGTCATATAACTCATTCCGAATAGTGATACGTCGTATATGGATAGCATTTGAAGATCGGTGTTGAAGACCGGATATTTTCGAAAATGAAAGGACAACCTGTCGAATGTCTCTGCACTGGGTAGCTCCCGGTATAGAGATTTATATCACTCTTTTGTGACGGGAAGTCCGGACGTGATTGGAAGTTATCCGGATTTGCAAGGGCTTCATGAGAAGTGCCTTCGGTTCTGTTCGAACCCGGAACAGACTTATATGGATACATGTCTGACATTACACTTTGAGATATAAAGCCGATTTCTTTCAAATACATTTCTGTTGGTGGCGGAGAATTTATTCTCTTAGCTTAACACCCTTCTCTGAGACGTACGAGCTCAGAGGTTATGTAGTTGAAATTTATCAGCGATATATCCCAATTTGGTAATGTGACATGCTGAGTGTAGCTGTGTGATGATCATCATTTGATCATTTGTGATATGATCAATTGTTTGATCATTTATCTTTGTGATCATAGGTTGATCATCTGTTGACACAAAGCATGGCTTTGTGACAAAGCGTAGCTTTGTGGACGAGACTTCGTCGAGCCTCACAACCCGGAAATGGTCGAAACAGGATCGTTGCGGCAAGGTTATGAGGGTCGCGCCCTTTAGGGTATGTCATTTCCTTCTGGAAAAGGGTGGTATCATGGTATGGATCCCAGATACTTACTCATGTGGATACACCTTCTTTATGATGTGTGATGATGGTTACGAGCGCTCGGATAAAGGTCCCAAAGGACCGGGAGGTGGCATATTCGTAAGTTACCTGTTACAGGGGTAACCCGGCCTTGTTTGGCAGAGAGCAGTTTGTCTCTCGGGGCGTCCCGCCAGAGGCGTTCCCATGCGGCGGAAGGAAGTTCCTTAGCCTGACCATTTGTTGGAAAATCCAAAGAAACAATACGAACCTTGTACGGTTTTAGTTGTAGAACCTGCCATTTACGTACGGTGGTCACCACTGTTTAGATGGTAGCTATAGTAGGCATACGATACTGGTCGTATGTTGGCTAAGATTAATATTATACTTTCGAAATGTTTTCTGCACTATGCACTAGTAATAATATCCAATGATTTGCGTAGTAAGCATGTTTGACTATCATAAGAAGAAATCTCCTCCAATTCTGCGTTTGCATTGTGTGTGTGGCGGGAGGTCTTATGGTAGTTTCATTTTCGAAAAGCATTGCGGGTTTCAATGTTTAAAAGCCTTTGTTGCTTGTTTTAAAGATAAACTGCTTTTGTTGCTCACACCAGTCCCATGACTGATCCGGAGTTTATTGTTCCCTTCCTAAACTCTGGGTGCTCATAATTTTCCACACGAGCAGTCTAGAGTTGGGTTTCTTTTCAGATATTCAGGTTTAGTAGATTATCTGGAGCTAGTCCAGTATTTGTAGTTCATTCATCAGAGTTGCTTATCTTGGAGTTGTGGATTCATTCTTGTCTGAAGATCATTTTGGAGTTATCATTTCTATTGATATTGTTCCGCTGTTGTTGTTATCATTTTTTTTCCGCTGCTATTTCTTGTATCATATCTCTGATGTATATTGATATTCATTGTATCACTCTGTTGTATCAGATATTGTATATCAATGTATTATTTTTTTCTTCCGCTGTGTTATTTACTTAATTGTGTTATAGCTCCGGGAAGCCAGATTCGGCGTTTGAATCTACGGCATTTTGAGTACAAGTGAAGTACGGGTGCCGATTTTCGAAGGCCGAGTTTTTGGACTCTTACACTATGGTAACATAGCGAAAGTCGTTTGTGCCGCTGAGAGCCAACAGTCTGCGTTTGATTTTATATCGGTAGACTGCGACCTATGTGGGAGAAGTTTCATTTTGACAGCGAAATCGTGTGTGCCGCTGTGAGCCAACAGTTACATGGACTTTTGCTGCGATGGCAACGTAACCCTGGAATGTAACTGCGATCTGTTGTGGGTTCCATGCTGTCATCAGTTACATGGACTTTTGCTGCGATGGCAACGTAACCCGTGATGTAACTGTGACCATGGATGGGGGTGATGATTTCCAGAGCATTCTCACCAAAGATATTTCCTCTATTTTCAAAAATGTTTTCTATATTTTCATAAATTATTTTCCAATATTTTCACTGGGTGTTGAAAACAGGTTTGCTAAGTCCTTATAGATTTTCAGTCCTACGTCTGATCAACGTATGACCGAATTTCTGTGAGAACAAGGATGAACTTGTTGAAACATCGAGTTATAAAAAGTATTTTTATAGATAATATTATGTAGATTTTTAAAATGTTTTGAAAAATTTAAATAAAAAGAGTTAAGAGTTAAGATGTCTAGGGAATAATTTAACAAATAATCAACATTATAATAAAATTCTTGCTTCGTTCCTTTTCGAGGACGAAAAGATTTTAAGGGGGGAGGAATGTGATAACCCGGATTTTGGAACATCTGTTAATTGATAATTAACTGGGTTAATTAATAGAAATACTGATTTTTTTTATTTTGGATTGAATTAATAAAATTCTGATATATATATATGGATAGGTATATAGATGAATTTGATTTATGATAAATGCTTATTTGATAAATCTCCTGTTTTAGTTATTGAAAATTCGATAATACTTGTTTAGTGACCTTCTTTTATAGTTATTCAATTTGGCAAACATTTATCTTTTACAAATAAATATATTTTAGATTATAATGAATATGTATATATGTATATTGTAAATAAGGCTTGTTATGGTTTAAATTCAAATATTAATTTTCAAAACTATTAAAGATAAATTCTATATTTTACAACAACAAAGATAGCATATGTATATATGTGATTATTTATTTAGTATAATTAGATTTCAAATCATTTTCTTTTAAAAATGTATAGATATATAAACATAAGAATATGATTCATAAATTAAATTGAAGTAGGGGTTTAAAACATAATTTATAAATTAAATATAAAATTGAGACAAGGATTTAAACATAAAATATACAAACTTATGACAAATGTTTAATAAGTAAAATAACAAATTTACAAGTGTTAGTTAGCTTAGACATTTGGCAAAAACTTTTTATTTAATTGAAAGTAAAAAAGAAAGTCAGGCCATTTTTCTCCAGATTTCAAAACTAAACCTGAAGTAAAACTAATAAGAGGAAATCAAACAAATCTTCCCAAATTTAAAGCAAACTTCAACTTGTAATCCAGCGAGATCATCATGTTCAAGCCTTAATCATCTCAGCTTTTAAAGACCAAGTTTTCCCAGCAACAAATCTACAACCTGTATCATCAAAACATTTCAGTTTTTCAAAATTAAAGCTTTCCAGTTCAAAATAATTCCTCTGTTCAAACTGAATCTCAGGTGAGTAAACTAAACAAAATGGTTTTTTTGTTTATATGCTTGTGATGAATGCTACATTTAAAATTTTGATGTATGGTTGAAAATTTCGCATGCATATTATTTTAAAGTAGATATATGTTTATATAGATAGATATAATATGAGATATTCCCTGTATAACTTCCAGTTTGAAAACTTCTCAAGTTTTCTTTGTTTAAAGAAAGTAAACTCGTACGTTAATCTGAGTTTTGTTTGAACTTCTGGTTTGCATGTAATGATCTGGAAAGTTATGAATTAAACATGCTGAGATTGATATATATTTATTCCTGTATGTAAGTATAATTGTGTGCATGTATCTGGAATTAAGGAAATAATGCCTCTGTTAAAAAAATTACAGGGTCTAATTAAGTTCAAAAATTCAATCTCACCTTTCCCAATCATTTATAGCTTGTGATGTTAAGATAAAACATGTTTAAATCATCATAACTTAATGTTAAAAATATATTTTTAATATAAAATGAAATAGTTTTCGTCTAAATGAAGAGATACAGTGAAAATTCATGTTTGACCCAATTTTCGATTTGCATGAATTCAAGATTGGATTACATCATCTAAAACCATTTTGAAAGCAATGAATTTTACAACAAAAATTAGATTTTTTAGTTGCAAATTAAGGTTGTATTTATGAGATGAACGGAGAATGGGTTTTGGCAAATTTTGGGTGATCGGCAAACTTTCGGGGGTTGAAACTTGGCATGGTGGTGCTGGTATGATCATGGATGGTAGTAAAAATGCAAGATAATTTTTAAATCCACTGTGGTTGGAGATTTGAATCGATTTAGGGTTTTAGTCCTGCTTTTGGTTCGTGATTTTCGCGTGACATTTTCATCATCATTACTTCAATCCAATCGATCGCACCAGGGAGAATAGGCGCGTGGTTGGTCGGTGAAGTTATGGTTGGGTTTGCGATGGCTCTGGTGGTCGGGAACGTTGGGTTCGGGCCTTTTTCTGGCGAAGAGTTTTGGTTCCAGTTGCTCGTTTTGTTCGATATCGATTCGCGATTGAATCGAGTAATCTGGTGATCGTGTGGGGTTGCCGGGGTCGGAGCTGAGTTGTCGGAGGGTGGAATGTTGATCATCGACGATTGGGGTCGATGTACACGTGCACGTGTACGTTCGTGCATCTGGAAGCTTTGGGGAAGAAGCATGGACTCGGGAATGATCTCGAGTAGGGTTCGCGTATGACTCGAAGAAAATGAGGAACGAGGGTTCTCGTATGTTGGCTCGGGGTTTTTAGCATTTGACTCGGGTTTTTGCCTGAGGTAAATTCTAATCTAATTTAAGCAAAGGTTTTGTTAAAGAAATCAAGTTTTAAATTTTTAAAACAAGGTTCGTCAACTTTTTAAGTTATGGATATTATTCTAGTTTCAAAAGAAATGTTTAACTAGTTTTAAAATGTATATTAAAATGATAAATTAAGGATACGATAATTAAGAAAATTAATTAAGATAAATAATTTATCATTTAATTAATTAAATGGTTGATAATTAAAGATTAATTAATAAGTAATTAATTAAGAGTAATTAATTAGTTTAATTAATTAATGATTAAGGATTCATTTGTAATTAAAGGTTAAGTTAATTAATTAGAGATAAGTTAATTGATAATTAAGTAGAAATTAATTAAGTAATTAAGATTTATTAATTTAGTAATTAGAGGTATACAAATTTGGTAATTAAGAAGTACTTAATTTATTAATTAATAATTAGGTTTTATTAATTATTAATTAAGGGTGATTAATTTGCAATTAAAGATTAATAACTTTGTTTAAGAGTAATTAAGGAAGAAATTACTCAATTGTAAATAATAAATGGATGTGATTAATTTAAGTAAATTAATTTGTAAATTAATTAAAGATAATCTGATGCTAATTAAGTATAAATACTTAATGAAATTTATAAGAGTAATTAATTAATGTATAATTACAAGATGTAATTAATTAAAGAATAATTACTTAATGAAAAGTAATTAAGGATTAATTATTTAGTATATTAATTAAAGAATTAATATAATTAATTAAGAGTTAATTACTTAACGTAATTAAAGAATAATTAATTAAAGGTGATTAATTAAGGTGGATAATTAGAGAATAATTGATTAATTTGCTGTAATTAATTAAGGATTAAGCAAGTAGGATTTATAATGATGGAAGGAATTAATTTAATTTATTTAAAATAGTGTGATTAAATCTTTGCTTATGAATGGTTAAATGTTATTGAATGCTTTGGATTGTTGTTATACTTGGTATGTGATTGTGATGCTATATGATAGGTGGTTAGATATGGATTATCTATCGGAAATAGAATTTCTATGTGAATCTGTTACTTTGGGTATAAATGGAATTGTTTAACTTAAACATCCTTGCTTAAAGGATGACATTTGATTCGAAGAGACCGGGGTCGGGTATCAGTAAATACCCGAAACCACTTCGATTTGAAATCTTCTATAATTCCTTATAGAATGATATGTGAAATCAATGGGCTGGATTAGGATAATATGGACCATTTAAACTAAGTTGATACTTAGATATTGTTTTGTGAAAATAAGTGTTGACTATATAAGTTGTTTACTTATAGTAAAATACGAGTTACCCCGGGTTTAAATAAGTTCTATAAATTGAAATTCATGTTAGATGAGTTTACTCACGCTGGTTTCTAGCCTGACCCGGGTGTTACTTTATTGTAATGCTCGGGTCAGACCGAGTATTACAGATTTCAGGTAAGGACGTTCTGGAGCTCAGGAGGCGAGCTGGATGGCAGGAACGTATGGAGTATATTCCGCTGTGATATTATAGTTGTCTGAGACATGTTAATTTTAACTGTCTAGTACATTTGTGAATGTTGTAACTCTGATGTATTAAAATGTAATTAACAAATGCAGTTTTCTTTGGATAACTGATATTATTATTTGTTATTATATTTAATCCGCTGCGAATGTGAGATGTTGTGTCCTCTGTTCTTCTTTCTTCTTTCTGTTTCTTTCTTCTATCTCTTTCTTTTTCTTCTAACTATCTGGAATTTTCGGGTTCGAAAATTCCGGGTCGTTACAATAAATTCTTTCTATTGTTTTGTTTAATGCTCGCCAAGCTTTCATGTAACTAATTTTGATGAACAATTGGTCGTCGACAAGCACTTGAACTGTACCTGCTGTGATATCCAAATCGACCTTCACAAATGACATGATTTTTGACACAAGAAAATTAGAAGTGGCTTGCTTGTGGTTGGAATTAACTGTAGGGTTGACACATGTATGTTCGCTAGGCAACTTTCTGATTTCCCACCAACCAGACTGCGATTTCTTTGAGACTATTGCATGTATTCTCCATGGACAGTTAGTGTCAACATTACATATAGCAGTGTATATAGTTTTATTCGACTTGACCGGCTTGTACGAAACTCCATGTAGAATTGACCATTCGGTTAATTGGTGTAGCATGTTTTGCTTACTTTCAAATACCATTCGAACAGCAAATCCATTTTGTATGCACGCGGTTGAAAAATTTTCCCCAGAAAATTGCAGGTTAGCAACGACCGATCTTGCCATCATTTGTGCAGTACATAGATCATCATCCAACGGTACTTCCATTTAAGCTTCTTCACCATCACCTTCAGCATCATATATGCTTGGAAAATCATAGTTTAACGATTCATTGTTCACCTGCATTCGTTCTACCCAACACGCATCATTATTAGTGGTCGCAACAGCCATACTATCAATTTGAGGAACATGTTCGGTGTCTCTATCTATATTAACATCCATATTAGTGGCAATATTGGAATCATGTGAGTGTTGTGATGGTCCTACACCACATTCTGCAGCAGTATCTTCAAGACTTGTACATCTGTTTACAACCGTATCTTAATACGAAGCTAGAGTGGATATCAAACATTACCTAAATAAATTGCTAAACAAACCTTTGACTTCTAGCATACATTTGTGATAGAGTAGGATATACCGGTTGCGACAAATGAATATTTTGTTGTTCAGCACGGACATTTTGTAGATGCATTTGTTGTTGGAAGCTGAATGTGTTAGAAGAAAGTATTAGGCAATTGTAATTTAAAAAGGTACACGTAAAATACCAATGTTAACAACAATACCTTGGATGCATCGTTGGTGGTGTATAGTACGGAAAGTACTGTTCTGGAGTTGGTTGCGACATCATGTAAGGCATGAAACCATAGTTTATGGGAGGAGGACCATGACCCCCAGCATGTGCATATGGATTACTGTAAGTAGGAGAACCTAAGCTTGCTGTAGGAATTTCAGTTTCCAACATTTCTGTAAAATGCCCTAATCCTGTGCTAACGATAGGAGATTGTACATGTTCTTATAGATTTTCTTTTGCAACTTTCCCAACGTACAACTCAATGGATTTGGTAACCGCTGAAAACATAACTTCAACATCCTCATCGTCTGAAAGTGTTATTGCTTTTGAACCAGAATTCGTTGGCCAGTTAACGACCAACTCAATATCAAATTCGATTGGGCTTATTTTTGTCGCTTTGTAAACCGATTCTTTCAACTCAAATAGTGTGCAACATTTGCGTACTCTCCCCGGTTTACATAAACCGCCGACATACTTCCCGTTTTTCTGTTCGTCGACGATCAGTTCACCGTCGTAGTAGCAAAGTGTGGGAATGAGATTTCTAGTCATTCTACAAACAAATAGTTTTTATTTAACCAACCACTTTCTGGCCATTCATATGAAAATATTTTAATGGATCTAACAAAGCTAGGGTTTGTAATTTTCTTACCAATTTTTGTGCAGGGATATAGTGAAGACATTTGCGTAGACCAGCAACGACTCTATTGCAACAACTAACCGATTATCGAAAGAAATTGAGGCTCGGTGTTTGGGAATGTAAGCTGAAAGAAAATGGGTTCTTCAGATCTGAAAAAAAGTTGGGGTGTGTTATGAGGAGGTGAGTGCTAAAGCTGACTAGATATAAAGAAGTTTTTTAATTGGCGACATTTAAAATGTCGCCTTCGTGCGAATTTTCAAAAGTCGCCCAAAGGCGATTTTTGAGAATTCGCCCAAAGGCGACTTTTGAAAAGTCACCAATTAAAAAACAGCCTAAAACACATTATAAAACAAATTATTAGTCTGTTGAACTACAGAATACATCTCAATAGAAAATACAGGACTGACAGACGATTAAAAGCAAGTATATACAAACAACAACCACCGGATACTACTTTACTACCAATACATCAAAACATACAGTCAATCATGTGGTAACCGGTAGCACCCTGCAAGCATTTCATTACGAATTGCAATATTCATCCTCTCCAAGCGACTAACCTTAGCTTGCATCTCAAGCGCGTATTGGACCCTCCTGTCTGTCAGCGGAGGATCCAACCATTCAAAAAATTTACAACTATGCAACCCCTAATGCGTCTGTGCATCGATATACGCTTTACAGCCGTAAAACCGACGTCCTGCATTTCTCTGACTTTTGGAAACAACAACGTTACATTCAACTCTGCAATAGCAAAGTACTGAACGTCCCATGATGCTAGAACTTGATATATCAGGGTTTTGATGAGCAAGTACAGTCGTCAATCTGGAATGTATTGATTTTTGAACCGGTTGGGGATTCTCGAGTACGACATTTGCCTGCGTAACACAAACAAGTTCTGTTTCTACTTCTTCATTTGCCTCTGTAGCATCCACTGTTGGTAGATCTTCCACTTGGGTCTCCGGAACAAAATCGACCTCACCGTCTGCGCCCTTGTTCCGCTCATAATCGTCATATATTTTCATCATCGTTTGATCATCGATCTCCCAATCCTCCATTTACACCTGGAATAAAAGTTGAATAAAATACCCAAATTAGTCAAAAATTGCAACCATGGATTGATTCACTTTCCGATTTGAACAGATGTGAAGAATGACGTACTATAAATCAACAAGTGTGAGAAAAGATGAAAAAAATGGACAAAATACCAACCTTAATGACTTCTGCAAAATATTTTGGAGAAATTAGGGTTTTTGGTTCGACCTTAGAGCAAAAAAGAAATGAAAAAGGAAGAAGGGGCTGACTGGTTATAACAGTGCAGGTTTCTACTGGCGAATTTTCAAAATTCGCCATTGGGCGAATTCTAGGAATTCGCCCATGGGCGAATTTTGAAAATTCACCCATAGAAGCCTGCTGCTGCAAACAGAGCAGCAATTTCAATCCCCGCCTAAACTATAGCGTTTTACACAAACAGCCACACAAGTTTAACAACATTTTACAAATCCAAACAACATTAGTTCGTACATTACAAATCCAAACAACATTAGTTCGTACATTACAAATGCAAACAACATTAGTTCGTACAATACAAATCCAAACAACATTAGTTCGCATCAAACAACATTATCTATTTATTCGTGAAGCTCATGAAATTCGCGCGGGCTTCTTCTTTGCCGACGCGTTACCAATGGTCTCGAACTACTACTACTGCTGCTGCTACTACTCCATTCTCTACGGGCAGTGGAGGACGAAGGTAATGCGGCCATTGGTTGAGATGGGCCAGGAATAAATTCTTCGTGTACCGGTGCATTTTGTGACGAGGTGCCTTGTACGATGAACCCGCACCTCCTCTAGGACGACGTCGTGTGTACACAAGCGCTGGAGGCGGTGGAGGTGGAGATGGAGCTCTCGGCCTATCAAGTTTATTCCTGCATAACACAACATCTAGAATTCTTTGGATGTTGGTGCACATCCTCCTACCCTCCTCGTCGGTTTGACGTTTGCGAAGATTTTCTGCTTCTTCCCAAGCCCTGCTTATACCGGCTGCCTGTAAAGTTGAATGAAAATTAGCAAAAGACAAAACCATCATAAGTAATTGATATAGTACTTACAACATCAACTTACCACGTTCCTCTCAAGTGGTGCTCTGGGAACGTACGGGCTACTATACACTGCCTCCACTGGCGCCGTAAGAACATATCGACGTGTTATGTTCCAGTACCACCGTTTGTACCGCTCTAGCGTGATGGTAGGCTCCCTCTCAATCTGGGTAGCTGTATGACGATCATTCCACAAATGAATGTAGGATCCATACTCCTCTGC
Organism: Allium fistulosum; assembly: GCA_030737815.1. NCBI lineage: Eukaryota > Viridiplantae > Streptophyta > Magnoliopsida > Asparagales > Amaryllidaceae > Allium > Allium fistulosum. Next base: position 578,596,270 of record CM060904.1, on the reverse strand, counting down.
ATTGTACGTAGAAGTGCAGGGTGGCGCATCATCCGGTATATGCTGTATCATGCCAAACTGTCTCATAACCCTATCGGGTAAGTGAAATGCAGTCTGGGTGTACGATATGAGTGGCACTCTCGCAGTCCACAAGTATCTAGCAGCTGTACACATGGCTGGAAGCTGTGCTAGCACATCCTGCGTGTACGGTGTCCATGTCACCACTTCATCCTCCAGCACATCTAACTCGTTGCGATAGAACTTCACACTCCGTCATGGGGTTTGGCGCGTTTTTTTGGTCCTACCCACCTGTTATAAGATGTTAGCAAATGAATATTACACATGAAAATTGCATTGTTTAAGTAATTTTAAAGGATAAAAATATACTGAGACCCAAGCAGCATCGACTGATCGACAACAACGTTTGTCACTAACAATCTTCCGATCGGAAGATAAGTCCACGACCACAGCTGCATTTATAAGAAAAAATTACGATAAAAAATGAGACAAATCATGTAAAATAGTAAACTATTGAAGTTTGTTTCAAACCTGTACTTGTGTCAGACATCCACCAATAGATTTATTCTCCAAAAGAGAAAGCCTGGATAACTCCATATATGTATAAGATAACACAGCACTGCCCCAAGAGAACTTACCACACTCCCCTAAATCAGCAATATACGGTAGCCATTTCAGATCTACCCGAGTCTTTGTATTGTCGCACATCAATGGGGAAACAATGATGTGCAAAATAATAGCACGTGCTCGCTGCTGAATCTGAGCCTCTATAGCATCAGCAGGAATATCGTGCGACAATTGACGTCTATACCACATGACTTTAACGAACTCATTGCCCCTGGTTTGTTCGGGGGGTGGGTTAAGACCAAGTAAATCATGACACAATTGCATATAGTCATATGCCACTTCTCCATAAGCCACTGCATTGCCTTCGATAGGCAAACCTAACAACACGGCTACATCTCCTAATGTAATCGTCATCTCACCAACAGGGAAATGAAAAGTGGAGGTCTCCGGTCGCCATCTGTCAGCCAAAGCAGTGATAAGATAGTGGTCAAGCTGGATGTATCCTAACTTCATTATGTGTAAAAAACCGGCCCTCTCAATCTCAGCCAATACTCCTGGATGGTTTGAAGTCACTTTCTTCACCGACGTGGAGTGATCTATAGTTGTATCTGGATCGTCACGCTGATCAAATGATAAATACAATTAAAAAGCAGGAATTATACCACCTGACATAATTTTTTTTTTTTTAAAACCATCTGCATCCATATGTCGTTAGAAGTACGATGCTGTGCTTGAAGAAATAATACTCTTCCATCAACGGGTCCGGCCTCCATCTCAACATACTCTACAAAATACAAGTATTAAAAATCATTTCATTTCAATAAAAAATATACCCTAACTAAAATGTGTACAAATACTTGTAATGATAGTGTTGTAAATGCTTTATCAATGGTGATGTTCAAATGATTTACTTTACAAGCACAATTTTTTTTCTTGAACAACAAATTATAAGATAACATTGACTTCAAACCCTAAATTATAAACAACAAATTGCTTGTTTCAGTTGAATTGCTGTTTCTAAACATTGACTTCAAGCCCTAAATACATTGACTTCAAGCCCTAAATACATTGACTTTAAGCCCTAAAAACATTGACTTCAAGCCCTACATTATAATCAACAAAATATGGGTATAGATTCATACCTATTTCTTGTTCTATACCGGATGTGCTTGCCATTGAGTAATTTGTGAAAGAATTTGAATATAAAATGAAGAAATGGAAGTGGATGAAGGTTTTGAGGGGTTTGTGTCTTTTGGGTTTTGGTTGGAAGAGTTGGAAGAAATGAAGAAATGAATGAAGTGGGGTGGGGCTGCTGCTGTCTGGTTAAAATGTGTGCAGGGTTTTTACGAAGGCGAATTTTCAAAATTCGCCTTTGGGCGAATTTTCGAAAGTCGCCTGTTGGCGCATTTTGAAAGTTCGCCAAAGGCGCATTTTGAAAATTCGCCCTCGTCTAGCTGGCAAAAACAGGTCTATGTTTGTAATTAAAATCAAAAGTAGGTTATTCGTGTTATTGTTTCTGAAAACAAGCTTAAGTTTGAAAATTTTCCTATTAAGAATGCTAGCAAATGAAAAGAAAAAAGAAAAGTACCCATTATGCAGTTATAACCTGAACTGGCCAATTATTGAACTGAGAGGTAGTAACAAGTACAATCACGGTTCATCATGGTCCAACCATTGCTTCACAATATGGAGCAGCTTTTCTGTGCCTTGATCTTTTTCTTTTGCTTAGGAGGCTATAGCACAACTTCTATAGCATAAAAAATGAACGTTTACACCTAATATAAAATACATGAGCGAGGAAAGAAAAGAATGACAGATGAGGGATAAAGACCACATACTTGTGTTTTCGAGCTACACTCAATGGAAGATGGGGCACCAATTTGCTTTGCCAATTCTTCCCCCCGTTTTCAATATCAAATGATAATTTAATGCTATTATCAAAAGAAACAGAGAGAGAAACAAAAAAGGATTATGGAATTGCATTAGTTCTAATGGTTTCTACCTGTGCAGTTGTAATCGGAACAGCACCTGGATTATCTACAAAGAATTGCTTGTCATCACGAAGGTCTATAAGATAAAACAGGTTTCATGTTAGCAGTAACATAATTAATTGAACATGCAACTTTTCAATAGGTAGGTAATATAGAAGAGACATTAATTGAGAACAAAAATAATTCAGTAACAATACTGCCAATCATGGTATGTCATCCAACCTAATATCTTAAACAATGTTCACTACAAGGATGGTCTTATAAAACACTTATTATTTCTGTCCTTTGCATAGACAATAAAATACCAACATAACGTGCTCTTCCAAGAACCACTGCTCTCAACCAAGGCCTTCCAGCAGCCACATTCAGTGAGAAGATATTTCGAATTAGGATATCAGGTCTGGCAGGATAAGCAAAGTCCACATTTTTTAGCTCGACATGACCTGTAATTGACTCAAGCTCGGTACCTGAATCCCCATTTCATTTGATCTCTGGCTTATGATCGATTACTCGATATAATTTTGCAGCAGATACTCTTGCCTTTGCAAATGCTACCATGTTCGGTGCTGACTGACTCAAGCGTCATTTCATTTTATGCACATATATGACTTCCAATTTCAAACCATATTAATTACAACATATTTTAATGTATGTGTTCAAATCAATTATCCATTTTAAATGTACAAATTAACTTATCACAATCCGATGGTTCAATAAGCAACTACTTTATCAATTTACATACTTAACAAAGCATATAATCAAGGGTGTAACTTCGAGTAGTTAATGTCTATTATCTTTACTAATAGCAAGCAATATTAACATGTGATTTAGCAAGCAGTTATCAAGCAATATTATCACTTATTAATTTAGATAATTAACTTTATTAGAACTGAGATTAACTCACTTTTATCACCAAATATTCTTCCTACCAACGTTCATTTCAAACAAAACTTCAATATCAATTACTACTTCATCAAAATATCAACAAAACCCGTCCCCTACTTTCCTACACCATACGTTCGAGAACTCCATCCCTCCTTAAGCTCACGGCCATCTCCACCATCACCTAGTTCACATCCAACCACCTCCGTCTCCCTCATACTCATGGCCCTAAGGCCTTCCACCTCCTACTTCAGTTTAAAATCCACGGCCTAAGCCATTTTCCCCCATCCAAAGCACAGACGGCCTAAGGCCATTGAAAATGGAGAAAAGAGAGTGAAGACCTATGTTTAGTAAATGAATTTGTTGTAGAAAATGAAGTGGCTTAGGAAATGGGTGGAAAAGTTTGTAAAAACTCATCCTTAACCATGAAGCATAGAGTACTCAAACATACAAGGCCATGCCCGTATGCAAGCATGCCTTTCTTGATTTGTGCTCGAATTTATGGGTCCTTGTTGTACCAAATGTTCCCTAAATTAAATACTTAGTTTAATTAACCTTTTGTTAATATAAGAGAGATGTTTAATTCTTATTCATATGATAACTATTCAAGTTGCAAAATATTTACACAACTTGTATTGAATAAAAAGTTAATTTTTAACAAAACGTTTTCCGGTTATATTTTCAGTATTTATCCAAAATGTATATTTTTGGAAACAAAATTCAAAAATAAATTTTCTACCATCAGTTATTAATTAAAAAATTTTAACGAGGTTATAAAATCATATTTAATCACATAAAACCTTAGACACAAATATTTAAATAATTCAGATATTTAAATACGATTACAGTTAGCGTTTTCAAGGCGCCTCCTAAACCTCGGCTTAAGACATGTGTCCAAAATATATGCAAAATCCATCATGAAAGGAACACATAATCTACTATCTCTACGTATCCACCCCTTCGATTCAATGGTATAATGCCTCAAATGACTCGACTGCTCTCCTCTACTAAGCTTCTCAAAAAAATCCAAAGAGAATTATGAAAATTATTTTTCTACATTGAAAATATCCAAATATATGTAATGATACATATTAGTCAATGTTGATAATTAGTTTATCATGCATACTAAGATATATAATTTAGATAAATCAAGTTGTATAAGGGGCAGCTTGTTCGAAACATATTAATAGCATTCTAAATAATGTGAGCAATTTGTTTTTCTACTACCAGAAATTGCTATTATGAAATTACTACTTGTATTGATGCTCTTATCAAATATGCTAGATTATTCAATACACCAATAAGAAAATTCACTAAACTTTTCATAATATACAATAGGCTACATGGTATTGATTGGTGCTTTTTTTTTTAATTTTTTAAAAATCATTTATGTTGATAGCTAGGGGTGTTAATAGTTCGAATACTACATACTGGTACTTGATCAACATATAACGAATATGAATGTTATAGCATCTTTGATATTAAGATTTGTCAATATCATCCAAAAATGTATTGATGTTAACAAATATTGCATATTAAGTACCCAACATGCAAATGAAATATTTAGACTACATTAGCTAACAAAAAGAGAACTATTTATTGCTTTCTCGATGTGAGATCTTGAAATGCTCTTTCATCTTTAAAACTTTATTGTTATATTATTTTTGATAACAAAATATGAACAAATTTTTTAATGAACAACTTTATAATTTAGCTTATATTTTGTAACTTGGTATATATAAATAAATCTTTCTGTTAAGTTGTTGAAGTCATTGAAAAGGTTTTAAATTTTAATGGAGAAATGCTTAACGATGGCTAATATTTAGCTATCCCCAAGAAAGCTATTCTAGTTAATAAAACTTAAACAAATTTCAATAAAAAGGTGGAACGGAATTTTATGGAATTGGTAGATGTTTTTAAAGTTGGAGAAATTGAAAGGATGAAAAATATCTTTCCAAAAAGGAGAAGTACCTTGACCTTATGTCGGTGACTTACAATAGGATCCGATTAGTATTAAAAATAAAGTATGATGACTTGTACTTAATTGGAACTAAAATAATGGCCCTAGAATGTTATGAGGTCAGAACGTTGGACGAACATATAAGAATTAACGGTGCAATAGCCATAGGTTATTCTGCAAATTACTGAGACTTTGATGGTTATAGCATCAGTTCTATAAATGTATATTGTTTCTACGATCTAATTCAATTCATTATTTCTAGATCTAAGCTAGGTAAAGGGTGATGATCGACATGTATATTAGTGAAATCAATTTGCAAATCCCCAAGATTTAACCATGTTCGTGTTCATCTCTTGGCAAATCAAATAGAAGTGGAGATTTTAATGGGATGTGGAATGATCTAGAGCAACAGTGGAGCGGAATGAGCAAGGTAGTAAGGGACTATAAGGACGATGGAAGAAAAATTAATTTAAGACTTTCCAATAACCTCATATTTAGATCGCTTGGTGATTTCATGTTCCAATTCCCCAAACGATCTAAGTACATGGTTAATGTAAACTCTAATATTAATATTTCTTTCAATGTCGTCCTTATAGTCCTAGACAGCCTTACTTATTCTGCTCTGCTCTTGCTCCAAATCATTACATATCCCATTAAAATCTCCACTTTTATTAGATTCGCTAGGGAGATGAACACGAATTGCAAATTTATTTTGCTATTATGCCAGTCGATCATCTCCATTCATCTATCTCAAATCTAAAAATAATGAATTGAATTACATTGTAGAAACAATATACATTTACAGAACTAATGCTATCAATCTATCTCAAATCTAAAAATAATGAATTGAATTACATCGTAGAAACAATATACATTTACAGAACTAATGCTATCACTGTCAAGGTCTTTGTAATTCTTGTAGGCTCATCCCACATTCTAACCTCATACAACTCTAGGACCAACTTTATAAACCCAATAAAGTACAAATCATCATACTTTATTCTTAGTACTAATTGGTCCAATCGTAAGTCACTAACTTAAGGTCAAGATACTTCTTCTTTTAGGAAAGATATTTTATTCTTTTGATATCTCTAACTTTAAAGCCATCTACCAATTCCATAAAATACTATTCGCTTTTTTATTTAAATCTGTTTAAATTTCATTAACTAGGATATTTTTCTTGGAGACAGCTGATTATTCGCCATAATTAAGCATTTCACCATCAAAAAGGAAAACTTTTTGAACGACTTTAAGAACCTAACAAAAAGATTTGTTTATATACATCATATTACAAAAATATTAGCCGAATTACATACTCAATTCTATACCTTTATAGTGTTAGATCTACAAAAACCGAAATAAGTAAAAGTGTTCTTTTTCTATAGATTGGAGGTTACTTATGCAAAAAATATTAGTGCCCATACTGTGTCAAAAGTGATAAGTTTTCAACCATTTCAAGTAGTAGGATATATGAAGGTTAAATGTTGTACATATAAAGTTTAATTAAGATACTTCTATTCTAAAAATGCATAATCAAGTAACTGATCATTTATACTCAGATCTATTGATAAGTTGTGTGTTAACTTTTTCTATCACCTTCTTTCTGCTATTCACTCTACAAACAACCAAGTAGAATATGGGAAAAAAGGGTCATCTCTCGATAGTCATTGAAAAATAATAATATGAAGTAAATTATTCAAGTTATGGATGACAAAGTGTAGCATCACATTTTTGTTGTAGGTAATAGAAAGAGACCAAAATAACATATGGAAAAGGATATATTCATGTCCAAAATATCTATATGAAAATGTATGTATGCAAATATGGAAGTTTACACCGATCAACGATTGCCACAGTACCTTCTAACTTAAAATCGGCCCATTATAACCTCGCCCCTCCAACATTTATGCAACATGATGTCGGTAACCTTCCAACTTCATCATCAATATCCTCTGCATCGTGATGTAGTATGTAAGCTAACCAAAATACTGTAAGAATTATATTCACCAAAATATTTTCATAGTTCATTTGTACAATAGTGAAATAACTGTGTAAATATGTGAAATAGATTTTGAAAACAATATGCATTATCTATGTTGACATTGTTGCATATGATGGTAAGTTTATGAGTTTCAGAAACTTAAAACTGTTAATACACTTTGTTTGTAACCTTTGTAAATGGTTAAGACAGTTTGTTATAAAGTTGAATAACAAACTTCTTTAGTAAGTTGCATGAAACACAAAGTCCCTAGTTTGTTATAAATTTAAATATAACACTCGTACCTTATCATGTCATGAGGACTTATATGATTTAGCCATTCTAGCTCTAGAACAACATTGGTCAGTGTAAAATCTTTGGAAGCATAAATGAGTAACCAAGGGATATATTTAATTAATACCAACAAATGCATCTTTAGGATTTAATATTTTCTATGAATATCACTGTCCATCACTAATAGTTGCTTGCTGATGCTATCATGTCATGAGGACTTATATGACCACTTCCACATGGTACACTAACATAAACTCAAACACATTTTCCATTGTTAATAGTAAGTCAGCAACGGCCGTTCTCAGAATAAGAAAATCGCGTTAATAATCAAGAGGAGGGAAAGTTGGCAGAGGAGATTACCTAATGGCAGAAGTGGAAGCTTCGAAGCAATCACCCAAAGCGTACGGCTGTATATGGAAAAGCGCCATAGTCGTCGTCGACGAAGCAAGATCAAACGACAGCAGATCCAATAGGTGACGGCATGGAGGAAACGTCAGTCGTCGGATGACTTCAAACTAGGGCACAATAGCAAGTAGCCGAGACAAATAGACGTACCACTGCTAATCCAAATTTAGCAATCAGATAGTATTATTACATAAATACCCAATTATTTCCCCTTCCTCTCATCTTCTAATAAACATGCATTTCTTATTGAAAAAAACTTCATTGTAAAATTAGAAGGTTGAACAAGATTAGAGAGATTTTCATATTTGCTATCTCTAATTAAAAATTTAATTACGACATTTTGACTAAGGGTACATGCATATTATTGATGTTAATTTTGTTTGGACCATAAAAAATAATTTGCAAAATCAATATAATTTCATATCTTATTTTGAAACATAGTTAAAACATTAAATTCTTAAAAATAATTCAAAGAAATCATTAAAATCTTCAATGAATTAAAAAATAAATATCCATAACATCATCTTTGGTGGAGATTTTGAAGGAGACTAAGTAAACAAAGATTGAAAATCTTCAAATTAGATAATTAAAAATTTGGTACAGAAAAAAGCAAAAAAGGATGATTTCAAAAAGGAGAATTGGGTAATTAATTTTTTTTTGTAAGGGGAGAACTGATGTATCAATTTTTTCCTTAAAAAATTCTCCTTAACCAAACAATTTCACCCTTCAACGATTCCCTTAAGTAATATGGATAATTTCTATTAATTAACATGTATAAAAGTTAAACCTTGTATCAAAATCTATTTTTAAGATAAACTCTAAGTTTAACTTAAAAATATAAAAAATTTAAATGATTCATACTCATACTTGGAATAGCTTGAAGCGAGTTCATATTTTCAACTTAAACTGTTTATAAAACCGTGAATGTAAAATTTTAGAAATATAAAGCATTTTTGTCCTAAATTTTACAGTGTTTTTTTAATGATTATGTAAACTACTTTATGATCAATTAATACGATTTTCACTCCTGGTAATGCAACATAAACAATCGAATACATCAAAAAATATGTGATTATATGTATCTATCTATAAAGCCAACTACTTGTAAATTTGAATGTAATATAGTCCGTGGCATGACAAAATATTAGCAAGTAATACTAAATTATAAATGTATTGTAGATTAAACGTAAAAAGGGAAAAAAATTAAGGTATGGATAGGATAAAAATACTTACAAAGTAGGAAGAAGAGTAAATGGTTAAAGAGAAATAGGATGAAGGAGATAAATGGAACACGTTATCAACTATATGCATAATATATATAGCTTAGATTTTAAAATTTCGGAAACTTTATTATCATGTGTGCGAAAAGATTTGGAAAATTTTCTTACCATTTATTTTAGGTTACTTTAATTTTCTTAATTACTAATTAAATCTTTGGCATTATTTACCATTCCACTATTAGGTTAGACTAATTTGGAAAACAACTATTTATCATAATTTTTAGATAAATAACATACTTTTGGATTTCTCAATTTTCACTTTGAATTACTAAATCTTTGTCTATTAGCTATGTGTTTGAAAGGATATTTAGATTATTTGCCTCTTTTTAAAAAAAAATCATTTCTTGTAGGGCAATTAAAATACCGAGTATTTACATGTACTCAATTACAATGCTTGAATAATGCAATTTGGAAACCTACTTTTCATAATTGTGTGATTAACTAATTTTTTTACCCGATTTCTTGAAATTTCTTCTAATTAACTAAAACGCTACATTTAATTACATGTTCTTTTAAGGTATTTTTGTAATTTACCATGGAATCGTTAGATGAATTCCTAATTTAGATAAAATGAATAAAGAGAGACTAATTAAGAATCTTTATAAATGGGGTTTCCAGTCCAACTAACTACAATGACAAGGAAGACTTATAATTCTATTAGCCATAAGGATAATGAAAAGAAGATTACTCTTCTACCAACACATGCATATCAAAACCATATATTTCAATTTACTTTGTTAGTTTTCTCTTGAACGAACTAATAATTTTTCTTCGTCGATTTTAGTAATTTTGGATTGATTTTATTAGACCAATTCCATTATCAATTCTTCATATCCAAAGCTCAAATTGGTTTCCATATTATATTACCCTCAAACGATTTGAACTTTAAACGATTTCAGTCACACATGATTACATTCTCTAGTTGATATCAAAAGGCAGTCCCTCAAAAGGCAATAAATCTCAAAAGATTTTAGCTAGCTTATGTTTTTCGGTATATTATAAATGTAACATAATTTAAATGAATCAAATTTTATAAAATTGTTAATTTTAACATGACCTTTTGGTAAATTATCATTTAGGGATTGCCTTTGAATTTTATCTGGTTAATATTTATAGGGTCATCTCCAATTGTATCAATTATTCTCTAATGATTATCATTGATCAATTATTTCTAAAGTGATTGATCCAAATGTTTGTAGCATTAAGATGAAAACATTCATCTATCTTGATTTTTTTTAAAGATAGTTTATACTTGAAAATACAAGAACATTCACTTGCAGTGTATTGTAATATAAAGATATCATTTGGATAATATAATTTTGAAGAGATAAAACATTTATTCTATCAATGGACTAGAAATTTTAGTTGGTATGATGTAATATCACTACATACTCTATACCAAAATGATATGTTCGTTGCTTTTTCAATAAAACTATTAAAAAAAGTTGAAGATTCAGCATTTTTAAACGTAAAGATAAATATGAGTTGGACTTTTGACCTATAATTAATTTAATTGCATTGCATTTTATCTCTAAAGTTAAATAAATTTATCTCCATTCACTTCTCACCATTTGATCATTGGCTTGTAAACGATCGGACGAGGATTCAAATAGTGTTATATCTGTATTCATGTCTGAAATCATTTTTGGATATTCACACACTACAACAAAAAGACCATATTACAACTATATTTTTACAACTGTCACAAAATGCTAGTTGTAATAAATTTTTTTTACAACTTTTTTTTCAGATAGTTGTAATAAACTTATTTTCAACAACTCTTTTATTTTTGCTAGTTGAAATAGATGCTTTTTAGAACAATTTTTTTGTCAATTAAAATAGATGCCTACTTTAACTACTCTTCTTTTTTTGCAAGTTGTAATAGATGCCTATTATAACCTTTTTCATTTGTCAGTTGTAATTGATGTCTATTTTTAACAAATCTTCTTTTTTGCAGTTGTAATAGATGCATATTAGAACCTTTTTCATTTGTCAGTTGTAATAATTAATTAATAATTATAATTAAATAATAATACTTAATAATTAATAAAAAATTATTAATAATCAATAATTACTATAAAATAATAATAATTAATAATTAATTTGAAAATATTAAATAATTAATATTAGTAATGACTATTTAATAATAAATAATAAATATTGATAATAATTAAATAATTAATACTTAATAAATAAGAATTATTTTTTATTAATCAAATGATCAACTCTCTTTGAAAATTTAATGGTGCCTTCTTCTTCTTCTCCTTCTTCGTCTTCCTTCTCATTGGATTCTTTTTCGTTTCCTCCTCTTGTTTCTTCCTCTTCTTCATCGATTTCTTCTTCTTCTGCTCAGTCCTCATCTCTTCCCTCTTCTGTCTCCCATCAGTTTGCTTCTGAGGCGTCTTGTTCCAAGAATGTCTCATCTCCTTTGAATGCTAATTGGTCTTCTCTCTTTAAATCTCTTCCTCGTAATGCTGGGTCTTACAAGCCTATCAATTTTGATATTCCTAGGGATAATTCTCCTAATGTTTTACCGGATCTAGTCGAGGAGGAGGGTTTAAAGTACTGGAATAATCATTTAGTTGGTTTCTTTTTGGATGGTACGCTTCCTTTTTTAACTGTTGTTAATTTCTTGAAAAGGTATTGGAAGATTAAGGGTGAAGTCGACTTTAAATCAAATGGGTACAATTTCTACTTTAATTTTTCTAATCAAGAGGATAAGGATCAAGTTCTTAATTCTAATCCAATTTTTATAAGGGGAAGAATGTTCATAATTACTAAATGGGATCCTTCTATTGGTATCTCTCAAGCGCAAATCAAAAGAGTACCTGTGTGGATTCATTTTCATAGAATTCCTCTTATACTATGGACGCTGGTAGGGATTAATTGGTTAGCTTGTCACGTTGGTAGACTAATTTGTTTTGATAGTAGTACTGAGAAACTGCAAAGATTTAAGTATGCCAAGGCTTTAGTGGAGATCTCACCTGATTTTGAATTGCCAGAATCTATTGCCATTCCTGGGTTGGGAGATAATTGTCCAGATGTTAAATTGTCATATGATTGAGGCCAAAAATCTGTACACATTGTAAAATATTTGGTCATGATACTGTCAGATGTGAGTTAGTAAACAAGTGTAAAGAGAATGATGTTAAGAATGGTGATAAGAACCAAAGTGATCATGGATTTATTAATAATAACATAATAGATCAAAACTGGAAAAATGTAGACAAGAGGAATAAAGGTGTATGGAAGAAAAAGGATACAGTGACTAAAGAAAAGGAGCAATTGAGTGTTGATCCTATAATAAGCATGGAGATTGGAAAAGGAAAGAGTAGTGAAGGAAGTAATGTAAATAATCCTTCATCTTATTCTACTGTCACTTCAAATGCATTTTCACGTTTATCTAATTCCACTCTTGATTCAAACATTAACCAGAATTTAATTCAGGAAAGTATACATGGTAGTGGTAGTGATGCATTAACCTCCTCTTCATCTTTTTCCTTTGACACTTTATCTAACTCTCCAATTGACTCTGTTGCTAAGGTTGTGTCATCTGTTTCATCCGATATCTCTACTACTGTTGCTTCCTCATGTAGTTCATAATTTAGTTTTTAGTCTCCTTCTATGTTTAGTTCTAATACTTCATCACCTTATTTGCATTTATCTCCACCTGATCATATTATCCTTCCACCTTCTTCTAAATCAGATGATAGTATGGAAGTCTTGGCTAATATAGGTAATACTAGCACTCACAGTTCTGGTGATTTGAATAAAGGAAAGGATTATAAGGCTCAGGAAGTTCTTCCTTTATCTTCAACAAAAAATAACTCTCATTCTAGACATACAAGGAAAAATCCATCACCTTTGCTTCCTCCTCTCCCCATGAAATGAATAATATTACATTTTGGAATATAAGGGGTGCTAACCTACCCTCTAAACAGGTTGAGATTAGGAACCTTATCAAGAAAAATGATATTCATTTGATGTGTGTTTCTGAAACAAAGCTAGATATTCAGTCTATTCTAAAGGCTGTTAACATGATATCACCCTCTTGGTTACATGATCATAATTTTGTTGAATCTAATTATGGTAGACTTCTAACATTATGGAATCCTCGAATTTTCAAACTTTCCAAGATTATTGCCACTGATCAATTCATTCATTATAATTGTGTTCATTTGCCCTCTAGTTCGAATTTTCACTTCACTTCAGTTTATGCTCAAAATTCTTTATCACCAAGACAGGTTTTCTTGGACCAACTCTCTACTTTAAACACTTCTTCTACTCCTTGGTTGATAGGTGGTGATTTTAATTGCATGCTTGCTGGTAATCAAAAATATGGTGGTTGTCCTTTATCTCTTAAGGATATTACACCTTTAAATAGTGCCATAAGTCAATCTAATCTAATCTCGGTCAAATCTTTTGGTTCAGATTTCACTTGGTCAAATAGTAATAGAAATGGAAATCCAACTCTCTGTAAACTGGATCATATTTTTATAAACATTCCTGTCCTTCAACTCTGGCCTAAATCATTCTATGATACCCTTCATCCTTCTTTATCTGATCATTGTCCTTTAATTTTTCATTGGGGAGTTGATGATATTTGTGGAAATAAACACTCTTTTAAATTTTTTAATTTTTGGACTAAACATGTGGATTATCAAATTATTCTTAAACAGGTTTGGAATATGCAATTTGGCAGGAATCCTTTAGCTAATGTTTCTCTCAAGTTGAAGGCTCTCAAAATTCACTTAAAGGTATGGTTTGTAGCTAATTTTGGTAATGACTCTAAGCTTTCTAATAATATTAGGAATGAGCTCATTAAGGTTCAGCAAGACTTGAATGCGAGACCACATGATATCCTTTTACAACATGCTGAATTTGAACTAAGAAAGAAACTTGAACATGTTATAGAAAGGGAATTGTTATCACTTAAACAGAAAATACACTTGACAATGGAGAAGGAGGCTGATAGGAATACTAAGTGATGCAGCACGATCTACCAATTTAGGTCGCCCACGACCTAGTGGAACTTTAGTTCGCTCACGACCTATGGAAGGTCGCTCATGAGTTAACATAATCAGTGATAAGTCGTTGGAACGACCTAACAGGCTAAAGCTAATCTAGTATCACTCGGGTTCCTTAGGTCGCTCGAAACAAGCTAACGACCTATGATAAGTCGCGAGCGACCTAACGACCTAGCTCACTCCGTATGCCGCATTTTCCTTTAGTCGCGTACGACCTAACTTAGGTCGCTCAACTCGCTCACCTTAGGTCGCTTTCTATAGGTCGCGAGGCCTTAAGTCGTGAAGATGTCCTGAAGCAGTTGTTAGGTCGCTCATTGGATGCCGCTTATTTTTAGGTCGCTGCCTTCTGTTGTTAGATCGTTCACTGTTGCATTTCTTAAGTCGCTCATGGGGTAGGTCGCATGAAGATTCCCTGAAGTGCTAGGTCGTTAACGACCTATACTAGGTCGTTGATGGAGGCTGATGTATTGAAATTAGGTCGCATAAGTTGTATTTTAGGTCGAGGCCGATCTATGTGTTGTAATGTGCTATATTTTGTACTGTATTGCTGTGTTGTTTCTTTAGGTCGCAGACGACCTTAGTTAGGTCGTAAGTCGTAAGTGTTAGGTCATTGCCGACCTAAGTGTTGGTCAATTTTGAGTCGTGTGTTGTAAAACTCTATAAATAGCGGGGTTGTGACATTTGTAATAGTTAGTTGATTTTGAATAAAACTTTTTTTTGTTAGCTTTGTGCTTTCATTAAATTGGTAGTTGAGTGTGATCTCCTATCTCCACTTTCGGTAATCGAGTGCGCTCGATTCAACGACTGCTGAAGCCGATTCACGGTATCTAGTGCGCTAGATCAACGTACGAAGAATCGTAGATCTTTAAACACGGTATCGTGCGCGATCAACGTGTTTGGGATAGGTAGAATCCAGCATCTTTAGATCAACGGATTTGGGCCATTCGGTATCTTCTATTCCATCGAGTGCTACTTTCACCGTATCATACATTTTCGTTATTCGCTGCTGCGTCATTTGGTATCAGAGCTAGACTTAGCTAATCATAGCTAAGCCAAAACTTGGAGCCAATTCTATTGAAGAGTTTGAAGTTAGAGCCGAGCCGAGTTAAAGTGTTGAAGTTCAAATTTGAAGTTGAAGGTTGTGCCTCATTTGGTATCATTTTGATTTGTACAAGCCGAGAGTTGAAGTTTGTTTCATTTAACAATGCCGCCAAGAAGAGCTAATCGTCATCAAAATATTGAAGATTTGTATAAGCGAGAGGATGCCGAACAAATGAAACAACGCATAAGTTACAAATTCAATGAGAAGTTAGATGAAGGTATTGGAAGGTTAGAGAAATTGATGAATAATATGAATCAAGGTCAAAGAAGGAGGTCACCAATCTCGAACCATGGAGGAAACCGAGTTTCACCATCGGTTACGGAAGCGAGAAGGGTATCACCACAATCTGATCGAGGAAGAAGAGAATCATCAATTTCGATGAGACGAAATCACCATGAGTATCGGGATGAAGAAAGAAGAACTCAACGTGAGTTTGAGTATGAGCCATATCATGATGATGAAAGACAAAGTAGAAGGGATATGCGCGATCATAGAAATATGGGTGGTCGAGATCGTTATCGAAGTACTTCTGTTTTTGATGAAGATGGTGATAGAGGAAGTTTTCATTATCGAGATCATGGCCAAGGACGGAATCGAGATCGAGATTTTGAGGATGATCGTCGATGGGAATCGGGAATGAAGATGGAAATTCCGGAGTTCAAGGGTGGAATGGTGGCGGAAGAATTTCTTGATTGGTTATCTAACGTTGAAGAGATTTTTGACTTCAAGGAGGTTCCAGAACATCGTAAAGTGAAGTTGGTTGCACAGGGTTGAGGGGTAGAGCTTTGACATGGTGGCAGCAAACCAAACTTACATGTGAACGGATGGGGAAGTCAAAGATTGAATCTTGGGAAAAGATGAGGAAGTTATTGAAAGCTACATTCTTACCTTATAATTATCAATTGCTTATGTATCAGAGGTTGCAGAATCTGAGGCAAGGGACGAAAACTGTGAATGACTATGTTGATGAATTTTATCAACTGATTGCGAGGAATGATATCATGGAGACCGAAGAGCAATTGACAGCTAGATTTGTTGGAGGGTTGAGAATGCAAATACAAGATATGGTGAACATGTTTGATCCCAGATCTATCGCTGAAGCACATCAAAAAGCTCTAGCTTGGGAGAAGCAAGGAAGGAGAGGTGGTGGTGTGTTTACTAATTCTAACAATCTAATGAAAGGGGCTAGTAGCGGTGCGAACGTTTCGAAGGCTGTTACAAACCGGTTGTTAATGAAGTTGCCAAGACCAGGATCAATAGTGGTATCAGATGTTTCAATTGTCAAGAGATTGGTCACAAAAGTAATGAATGTCCAAAGCCAAAGAAGCGAACGATGATTGTTGAGGTTGAGAATGAGGAGGTAGAAGCTGAAAGTTCTAATTCACCACATGATGAGGAGGAAGAAAATGTGTCGGGAGACGAAGGGTATTCATTGATGATGAAGAGGTCGTGTTTGACACCAAAGCAAGAGGAAGAAACTAGCTGGTTGAGGAGTAACATCTTTCAATCAACATGTACTATCTTGGGAAGGGTTTGCAAGTTTTTGATCGATGCGGGAAGCTGTGATAATATTATCTCTACAGAGGCTGTGAAGAAGTTAGCATTGAAGACAGAAAAGCATCCTAAGCCTTACAAGTTAGCTTGGTTGAGGAAAGGTGGGGAGGTGAAAGTTGGACGAAGGGCTTGTGTTAATTTTTCAATTGGGAAGAAATACAAAGACGAAATTTGGTGTGATGTTGTAGACATGGATGTATGCCATCTGTTGTTGGGGAGACCATGGCAGTATGATAGGGCTGTGCAACATGCTAACATTTACAGTTTCATGTTTGAGGGTACAAAAATTATTTTAATTCCTAAGAAGCGACAACAAGATGAAAACAAGTTGGAGGAGATTGAAGAGCTGAAAACTTTGTTATCTTTGAAGGAGTTTGTTAAAGAAGTTGAAGAGGAGCCTGAAGTATTCTTGTTGATTGGACGTGAGAGTCATGAAGTGGTTGAGATTCCTGAAGAAGTGAAACCAGTGCTGGGAGAGTTTGACGATGTATTTCCTAAGGAGCTACCAACGGAGTTACCGCCATTGAGAGACATTCAACATCAAATTGATCTTGTTCCAGGAGCTATGTTACCTCATAGACCACACTACAGAATGAGTCCAAAAAAGCATGAGGAGTTAAGAAGGCAAGTGGAAGAATTGCTTGAACAGGGGCGTCTGTAGGAAAGTTTAAGTCCATGTGTTGTGCCAGCATTGTTAGTCCCGAAGAAGGATGGGACGTGGAGGATGTGTACTGATAGCCGGGCCCTAAACAAGATTACAATGAGATATAGATTTCTTATGCCGAGGCTTGATGATTTGTTGGATCAATTGAGCGGAGCTACTATCTTTTCGAAGATTGATTTGAAGAGCGGTTATCATCAAATTCGAATCAGACCAGGGGATGAATGGAAGACAACATTCAAGACGAGAGAAGGATTATACGAATGGCTGGTGATGCCATTTGGTCTTTCGAATGCACCGAGTACATTTATGCGGGTGATGAATCAAATTTTTAGACCTTTTATCGGGAAGTTCGTGGTAGTGTATTTTGATGATATACTGATATATAGTAGAAGCTCCGAAGAACATTTGCAACATCTGAGGGAAGTGTTGATGATACTACAACAAGAACAATTTTATGCTGCAACGAAGAAATGCGTGTTCATGATGCATAGTGTTTGATTTTTAGGATATGTTATATCAGGAGGAGGAATACAGGTGGATCAGAATAAAGTTGAAGCAATCAGAAATTGGCCACATCCCAAGATGATAACGGAAGTGCGAAGTTTTCACGGGTTGGCTTTATTTTATCGAAGATTTATTCCACACTTTAGCAGTGTGATGGCGTCTGTTACTGATTGTATGAAGGGCAAACAGTTTTCATGGTCGAAAGAAGCAGGGGTTGCTTTTGAACGGATCAAAGAGCTTTTGACGACAGCACCAATTCTAGTATTACCAGATTTTCAGTTGTTGTTTGAATTACATACTAACGCATCAAAGGTTGGAATTGGAGGGGTGTTGAGTCAGAAAGGACGTCCTATTGCATATTTCAGTGAGAAGTTATCAGGGGCAAAGATGAGATATAGTACCTATGATGTGGAATTTTATGCTGTTGTGCAAGCCATTAAACACTGGAGACATTACTTATTTCACAAGGAGTTTGTGCTATACTCTGATCATGAGGCTTTGAAACATCTGCAAGGACAGGAGAAAATTTCAGCAAGACATGCATCGTGGATTGCATATCTACAGCAGTTTACATTTGTTGTGAAACACAAATCTGGAGTTACAAACCGTGTGGCGGATGCGTTGAGTAGAAAAAATCATTTGTTAACCACAATGAAGGTTGAAGTGACGGGGTTTGAGGTACTCCCAGATTTGTTTATGGACGATCCTTACTTTGCTAAGATCATGGATGAAGTCAATGAAGGAAAGACGGATGAGTATATGTTAGTGGATGGTTTTCTATTCAAGGGAAACAGATTGTGTATACCAGAGGGTAGTTTACGAATGAAGATTGTAAAAGAGTTGCATGAGGAGGGTCATGTTGGGATAGACCGTACATTACAACTGATTTCCCAATCTTATTTTTGGCCGTCAATGAGAAAAGAGGCTGAGAAGTTTGTGGGATGATGTCATATCTGTCAAGTATCAAAGGGAACCGCTACAAACGCAGGATTATATATGCCGTTACATGTACCTACTATACCTTGGGTGGATATGAGCATGGATTTTGTTTTGGGTTTGCCAAGAACTCAAAGGGGGAGTGATTCTATATTTGTTGTGGTGGACAGATTTTCGAAAATGGCACATTTTATTGCTTGTAAGAAGACAGCTGATGCCGTCCGAGTTGCTCAGTTATTCTTTAAAGAGGTGTATCGATTGCATGGGCTACCAGAATCAATTGTTTCGGATCGGGATACTAGATTTCTAAGCCATTTCTGGTTGAGTTTGTGGAAGCTGGTCGGAACAAAGCTGAACTTTAGTAGCGCCTACCATCCACAAACTGATGGGCAAAGGAGGTGGTTAACAGATCATTGGGAAACTTGTTGAGATGTCTCGTGAAAGATAACTTGAAGAGCTGGGATATGAAACTATGTCAAGCAGAGTTTGCACATAACCATGCAGTCAATCGAAGTACTGGATTCAGTCCATTTCAAATTGTATATTCAAGCTTACCAAAGGGACCGTTGGATTTGACGACAGTAGCATATCAGAAGGGAGTTGTTAGACGAGCTGGTGATTTTGTGACTGAGTTGCAGGAGTGCCACAAGACTATACATGAACGATTGCTTGCATCAAATGAGAAGTATAAACAACTGGCAGATAAAAAGCGAAGATGTGTGAATTTCAGAGAAGGTGATTTGGTTTACGCCGTGTTGACTAAAGATCGTTTTTCAGTGGGAACGTACAATAAGTTGAAAGCTCGGAAAATCGGTCCAGTGGAAATTTTGAAGAAAATCAATGAGAATGCATATCAGTTGAGACTGCCGGATGATGTTCATACTTCTGACGTTTTCAATGTCAAATATTTGATTCCATATCATGGGGATGAACTTGTTGTGGAAGAGGAAGGTGCAAATTCGAGGTCGAATTTTTGCCAACCAGGGGAGGATGATGCAGCGCGATCTACCAATTTAGGTCACCCACGACCTAGTGGAACTTTAGTTCACTCACCACCTATGGAAGGTCGCTCACGAGTTAACATAATCAGTGATAAGTCGTTGGAACGACCTAACAGGCTAAAGCTAATCCCGTATCACTCGGGTTCCTTAGGTCGCTCGAAACAGGCTAACGACCTACGATAAGTCGCGAGCGACCTAACGACCTAGCTCACTCAGTATGCCGCATATTCCTTTAGGTCGCATACGACCTAACTTAGGTCGCTCAACTTTTAGGTCGCTCAACTCGCTCACCTTAGGTCGCTTTCTATAGGTCGCGAGGCCTTAAGTTGTGAAGATGTCATGAAGCAGTTGTTAGGTCGCTCATTGGATGCCGCTTATTTTTAGGTCGCTGCCTTCTGTTGTTAGATCGTTCACTACTGCATTTCTTAAGTCGCTCATAGGGTAGGTCGCATGAAGATTCCCTGAAATGCTAGGTCGTTAACGACCTATACTAGGTCGCTGATGGAGGCTGATGTATTGAAGTTAGGTCGCGTAAGTTGTATTTTAGGTCGAGGCCGATCTATGTGTTGTAATGTGCTATATTTTGTACTGTATTGCTGTGTTGTTTCTTTAGGTCGCAGACGACCTTAGTTAGGTCGTAAGTCGTAAGTGTTAGGTCGTTGCCGACCTAAGTGTTGGTCAATTTTGAGTCGTGTGTTGTAAAACTCTATAAATAGCGGGGTTGTGACATTTGTAATAGTTAGTTGATTTTGAATAAAACTTTTTTTTGTTAGCTTTGTGCTTTCATTAAATTGGTAGTTGAGTGTGATCTCCTATCTCCACTTTCGGTAATCGAGTGCGCTTGATTCAACGACTACTGAAGCCGATTCACGGTATCTAGTGCGCTAGATCAACGTATGAAGAATCGTAGATCTTTAAACACGGTATCGTGCGCGATCAACGTGTTTGGGATAGCTAGAATCCGGTATCTTTAGATCAACTGATTTTGGGCCATTCGGTATCTTCTATTCCATCGAGTGCTACTTTCACCGTATCATACATTTTCGTTATCCGCTGTTGCGTCATTTGGTATCAGAGCTAGACTTAGCCAATCATAGCTAAGCCGAAACTTGGAGCCAATTCTATTGAAGAGTTTGAAGTTAGAGCCGAGCCGAGTTAAAGTGTTGAAGTTCAAATTTGAAGTTGAAGGCCGTGCCTCATTTGGTATCATTTTAATTTGTACAAGCCGAGAGTTGAAGTTTGTTTCATTTAACAATGCCGCCAAGAAGAGCTAATCATCATCAAAATATTGAAGATTTGTATAAGCGAGAGGATGCCGAGCAAATGGAACAACGCATAAGTAACAAATTCAATGAGAAGTTAGATGAAGGTATTGGAAGGTTAGAGAAATTGATGAATGATATGAATCAAGGTCAAAGAAGGAGGTCACCAATCTCGAACCATGGAGGAAACTGAGTTTCACCATCGGTTACGGAAGCGAGAAGGGTAACACCACAATCTGATCGAGGAAGAAGAGAATCATCAGTTTCGATGAGACGAAATCACCATGAGTATCGGGATGAAGAAAGAAGAACTCAACGTGAGTTTGAGTATGAGCCATATCATTATGATGAAAGACAAAGTAGAAGGGATATGCGCGATCATAGAAATATGGGTGGTCGAGATCGTTATCGAAGTACTTCTGTTTTTGATGAAGATGGTGATAGAGGAAGTTTTCATTATCGAGATCATGGCCAAGGACGGAATCGAGATCGAGATTTTGAGGATGATCGTCGATGGGAATCGGGAATGAAGATGGAAATTCCGGAGTTCAAGGGTGGAATGGTGGCGGAAGAATTTCTTGATTGGTTATCTAACGTTGAAGAGATTTTTGACTTCAAGGAGGTTCCAGAACATCGTAAAGTGAAGTTGGTTGCTACAAGGTTGAGGGGTAGAGCTTTGGCATGGTTGCAGCAAACCAAACTTACACGTGAACGGATGGGGAAGTCAAAGATTGAATCTTGGGAAAAGATGAGGAAGTTATTGAAAGCTACATTCTTACCTTATAATTATCAATCGCTTATGTATCAGAGGTTGCAGAATCTGAGGCAAGGGACGAAAACTGTGAATGACTATGCTGATGAATTTTATCAACTGATTGCGAGGAATGATATCATGGAGACCGAAGAGCAATTGACAGCTAGATTTGTTGGAAGGTTGAGAATGCAAATACAAGATATGGTGAACATGTTTGATCCCAGATCTGTCGCTGAAGCACATCAAAAAGCTCTAGCTTGGGAGAAGCAAGGAAGGAGAGGTGGTGGTGTGTTTACTAATTCTAACAATCTAATGAAAGGGGCTAGTAGCGGTGCGAACGTTTCGAAGGCTGTTACAAAACCGGTTGTTAATGAAGTTGCCAAGACCAGGATCAATAGTGGTATCAAATGTTTCAATTGTCAAGAGATTGGTCACAAAAGTAATGAATGTCCAAAGCCAAAGAAGTGAACGATGATTGTTGAGGTTGAGAATGAGGAGGTAGAAGCTGAAAGTTCTAATTCACTACATGATGAGGAGGAAGAAAATGTGTCGGGAGACGAAGGGTATTCATTGATGATGAAGAGGTCGTGTTTGACACCAAAGCAAGAGGAAGAAACTAGCTGGTTGAGGAGTAACATCTTTCAATCAACATGTACTATCTTGGGAAGGGTTTGCAAGTTTGTCATCGATGCGGGAAGCTGTGATAATATTATCTCTACAGAGGCTGTGAAGAAGTTGGCATTGAAGATAGAAAAGCATCCTAAGCCTTACAAGTTAGCTTGGTTGAGGAAAGGTGGGGAGGCGAAAGTTGGACGAAGGGCTTGTGTTAATTTTTCAATTGGGAAGAAATACAAAGATGAAATTTGGTGTGATGTTGTAGACATGGATGTATGCCATCTGTTGTTGGGGAGACCATGGCAGTATGATAGGGCTTTGCAACATGATGGACGTGCTAACAGTTACAGTTTCATGTTTGAGGGTACAAAAATTATTTTAATTCCTAAGAAGCGACAACAAGAAGAAAACAAGTTGGAGGAGATTGAAGAGCTGAAAACTTTGTTACCTTTGAATGAGTTTGTTAAAGAAGTTGAAGAGGAGCCTGAAGTATTCTTGTTGATTGGACGTGAGAGTCATGAAGTGGTTGAGATTCCTGAAGAAGTGAAACCAGTGCTGGGAGAATTTGACGATGTATTTCCTGAGGAGCTACCAACGGAGTTACCGCCATTGAGAGACATTCAACATCAAATTGATCTTGTTCCAGGAGCCGTGTTACCTCATAGACCACACTACAGAATGAGTCCAAAAGAGCATGAGGAGTTGAGAAGGCAAGTGGAATAATTGCTTGAACAGGGGCGTGTGCAGGAAAGTTTAAGTCCATGTGTTGTGCCAGCATTGTTAGTCTCGAAGAAGGATGGGACGTGGAGGATGTGAACTGATAGCCGGGCCCTAAACAAGATTACAGTGAGATATAGATTTCCGATGCCGAGGCTTGATGATTTGTTGGACCAATTGAGCGGAGCTACTATCTTTTCGAAGATTGATTTGAAGAGCGGTTATCATCAAATTCGAATCAGACCAAGGGATGAATGTTAGACATCATTCAAGATGAGAGAAGGATTATACGAATGGCTGGTGATGCCGTTTGGTCTTTCGAATGCACCGAGTACATTTATGCGGGTGATGAATCAAATTTTTAGACCTTTTATCGGGAAGTTCGTGGTAGTGTATTTTGATGATATACTGATATATAGTAGAAGCTCAGAAGAACATTTGCAACATCTGAGGGAAGTGTTGATGATACTACGACAAGAACAATTTTATGCTGCAACGAAGAAATACGTGTTCATGACGCATAGTGTTTTATTTTTGGGATATGTTATATCAGGAGGAGGAATACAGGTGGATCAGAATAAAGTTGAAGCAATCAGAAATTGGCCACAGCCCAAGACGATAACGGAAGTGCGAAGTTTTCACCGGTTGGCTTCATTTTATCGAAGATTTATTCCACACTTTAGCAGTGTGATGGCGCCTGTTACTGATTGTATGAAGGGCAAACAGTTTTCATGGTCGAAATAAGCAGGGGTTGCTTTTGAACGGATCAAAGAGCTTTTGACGACAGCACCAATTCTAGTATTACCAGATTTTCAGTTGTTGTTTGAATTACATACTGACGCATCAAAGGTTGGAATTGAAGGGGTGTTGAGTCAGAAAGGACGTCCTATTGCATATTTCAGTGAGAAGTTATCAGGGGCAAAGATGAGATATAGTACCTATGATGTGGAATTTTATGCTGTTGTGCAAGCCATTAAACACTGGAGACATTACTTATTTCACAAGGAGTTTGTGCTATACACTGATCATGAGGCTTTGAAACATCTGCAAGGACAGGAGAAAATTTCAGCAAGACATGCATCGTGGATTGCATATCTGCAGCAGTTTACATTTGTTGTGAAACACAAATCTGGAGTTACAAACCGTGTGGCGGATGCATTGAGCAGAAGAAATCATTTGTTAACCACAATGAAGGTTGAAGAGACGGGGTTGAGGTACTCCTAGATTTGTTTATAGATGATCCTTACTTTGCTAAGATCCTGGATGAAGTCAATGAAGGAAAGATGAATGAGTATATGTTAGTGGATGGTTTTCTATTCAAGGGAAATAGATTGTGTATACCAGAGGGCAGTTTACGAATGAAGATTGTAATAGAGTTGCATGAGGAGGGTCATGTTGGGAGAGACCGTACATTACAACTGATTTCTCAATCTTATTTTTCGCCGTCAATGAGAAAAGAGGTTGAGAAATTTGTGGGGCGATGTCATATCTGTCAAGTTTCAAAGGGAACCGCTACAAACGCAGGATTATATATGCCGTTACCTGTACCTACTAAACCTTGGGTGGATGTGAGCATGGATTTTGTTTTGGGTTTGCCAAGAACTCAAAGGGGGAGTGATTCTATATTTGTTATGGTGGACAGATTTTCGAAAATGGCACATTTTATTGCTTGTAAGAAGACAGCTGATGCCGTCCGAGTTGCTCAGTTATTCTTTAAAGAGGTGTATCGATTGCATGGACTACCAGAATCAATTGTTTCGGATCGGGATACTAGATTTCTAAGCCATTTCTGGTTGAGTTTGTGGAAGCTGGTCGGAACAAAGCTGAACTTTAGTAGCGCCTACCATCCAAAAACTGATGGGCAAACAGAGGTGGTTAACAGATCGTTGGGAAACTTGTTGAGATGTCTCGTGAAAGATAACTTGAAGAGCTGGGATATGAAACTATGTCAAGCAGAGTTTGCACATAACCATGCAGTCAATCGAAGTACTGGATTCAGTCCATTTCAAATTGTATATTCAAGCTTACCAAAGGGACCATTGGATTTGACGACAGTAGCATATCAGAAGGGAGTTGTTAGACGAGCTGGTGATTTTGTGACTGAGTTGCAGGAGTGCCACAAGACTGTACATGAACGATTGCTTGCATCAAATGAGAAGTATAAACAACTGGCAGATAAAAAGCGAAGATGTGTGAATTTCAGAGAAGGTGATTTGGTTTACGCCGTGTTGACTAAAGATCGTTTTTCAGTGGGAACGTACAATAAGTTGAAAGCTCGGAAAATCGGTCCAGTGGAAATTTTGAAGAAAATCAATGAGAATGCATATCAGTTGAGACTGCCGGATGATGTTCATACTTCTGACGTTTTCAATGTCAAATATTTGATTCCATATCATGGGGATGAACTTGTTGTGGAAGAGGAAGGTGCAAATTCGAGGTCGAATTTTTGCCAACCAGGGGAGGATGATGCAGCGCGATCTACCAATTTAGGTCGCCCACGACCTAGTGCAACTTTAGTTCGCTCACCACCTATGGAAGGTCGCTCACGAGTTAACATAATCAGTGATAAGTCGTTGGAACGACCTAACAGGCTAAAGCTAATCTCGTATCACTCGGGTTCCTTAGGTCGCTCGAAACAAGCTAACGACCTATGATAAGTCGCGAGCGACCTAACGACCTAGCTCACTCAGTATACCACATTTTCCTTTAGGTCGCATACGACCTAACTTAGGTCGCATACGACCTAACTTAGGTCGCTCAACTTTTAGGTCGCTCAACTCGCTCACCTTAGGTCGCTTTCTATAGGTCGCGAGGCCTTAAGTCATGAAGATGTCCTGAAGCAGTTGTTAGGTCGCTCATTGGATGCCGCTTATTTTTAGGTCGCTGCCTTCTTTTGTTAAATCGTTCACTGCTGCATTTCTTAAGTCGCTCATGGGGTAGGTCGCATGAAGATTCCCTGAAGTGCTAGGTCGTTAACGACCTATACTAGGTCGCTAATGGAGGTTGATGTATTGAAGTTAGGTCGCGTAAGTTGTATTTTAGGTCGAGGCCGATCTATGTGTTGTAATGTGCTATATTTTGTACTGTATTGCTGTGTTGTTTCTTTAGGTCGCAGACGACCTTAGTTAGGTCGTAAGTCGTAAGTGTTAGGTCGTTGCCGACCTAAGTGTTGGTCAATTTTGAGTCGTTTGTTGTAAAACTCTATAAATAGTGGGGTTGTGACATTTGTAATAGTTAGTTGATTTTGAATAAAACTTTTGTTTGTTAGATTTGTGCTTTCATTAAATTGGTAGTTGAGTGTGATCTCCTATCTCCATTTTCGGTAATCGAGTGCGCTCGATTCAACGACTGCTGAAGCCGATTCATGGTATCTAGTGTGCTAGATCAACGTACGAATAATCATAGATCTTTAAACACGGTATCGTGCGTGATCAACGTGTTTGGGATAGCTAGAATCCGGTATCTTTAGATCAACGGATTTGGGCCATTCGGTATATTCTATTCCATCGAGTGCTACTTTCACCGTATCATACATTTTCGTTATCCGCTGCTGCGTCACTAAGTATTTTCATAATTTTCTAAAAGTTAAGATGGCTAGAGAATGCATATTTCAAATTAAGGATCTGAATGGTAATATGGTGAAATCTTCTGATGGTATTAATAATGCATTTGTTCAATATTTTTCCTCTATCTTAGCCCCTTCCAACTCCTTTAAACCTAATATACAACCTCTATTTGATATTACCCTTCCAACCTTATCCAATTCTCAATCTGATTCTTTGATATGTGCCATTTCTGATAATGAGATTAGATCTGCAGTTTTTAGCTTGGACCCTAATAGTTGTGGAGGTCCAGATGGCTATAATGCACATTTTTTTACTGAAAAGTTGGAATATTATTGGATTTGATATTGTCAAAGCTATACAATACTTTTTCCTAAATAATAAATTGTCTGCTGGTCTATCTGCTACTGCCATTACCTTAATTCCTAAGATTGATAACCCTACTTTAGTTGCTGATTTTAGGCCAATTTCCTGTTGTAACATCATTTATAAAATCATTTCAAAAGTGTTGGCTAATAGATTGCAATTAGTTCTCCCATCCATAATTTCCAATAATCAGGCTGCTTATATCAGGGGAAGATCCATTAGTGATAATATTCTCTTAACTCAAGAATTACTGTTAGGGTATGAAAGGAAAAATATATCACCTAGATGCATGTTGAAGTTGGATATTAAGAAGGCTTTTGATTTTATTGCTTGGAGTTCTATTTTAGCTATTATGTCTAGAATGAATTTTCCAAAACCTTTTTTGGCATGGACTTTCACTTGTATTTCATCACCAATGTACTCAATTTCGAGAGAGGGTGGTCTGTATGGATACTTTAAAGGTACACAGGGTGTTAGGCAGGGCGATCCTATTTCTGCCTATTTGTTCATAATTGTCATGGAATTGCTCAATTCAATCTTGATGGATCTAGTTTTAAAGAAAGCATTTGATTTACATCCTAAATGTAAAAATCCTCTCATTACTCATCTTCTTTTTGCTGATGATCTTATCATCTTCACAAAGCCTACTTATAGTAATATTCAGTGTGTTATCTCTGCTCTCCAATTCTTTTATTCCATCACTGGCCTTCAAATCAATCTTTCAAAGTTTAATATACTTGTTTCTGGTTTGCCTGCTTTAAAGAAGAGTGATATTATTAAATTCTCAGGGCTTCAGGAATTACCTAAAAATTCATATTATTTGGGTTTACCTATCATTAGCTCTAGAATTACTAAGCAATACTGTTTGCCACTTTTTGAAAAAATAATAGCAAGATTGCAGTTGTGGCCTTCTAATAAATTGTCACAAGCTGGTAGGCTCACTATTATTCAATCTATTGCTGTGACAATCACTACTTACTGGACTAGACACTACATTCTTCCAATCAAGCTGATTAATATGATTTCCAGTGCTCTAAATAAATTCCTCTGGCATGGTGATCCTTTCTCAAAAAAGCTTATACCCATATCTTTCTTCAAACTGTTTGATGCTAAAAGGTATGGTGGACTTGGTATTACTAATATTTTTCAATGGAATAAAGCTGCTATTTCTGTTTACTTCAACAAGATTTTTGCATCTGAACAAAACTTATGGTCTCAATGGGTTAATCAAAATCTTATTGGCAAGAAGAATTTTTGGACTATGACAATACCCCAAAATTGTAGTTGGAGTTGGAGATGTATTCTTAAACTAAGGGAAACTTTCTTACCTTTCATATAATGTAATTATGCATTGATCAAAGGATTATCTTTTTGGCATAGTCCATGGGCTAATCAGGGTCTGATTTTAAGCTCTTTAGTGGATTACAACTTGAGAAGGAACTCTGGAATTTCAGAAGAAGCTATAGTTGATGAATTTATACAAGATGGTAGTATTGTATTGCCTTACTCCAGTTCCTTTCAGTTAAGAAATTTGTGGAATCTTATTACCAGTAATCCAATTACTATTAGTGATAAAGCTCTAATCTGGTCAAGGAAAGGTAAAAATCATTCTATTAGGCTTGTGTATAACTATCTTTGTCACAATGATTCTCTGTTCCCGTGGCATTCAAGAATTTGGAAAACTGGTTCTTCTGCAAAGGAAAACTTGTTGTTGTGGAAGGTAATGACAAATGCTTTGAATACTAAGGATAGGCTTTGTAGAATGGGTATTATTTCTGAGGATCTATGTGTACTTTGTAAGTCAGAATCTGAAACTAATACTCATATATTTTTTGAATGTCCTTTTGTTTATCAAATATGGTATAGGCTTTTATCAAATGGTGGTTTTTATAAGCCATCAACTATTAGTTCTATTGAATGGTTTAATGTTTTCAAAGCAACTAGATGGAAGATTCGTACAACCAGGCTACTGCTAAGGATTCTAAAAAATTGATTTATGCTGTGTGGTTTGAAAGGAATAATAGAATATTTGGTGTTGGTGGTAGGAACTCATCTCAGCTTTACACTATGATTCATGGAAATATTTTGAGGGATTTAAAGAATGCTAATGTTTAAGGATTGATGATCAAAAGGAACTGCTAGCATCTTAGTTTCTCTGCTGTCTGCATTGAATACAATTACATCTCAACTTTGGATAATGAGATTCTTCTGGTAGTGAGTTCTGGTTTCATACTGAGGTTAACCTGTTGTATTGGATTAAGTTTACTTGATCTTTGTGTAACAACCCGAGTTTTTCTAACACGAAAAACCGGACCATTTGGGTAAAAAGAAGAGGTAGAAGAAGAAAATAAAAGAAAAACAACATCAGAATCTAACCATCGCAGCGGAATAAAATATAATATATCAACAGATCTTTACACAAATCAAAATTATATCTGTTTATACAATACATCAGAATACATCATCAGAGTACATCAACATCCATAACATACAACTAAATACACAGCGGAAAATTAATAACAAGTACGGGAGTACGTATCGACATCCAGCTCGTCTCCTGAGCTCCACAGCATCATATCCTGAACCTGTTTATCTCGGTCTGACCCGAGCATCATATAAAACAATACTCGAGTCAGTCTGGAAAACCAGCGTGAGAAAATCACACTCAAATTGATTATTAAAGTTTCAAAATCCTTTGAAAACAAAAGCATCTCGTAAGACCACGCCACAAATAAACATGTCGGGTTTTTACCTTACGATAGCTAAAACACTTTATATCAAAATCCTCTGATATTATAATAGTGTCTACAGAAAGTAAAATATAATCTAGCTGAAATGATTGCATCTCACATTTCAACAATAGTTGGGCACAATCAAAACCGTACAAGGCACGTAGGAAGAATGGATTTCCAACGAATGACTAGGCACTGGGGTACCACCTATCACAGTACGTGGCCTAGATCACCGTACCGAGGAGTACGCCCGCTCCCCTGCAACACAAGGCCGGAACCATCCCTTACTGGATGATCCCGAATAAAATCACCCCACGGTTGGGATCAGCAACCGCACCACTAAGCCGAAATAAAAAGGGACATCTAGACAGGGATGACCTTACCCTCCAGTGGGAGCTACCCACGAAGCCTTGCTGCATAACCCCTGATTTTCAGTCATTCCCGGTTGATGAGGTTCGAGGCTAAACGATACCTTTTAGAGAACATATCCCTTAGAATGCCCATCGTCCGCTGACGATGTTTCGCAAGCATTCGTCCATACAAGTCCGTCCTGGGTTTGAACGGAACCGAAGGCACTACTCCTACTACATCCATTTTGGAAATATCCTCAGGATTAGTAGCGACTAGCCCTTGCACTTCACTGCTCCATCTTCGACTCCGAAATCGTTACACGAAACGTACAAACCGGATCGAAGTGGTATTCGAGTCTCCAGACCTAGAATCCCGGTATACGGAAACCCGATCCCGGTCTCTTCGAAACGATCAGCGCATTTGACCAATATTGATAGTCGGTTATTTAACTATCAATTAACATCCATAAGCAACCATCACACAATAAATAATTTCCCACATTATTTATTTATTTCAAATATCTTTGCAAGATATATTTCCAAATTTTCAAAGCTCATTTGAAAACAATTTCAAAACAGTTACTGCTTACGGAATACATTTCCCAAATATTTATTTTCTCTGAAACACCAAGTACAAAACACTTTTAGATTTTAAAATAATTTTAAAACACTTTACTATAAATATACTTTATAATATTGAAATTTAAAACTACTTTAATACCTTAACAAAATATATACTTAAGGAATATTTAAAATGAAACCACTTTACAATATAAACTAAATTTCTCTTTTTAAAACATAATACCAAATCACTTTTATATAATTACTACAATAATAGATTTTTGAAAATACTACTTTAGGCTTTAACATTTAGAAATAATAAATTTTCTAAAATATGCTTTTTAAACCATATTAAAACTTTTAACTTATATTTAAAATTGCTTTGGAAAAACGTACTTGGCTATCTAGATATATACACTTCTCTTCACATCTTTTAATAATAAATCAACATTTATTTTTAAACCAATTCATATTCCTTTTATAAATTCCCACCTTGAATTTATATTTCAAATATCCTCTGATATTCCATTTCACTTTATAAACCCAGTTTATATCTCCAAAATCTCATTTCTCTTAAATTTCAAATCCCAAAATATTTAAATGAGTTTACAATTGATTTCCCAATTTATTTTACTTGAAATATATTTCTTTACTTAATCCATTTATTCCCAAAATTCATTAACTCCATATTTTATTTCTCATTATGATTTAAAATCTTTAAACCGAAACACAAGTTTCAGATTTCCCAAATTCCTTCTTTCTTTTTAATTACATTTAAACATTGAATTAAAATAAATTTTCATCCCTTTAAATAACATCACATAAGTTTTCTTTAAATTCAATATTTCTCTATTTATTCAAAATTCCTCTTTTCCATATTTAATTTATTCGAATTCATTAGAATTACTTAACTTAATTTTACTCTTTTATTTCTTTCTAAAAAATCCAATTCAATTGCTTTTGATAACTCATTATACTGGAAAATTCAATCCAACCAGATTATCCAATATAAATTATCACAGGATAACAACAATCATATCACAGAATATTTAAACAAAAATTAAATATTTTAAGGAATCCAGTTGGATCCCTCCAACCTGTTTCCTTGCATCCACAGACGTTAGCACAATACCAATTCCACTTCGAGGTGGAATATCGCGGTATATGGGTTTATAAAATATCATCCGCTATTATGCGGCGCATAGGGTCTCATCCGCTATATAAATGCGGGAATATCAACTCCAATATATACATATGCCAATATGTATATATTGTTATATACTACTATATATATATAGCACATCAATCAATGCAATCATCCAATCAATTATTTAAATTTAACCATTTAAATTTAAATTCAACTGAGTGAGATTAACTCACCTTTTGCCCCTTCTATTTTGCAATTCAACCCAAATCAATAGTCCTCTTCACGATGCCAGACCTTGAATACATATTATATGATTTCATTAATATTCAAACAATTTGGACAAATCAATTTCTCTCTAATAGATTTTATTTTACTTAATAAGGTAATTTTCCCGTTATCAAATAATTATATATATAAGTTAACTAAATAAATTTATTTCCACGATTTCTCAAATCTTGTTTGACCATTTACAGTTTATTAATATTCCAAATAAATCAGGAAATAAATTCCTATCTATTTCTTTAAGTCAAACTAAAATTTAATTTATCTAAAGATTAAATTTTAAACTAACTTTATATAGATACTTCAATGTCTAAACCCTTATATATTTTCCAGTAATAAAAATTTATTAAATTCCAAAATTAAATTGCAAAAACAAATGAATACCTTACTGCCGATTTCCAATTCGAGATCGAGTCGTCAACGACCACCTGAGGTCAAACGCGCCGCCGCCATCGTGCACTCCGCTTCACCCAGAGTCGAACGCAAACGACACAACCGGAGTTATCCTCCTCAACAACCCTAGCTCGCGAGAACTGGCCGCGCCCCTCCTCTCTACCTGACCTCGATCGAAACCCAACCAACTCCAACCACTCCCCCTCACAAACATTGCCGCAGATCGACAGCCAAACCCCCAATCACGCAAAACCCTAGCCCACGTCCCTGCTCGCGTCGAGCATCTCCGCCTGCCCACACTGCACCGCCCCACATCGTCGAGCTCAAAACCTCACTGCTCCACTTGGCGACCAAGTCGCGAATCCAAACCACCCAAACATCGAGCGTCGATGCTTCCTCGAACACAGTGACCGATCCACGTTCCCCCCCCCCATTCAAACCCAGTACGCCTTGCGATCGAGACAACTTCCTCAAGACTAAACTCTAGCTGCTCCAAAACTTGCCGCCGTGATACAATAGATCCTCAGAACTTCGATCGTTCGAGAATAACAACTCGATTTCGCTGATGATTCTAACCAAAGCCGAAGAAATATATGGGGTTCACGAATTAATTGAAGAAACGAAAACAAGATTTCGTTTTGAATTGAAGGGGAATAAAGGAAAGGATAGGCGGTTAAGAACTAGGATGGAATAGCATTATAAAGAAGATAGGGCTTTGACTAAGGAATGGAGATAGAAAACAAGATTGTCTCGGTATTAACTAGAACGAGAAAGAAGTGATTTTTTATTTTTTTTAGAGGACGCGTGTTAACCCAGTTGAACACGTGTTTTGAACTGCCTTGCGTGTCTGCATAGGCTTGTTACAGGTGTTGAGAAATGAAAGCTAAAAAAACACTGATGGGAGATATATCGACCAGTTAAAATATTAAATTTCCGATTAAATTTCAGCGCGTTTACATTCCGTACGATCACACGACAACTCCAAATACTACGAAAATTGAAATCCAATAATAATACAATATTACGGATCCAATGGAACTGGTTTCGCTGAATTCTGAGACTGTGCCTCGGACGGCTATTTTTTTAATTTAATTTCAACGATATATTTTTAAAACTGAACAAAACTCTTTTAAAATTCCATTTTAAAAGTTCTATCATCTTCAGTATTAATAATATAAATTTTCTGAACCTTTGAACTATTTTTAACAGGCTTAAAATCAAGATTCAATATTTTACCCAATCCCGATAATTAAATTTAATAATTAATTATCCAAATAAATACTGTATATTTGAAATTAAAGTTAAAATTTAACCTTCGGATATTTAAAATAAATTAAATATTCACATTTCAAATATACAAAAATTCCGGGTCGTCACATTCCTCCCCCCTTAAAAGAATTTCGTCCCCGAAATTACTAGTTAGGAAGAATGATCCAATACCCATTACTATTTCCCAAGTTCAAACAGTTTTAACAATACCCAAACAATCTTTTATTAATGATACACTAATCATCTTTTAACTTCCCAAACTTATTCATAAGTTCAACCCATACCACCTACTTATCCATTCAAATTTAAATTTGAATTCAAATTTTGAATTATCAAAATTTTCCAAAATTTTTCTAACTCCCTAAATTTCCGAAAAATTTCGCCAGCGTCTCCTTTGCGCGGCTAGCTCGGTACTACTACAAAATGGCTCTACGGCCTCCCAATCTCAAAAAGAAAACAAAAAGCCAAGTGGCTGGATCAAAAACCCAATCAAATTTCATATAGAATTTCAAATACATACCTTTTTGTCGGGCCATTAAATTTTATCTTCTAAAATCAAAAATCCCAATTTATCCATTGCTTTTATACACCTGTATATCCTACTAAGCAATAATATTCAATCACAATTCCAAAGTCATTTTATACTTTTCTTTACAAATTTTCAATATTTGCTTTACTTAAGCCCGTACGATGCACATATATCATCCGTACGCAATATCCCATTTGATCGCTCAATCGATCACACAATTTCACTTCCGAACTAGTATCGTCCACCCGACTTCCTAGTGCGGACTCAGATCTGGTTCCTTGATCAGAAACCGTCATTCTCCTTGCATAGCCACAAACTATGATAGAGAATATCCAGAATCAATCAACAATCCATATCCAGGTTCACCATCGAAAATCGAGTGAAAAATTCCAACTCGGATCGATATATCTATCTCGAAATTCTGTGTTCGACATCTGGACCAAATAGCTATGCGAATAAAATAATATACGTACACCTTACGTAATTAGCCCAATTGATTATTAGTTATATCAATTCTCCTTTATTCACATTCCTTTTTGATTGTTATCCCCTTATTCACAACTATCCCATTTCACAACTTCAGTTTTAGTCTTCATTCAACTATTCACTTAGTATATTTTTTATTTTTCCATTCCAAAATTACTAAGTATATTTCCAATACAAATTTTCTTAAGAATTTCATTCTTCAATTCTTAAGTTCAATATAATTTTTTCTTATATTCATTTGCTACTTCACCACTGAAGTGTATATATTCAAATTGAACTCCCATTTCATATGAATTCCAACTTCAATTTACTACTTCATTTCCAATTTTTTTTTCCTTAAATTCAATTCATCTCCAACTTCCAAAAATTGAATTTTATTTAGCTCAAAAACAATCCAAGTTAATTCATTCAATAACTATTTCTCAACTTATTTAAACCACTCCTCTGTTTAAGTTCAGTTTCCCTTCAACATTTACTTAAGTCAATAACTTAAGTTTATTTTTCCATTTAACCAACCCTTTAAAGTTTTATTTCCATCTTTCATTTGATTCTTATTTAATCAAATTCCATCCATTTATTTATTTAATATAAGTGGTTCATTCACTCAATCATTATGAATTTTATTTTCCATACTCAATTCATCTGGAATTATTTTATTAATAACCAGGTCATTTCCAATTTATTTTCACTTATTTGGATTCCATTCGCAATTTAAACCATCACTATTTTAATCCAATTCCATTAACTAATTTATTATCTAATTAGTTCCCCCGCTGGTTAAAATTAAATACTTGCTTTTTAATTCCTAATATCACTTCACTTAATTATCTTAAGTTCAATTTATTTTATAATTCAAGTTTGGATTTATTAAGATTGCTCATCTTAGTCGTTTCCATTTGATAATTACAATTTCATTTCTATTCATAAGTTTTAACTTACTTACTTAAGATCTAGGACTATTCATTTAAGTCCATTTCCATCTTCATATCAAATTTCAAATTATTACACTTAAGAACTTAAGAATATGAATTTCTTTACACAATTATAAGCATTTTACATTACCTTTATATCCAATTCAATTCGACTTCAACTTATTTAATTCAATTCCAATTCTCAATTTTATTTAACTTATCTTAAGTTAAATTCAAATATATTTATTCTCCTTCATATACTCGAATTAAATTTTAATTCCAGGATACAAATTTTATACAAGTTTTACAATTCATTCACCTTCAAGTTCTCTAACTCTTTTATCTACCAACTTATATTACCCATTGAGTTATTTTCATCTCGTAATTATAATCCCAGAATTAAACTTTCATTCCCTTCTTATTTCAATCAACTTCATTCTATACTTTATATTGTTGATTCATTTAAATTTTCACATTTAAATTTTAAATAGAATTCCCAGAATTCAATTGCCCGGTTTTATTTCAAAACCATTTTGAACCCAGAAATAACTCATACATATCTGGTATATCACCTCAAATCCCAATTTCCAAAACAATCTGCTTTTACCAAACAATTTTCCCTTTTGAATTTCAAAACCAACCCAGTTCACAATCATTTCCAATTTAAAACAGTTTGGTAGCAATTTCTCTTTGGAAGCTCGAAAATAGACATCGATGATGCTGCAGTCATCACCGAAATTATTTTCCAGCGACCGAAAGAGAATTTAATGCTTTTATCACTTTGAAACATTTCAAACATTTTTAATTCCCAAATCCCACCAGATTTCAATTCAATTTCAAAAATATTTATGAAATAATATCACCATTATTTCCCAAAACCTTCAAAAACTATTTTTAAATCCAAAGGAATTTAAACCTTTCCCAAAACTTCAAATTCAAAGTCCATTCAATTTTATATCCAAACATTACTCTGGAATTCTATCACATTTTACTTCAAGTTATAAGTCACATATACAATTTACATTTACAAATTTCATTTGTTTATGAATTTATCTCATTTGATTATAAATCCCATTTGTAATTGACATTTGTATATAAAGTTTATTTCAATTTATAATTTCATTTATAGTCTATATTTCAAATTCCATTTTGTTATATAAATTTATTCTTCAACTTAGGTTATAAGTTTTCAATTTCCACTCAAAAAATGAGACTAACTCATTATGGTCATTTTCTAACAACCAAGCATCCAAATATATAACTATAATAAATTTCAAATAATTATTTCTTTTATATACAAAATAATTTGGGCAAAATTATTTCATTCACCCTATTTAAACAATACTGTGTCGAACTGTTCTATTCAAGTGTTTAGAAACCCCTTCGATACAGTTGTCCAGACTGTGCCGACGAAGGTTCATATGCCACTCAATAAATCAACCAACACAATATAAAACCATTTTTATATCCACTAACAAATACGCGCTCATATCTATTAATACTCTCAAAATTCCCAACAGAGCCAAGGTTATCGCTAGCCTAAGCTCTGATACCAAGTGTAACAACCCGAGTTTTTCTAACACGAAAAACCGGACCATTTGGGTAAAAAGAAGAGGTAGAAGAAGAAAATAAAAGAAAAACAACATCAGAATCTAACCATCGCAGCGGAATAAAATATAATATATCAACAGATCTTTACACAAATCAAAATTATATCTGTTTATACAATACATCAGAATACATCATCAGAGTACATCAACATCCATAACATACAACTAAATACACAGCGGAAAATTAATAACAAGTACGGGAGTACGTATCGACATCCAGCTCGTCTCCTGAGCTCCACAACATCATATCCTGAACCTGTTTATCTCGGTCTGACCTGAGCATCATATAAAACAATACCCGAGTCAGTCTAGAAAACCAGCGTGAGAAAATCACACTCAAATTGATTATTAAAGTTTCAAAATCCTTTGAAAACAAAAGCATCTCGTAAGACCACGCCACAAATAAACATGTCGGGTTTTTACCTTACGATAGCTAAAACACTTTATATCAAAATCCTCTGATATTATAATAGTGTCTACAGAAAGTAAAATATAATCTAGCTGAAATGCTTGCATCTCACATTTCAACAATAGTTGGGCACAATCAAAACCGTACAAGGCACGTAGGAAGAATGGATTTCCAACGAATGACTAGGCACTGGGGTACCACCTATCACAGTACGTGGCCTAGATCACCGTACCGAGGAGTACGCCCGCTCCCCTGCAACACAAGGCCGGAACCATCCCTTACTGGATGATCCCGAATAAAATCACCCCACGGTTGGGATCAGCAACCGCACCACTAAGCCGAAATAAAAAGGGACATCTAGACAGGGATGACCTTACCCTCCAGTGGGAGCTACCCACGAAGCCTTGCTGCATAACCCCTGATTTTCAGTCATTCCCGGTTGATGAGGTTTGAGGCTAAACGATACCTTTTAGAGAACATATCCCTTAGAATGCCCATCGTCCGCTGACGATGTTTCGCAAGCATTCGTCCATACAAGTCCGTCCTGGGTTTGAACGGAACCGAAGGCACTACTCCTACTACATCCATTTTGGAAATATCCTCAGGATTAGTAGCGACTAGCCCTTGCACTTCACTGCTCCATCTTCGACTCCGAAATCGTTACACGAAACGTACAAACCGGATCGAAGTGGTATTCGAGTCTCCAGACCTAGAATCCCGGTATACGGAAACCCGATCCCGGTCTCTTCGAAACGATCAGCGCATTTGGCCAATATTGATAGTCGGTTATTTAACTATCAATTAACATCCATAAGCAACCATCACACAATAAATAATTTCCCACATTATTTATTTATTTCAAATATCTTTGCAAGATATATTTCCAAATTTTCAAAGCTCATTTGAAAACAATTTCAAAACAGTTACTGCTTACGGAATACATTTCCCAAATATTTATTTTCTCTGAAACACCAAGTACAAAACACTTTTAGATTTTAAAATAATTTTAAAACACTTTACTATAAATATACTTTATAATATTGAAATTTAAAACTACTTTAATACCTTAACAAAATATATACTTAAGGAATATTTAAAATGAAACCACTTTACAATATAAACTAAATTTCTCTTTTTAAAACATAATACCAAATCACTTTTATATAATTACTACAATAATAGATTTTTGAAAATACTACTTTAGGCTTTAACATTTAGAAATAATAAATTTTCTAAAATATGCTTTTTAAACCATATTAAAACTTTTAACTTATATTTAAAATTGCTTTGGAAAAACGTACTTGGCTATCTAGATATATACACTTCTCTTCACATCTTTTAATAATAAATCAACATTTATTTTTAAACCAATTCATATTCCTTTTATAAATTCCCACCTTGAATTTATATTTCAAATATCCTCTGATATTCCATTTCACTTTATAAACCCAGTTTATATCTCCAAAATCTCATTTCTCTTAAATTTCAAATCCCAAAATATTTAAATGAGTTTACAATTGATTTCCCAATTTATTTTACTTGAAATATATTTCTTTACTTAATCCATTTATTCCCAAAATTCATTAACTCCATATTTTATTTCTCATTATGATTTAAAATCTTTAAACCGAAACACAAGTTTCAGATTTCCCAAATTCCTTCTTTCTTTTTAATTACATTTAAACATTGAATTAAAATAAATTTTCATCCCTTTAAATAACATCACATAAGTTTTCTTTAAATTCAATATTTCTCTATTTATTCAAAATTCCTCTTTTCCATATTTAATTTATTCGAATTCATTAGAATTACTTAACTTAATTTTACTCTTTTATTTCTTTCTAAAAAATCCAATTCAATTGCTTTTGATAACTCATTATACTGGAAAATTCAATCCAACCAGATTATCCAATATAAATTATCACAGGATAACAACAATCATATCACAGAATATTTAAACAAAAATTAAATATTTTGAGGAATCCAGTTGGATCCCTCCAACCTGTTTCCCTGCATCCACAGATGTTAGCACAATACCAATTCCACTTCGAGGTGGAATATCGCGGTATATGGGTTTATAAAATATCATCCGCTATTATGCGGCGCATAGGGTCTCATCCGCTATATAAATGCGGGAATATCAACTCCAATATATACATATGCCAATATGTATATATTGCTATATACTACTATATATATATAGCACATCAATCAATGCAATCATCCAATCAATTATTTAAATTTAACCATTTAAATTTAAATTCAACTGAGTGAGATTAACTCACCTTTTGCCCCTTCTATTTTGCAATTCAACCCAAATCAATAGTCCTCTTCACGATGCCAGACCTTGAATACATATTATATGATTTCATTAATATTCAAACAATTTGGACAAATCAATTTCTCTCTAATAGATTTTATTTTACTTAATAAGGTAATTTTCCCGTTATCAAATAATTATATATATAAGTTAACTAAATAAATTTATTTCCACGATTTCTCAAATCTTGTTTGACCATTTACAGTTTATTAATATTCCAAATAAATCAGGAAATAAATTCCTATCTATTTCTTTAAGTCAAACTAAAATTTAATTTATCTAAAGATTAAATTTTAAACTAACTTTATATAGATACTTCAATGTCTAAACCCTTATATATTTTCCAGTAATAAAAATTTATTAAATTCCAAAATTAAATTGCAAAAACAAATGAATACCTTACTGCCGATTTCCAATTCGAGATCGAGTCGTCAACGACCACCTGAGGTCAAACGCGCCGCCGCCATCGTGCACTCCGCTTCACCCAGAGTCGAACGCAAACGACACAATCGGAGTTATCCTCCTCAACAACCCTAGCTCGCGAGAACTGGCCGCGCCCCTCCTCTCTACCTGACCTCGATCGAAACCCAACAAACTCCAACCACTCCCCCTCACAAACATTGCCGCAGATCGACAGCCAAACCCCCAATCACGCAAAACCCTAGCCCACGTCCCTGCTCGCGTCGAGCATCTCCGCCTGCCCACACTGCACCGCCCCACATCGTCGAGCTCAAAACCTCACTGCTCCACTTGGCGACCAAGTCGCGAATCCAAACCACCCAAACATCGAGCGTCGATGCTTCCTCGAACACAGTGACCGATCCACGTTCCCCCCCATTCGAACCCAGTACGCCTTGCGATCGAGACAACTTCCTCAAGACTAAACTCTAGCTGCTCCAAAACTTGCCGCCGTGATACAATAGATCCTCAGAACTTCGATCGTTCGAGAATAACAACTCGATTTCGCTGATGATTCTAACCAAAGCCAAAGAAATATATGGGGTTCGCGAATTAATTGAAGAAACGAAAACAAGATTTCGTTTTGAATTGAAGGGGAATAAAGGAAAGGATAGGCGGTTAAGAACTAGGATGGAATAGCGTTATAAAGAAGATAGGGCTTTGACTAAGGAATGGAGATAGAAAACAAGATTGTCTCGGTATTAACTAGAACGAGAAAGAAGTGATTTTTTTTTTAGAGGACGCGTGTTAACCCAGTTGAACACGTGTTTTGAACTGCCTTGCGTGTCTGCATAGGCTTGTTACAGGTGTTGAGAAATGAAAGCTAAAAAAACACTGATGGGAGATATATCGACCAGTTAAAATATTAAATTTCCGATTAAATTTCAGCGCGTTTACATTCCGTACGATCACACGACAACTCCAAATACTACGAAAATTGAAATCCAATAATAATACAATATTACGGATCCAATGGAACTGGTTTCGCTGAATTCCGAGACTGTGCCTCGGACGGCTATTTTTTTAATTTAATTTCAACGATATATTTTTAAAACTGAACAAAACTCTTTTAAAATTCCATTTTAAAAGTTCTATCATCTTCAGTATTAATAATATAAATTTTCTGAACCTTTGAACTATTTTTAACAGGCTTAAAATCAAGATTCAATATTTTACCCAATCCCGATAATTAAATTTAATAATTAATTATCCAAATAAATACTGTATATTTGAAATTAAAGTTAAAATTTAACCTTCGGATATTTAAAATAAATTAAATATTCACATTTCAAATATACAAAAATTCCGGGTCGTCACACTTTGATTCATGGTTGGCCCAGTTTTGTTCTATAATTGATGTAACTAAAGCTTGTGTGTTAGTTTTTGTAATTTTGTCAATGTTGTCATGTTAATGGGTTTGTGTGAGTTGTAATTGCTTGTACTGGAACATTAGTCAATAAAATGAGCTTATGCTCTTGCTATTCAAAAAAAATAATAATGAATATTAATAATTAAGAAGTACTAATTAATATTATTAATTAAGAAGTAATAATTAAGAATTAATATTTAATATTCAGCAATGAACTTTTGATAATTAATAATTATGATGTTTTTTAGTGAGTTGTATAAATTTATTTTTAACAACTATTCTTTTACTAGTTGTAATACAGGCCTAATTAATATTAATAATAAATAATAATGTATAATTAATATTCGATAATTAATATTAAATAATTAATAATATTAATATTCAAGAATATTTAATAATAACCTTACAAATAATATTAATTAACAATTACTATTAAATAACTGATAATTAATAATCAATAAATACTAATTAGTTTATTAAAAAATCTATTATATGTTTAATAATTAATAATTTGTAACATATACATAATGATTAATAATTAATAAAAAAATTAATAATAATTAAATAATAATTACTATTAAACAATAATAATTAATAATTAAGTTGAAATATGAAATAATTCCGATTAATAATCAGTAATTAATAATCAATAGTAATTAATAATTAATAAATTAATAATCAATAATCAATAAATAGTATTTAATAATGAATAATTTATAATTACCATTAAATAATTAACAATTAACAATTATAAATTTATAATTACTATTAAATAGTTAATAGTTAATAATTAAGACTAAATTTAATAGTTATATATAATAATAATATTTAATGTTTAATTTTTTTAATAATGTTTGTTAATATAAATTTATAATAAATAATTATGTTTATTAAATTAAAAAATACAAAAATAAAAATTATATTAA
The DNA here is from genome assembly GCA_030737815.1 of Allium fistulosum. Lineage (NCBI taxonomy): Eukaryota > Viridiplantae > Streptophyta > Magnoliopsida > Asparagales > Amaryllidaceae > Allium > Allium fistulosum. Next base: position 578,553,098 of record CM060904.1, on the reverse strand, counting down.
AAATTATTTTCTTTGACTTTATATAGGTTTTTTTTCTTAGTTTAACTAACGAATTTTTTGGCTCCATTCCTAATTATTTTGGCTCCATTCCTCGAAATTTTGGCTCCAATCCTAATTTTGATCTTAAACCTCCGTCTTCTTAATCGGCGCATTAAAACAATTCACTGCTTCAACAAAAATATTCCCGTCTCAAAAGCCTTCTTCTCCTCAACAAAATGTCAAGGCAAGAACGATTTAAGAAACTTCTGAGGTCCCAAAAAAATCTAGGAGTTTGGATCTGGAAGCTGCTCGTGATGCGTTGCTTTTGAAATCGGCGTTGATAAGATCAACAATGATCTGAACTGCTTGTTGCTCTGGGTAATCAATGTTCGTGCTTTATTTCAGATCTAAAATCCGATTACTTAGTAGATCTAAAATCTGATTACTTGGTAGATCTTGAATCCGAGTACTTAATATTCAGTGGAAACGTGAGATTTATATTTAGAGAGGAGGCAAAGTAAAAGAATGAGAATGGGCACTTTGTAAAGGGCAAGGAGAAATAAAGGTACTGGATAATAATAATGGATTCACGTGCAATGGTAGGAAGAGGAATGAAACTATGTCAAGATTGCATGAGGCTTGTGCTAAACGGGGCTTCTTCTAGGTATGTAAGCCAAAAAAATGCTATGCATATATTAAGATTGTGTAATTACATAAATAACCACATTAATTTTGTATTTTTTATATAGTTAATAGTGTGGTTTTATGTATTTTACATTTTAGCATTTATTTTTCTATCCTCTAGTAATTAGATTTTTCTTTTTTAGCGGTTGTTAAGATGTATCTAACATGACCCTTAGTAACATACTAAGGTTTATATCTGACTGCCCGTGAACAAGCAGGACATGGCCAAAAAATTAGAGTCAGGGTCGAGTATTAAGGCCACTGACTGAGAAAGCAGTTTCTTTGTTCGCCACGAGTCTGATTCAAACATAAATGGCGTTTGCAACTCGAACGAAAATCTACGGTTAGTTTGAACATAAGTTGTACTACATCCTTCATGTTTTTTTTCTGAGCTGTAATTTAACAGTAGTTGTATGTTTCTAGGTTATAACAAAGGTAAAATATACTCTCCATGATAAGCATGTTTTAGCTACTCAAAATTACATATTTGAATTAGTGTCAAAAGTAGTTTAATTTTTTTTAAGTAACTATTCATTACTTACAACTTATGAAGGGATTTCACAAGTTTTTTCAAGGAAACAAATGCTTAAAGTGACCTTATGATTTCATAGTAAATGCATGTTATAAATATCTTCTAAGTTAAAGAAAATTTGCATAAAAAACTTTCACTATGAGTTAATTTTCAATACTACTAAGAAATTACTGTTCAAAACTCATTTTAAGAAGATTCAAATAAGTTATTAATAAGAGTTTTTAACCGTGTAGCGAAAAATGAGGGAATATGTTCATCAACTAGTCACAATAGCTGAGACACTAGCACAAGCAATGAGTGAAAACCTGGGACTACAAAGCAAACACATCAACATCATACAAACTATAATTCGCATCAAACTTTTTGACCATTTTGTTTATAAATGCACATGTTGTAATGCTAAGTTTGTTAATATGTCACATTTTTCATATTTGTAACATAATTTCAACAAGCAAATGACTTGGAACAGTGGAAGCGATTAAGGGCGGCTGGGTATGTCACATTTGACTGTTACTGTACATTCATTATAAAAGCAAACCACTGACTATACATTTATTGTAATCATTGTGATGTTCGTGTTTTGCTAATGAACTGGTGTGGATTGTGCTACTACAGCATGTAATAGCAAACTACTGACTTAGTAAGGATGATTGTGTAGTGCGGCCAATTTAGCAAGTTGTGACCGAGCATTCCAACGTATGCCACTGCCACCTCAGTTTGTGTTTAGTGACGATGATGTGCCTTTCAAATGAATGAAGAAGAGTAAGGTATAGTTACATGTATATGCATTCATGCTTTTATTCATATATATTGCTCTTTTTCATTGTTATGTGATATTTTTTTGAATTGTTCAGGTTATGTGTTATACTATAGCAAGTGAGAGGAGTTCAACATCAATGAGCAAGCACTGAAGTAGCTACAGCACTACGGCTGAAAATGATGTGCCACGACAAGTTGCAAGTTGCTATAGGATGGTACGACAGGGCTTCATCTTGGAAATATTGCAGATGTTGATGCTATAAAGTGCTGTAAAGTACATGGTGCTAAGAGTAGTGCAATGTTCAAATGCATGCAGTTGCAGTTTTGGAGGTTGCTACTATTGGCTGCTGGCTATAGGGTATAGAGCATGTACATACTACAAGCTGCTGGCAAGTACATGGTGTATTATCATTTTTCATTTTGTAGATAATCAAATTAGTTTGTTTGATATATTAGTTTTGTAGAAGAATAATGTGATTTTTGAGTTTCTTATTATGTATTGTTATTTTTTGTGTATATATTTTATGCTTATCTATTGTTTGCTTCAATTGCAAATTGGATTTATGTTTTTTTTAAATTTTGCGTCTATTTTAACCATGGATAGAAACAATTGTAAAAAATTCTCTTACAATTGCCAAAAGCGGTTGCAAAAAGGTCTATCACAATTGTCAAAAGTAGTTGTAAAAAAGTTTTTTACAACTGGTGCTGCAACTATCTGTGATAGTTGTAAAATAATCTAACTATATTACAATTTTGGATATAACGACTGGCGGACGCCCGTTGTAATAGACTTATATGGCAGTTGCAAAAGAGTATTTTTATTGTAGTGACATTCACGGCTGCAAACGAATATTGGATATTTATCGAATATTCTTTAATAAATTACGACTAATAAATCTAAAAATATAAATAGAAAATTTTGATACTATATAAATTCATTTCGGTACAAAAAAATATAAACAATAAATATATGCTAAGAAAAATAATTTTAAGAAGCAAATATTGACTTTAGTACACATATTAAACTTTTTACATAAATAAAATAGTAACCGGTAATCATTTTATGTGTTAAAATACACAAAAAAATTGACTATTGTCTTGATAAAAACTAAGGAGATAATTATCGAATATCAGATAATTGTTCATATTTCTAACATGGATAGAGAGAGATTTCGAATTTTTTGGATACTCATTGACAATCATATTTGACCCTTCCTCTTACCCTAGTATGATGGGTAAAAATTGTAAAAATAAGTAAAAAAAAATGTGTATTTAATAATTGGTTATAAGTTTACACCATATATATCAAATATCCATTCATTTCCAACACGGAGCAAACACATTCGACCCCTAATTTCCCATATTGGACCGGCTAAAATTATGTAATTAATCGCCATTGATAACTTAAATTTGACTTAAAAGACATATACATGGTATATTTATTTTAGCCCCTTTAACCAATCACCTTTTATACTATGTCAAACATATGTACAACGATTGTAATATTTAACTCAATTAATTTTTAGGATTTAAAATATTAATCCATTCATATTTGCATATGCATAACAATTATATGCACGTATAAATCATCTATGTAATAATTAATAAAAATTATAAAATCATCATATTATTATTGATTTTGGTAATTTTGAACTATCGATTGCGATGAAGCTTGGGCATAAACATCGTTTTATTATATCACACATAACGTATTATATCGATATATTTATTTGTAAATATAAATATTATGGTTAAAATAATGGTTAAACAAACATATTTTAAATCTTTGTTATCAATGCATTTTTAATTACATGCAAAGATGTTACAATTATATATATGTTAATCGATGCCTATCGATTATATTTTAGACTGTTGAAATCCGGTCCACATATCTCTACGCGAGGGCAACATATGAGTTTAGCCAACACATTTTAATAAAAGAAATCCCTTATTGTTACATGCGACCAAACTCATATATATACCACTCCGCCTCTATTATTTTTCACGATATGGGACTATTCTTCTTTTCAATGTGTGCGCCCATTACCCACATACAATGCGAGACACCCCAATAGATCTCCAAGGCGATGCCTGCACCATATCGAGACTTTGTTCCAACTGTGTCATTCTACCAGATCCAACATACCATGATCTAGCTCCACATTAAGTCTTACTACTTAAGCTTACATTGCTAGTCACCATGATTTACAGATCTCTCATGCATTGTCCATTGTCCCAGGCGTTGCCATCGGCTCTGATACCATGTATAAATCATGTCCGCACATCACTACGTGTGGGCAACATATGATTTTAATCAACACCTTTTAACAAAAGGAATCCAAATTGTTCTTACATGCGACCAAACTCATATATATACCTCTCCGCCTCCATTATTTTTCACGATGTGGGACTATTCTTTTTTTCAATGTGCGCCCATTACCCACACACAATGCGAGATACCCCAACATAGGCATCAAGCTACCTTAATGAATAAATTGCTTAAATCGTTGAAATGAATGTCTAATTTGATGGCTTACTTGGAATATACCTGATGAGTCTTACAAATCGAAAAACCCCCAATCGTCCAACTTTAGCTATAACAAAAAATATTTGAAAAACCACTTCACAAAACTCCTTTCAAATATCTTGAAATAAAAATACTTTACCGAGGTTCTCAAAATTATATTATTATTTCTTTCACAAATTCTTTCGAAATCACTTTTTTTTCAAAAGCATTTAGTTTTGAGTCCTAATAAACAACACTTTATAAACCGTAGTCTATAACATCACAGTATCAATCAAATCAAATTTCATAAAGGAATAAACTAACACTTAACATTATTCAAAATGTTATGTGACTAATAAACAATTGATAGAATTTTTCTTAGGTTCACAACTTTCTCGATCCTCCAAGGATATAGATAATTATTTAAGCGTACCATCACGCTCATCAGCCTTTGGTTATTGCTTAAAAGATTGTCTATGCTCCCTCCGACAAAATTAAAAGTCACTCTACAAATTTTCTTACGCCATACTACATTGCAAAAAAATACACTTAAGCCCATATACATAAATCATCCATATGCAATATCCGATCCGACCACTTGCTCAGATACAAAAACTTCACTTCTGAACTAGTATCGCTCACTCGACCTCCCTAACGGACTTTGATCATGTTCCTTGATTAGAAACCCATATTCTCCTTACATAGCCATATACTATGATAAAAAATCTTGGTATCATATCAAGAATCCGAATCAAGTGTTCGCTGACATGTAGTGAGTGAGAAATCCCTTTTCGAATTGGTGTGAATCACACCGAAGTTATGTACACGAATCTTAGATAAAAAACTATGCAAATAAAATGATCTATGTATAACTTATGTACTTAATCCGATTGGTCTCTTAATTACACCAATTTTTTTCTAAATCACTTTCATTTATATTATTTCACTCAATACTAAAATTATTTATGAATTCATCATAAATTTTCAATAAAGTTTATAAAAATTTTATAAAGAAAAATGATTATAAAATGTTAAATTTAAAACTTACTCCATTCTTATTTCCTTATATAATATTCTTCTAAATCCCAATGGTATATGAAAAATGTCAAATTTATTTTATCTATTCATTATTTTATTTTATTGTTCAAAATTCAAATTGAGGCCCAAACAGAATATTGTCTTAAAAGTTAAAACTTAGTCTACTACTTCGACCCTTTAACTTAGAGCGTTCTAAGGAAAGAGGTTTATTTTGTCGGCCTAATAACATCAAATAGTTTATGAGACTTAGATGTTTAAACAAGAACTATTGTTTCAATAAAATAGCATACCAAACCGACTTTTCGACCCTCGAATGTCGACATGAAGTACATCCACGGTATTCGTGTGCCGAACACTCAAGTGCGAAAAAACAGAAAGTTAGGGTAAAATAAAAGAGAAGGAAATTGAACAAGAAAGAAAGAACACAACATCTGTGACATCCCGGAATTTTTGGCAATATCAATTTAATAAGTTGCATAAAAATTAAATTGATTTGATAATATTTGTTAATAAGATTTGAATTGATTTAATAATCTTCTTTTAAATAAATATTTAACTGATAATTTATCTTTTAAAAGCTAATAAATTGTTTTCTATTTATAATGTATATATATTTGTATATATATTGTAAATAGACAAGCTTTGTTTTAAATTTAATAAATAAAGGCATGTTTTCTAATTTTAATATTTTTGGTAATTTGGAAATTTGATTTAATTTAATATTTAATAAATAACCATGTGATTTTAAAATACTTAAGATAAAAGTTTATTTGTTTAAAATGATTTTAGCCTAAGTTTAAATTTAAACAAGAAAGGTTGTTTTGTTCTTTTTAAATATAGTTTGATTTAATAAGTAATTTATTAATAAAGAGATAATCTCTTTTATAAATTATTTTAATTTAATAATGAGTTATTTTTAAACAATATTTATAATGTGATTGTTATTTTAAACTTATGAATATATATATATATATATATGTATTTTGGAAAGCTATAATTTGTAAGTTTAAAATAAAATAAACCTTGTTGATATTAAAGGTAAGTGTAAAATAAGTAATAAGTAAACTAAGTATTTAATAGTTTAAGTTTAAAAATAAAAGAGAATAAAAGTAAACACATCACCTAAATTCTAACCATATGTTAATAAACTATTGATATACTTATTTATATCACAAAGATAAGACTAAAGCAAAACATAAGGCTGTAGACATAAGGCTAAGAGAGGAAGCATGTTCATGGTTGTACAGGAAGAATAAAATGAGCACGTACACTTGCAAGGGATAAAGAAAAATATATACAAAGATATCTAGTACATACGAAATAAGATAAAGTATAAGTATTTGAGTTAAAGATAAGTATTTAAGTTAGCAATAAATATACATACAAGATAATAAATATACATAAGATTTGTTATATAGTTTTGTAATAAAGTGAACACCAGGAAAGAAAAAAAAAGAAACAAGAAACAAATATATATATATCCCTTCAAGCTTGCAAAAGAAGAAACATAATAAATATATGAATGTACAAACAATTAAGTGCAACAAGACAATGGAAATTAATGCCCATATCTCAGCCACCAAAATAGATCATATCAGCCCCATAAGGAAAAAAAAATCTCTGGCCATTTTGTAAAAGTAAAATGATACCATCCTGTAAACTCTTTCATATATCAATCTACCTTTCTCATTTCATTTCGTTTACAAAAGAAACTTAGCATTTCCAGAAAAGACATTAACTACTGAAGCTTATTTTCAACTCAAAACAAAAGTGGAGATCAAAATAAAAAAAGGTTTCAGCTAGCAGTTTTCAAAGCTTGAGCATCTTCTTTTCGAAATCTGGAATCAAACCTGTGCATCTCTGAAAACCTGAAGTCTACATCTGTTCAAACTAAAGCATTTTCTGCAATTATGTTTTCAAAAGTTTTCTAAAGTTCAAGCTGTTTCAAAATAAACCAGAGGCTCTATTGTTTATCAATTTCTCATGTGAGTAACATCACATTTTAAAAGCTTTAAATTTGATTTTGGTTGTATGATGAGTTCTAGAATATATATATTTGGTATGAATATATAAATGTTTGATGAATTTTCTACATATATATGGATGTGTGAAAAGGTGTATATGTTTATCTCCTGTAACCTCTCTGTTACCAGTCTTTCTTTTCTTTGTTTTTTCTTAGCTCAAGATTTATTCAAAAATCATTATCTCATTACCTAATCTAAGTTAGGGTATAAGATTTAAAAAAAATTTGTTTGATTTGTCAATAGTTAAAGTTTAGAAAATTGTTTAAGTTAAAACAAAATGGTATGGTCTTTGGAAATGAAAATAACAGAGCAATCTTGAAATAAGTCAAATTTTAATTATCATGATTCACGAATCCAGGAATGTGAATCAATTACTTTAACTAAAACTCGATTTTTGAAACAAAAATCACGATTTTTAGATGTAGGGTGGACGAGCAGTTCGCGTTTGCCTGTTTTTCTTTGTTTTGGGAATTGCTGGTGATCCACGGGTGAGTGATGATCGAAATTTGGGCTGGTGATAGAGGGACGAGTGGGGGTTCTAGGAAAATTATTGTAATGATGGTTAGATGATCGTGGAAATGGCAGTGGTGGATTCCGGTTTGTAAACCTAGTTTTAACTGGGCTGCGTATTTTGATCGACACGTCTACTCTAGTCGATCGACTGCGACGAGGTATTGGGTAAGGGTAGAGGAAGTGCCGGCGATGGTGTGGCCGTGATTTCAGAGCGGCCGGTGGTCAGAGGATCGAAGACGAAGGTGTTCCAGGTTTTAAGGTGATGTTCCTGTTGTGCTCCAGGTTCTGGTTTGAAGTCTCGAATTCGATTTCGAGCTCTGGAAGGCGATCTGATGATCGCAGTAGGGGGTGGAGTTGTTGGCCGATGTGGGAAGATCGGTAGAGTTGGTCTGAGGCGATCAAAGTCACCGTGCACAAGCACGGTGCACTCTGTTGATTCTGGCGAATTTTGGATTGAGGGGAGATTTGGTACTCGAGTACTTCGGGTTTTTGCTCGAAGCTTTTTGGTGCTTGTCTCGGAGCGGTTATAGGGTGAGCTCGGGGTACTTTACCTAGGTGGTAACAGGTTTTAGAAAACCTGATTGGATTCAGATTAAATTTAAAATTTGCAACAAGTTTTTAACGAAGTTAAAAATCAAAATTTAAATATAGATTCAAACTAACTTTTGTATACTGGGTTTTTAAATGATTTTAAGATTAAGGAAATATAAATTGTATTAACAACTTAAATGTGATTAAAGTATATTTTTAAAATGGTATGAGTTTAAAAATAGATTTCGATTTTAAAGTCTTTTAAATTCTTTTATAAACTAGTATTTCTCTAACATGGAATTTAAAAGGGTTTTAAATTGGTTTAAAATTTACAATGTTAAATTTTGTATTCATTTTTAAATCTTATATTTTAAAATAAAATTTTAAAGTAAATTGTTTTCAAATGTTTCGTTTATGACAATTTAGTCATAATTAAGAAATGTTTTGTCTTAAACTTAAATTGAGATTAAATGATTCGAAATTAATTAAATTAATGAGGTAATTAAGAATAGTTAGTTAATTTAAATAATTTATGATCAAGAATTAAAATAAATGGTTAAGGGTTAATCAAATGGGAAATTAAAGACCATTAATTTGATAATTAAAGATTATTAATTAATGGTTAAAGATTTATTAATTAAGCAAGTAAGTTGTGATTAAGTTAATTAATCAAGTAATTAAAGATTAATTAAGTTCAGTTAAGCACTTAATTTACTAAATAATTAGAGATTAATTCAAGGGTTATTAAAGATAAATTAATTTGTAATTAATAATAATTAATATAAGTTCAAATTACTTTAGAGAATTATTAATAGTTAATGAGAGTCATTAACTAAGGATTATTTAATAATTAATTAATGTGATTAATTAATTTAAAAATAATCATTGTGAGATTTGTTTAAGTAATAATTTAATGGGAGTAATTTAGGAAATTAATTACTCATTGTAATTAATTAAGTTTAATATGAATTGTTTAAGTTAATTAATTAAGTTTAATTAATTTAAGAACCATTCGATGATATGAAGTATAATTACTTAGTGAAGTAATTAATGATAATTACTGGATGTAATTAACTGAGGATGGTTTAATGATAAAAGTAATTGGAGTATAATTACTTGTATAATTAATTAGGGGATTAATTAGAGGAAATTAATTATGGAAAAATTAATTTATTTGATGAAGAAATTAAGGGTAGTTAATTACTGAATGGGGTTAGTCAAGGGTGATTAACAATTTGGGTAATTGAAGATTAATTACTTGATGTAATTAATTTAAAATAAATATAATTAGAGATCATTAATTGTTATAATTAATGTAATGGATTTATTTGGAAATAATTAATAAATGAATTGATTTATTAATGCAATTAATTGAGAAGCAATGTAATTAATTTTAGTAATTTAAATGTCAATTTCTTTTTAGTTTAAGATAATTAATTTGTGGAAATAATTAAAGAATAATTATTTAAGTGTAAATAAAGATAATTAATCAAGGATGATTAATTTAAAATGAATAATTGGATGTTGATTAATTAATTGGTTAATAATTAATTAATGGGAATGTATGAAAGTTTGGTAATGATAAAGTAATTAATTTAATTCACTTTAAATTAATTAGAGATGCAAGTAATTAATTTAATTCATTTTAAATTAATTATTAATGGTGTGATTATTGCTTATGTATGGATGATATAGATTTCCTTGAATGATTTGGAATCTCAGATATGAGATAAGTAATGTTGTGTGATTGGATGTTTTGGTTGAAATGTGATGATAATATGGATTATCTATTTATGATGATAATGTAGATTATCAATGTGATATTGTGAATTATCTATCTGTGTGTATAAGGATAATGAAATGAATTGTTTTAACTTTAAAACAACTTGGCCTTAAAAGATACGTTTTGGATTCGATGAGACCGGGATCGGGTTTCCAGATTTGGATATCCGAAAACCACATCGATCCAAATTAACGATAGGTCGTGAATCTCAAGTGAAGACGAAGATTCAGAGTGCAAGGGTTATTGTTGTTAACTCTGAGGGTGATTCCAATATGAGTGTAACGAGATAATGCCTTCGGTTTTGTTCGAACCCGGAACGAACTTGTATTGATTGAATGATTTCAGAACATCGTCAGGCGGACGATGAGCATTCTAAGTGATGTATTCTATAAAGGTAATCGTGACCTCAAGCCTCATCAACCGAGAATGGCTAAAACAGGGGAGGTGCAGCAAGGCTTCGTGGGTAGCACCCACTTGAGATCGAGATATACCCCTGTCTAGATGTCCCTTTTATTTCGGCTGTGTGGGCAGTTGTGAGCTCCAACTGCTGGGGTTGTCTTGTTCGGAACTGTTCATTAAGGAATGGTTCCGGCCTTGTGTTGCAGGGGGTCGGGAGTGATCCTCGGTACGTTGATCTAGGCCAGGTACTGTGACGGGCGGTACCCCAGTAGCCCTGCCATTGTATGGAATCCAATCTCCAATAAGTGCCGTACGTATTAGTTGTGCCCAACTATGTTGGAATGTGAGATGTAAGCATTTCAGCTATTTCTGTATTTTACTTGAAAACCCTAGACACTATTATAATATCACTAGATTTCCTATCAAATGTTTTAGTTAGCGTAAGGTAAAAACTTTTCCATGTTTATGTGTGGGAAGTCTTACGTGATACCTTTTGGTTTTAAATGATTTTCAAAGTTAAGCAACTTTAACCTGTTACTCATACCAGACCCATGTCTGACCCGGAGTTTATCTTCTGTTTTTCTTAAACTCTCGGGTACTCAAATTTTTACGAGTAGCCAAGGGATTCAGGTTAGCTTTGACGAATTGTGGAGGGGCAATGGAGCATGAGGCTTCAGCGTTATAGATATATATATAGTGTTCCGCTGTGTTATTATCTATGTGTTGTATCTCTGTATTGTATTAACTAGACATGTGTTTATAACTGTCTAGTATGTGATGTATTATCTGTGTAACTCTGATTGAAGTTGTATATTATGTAATATTTATGTGATTAATATAATTTATTCGTTCCGCTGTTGAGATTCTGATGTTGTTTCTTCTTCTTCTCTATCTTTTCTACTTTGTCACCCCTTTCTTTCTTCAAGATGATACAACTTTCTGGTGATAGAAAGTTGGGTCGTTACATTTGTATCAGAGCGTTAGGCTGAGTGAATACCTAAGCTCTGGAGTGGTGTCTATCTTGAGAGAGCGTACTTGTAATTTCTATATATATACATATATATTTATTTCTACCTATCTGTTGGGTTACCTGTTCGGGTTTTCCAATATAAGTTATAAAGGTAGATAGGGTAGTGGTGTGTGTAGCATGACTACCAATGATTGGAGTTTGTTGAGGCTGGAAGTGTATCTGTCGAGATTGTAGACCCAGTACTGTCTCGAGCGAATTTTTGTTGTGGTGTAAGGATTTCACCTATCTCTGAAGGAAACCTGTTAGGGTTCGGAGTCCATTTTTGAAGTGCAAGTTTGGATGAGTATAATTTGGATTCTGACAGTTGAGTAGAAGCTGGTGATGGTATCTTAGTATCTCAGGAAGTAGTAGTTGTGTGATGAGATGCAGTGGCTATGGGTTGTTTCCGAAGATGTTTCTCAAGGAGCTTTGGATAAGGAAGTGTGTCTGCATCGGCGTTGAGGCTAAGTTCAGCTGGTTGTTTGTGTTTGGCTTTGAAGCCTGAGTTTCTCAAGGAGTTTGGATTAGGAAGTCTTTGGCATCAGTGGCAACGTTGCAGTTCAGAATTATTCTGGGTGCATGCAAGGTGGTCTTCTGTCAGCAGATTTCTAGAGGTGAAGTTCAGAAGCAGCAGTTAGGTGGATCCATTTCTTCGATGGATTGGCTAGATAAGCTTAAGCTGTTCTAATTTGGTAAAGAGAGAACAGTTTTTCTTTGGAAATTATATTGGGTTGATCGCAAATGTGACTTGCGATAGTTGAGTGTTCTCTTGGTTTGTCAAAGATCTTTCGGGACTTTTGAGTTTTCTCTTTATGGATCTGTTGAACCATATTTTGGGATGTGTTGTCCAGTTTGTGCTCGTGTGTATCATCAGCATTTTCATCTTCTCAGATCAGAGTTGTGCAGCAGAAGCAGTTTGGGAGTGCATCTGTTTTATCTTTTCGGATAGGAAAAGTAAGTTCAGTCTTTTGATGTTTGAGAAGTAGAGTTTGTGTTCTTGGGTTGATTGTGAGTGGATCATTTTGATGAGTTGTTTGAGAGGCATCAGCGAAGGTTGAGCTGATCAGTAGGGATGTAGACAGCCCAGGATCGTCAGATGAGTTTTGTGGATAAGAGATGGAGGAAGTAGGATTTCGAAATCGGGGATTTGGTTTTGAGTAAGTTTTCTCCAATCGAAGGAGCTTTAAGTTTGGTAAGATTGGGAAGCTAGCTCCGAGGTATTTTGGATTTTTTCTATGTTCTGGTAAGGATAAGTGTTTGGTCTTCTGGAGTGAATTGTCAGTTTGGATAACTGGGATTCGATTTGTTTCACATATCTCTGAGGGAGCACGTGTAAGATCTATCTCTGGTTGTAGAGCCAGCAGTCCAGGAAGGTTTAGTTGTTGAGTCAGACTTGTCTGTAGTCTGATATCATGTCTAGTTTTGTAGATCTAGATGAATAGGAGCTCTGTGGCTTAGTAGTATAGTTTTGTTTGGATTATGTAGAGCGATTATCCCGGTATTTTTACTTGGGAAACTCTAGATAGTCCTATCCTGATTTTGTCTGGATAGTTAGATTTGTTTGATTGGATGAGTTGGTTGCTATGGTTGTTAGCATATGATTAATATATGCTTGTATTTTTAAAATTAAATCATTAATGAGATTATTAAATTACCTTTGTTTTAAATTTCGGGGACGAAATTCTTTAAAGGGAGGAGGAATGTGACATCCCGGAATTTTTGGCAATATCAATTTAATAAGTTGCATAAAAATTAAATTGATTTGATAATATTTGTTAATAAGATTTGAATTGATTTAATAATCTTCTTTTAAATAAATATTTAACTGATAATTTATCTTTTAAAAGCTAATAAATTGTTTTCTATTTATAATGTATATATATTTGTATATATATTGTAAATAGATAAGCTTTGTTTTAAATTTAATAAATAAAGGCATGTTTTCTAATTTTAATATTTTTGGTAATTTGGAAATTTGATTTAATTTAATATTTAATAAATAACCATGTGATTTTAAAATACTTAAGATAAAAGTTTATTTGTTTAAAATGATTTTAGCCTAAGTTTAAATTTAAACAAGAAAGGTTGTTTTGTTCTTTTTAAATATAGTTTGATTTAATAAGTAATTTATTAATAAAGAGATAATCTCTTTTATAAATTATTTTAATTTAATAATGATTTATTTTTAAACAATATTTATAATGTGATTGTTATTTTAAACTTATGAATATATATATATGTATTTTGGAAAGCTATAATTTGTAAGTTTAAAATAAAATAAACCTTGTTGATATTAAAGGTAAGTGTAAAATAAGTAATAAGTAAACTAAGTATTTAATAGTTTAAGTTTAAAAATAAAAGAGAATAAAAGTAAACACATCACCTAAATTCTAACCATATGTTAATAAACTATTGATATACTTATTTATATCACAAAGATAAGACTAAAGCAAAACATAAGGCTGTAGACATAAGGCTAAGAGAGGAAGCATGTTCATGGTTGTACAGGAAGAATAAAATGAGCACGTACACTTGCAAGGGATAAAGAAAAATATATACAAAGATATCTAGTACATACAAAATAAGATAAAGTATAAGTATTTGAGTTAAAGATAAGTATTTAAGTTAGCAATAAATATACATAGAAGATAATAAATATACATAAGATTTGTTATATAGTATTGTAATAAAGTGAACACGAGGAAAGAAAAAAAAAGAAACAAGAAACAAATATATATATCCCTTCAAGCTTGAAAAAGAAGAAACATAATAAATATATGAATGTACAAACAATTAAGTGCAACAAGACAATGGAAATTAATGCCCATATCTCAGCCACCAAAATAGATCATATCAGCCCCATAAGGAAAAAAAATCTCTGGCCATTTTGTACAAGTAAAATGATACCATCCTGTAAACTCTTTCATATATCAATCTACCTTTCTCATTTCATTTCGTTTACAAAAGAAACTTAGCCTTTCCAGAAAAGACATTAACTACTGAAGCTTATTTTCAACTCAAAATAAAAGTGGAGATCAAAATAAAAAAAAGGTTTCAGCTAGCAGTTTTCAAAGCTTGAGCATCTTCTTTTCGAAATCTGGAATCAAACCTGTGCATCTCTGAAAACCTGAAGTCTACATCTGTTCAAACTAAAGCATTTTCTGCAATTATGTTTTCAAAAGTTTTCTAAAGTTCAAGCTGTTTCAAAATAAACCAAAGGCTCTATTGTTTATCAATTTCTCATGTGAGTAACATCACATTTTAAAAGCTTTAAATTTGATTTTGGTTGTATGATGAGTTCTAGAATATATATATTTGGTATGAATATATAAATGTTTGATCAATTTTCTACATATATATGGATGTGTGAAAAGGTGTATATGTTTATCTCATGTAACCTCTCTGTTACCACTCTTTCTTTTCTTTGTTTTTTCTTAGCTCAAGATTTATTCAAAAATCATTATCTCATTACCTAATCTAAGTTAGGGTATAAGATTTAAACAAAATTTGTTTGATTTGTCAATAGTTAAAGTTTAGAAAATTGTTTAAGTTAAAACAAAATGGTATTGTCTTTGGAAATGAAAATAACAGAGCAATCTTGAAATAAGTCAAATTTTAATTATCATGATTCACGAATCCAGGAATGTGAATCAATTACTTTAACTAAAACTTGATTTTTGAAACAAAAATCACGATTTTTAGATGTAGGGTGGACGAGCAGTTCGTGTTTGCCTGTTTTTCTTTGTTTTGGGAATTGCTGGTGATCCACGGGTGGGTGATGATCGAAATTTGGGCTGGTGATAGAGGGACGAGTGGGGGTTCTAGGAAAAATATTGTAATGATGGTTAGATGATCGTGGAAATGGCAGTGGTGGATTCCGGTTTGTAAACCTAGTTTTAACTGGGCTGCGTATTTTGATCGACACGTCTACTCTAGTCGATCGACTGCGACGAGGTATTGGGTAAGGGTAGAGGAAGTGTCGGCGATGGTGTGGCCGTGATTTCAGAGCGGCCGGTGGTCAGAGGATCGAAGACGAAGGTGTTCCAGGTTTTAAGGTGATGTTCATGTTGTGCTCCAGGTTCTGGTTTGAAGTCTCGAATTCGATTTCGAGCTCTGGAAGGCGATCTGATGATCGCAGTAGGGGGTGGAGTTGTTGGCCGATGTGGGAAGATCGGTAGAGTTGGTCTGAGGCGATCAAAGTCACCGTGCACATGCACGGTGCACTCTGTTGATTCTGGCGAATTTTGGATTGAGGGGAGATTTGGTACTCGAGTACTTCGGGTTTTTGCTCGAAGCTTTTTGGTGCTTGTCTCGGAGCGGTTATAGGGTGAGCTCGGGGTACTTTACCTAGGTGGTAACAGGTTTTAGAAAACCTGATTGGATTCAGATTAAATTTAAAATTTGCAACAAGTTTTTAACGAAGTTAAAAATCAAAATTTAAATATAGATTCAAACTAACTTTTGTATACTGGGTTTTTAAATGATTTTAAGATTAAGGAAATATAAATTGTATTAACAACTTAAATGTGATTAAAGTATATTTTTAAAATGGTATGAGTTTAAAAATAGATTTCGATTTTAAAGTCTTTTAAATTCTTTTATAAACTAGTATTTCTCTAACATGGAATTTAAAAGGGTTTTAAATTGGTTTAAAATTTACAAAGTTAAATTTTGTATTCATTTTTAAATCTTATATTTTAAAATAAAATTTTAAAGTAAATTGTTTTCAAATGTTTCGTTTATGACAATTTAGTCATAATTAAGAAATGTTTTGTCTTAAACTTAAATTGAGATTAAATGATTCGAAATTAATTAAATTAATGAGGTAATTAAGAATAGTTAGTTAATTTAAATAATTTATGATCAAGAATTAAAATAAATGGTTAAGGGTTAATCAAATGGGAAATTAAAGACCATTAATTTGATAATTAAAGATTATTAATTAATGGTTAAAGATTTATTAATTAAGCAAGTAAGTTGTGATTAAGTTAATTAATCAAGTAATTAAAGATTAATTAAGTTCAGTTAAGCACTTAATTTACTAAATAATTAGAGATTAATTCAAGGGTTATTAAAGATAAATTAATTTGTAATTAATAATAATTAATATAAGTTCAAATTACTTTAGAGAATTATTAATAGTTAATGAGAGTCATTAACTAAAGATTATTTAATAATTAATTAATGTGATTAATTAATTTAAAAATAATCATTGTGAGATTTGTTTAAGTAATAATTTAATGGGAGTAATTTAGGAAATTAATTACTCATTGTAATTAATTAAGTTTAATATGAATTGTTTAAGTTAATTAATTAAGTTTAATTAATTTAAGAACCATTCGATGATATGAAGTATAATTACTTAGTGAAGTAATTAATGATAATTACTGGATGTAATTAATTGAGGATGGTTTAATGATAAAAGTAATTGGAGTATAATTACTTGTATAATTAATTAGGGGATTAATTAGAGGAAATTAATTATGGAAAAATTAATTTATTTGATGAAGTAATTAAGGGTAGTTAATTACTGAATGGGATTAGTCAAGGGTGATTAACAATTTGGGTAATTGAAGATTAATTACTTGATGTAATTAATTTAAAATAAATATAATTAGAGATCATTAATTGTTATAATTAATGTAATGGATTTATTTTGAAATAAATAATAAATGAATTGATTTATTAATGCAATTAATTGAGAAGCAATGTAATTAATTTTAGTAATTTAAAGGTCAATTTCTTTTTAGTTTAAGATAATTAATTTGTGGAAATAATTAAAGAATAATTATTTAAGTGTAAATAAAGATAATTAATCAAGGATGATTAATTTAAAATGAATAATTGGATGTTGATTAATTAATTGATTAATAATTAATTAATGGGAATGTATGAAAGTTTGGTAATGATAAAGTAATTAATTTAATTCACTTTAAATTAATTAGAGATGCAAGTAATTAATTTAATTCATTTTAAATTAATTATAAATGGTGTGATTATTGCTTATGTATGGATGATATATATTTCCTTGAATGATTTGGAATCTCAGATATGAGATAAGTAATGTTGTGTGATTGGATGTTTTGGTTGAAATGTGATGATAATATGGATTATCTATTTATGATGATAATGTAGATTATCAATGTGATATTGTGAATTATCTATCTGTGTGTATAAGGATAATGAAATGAATTGTTTTAACTTTAAAACAACTTGGCCTTAAAAGATACGTTTTGGATTCGATGAGACCGGGATAGGGTTTCCAGATTTGGATATCCGAAAACCACATCGGTCCAAATTAACGATAGGTCATGAATCTCAAGTGAAGACGAAGATTCAGAGTGCAAGGGTTATTGTCGTTAACTCTGAGGGTGATTCCAATATGAGTGTAACGAGATAATGCCTTCGGTTTTGTTCGAACCCGGAACGAACTTGTATGGATTGAATGCTTTCAGAACATCGTCAGGCGGACGATGAGCATTCTAAGTGATGTATTCTATAAAGGTAATCGTGACCTCAAGCCTCATCAACCGGGAATGGCTAAAACAGGGGAGGTGTAGCAAGGCTTCGTGGGTAGCACCCACTTGAGAGCGAGATATACCCCTGTCTAGATGTCCCTTTTATTTCGGCTGTGTGGGCAGTTGTGAGCTCCAACTGCTGGGGTTGTCTTGTTCGGAACTGTTCAGTAAGGAATGGTTCCGGCCTTGTGTTGCAGGGGGTCGGGAGTGATCCTCGGTACGTTGATCTAGGCCAGGTACTGTGACGGGCGGTACCCCAGTAGCCCTGCCATTGTATGGAATCCAATCTCCAATAAGTGTCGTACGTATTAGTTGTGCCCAACTATGTTGGAATGTGAGATGTAAGCATTTCAGCTATTTCTGTATTTTACTTGAAAACCCTAGACACTATTATAATATCACTAGATTTCCTATCAAATGTTTTAGTTAGCGTAAGGTAAAAACTTTTCCATGTTTATGTGTGGGAAGTCTTACGTGATACCTTTTGGTTTTAAATGATTTTCAAAGTTAAGCAACTTTAACCTGTTACTCATACCAGACCCATGTCTGACCCGGAGTTTATCTTCTGTTTTTCTTAAACTCTCG
The DNA here is from genome assembly GCA_030737815.1 of Allium fistulosum. Lineage (NCBI taxonomy): Eukaryota > Viridiplantae > Streptophyta > Magnoliopsida > Asparagales > Amaryllidaceae > Allium > Allium fistulosum. Next base: position 578,534,238 of record CM060904.1, on the reverse strand, counting down.
GGTACTCAAATTTTTACGAGTAGCCAAGGGATTCAGGTTAGCTTTGACGAATTGTGGAGGGGCAATGGAGCATGAGGCTTCAGCGTTATAGATATATATATAGTGTTCCGCTGTGTTATTATCTATGTGTTGTATCTCTGTATTGTATTAACTAGACATGTGTTTATAACTGTCTAGTATGTGATGTATTATCTGTGTAACTCTGATTGAAGTTGTATATTATGTAATATTTATGCGATTAATATAATTTATTCGTTCCGCTGTTGAGATTCTGATGTTGTTTCTTCTTCTTCTCTATCTTTTCTACTTTCTCACCCCTTTCTTTCTTCAAGATGATACAACTTTCTGGTGATAGAAAGTTGGGTCGTTACATTTGTATCAGAGCGTTAGGCTGAGTGAATACCTAAGCTCTGGAGTGGTGTCTATCTTGAGAGAGCGTACTTGTAATTTCTATATATATATACATATATATTTATTTCTACCTATCTGTTGGGTTACCTGTTCGGGTTTTCCAATATAAGTTATAAAGGTAGATAGGGTAGTGGTGTGTGTAGCATGACTACCAATGATTGGAGTTTGTTGAGGCTGGAAGTGTATCTGTCGAGACTGTAGACCCAGTACTGTCTCGAGCGAATTTTTGTTGTGGTGTAAGGATTTCACCTATCTCTGAAGGAAACCTGTTAGGGTTCGGAGTCCATTTTTGAAGTGCAAGTTTGGATGAGTATAATTTGGATTCAAACAGTTGAGTAGAAGCTGGTGATGGTATCTTAGTATCTCAGGAAGTAGTAGTTGTATGATGAGATGCAGTGGCTATGGGTTGTTTCCGAAGATGTTTCTCAAGGAGCTTTGGATAAGGAAGTGTGTCTGCATCGGCGTTGAGGCTAAGTTCAGCTGGTTGTTTGTGTTTGGCTTTGAGGCCTGAGTTTCTCAAGGAGTTTGGATTAGGAAGTCTTTGGCATCAGTGGCAGCATTGCAGTTCAGAATTATTCTGGGTGCATGCAAGGAGGTCTTCTGTCAGCAGATTTCTAGAGGTGAAGTTCAGAAGCAGCAGTTAGGTGGATCCATTTCTTCGATGGATTGGCTAGATAAGCTTAAGCTGTTCTAATTTGTTAAAGAGAGAACAGTTTTTCTTTGGATATTATATTGGGTTGATCGCAAAAGTGACTTGCGATAGTTGAGTGTTCTCTTGGTTTGTCAAAGATCTTTCGGGACTTTTGAGTTTTCTCTTTATGGATCTGTTGAACCATATTTTGGGATGTGTTGTCCAGTTTGTGCTCGTGTGTATCATCAGCATTTTCATCTTCTCAGATCAGAGTTGTGCAGCAGAAGCAGTTTGGGAGTGCATCTGTTTTATCTTTTCGGATAGGAAAAGTAAGTTCAGTCTTCTGATGTTTGAGAAGTAGAGTTTGTGTTCTTGGGTTGATTGTGAGTGGATCATTTTGATGAGTTGTTTGAGAGGCATCAGCGAAGGTTGAGCTGATCAGTAGGGATGTAGACAGACCAGGATCGTCAGATGAGTTTTGTGGATAAGAGATGGAGGAATTAGGATTTCAAAATCGGGGATTTGGTTTTGAGTAAGTTTTCTCCAATCGAAGGAGCTTTAAGTTTGGTAAGATTGGGAAGCTAGCTCCGAGGTATTTTGGATTTTTTCTATGTTCTGGTAAGGATAAGTGTTTGGTCTTCTGGAGTGAATTGTTAGTTTGGATAACTGGGATTCGATTTGTTTCGCATATCTCTGAGGGAGCACGTGTAAGATCTATCTCTGGTTGTAGAGCCAGCAGTCCAGGAAGGTTTAGTTGTTGAGTCAGACTTGTCTGTAGTCTGATATCATGTCTAGTTTTGTAGATCTAGATGAATAGGAGCTCTATGGCTTAGTAGTATAGTTTTGTTTGGATTATGTAGAGCGATTATCCCGGTATTTTTACTTGGGAAACTCTAGATAGTCCTATCCTGATTTTGTCTGGATAGTTAGATTTGTTTGATTGGATGAGTTGGTTGCTATGGTTGTTAGCATATGATTAATATATGCTTGTATTTTTAAAATTAAATCATTAATGAGATTATTAAATTACCTTTGTTTTAAATTTCGGGGACGAAATTCTTTTAAGGGGGGAGGAATGTGACATCCCGGAATTTCTGGCAATATAAATTTAATAATCTGCATAAAAATTAAATTGATTTGATAATATTTGTTAATAAGATTTGAATTGATTTAATAATCTTCTTTTAAATAAATATTTAACTGATAATTTATCTTTTAAAAGCTAATAAATTGTTTTCTATTTATAATGTATATATATTTGTATATATATTGTAAATAGATAAGCTTTGTTTTAAATTTAATAAATAAAGGCATGTTTTCTAATTTTAATATTTTTGGTAATTTGGAAATTTGATTTAATTTAATATTTAATAAATAACCATGTGATTTTAAAATACTTAAGATAAAAGTTTATTTGTTTAAAATGATTTTAGCCTAAGTTTAAATTTAAACAAGAAAGGTTGTTTTGTTCTTTTTAAATATAGTTTGATTTAATAAGTAATTTATTAATAAAGAGATAATCTCTTTTATAAATTATTTTAATTTAATAATGAGTTATTTTTAAACAATATTTATAATGTGATTGTTATTTTAAACTTATGAATATATATATATATGTGTGTGTGTGTATTTTGGAAAGCTATAATTTGTAAGTTTAAAATAAAATAAACCTTGTTGATATTAAAGGTAAGTGTAAAATAAGTAATAAGTAAACTAAGTATTTAATAGTTTAAGTTTAAAAATAAAAGAGAATAAAAGTAAACACATTACATAAATTCTAACCATATGTTAATAAACTATAGATATACTTATTTATATCACAAAGATAAGACTAAAGCAAAACATAAGGCTGTAGACATGAGGCTAAGAGAGGAAGCATGTTCATGGTTGTACAAGAAGAATAAAATGAGCATGTACACTTGCAAGGGATAAAGAAAAATATATACAAAGATATCTAGTACATACGAAATAAGATAAAGTATAAGTATTTGAGTTAAAGATAAGTATTTAAGTTAGCAATAAATATACATACAAGATAATAAATATACATAACATTTGTTATATAGTTTTGTAATAAAGTGAACACCAGGAAAGATAAAAAAGAAACAACAAACAAATATATATATATATATATATATATATATATATATATATCTTCAAGCTTGCAAAAGAAGAAACATAATAAATATATGAATGTACAAACAATTAAGTGCAACAAGAGAATGGAAATTAATGCCCATATCTCTGCCACCAAAATAGATCATATCATCCCCATAAGGAAAGAAAAATCTCTGGCCATTTTGTACAAGTAAAATGATACCATCCTGTAAACTCTTTCATATATCAATCTACCTTTCTCATTTCATTTCGTTTACAAAAGAAACTTAGCCTTTACAGAAAATACATTAACTACTAAAGCTTATTTTCAACTCAAAACAATAGTGGAGATCAAAATAAAAAAAGGTTTCAGCTAGCAGTTTTCAAAGCTTGAGCATCTTCTTTTCAAAATCTGGAATCAAACCTGTGCATCTCCGAAAACCTGAAGTCTACATCCGTTCAAACTAAAGCATTCTCTGCAATTATGTTTTCAAAAGTTTTCTAAAGTTCAAGCTGTTTCAAAATAAACCAGAGGCTCTGTTGTTTATCAATTTCTCAGGTGAGTAACATCACATTTTAAAAGCTTTAAATTTGATTTTGGTTGTATGATGAGTTCTGGAATATATATATTTGGTATGAATATATAAATGTTTGATGAATTTTCTATATATATATGGATGTGTGAAAAGGTGTATATGTTTATCTCCTGTAACCTCTCTGTTACCAGTCTTTCTTTTCTTTGTTTTTTCTTAGCTCAAGATTTATTCAAAAATCATTATCTCATTACCTAATCTAAGTTAGGGTATAAGATTTAAACAAAATTTGTTTGATTTGTCAATAGTTAAAGTTTAGAAAATTGTTTAAGTTAAAACAAAATGATATTATCTCTGGAAATGAAAATAACAGAGCAATCTCGAAATAAGTCAAATTTTAATTATCATGATTCACGAATCCAGGAATGTGAATCAATTACTTTAACTAAAACTCGATTTTGAAACAAAAATCACGATTTTTAGATGTAGGGTGGACGAGCAGTTCGCGTTTGCATGTTTTTCTTTGTTTTGGGAATTGCTGGTGATCCACGGGTGGGTGATGATCGAAATTTGGGCTGGTGATAGAGGGACGAGTGGGGGTTGTAGGAAAAATATTGTAATGATGGTTAGATGATCGTGGAAATGGCAGTGGTGGATTCCGGTTTGTAAACCTAGTTTTAACTGGTCTGTGTATTTTGATCGACACGTCTACTCTAGTCGATCGACTGCGACGAGGTATTGGGTAAGGGTAGAGGAAGTGTCGACGATGGTGTGGCCGTGATTTCAGAGCGGCCGGTGGTCAGAGGATCGAAGACGAAGGTGTTCCAGGTTTTAAGGTGAAGTTCCTGTTATGCTCCAGGTTCTGGTTTGAAGTTTCGAATTCGATTTCGAGCTCTGGAAGGCGATCTGATGATCGGAGTAGGGGGTGGAGTTGTTGGCCGATGTGGGAAGATCGGTAGAGTTGGTCTGAGGCGATCAAAGTCAACGTGCACATGCACGGTGCACTCTGTTGATTCTGGCAAATTTTGGATTGAGGGGAGATTTGGTACTCGAGTACTTCGGGTTTTTGCTCGAAGCTTTTTGGTGCTTGTCTCGGAGCGGTTATAGGGTGAGCTCGGGGTACTTTACCTAGGTGGTAACAGGTTTTAGAAAACCTGATTGGATTCAGATTTAATTTAAAATTTGCAACAAGTTTTTAACGAAGTTAAAAATCAAAATTTAAATATAGATTCAAACTAACTTTTGTATACTGGTGTGACATCCCGGAATTTTGGACAATATCAATTTAATAATCTGCATTAAAAATTAAATTGATTTGGTAATATTTGTTAATAAAATTTAAATAGATCTAATAATCTTCTTTTAGATAAATATTTAACTGATAATTTATCTTTTATAAGCTAATAAATTGTCTTCTATTTATAATGTATATATATTTGTATATATATTGTGAATAGATAGGCTTTGTTTTAAAATTTAATAAATAAAGATATGTTTTCTAATTTTAATATTTTTGGTAATTTAGAAATTTGATTTAAGTTAATATTAAATAAATAACTGTATGGTTTAAAATACTTAAGAGAAATATTATTTGTTTAAATTTATTTTAGTTTAAGTTTGAATTTAAATAAGATAAACAAAAAAAGGTTGTTTTATTCTTTTTAAATATAGTTTGTTTAAATAAGTAATTTATTTATGAAGTGATAATTTCTTTTATAAATTATTTTAATTTAATAATGAGTTATATTTTAAATAATATTAGTAATGTAATATCTTTACAAATGGGTTTTTATAGAAATTGTTATTTTAAATTTATTAATTAAGGGAAGCTATGATTTGTAAATTTTAAAATATGACTTTCAAAATGTTTTAAAATAAAATAAACCTTATTAATTATTAAATTTTAGTCTTTCTAACATAAGTATAAAATATAAATAATAATAGGCTAAGTATTTTATAGTTTAAGTGTAAAAGTAAAAGAGGAATAAAAGTAAACACATCACCTAAATTATTACTACATGTTAATAAGCTATAGATACTCATGTTAACTATATGGACTTATCTATATTACAAAGCCTAAGACTAAAGCAAGCAAGGAAAAATGAACACTTAGAGAAATGCTGGAAACATATGTTGTAAGGTAGTAAAACAAAGTATAAAATATAAAATTATATATTCATGTTGCACGGTTGTAAGTAAGTAAGAAAGGCAAGAATTTAACTAAGTATAAAAAAAAGAGTATGTCTCCATGCTTGTACAGGAATGAGTATGTACACTTGAATAGATATAGAAAGGAAAAACCTATCTAAGTACATACGAAATAAAGTAGGAGATGTGTATTGTGTAGACATAAGGACATAGGCATTTAATGTTAAACATCCCTAGTACAAGCAAGATCATATCAGCCTCCATACCCATAGAGAAAAATCTCTGAACAATCTTGTACCAGTGAAGTAACATAGCCTGTAAACTCTTTTCTTTATCAACCTTTCCCATTTCATTTCGTTTATCCAAAAATAAGCAAACCAGAGGATAAGCAAGCAACAACTCAACTATAAACAACAATTCAAACTCAAACAAAAACTCAGTTTAAACATCAATAAAAATCAGAGATCTAGAGAAGAAGATTTTAGCTTGCAACTTCATGCCTGGGTCAAAACAATTGATGTACTCTGCCTTCATTTTCAGAAAACTGGTGAGTAACATTTTAAAATTTAAAAACTATAGTAAGTAGATGTTTGCTTGCTTCTGAAGCTTTGTGATGGATGATACTTTGTTTCTGCATATATAAGTGTTACTCTGTGATTTGAATACATGTGTGCATGCATATCTGATGTGTACATCTGTGGCACTTAACACCTCTGTTCTAAATTTCCTAGATAAGTTTGTTTCCAAAATTCTTTATCTCGTGATCTAGGCTCTGTTATGTGTTGGAATACAAATGAAGTATGAATGTTTTACCCTAAATGTTAATTTAAATATATATAATTAGTTAAAATGACTGGGTATTGTTCAGGAAATAAGAAAACTCAGTGAAACCATAAATTTAGTCAAACATTATTCGTCGTAGATTTTAGTTTCAGGTGCATGAATCAAAAGCAAAAACTAAAACTTGATTTTTAAAACAGAAATGGGAATTTTTAATGGAGAAATAAAGGAGCAGTTTACCGTTGAATAAAAATCATTCTTTTGTAAATTTCTGTTGATCTAATAAAATGTTGATTCTGGAATTTGTTGTGGAGTTAAATCATTGATTTGTGGATATAGGAAAAATGTTAAAAAAAATTCTAATGTAAGAATTTTTAACTCGAATGGGATTTAGGGTTTAAGAATGGGTTTTGACGAGGCACAGTGTTTCGATTCGTTTGCCCCCTTTGATAGATCGAGTTCAACGAAACTCTGGGGGAAGGAAGCTTTGGTATAATCGAAGACGTGGCCGAAATTTCAAGGGTGATGGTGGTCGGACGATCGTGGGCGAGGCGTTGACAGGCTTTGCTTGTGATTCCAGTTTTGGTTCCAGGTTGGGTAATATACTCGAATTCGATTTCGAGATAGGATTGAAGTTCTGATGGTTGGGGTTGTTAAGTGGGAGGAAAGTTGACTTGTAGAGGTCGTCGTCGATGGTCGGAAGGGGATGGTTGCTGGTGCACTGGTTGTCTGGTAATGTTGTTTGGCCAGGGGCTTTGGTGCTCGGGGAATTCACGAGTAAATTGAGTGTTTGACTCGAAGTGTATCAGGGGTTGTCTCGGGTTAAAATTCGTTTACAGGCTTAAGGGGAAACTGTTCTGGTTTCTTAAATTTTTAAATAAATTTAAACTGAAGTTAACTGGAGAGTAAAGTTTTAAAACAAGCTTTAAAATTTAAGTTTCAATCTGGTTTCAAGTTAGTTGAATATCAGTTTAAAAATATTTAAAGTTTAAACTTAAATTGTTTTTAACTACTTTAAACAATTTTTAGAAGGAAGGAGAGATGAGTCTGAGTTTCTCGAGTAGAACCCATGATTTACTCGAAGCAAGATGGGGTGTGACTCGAAGTAAATGGGGTGACTTCGGGTAAGGTTTGTGTCAGGCTTCTATAACCTGACAGTTTCAAAATTTAAATTCAATTTTAAATTTTGAATGCAAGTTTAAAACAAAGTTTAAACTAAATTTAAAAATAAGAATCCAAAACTGAATTTTGTATCCTAGTTTTAAATTTGAATTAAGTTATAAATTTAATTCTTTAACCATTTTAAAATGCTAAGTGTATTTTAAATGATTCGAATTTAAAATGAAATTTAAAAGAGTAGTTTAAAGGTAAATTGTGTTAAAATGTTTTGTTTAAGATAATTCAATTTATAAGTAAGAGTAAAGTTTTATCTTAAATTAAATTAATGGGATGATTAAATGGATAAAGGTTGGATGTTAATTAATGATTAAGAATTAATTAATCAAGTAATTAAAAGTTAATTAAGTTATAGTTAGAACTTAAATTGATTTAATAATTAGTGGTTAATTAATGGTTTATCAAAGATAAATTAACTTGTAATTAAAAATGATTAATCTAAGTTTAAATTCTTAAAAAAAGAAATTAAGAATTGTAATTAGTTAATGAAGGTCATTAATTTAAGATTTGTTAAATAATGTATTTATGTGATAAATTTTAATAATTAATTAGATTAATTGATTAAGAGAATCAATTGTGAAAATAGTTAAGTATAATTACTTAAGTGAAGCAATTAAAGGAATATTACTTAATATAATTAATGGAGTTTATGTGATTTGTTTAAGTTAATTAATTTAGTTTAATTAATTTAAATTTATCATTGGATGATTTGATAAGTAATTGCTTAAATATAATAAATGAAGTATAAATACATAGTAAAGTAATTAATGGTAATTACTATATGTAATTAATTGAAGATGATTTAGTATGATAGTAATTTGGATTAAATTACTTTGTAAAATTAATCAAGGGATTAATTAAGTTAATTAATTAAGGAGTAATTAATTTATTAAGTGAAGTAATTAAGGGTAGTTAATTACCGAATGGAATTAATCGAGACTGATTAATAAATGTGGTTTAGTAAAGATTAATTACTTAATGTAATTAATTTAAATGGAATAATTAAATCAAAATGTAATTAAGGATCATGAATGTGTATGATTAATGATGTAATTAAGAATTGATTCATTAAAACTAATTAATCAATAATAAGTGATAATTAATTGTAATTAATTAAGGATAAATGTAATTAATTATGGTTAATTAATAAAAAGAGTAATTAAAGGTTAATTACTGTTTTTGGTTAAAGATAATTAATTTGTGAAATTAATTGGAAGATAATTACTTAAATGTAATTAAAGGATAATTAATCCAGGATGATTAATTAAGATGGAAATCTAGAGAATGATTAATTAATTGATTTGTAATTAATTAATGGTTAAGTAAGCAGGATTTATAGAATGAAGAAATTAATTTAATTTGCTTTAAATTAATTAGAGATAAGAAATTAATTTAATTCATTTTAAATTAATTTTAAATGATGTGTTTATGAATCATTGCTTATGTATTGATGGATGATATTGATTTCCTTGAATGGTTTGAATTCTCTGATAGGAGATAATTAATGCTGTGTGATATGGATTATCCATTATGTGATATTGTAGATTATCTATCTGTGATATTGTGAACTATCTATCTGTGTGTATATAGATAATTAAAATGAATTGTTTTAACTTTAAAACAACTTGACCTTAAAAGACACGGTTTGGATTTCGATGAGACCGGGATTGGGTTTCCGTATACCGGGATTCTAGGTCTGGAGACCCGAATACCACATCGATCCAAAATAACGATAGGTCGTGAATCTCAAGTGAAGATGAAGATTCAGAGTGCAAGGGTTATTGTCGTTAACTTTGAGGGTGATTCCAAAATGAGTGTAACAAGATAATGCCTTCGGTTTCGTTCGAACCCGGAACGAACTTGTATGGATTGAATGCTTTCAGCACATCGTCGGGCGGACGATGAGCATTCTAAGTGATGAGTTCTGACAAGGTAATCGTGACCTCAAGCCTCATCAACCGGGAATGGCTAAAACAGGGGAGGTGCAGCAAGGCTTCGTGGGTAGCACCCACTTGAGAGCGAGATATACCCCTGTCTAGATGTCCCTTTTTATTTTCGGCTGTGTGGGCAGTTTTGAGCTCCAACTGCCGGGGTTGTCTTGTTCGGGACTGTCCAGTAAGGGATGGTTCCGGCCTTGTGTTGCAGGGAACTTAGGGTGGGTTCTCGGTACGCTGATCTAGGCCAGGTACTGTGACGGGCGGTACCCCAGTAGCCCAGCCATTGTATGGAATCCAAAATCCAATAAGTGCCATCGGATTTGATTGTAAACCTAGTATGCTGGAATTTAATGAATGTAACAATTTCAGCTATTTTCTATTTACTTGAAAACCCTAGACACTATTATAATATAACTGGATTTCCTATCAAATGTTTTGGTTAGCGTAAGGTAAAAACATTTCCTTGTTTATGTGTGGGATGTCTTACGTGATACCTTTTGTTTTCAAAGGATTTTCAAAGTTAAGCAACTTTAACCTGTTACTCATACCAGACCCATGTCTGACCCGAAGTTTATTTCTGTTTTTCATAAACTCTCGGGTACCCAAATTTTTACGGGTAGCCAAGGGATTCTGTAACGACCCAGAATTTTTGATAATTAAAATTCGAATATTTAATTGATTTTAAATATTTATAAATGAATTTAATAAGTCGAATAATTTATTTAAAGGATATTGGATTTAATTTGGTCAATTAAATCGATAATTTAATGATTGAAATTCCAGAGATAATTAAAAATCGAGTTTAAAATGATTGAAAATGATTTGTAAAATTTTATTTAATCATACTGGAGTTATAGAAAGGTTATAGAACTTTTAAAATTGGAATTGGAGTTAAATTGTGAAAATTGAATATTTTAATATTTAATTATCGACTGTAAAAATAGTCAATTTTCGAACAGTCTCAGAATTGAACGAAACCAGTTCCATTGGATACGTAATAGTTAGTTATTATCGGATTTCAATTTTCGTAGCAATCGAAGTTGTCGTTTGACCGTGGCAGCTCGAAACGCGACGATATCGTTTTAATTTTAAATCGTCGAGTTAAAATAGTCATTTTTCAAAAAGTCTCGGATTTCGACGAAACCAGTTTCATCGGATCCGTAATGTGATATTATTGTAAGATTTCAAATTTCGTAATTTTTGGATTTATCGTTTGTCCGGGGCAAGCCAAAACGCCTCAAAATCGATTTAAATCGGTTTAATTTAAATCGATCGTTTATTGCCATATCTCACACATACGATCGAATTAGCTTCCGAAACCTATTCCATTGTGTTCGGAACGCGGGGTAAACCCCAGAAACGCTAGTCACTGCACGTAAATCGGAGTTCGAAAAATCCCGGAATGAATAGTGTTTTTCGTTAAAATTCTATAAAAGCAACCCATTCTCTTCCATTTGCTAAACCCTAATACAAAACCTAGGTCAGCCGCCACTAAGGAAAACAACGGCCAAAAAATCACCACGCTCTTCCCCTTCGATCTCCCAATCCGTCGACATTCACACGAAATGTTCAACTGCAATTACGTAGAGGGCAACGAGTACTATCAGTTCAACGGTCAAGATCGTAAAATTCGAAGTGTATCAATGGGAAAACGAGCTTGAAGGCCGCGCATTTGGAGGGCGAAATCTCGTACTGGAGGCGACTTGTAACGACCCAGAATTTTGAACAAATTAAATTGAGAATATTTAATTTATTTTAAATATTTGAACGATGATTTAATTTGAATCCCCGATATAACTTTGAAATTGGCGATTAAATTTCAGAATTTAATCTATTGAATTGAATAAAAATTTAAATATTCAATTTAGGCTGAAGAAAAATATTTCGAAAGCTTTTAAAATTCGTATTTATATCGCTGAAGATAATAGAAGCTTCAGAATCGAATTTGAAAGTGAATTGTTCAGTTTGAAATGTATATCGTTCAACCGATATTTAAAAATAGCCATCCGAGGCACAGTCTCGGAATTCGACGAAACCGGTTCCATTGGATCCGCAATATTGTATTATTATCGGATTTCAATTTTTGTAGTGATTGGAGTTGTCGTGTGATCGTACGAGATAAAAAAACGTCTGGACAATAATTAATCGATTTAATTTAAAAATAAATTTATACACTAAAATAATCAGCCACCCTATTCTCTGATTCGCGTCGACCTACTCTCTGCTTAATCACGTTCCTTTGTCTCCCATTTCTTCAAACACAAGGAACAAAGCAAAAACCATTTCGTTCAGAAATAATTATGGCCGATAGAAGAAAATGAAAATCTTCCTCTCGTTCAATTTTAAATAATCACGCAACTTCTCCCTTCCCAGTTCAAAGAAATCAAAATAACTTCAATTTCAAATCGAAAGATTAAAATGGCCGAAAGAAAGAAATACGTACTTCCCCCTCTTTAAAATCAAAACCCAAGCCCGTTATCCCATTTCTCTCTGCATTCGAAAATCGAAATCGATTCAGGGGAGATCGCGATGTCGACGTTAAGGGACTGGTGGCAGCTCGAACTCAGTCAGGCGGCGCGCGACTCGAGAGGCATAGGGCGAGCGCTCGCAATTGGGAAGCGTGGGAGTTGGACTGGAATTCGTTCGCGTGGTAGGTGGCTCGACTGGATAATCGCGGTCGATCGAACTCGCGATCGAAGATTAGGGTTTTGCGAGAGGAGCTCGCACTCGAGCATTGGGAGGCAGCAGCGAGGTGGTTCGCGAGATCGTCGCGACCAGAGAGGCGTTCGCGATTGAGGAGAAGCGATCTGGAACATCGCGAGAGGTTCGTCGATGGTGATAGAAGGCGAAGGGCAGTCTAGTGGTGGTCGCGATCGAGATAGTTGGTCGCGATGCTTGGTACGACGAGGCTGAGAAGGTCTCGAGCAATATATGGTAGGTGGTTCTCGAATGGCGATGGAAGCAATGGACGACGAGTTTCGTGAGTTCGTGGTTTCTGCCAGTGAGGTATATACGATTTTTCTTCAATTAAAGAAAATTTCTTCCTGTATATTTTGTATATATATAAAAGTTTAAAAATAGGATTTTTAACAGTCAAAGAAATTATGCAGATTTATATATAGTTAGAGTTTCTGTTAGAAAATAATAATAGGTATATATGAAGTTTTGAGAAAAATAAAATATATGCACATCCTAGATCTGCTTGTAATTTTAAATAAGGTATTAGGGTAATTTATTTGATTAATTATTTTAGTTAAAAATAAAAATTGGTTAAGGAAATAAATTTTTCAATAATCGATTATTCGATTTATTTCGAATATTAATAAAGTGGTATACTTGTTTTATACAAGGTCAAAATTTGGAGAAAAACTATCTGGAATAAAATGGATCGCAAAATAAAATGCTAAGGTGAGATTTTCTCACTCGAAGGAAAATTGTGTTTTACAGTTATTGATTGATGATATGATTGCTATGTTGATGTGATATTAGATATGATAGGATATATCTATATATATAGCAATATATACATATTGGCATATGTATATATTGGATTGATGATTTCCCACCTCGTATAGCGGATGAGACCCTATTGCGCCGTTAGTAAGCGGATTTATAAAAAACCTATATACCGCGATAATTCCGTACTGGAGCGGAATTGGTATTGTGCTGACGTCTTTGGATGCAGGGAAACAGGTTGGAGGGATCCAACTGGACCCCTCACATTGATTGAATTTATTTCTATTGTGATATGAATCTGTGAATGATTTTATAGTGATGCTATTAATCATATTGATATCTGGAAATTGTTTGAAAGCTAAAATTTAGCTGAATGGATGTTTTGACATCATTGGATTCCAAGAATAAACGAAATTGAATTTTTGAAATCAAAGTAGAAATTTCTAAGTGAATCAATTTTTGAAATTGAATATATTTTGAAGAAAGGAATTTTTAAAGTATAAAAAGTAAATTTTTATAATCGTATTGAATAAATCCCAGAATTAAGAGAAAATGCTAAATAAATGGATTTCATAAAACAGTGATTTTTAATTGAAGAATTTAATTTAAATTTGGATTTTTAAATAGATTAAAAGAAACGATTGAAATTTATTTTCTTAAAAAGGAATTTATTTAAAAGAAGATAAGTTGGAAATTCAGTTTGAAAATTTAATTGGTAAATTGAAATAAGTTGTGAAATCAATGTAAAATGAATTCAATAAGGAATTTATTTAGTAGTGATAAATAAAATTAGAAATCAATCTGTAATTGATTTAATATTTAGAAATGAATTTTTGAGAAATCAGTATGGAATCTTTTATTTAACGTTGAAAATAAAATTAGAAATCAATATTGAAATTGATTTGGTATTGAAGCTTTTATAAATAGAATTAAAATTTATAAAAGTCGTTTATAAACCCAAAGTCACTTATTTTGATGAGTTAAATATAGAAGTTGATAAAAAGAAGGTTTATAAGTCGAAGTTGTTATTAAAAAGAGAAATAGAATTTATAAACGTGCTTATAAATTCGAAATAGATTGAATGTGATAAAAATGTGTAGAAATGATTGAAATGGGGTTAAGTAAATTTTATTCACGATTTTGGATAGTGAATATATTGTTAAGTAAAATGGATTCATTTTTGAAGAAGTAATATTTTAAAAATGAAGTTAAACATTTTAAAGGTGTTTTAAAATGTGTTAAATATCGAAATCATAGATTTCAACTTCTATTGTTGAAATAGGCGTTTTCGAGAAATAAGGAAATGGTGGACTATAACACTGTTGTTATAGTAAATGATTCCCGAAAGGAAATGTTTTATATAGTATTGGGATTTACACATCTATCTAAATCCTGAATCCCTATACTAGTGATTTCGAGTCGTCGTAACGATGTTTTACGCAACATTCGTTTTGACTCAAATAAATATGATTTAAGAATGATTTCCTTAAAGAATGAGATATATACTTAATTTTGATTTTAAGTATATCGAATATTTTCTAAGTGTTGAAAATAAATGATTTGTGAATTACTTATTTTTAAATAAGTATGGAAATGCTTTTCCCAATGTGAAATGAACTGGTTGAGTTTTTATCCTTTAAAGATAAATTGAAAAGTGAATATTTGAAATTGTTTTCAAATGGTTAAGTGTGGAAATTTTATATGTAATGAAGATATTTTTGGAGATAAAATAATTTGGAGAATTATTTGGAATTTGATGATGTTGCGCATCTTTATTGATAGTTAAATAACCGACTATCAATAATTACCTTTAGATAGGTATTTGTTGTGAATTGGATGAATTTGAATGCCACACTTATTTTTGAATAATCGCTCACTATTCGGGTTAGCCGGGAAAGGACCATGGGGTCGTATAACCCATTCCGAATATGTGATACGTCGTTATGAATTGCATTTGAAGACCGGTGTTGAAGACCGGATATTTTTGAAAATGGAAGGATTACCGTCGAGTTACTCTACATCGACTGATCTTCGATTTAGAGGTTTTATCACCCTTAGTGACGGGAAGTCCGGACGTGATTAGAAAATTATCCGGAAATGCAAGGGCTTCGTGAGAAGTGCCTTCGGTTCTGTTCGATCCCGGAACAGACTTTTATGGATTGTGTGTCTGACGTTACAATTTGAGATATAAAGCTGATTTCTTTCAAATACATTCCTGTTGGTGGCGGAGAATTTATTCTCTTAGCTTAACACCCTTCTCTGAGACGTACGAGCTCAGAGGTTATGTAGTTGAAATTTATCAGCGATATATCCCAATTTGGTAACGTGGCATACTGAGTGTTCCTGTGAAATGATCAGTGTTTGATCATTTGTGATATGATCATTTGTTTGATCTTATATCTTTGTGATCATAGGTTGATCATTTTGTTTGACCCGAAGCAGGGCTTTTTGAGAAAGCGTAGCTTTGTGGACGAGACTTCGTCGAGCCTCACACCCCGGAAATGGTCGAAACAGGACGAATGCGGCAAGGTTCTAGGGAGTAGCGCCCCTTAGTGTATGTCATTCCTTCTGGATAAAGGTGGTATCATGGTATGGAGCCCAGATACTTAACCTCTGTGGTTGCTGCACAGTTATTATTACTTTGTGGTTTGTTGGAAATCGGGGATCCTCGGGAAGATCGGTGACGATCGGGGGATGGCATACGCGTGTCAGTAGTTACCTATTTTTGCAGAGGTAACCCGGCCTTGTGTTGGCAGAGATCCGGTTAGGTTCTCGGGTCGTCTATTCCAGGGACGTACCCATCGTGGATAGGAAGTTCCTTAGCCTGACCATTTGTTGGAAATCCAAAGAAACAATACGTGACTTGTACGGTTTTAGTTGTAGAACCTGCCATTTAATATGGTAGCTATAGCAAGCATACTATAATGGTACCTATGCTGGCTAAGATTTATATTATACTTTCGAAATGATTTCTACACTATGCACTAATAATAATATCAAAAAGAATTTGATTTTCGCGTAGTAAGCATCTTTGACTATCATAAGAAGAAATCTCCTCCAAGTCTGCGTTTGCATTGTGTGTGTGGCGGGAGGTCTTATGGTAGTTTCATTTTCCAAAAGCATTGCGAATTGACTTTAAAATTCTCTGCTATTTATTTTAAAGATAAATAACTGTTTTACGATCTCACACCAGTCACCATGACTGACTCGGAGTTTATTGTTCCCTTCTAAACTCTGGGTGCCCACAAATTTCCACACGGGCAGCCTAGAGTTATATTATCAGGATATTCTGGATATTCTGGAGCTTTGGAGATAAGCTGGAGGACGAGACGTAGTATTTGTATCTGATAGTATTTATTCCGCTGTGTATTCTGTATGAGGACAAGTTTATATAACTGTCCATTGTTGTTTATTGACTTTGATGATATGATGTGATGTAATGTAATAACAGATATAATTCTTTTGTTTTTAAATGATATTCATTTATCTATTATATATTGTTTCACTGCGATAGGTGAGATTCTGTTACTGTTTTCTGTTCTGATTGTTGTTCTGTTGTTCTTCTTTCCTTCTTCTCTTTTTCTTCTTTTCTTCTTCTTCTACCTATTTCTTCTTTCTAAAACCCTCACTATTGGAGTTTCCGGCGTTCGATTTCTCGGCAGTCGATAAAGTGAGTATCGATGTCGAATTTTCGAAAGTCGAAAATTTCGGTATGTGACAAAGTGGTATCAGAGCATATGGTTAAGCGACAACCCTGCTCTGTTGGGTGTTACTCATTAGAGATAGAGTCAGCAGTACTCTAGAATGAGTTGAGTGTAATAATAGATATGAGCGCGTATTTGTTAGTTAATATAAAATTGTTTTGTATTGTGATGATTGGTTTATTGAGTGGTATATGAACCTTCGTCGGCACAGTCTTGCAAAACTGTATCGAAGGGGTTTCTAAACACTTGAATAGAACAATTCGGCACAGTATTGTTTTGAATAGGGTAAATGAAATAATTTTACCCAAAACTATTTTTGTATAGAAAAGAAATGTTTTTCTATGAATTATCATAGTATATGGATGCATGGATGTTAGGAAAGTAATAATATTGAAATGTCATCATTATTATTGAAATTGAATAAGAAATTCAAATCATAACTCCAAAGTTAAGAAATAAATTCACATACAAATGAAATTTAAAGAATGTAAATTATAAATGTGAATTGTAATTTGAAACGGAATTCTAGAGAAGTTTTTGGAAATGTTTTGAAAAGAATTTGAAAATTTTGGAGATTTGGAAAGTTTAAATTCTGTTTGATTTGAAAATGGATTTCAAAGGTTTGAAAAGTATTTTGAAGAGATGAAAAGCTCTAAACTCTTTTCGGTCGCTGGAAAATAACTTCGATGATGACCGCGGCATCGTTGGTGTTCATTTTCGGGTTTCCAAAAGAGGAATTGCTGCCAAATTGTTTTAAATGGAAGTGTTTGGAAAATTTGGATTTTTTTTTGGAAATTAAAAGGATAATTTGAATTGTTTTCAAATGGTTTTGAAAAAAGTTGAAACGACTTTGGAATCCTATTTAAAATACTTACGAAATATTAATAAGTTGATAACTTATAGAATATTTGAAATTTGATTAGAATGAAATTCAAATTGAAAAACGAATGAATGTGTGAATAAATAAATTTGAAATTGCAAGTGCAAGAAATGAAATTGAAAGTTAAAATTCATTTTGAATTTGAAAGTAAATAAAATGGGAATTGAACTTGATTTGTGAAAAAATGAAGTGAAGTATTAAACTCAAATTAGTAAGTGAAGCTAATTGAATATTGATCAAATGAATTAGTAATTGGAACTAATTTAAGATAGTGCAGTTGTAAATGACAGATAATTGATAAAATTCAATATTTCAGAATTGAAAGTAAATTGAATCCAAATTTAGTTGAAATGGTAAACTAAATACAAATGAATGTGAAATGTAATTCAAATGAAATTTGAAATGAAAAATTGAATGGATGTAACTTCAATAGTAAGCTAAAAAAAGTATAAGCAGTTTATACTGGAAATTTTGTAATAAAATTTGCAAAATGATTTGAATGTGTAACTAGATATTATGGCTAGTAGGATATACAGGTGTATAAAGGGAATTGAATTTGATTTCACAGATAATTTGAATTGCTCGACAAAAGGTACGTATTTGAATTATAATATGAGTTTTTGATGATTTCTGGTCTAGCCGCTTGGCTTTTTCTTTTTCTTTTTGAAATCTGAGAGTCCGTAGGGACGTTTTGTAGTCGTACCGTATTAGCCGCGCAAAGGAGACGCTGGCGAAATTTTTCGAAAATTTAGGGCGTTAGAAAAATTTTGAGAAAATTTTGAAAGTTTAAAATTTGAATTTGAATTTGAATTTGAATTGTTAAGTAAACAATGCTGTTTAAAACTCATAATTGAAGTTAGAAAGCTAGTTGAATGATAACGAATCTTTATTAGAAAGATTTGTTTTGAAAATTTGAGAAAACTATTAGATTGTGAAAAATAGTAGACGAGTTAAGGAGGACCTTTCTTCCTAACTTGTAATTTCGAGGACGAAATTCTTTTAAGGAGGGAAGTCTGTAACGACCCAGAATTTTGAACAAATTAAATTGAGAATATTTAATTTATTTTAAATATTTGAACGATGATTTAATTTGAATCCCCGATATAACTTTGAAATTGGCGATTAAATTTCAGAATTTAATCTATTGAATTGAATAAAAATTTAAATCTTCAATTTAGGCTGAAGAAAAATATTTCGAAAGCTTTTAAAATTCGTATTTATATCGCTGAAGATAATAGAAGCTTCAGAATCGAATTTGAAAGTGAATTGTTCAGTTTGAAATGTATATCGTTCAACCGATATTTAAAAATAGCCATCCGAGGCACAGTCTCGGAATTCGACGAAACCGGTTCCATTGGATCCGCAATATTGTATTATTATCGGATTTCAATTTTTGTAGTGATTGGAGTTGTCGTGTGATCGTACGAGATAAAAAACGTCTGGACAATAATTAATCGATTTAATTTAAAAATAAATTTATACACTAAAATAATCAGCCACCCTATTCTCTGATTCGCGTCGACCTACTCTCTGCTTAATCACGTTCCTTTGTCTCCCATTTCTTCAAACGCAAGGAACAAAGCAAAAACCATTTCGTTCAGAAATAATTATGGCCGATAGAAGAAAATGAAAATCTTCCTCTCGTTCAATTTTAAATAATCACGCAACTTCTCCCTTCCCAGTTCAAAGAAATCAAAATAACTTCAAGTTCAAATCGAAAGATTAAAATGGCCGAAAGAAAGAAATACGTACTTCCCCCTCTTTAAAATCAAAACCCAAGCCCGTTATCCCATTTCTCTCTGCATTCGAAAATCGAAATCGATTCAGGGGAGATCGCGATGTCGACGTTAAGGGACTGGTGGCAGCTCGAACTCAGTCAGGCGGCGCGCGACTCGAGAGGCATAGGGCGAGCGCTCGCAATTGGGAAGCGTGGGAGTTGGACTGGAATTCGTTCGCGTGGTAGGTGGCTCGACTGGATAATCGCGGTCGATCGAACTCGCGATCGAAGATTAGGGTTTTGCGAGAGGAGCTCGCACTCGAGCATTGGGAGGCAGCAGCGAGGTGGTTCGCGAGATCGTCGCGACCAGAGAGGCGTTCGCGATTGGGGAGAAGCGATCTGGAACATCGCGAGAGGTTCGTCGATGGTGATAGAAGGCAAAGGGCAGTCTAGTGGTGGTCGCGATCGAGATAGTTGGTCGCGATGCTTGGTACGACGAGGCTGAGAAGGTCTCGAGCAATATATGGTAGGTGGTTCTCGAATGGCGATGGAAGCAATGGACGACGAGTTTCGTGAGTTCGTGGTTTCTGCCAGTGAGGTATATACGATTTTTCTTCAATTAAAGAAAATTTCTTCCTGTATATTTTGTATATATATAAAAGTTTAAAAATAGGATTTTTAACAGTCAAAGAAATTATGCAGATTTATATATAGTTAGAGTTTCTGTTAGAAAATAATAATAGGTATATATGAAGTTTTGAGAAAAATAAAATATATGCACATCCTAGATCTGCTTGTAATTTTAAATAAGGTATTAGGGTAATTTATTTGATTAATTATTTTAGTTAAAAATAAAAATTGGTTAAGGAAATAAATTTTTCAATAATCGATTATTCGATTTATTTCGAATATTAATAAAGTGGTATACTTGTTTTATACAAGGTCAAAATTTGGAGAAAAACTATCTGGAATAAAATGGATCGCAAAATAAAATGCTAAGGTGAGATTTTCTCACTCGAAGGAAAATTGTGTTTTACAGTTATTGATTGATGATATGATTGCTATGTTGATGTGATATTAGATATGATAGGATATATCTATATATATAGCAATATATACATATTGGCATATGTATATATTGGATTGATGATTTCCCGCCTCGTATAGCGGATGAGACCCTATTGCGCCGTTAGTAAGCGGATTTATAAAAAACCTATATACCGCGATAATTCCGTACTGGAGCGGAATTGGTATTGTGCTGACGTCTTTGGATGCAGGGAAACAGGTTGGAGGGATCCAACTGGACCCCTCACATTGATTGAATTTATTTCTATTGTGATATGAATCTGTGAATGATTTTATAGTGATGCTATTAATCATATTGATATCTGGAAATTGTTTGAAAGCTAAAATTTAGCTGAATGGATGTTTTGACATCATTGGATTCCAAGAATAAACGAAATTGAATTTTTGAAATCAAAGTAGAAATTTCTAAGTGAATCAATTTTTGAAATTGAATATATTTTGAAGAAAGGAATTTTTAAAGTATAAAAAGTAAATTTTTATAATCGTATTGAATAAATCCCAGAATTAAGAGAAAATGCTAAATAAATGGATTTCATAAAACAGTGATTTTTAATTGAAGAATTTAATTTAAATTTGGATTTTTAAATAGATTAAAAGAAACGATTGAAATTTATTTTCTTAAAAAGGAATTTATTTAAAAGAAGATAAGTTGGAAATTCAGTTTGAAAATTTAATTGGTAAATTGAAATAAGTTGTGAAATCAATGTAAAATGAATTCAATAAGGAATTTATTTAGTAGTGATAAATAAAATTAGAAATCAATCTGTAATTGATTTAATATTTAGAAATGAATTTTTGAGAAATCAGTATGGAATCTTTTATTTAACGTTGAAAATAAAATTAGAAATCAATATTGAAATTGATTTGGTATTGAAGCTTTTATAAATAGAATTAAAATTTATAAAAGTCGTTTATAAACCCAAAGTCACTTATTTTGATGAGTTAAATATAGAAGTTGATAAAAAGAAGGTTTATAAGTCGAAGTTGTTATTAAAAAGAGAAATAGAATTTATAAACGTGCTTATAAATTCGAAATAGATTGAATGTGATAAAAATGTGTAGAAATGATTGAAATGGGGTTAAGTAAATTTTATTCACGATTTTGGATAGTGAATATATTATTAAGTAAAATGGATTCATTTTTGAAGAAGTAATATTTTAAAAATGAAGTTAAACATTTTAAAGGTGTTTTAAAATGTGTTAAATATCGAAATCATAGATTTCAACTTCTATTGTTGAAATAGGCGTTTTCGAGAAATAAGGAAATGGTGGACTATAACACTGTTGTTATAGTAAATGATTCCCGAAAGGAAATGTTTTATATAGTATTGGGATTTACACATCTATCTAAATCCTGAATCCCTATACTAGTGATTTCGAGTCGTCGTAACGATGTTTTACGCAACATTCGTTTTGACTCAAATAAATATGATTTAAGAATGATTTCCTTAAAGAATGAGATATATACTTAATTTTGATTTTAAGTATATCGAATATTTTCTAAGTGTTGAAAATAAATGATTTGTGAATTACTTATTTTTAAATAAGTATGGAAATGCTTTTCCCAATGTGAAATGAACTGGTTGAGTTTTTATCCTTTAAAGATAAATTGAAAAGTGAATATTTGAAATTGTTTTCAAATGGTTAAGTGTGGAAATTTTATATGTAATGAAGATATTTTTGGAGATAAAATAATTTGGAGAATTATTTGGAATCTGATGATGTTGCGCATCTTTATTGATAGTTAAATAACCGACTATCAATAATTACCTTTAGATAGGTATTTGTTGTGAATTGGATGAATTTGAATGCCACACTTATTTTTGAATAATCGCTCACTATTCGGGTTAGCCGGGAAAGGACCATGGGGTCGTATAACCCATTCCGAATATGTGATACGTCGTTATGAATTGCATTTGAAGACCGGTGTTGAAGACCGGATATTTTTGAAAATGGAAGGATTACCGTCGAGTTACTCTACATCGACTGATCTTCGATTTAGAGGTTTTATCACCCTTAGTGACGGGAAGTCCGGACGTGATTAGAAAATTATCCGGAAATGCAAGGGCTTCGTGAGAAGTGCCTTCGGTTCTGTTCGATCCCGGAACAGACTTTTATGGATTGTGTGTCTGACGTTACAATTTGAGATATAAAGCTGATTTCTTTCAAATACATTCCTGTTGGTGGCGGAGAATTTATTCTCTTAGCTTAACACCCTTCTCTGAGACGTACGAGCTCAGAGGTTATGTAGTTGAAATTTATCAGCGATATATCCCAATTTGGTAACGTGGCATACTGAGTGTTGCTGTGAAATGATCAGTGTTTGATCATTTGTGATATGATCATTTGTTTGATCTTATATCTTTGTGATCATAGGTTGATCATTTTGTTTGACCCGAAGCAGGGCTTTTTGAGAAAGCGTAGCTTTGTGGACGAGACTTCGTCGAGCCTCACACCCCGGAAATGGTCGAAACAGGACGAATGCGGCAAGGTTCTAGGGAGTAGCGCCCCTTAGTGTATGTCATTCCTTCTGGATAAAGGTGGTATCATGGTATGGAGCCCAGATACTTAACCTCTGTGGTTGCTGCACAGTTATTATTACTTTGTGGTTTGTTGGAAATCGGGGATCCTCGGGAAGATCGGTGACGATCGGGGGATGGCATACGCGTGTCAGTAGTTACCTATTTTTGCAGAGGTAACCCGGCCTTGTGTTGGCAGAGATCCGGTTAGGTTCTCGGGTCGTCTATTCCAGGGACGTACCCATCGTGGATAGGAAGTTCCTTAGCCTGACCATTTGTTGGAAATCCAAAGAAACAATACGTGACTTGTACGGTTTTAGTTGTAGAACCTGCCATTTAATATGGTAGCTATAGCAAGCATACTATAATGGTACCTATGCTGGCTAAGATTTATATTATACTTTCGAAATGATTTCTACACTATGCACTAATAATAATATCAAAAAGAATTTGATTTTCGCGTAGTAAGCATCTTTGACTATCATAAGAAGAAATCTCCTCCAAGTCTGCGTTTGCATTGTGTGTGTGGCGGGAGGTCTTATGGTAGTTTCATTTTCCAAAAGCATTGCGAATTGACTTTAAAATTCTCTACTATTTATTTTAAAGATAAATAACTGTTTTACGATCTCACACCAGTCACCATGACTGACTCGGAGTTTATTGTTCCCTTCTAAACTCTGGGTGCCCACAAATTTCCACACGGGCAGCCTAGAGTTATATTATCAGGATATTCTGGATATTCTGGAGCTTTGGAGATAAGCTGGAGGACGAGACGTAGTATTTGTATCTGATAGTATTTATTCCGCTGTGTATTCTGTATGAGGACAAGTTTATATAACTGTCCATTGTTGTTTATTGACTCTGATGATATGATGTGATGTAATGTAATAACAGATATAATTCTTTTGTTTTTAAATGATATTCATTTATCTATTATATATTGTTTCGCTGCGATAGGTGAGATTCTGTTACTGTTTTCTGTTCTGATTGTTGTTCTGTTGTTCTTCTTTCCTTCTTCTCTTTTTCTTCTTTTCTTCTTCTTCTACCTATTTCTTCTTTCTAAAACCCTCACTATTGGAGTTTCCGGCGTTCGATTTCTCGGCAGTCGATAAAGTGAGTATCGATGTCGAATTTTCGAAAGTCGAAAATTTCGGTATGTGACACGACTGGACCGGGCGTTGTGGCAGGCGTGGGTCGAGCTCGAGACGAGCCTCGATGTGGTGCGGTTGTGATGAAGTTTCGTCGTCGTTTGGAAGTCGCGTTGTTGCTTTCGAACGGAGTATTTTTGGGTGTCGTTCGCGATATTAGCCTGGGACGTACGTGCGTTGTGGAAGAAGATACCAACGGCCCAGATCTCGTGATGAATGGTGAACGGCCAGATGTGAGCTGAGGGTAAAATATAAAATAAAAAGGTTTTGTAAATATTTATATCAAAAAAAAAAATTCGTATAATGTTTAAAAGGTTGTA
This sequence comes from Allium fistulosum, assembly GCA_030737815.1. Lineage (NCBI taxonomy): Eukaryota > Viridiplantae > Streptophyta > Magnoliopsida > Asparagales > Amaryllidaceae > Allium > Allium fistulosum. The sequence goes on along the minus strand of CM060904.1, from coordinate 578,509,695 downwards.
ACTTTGTCATACGTTATCAGAAAATTACGAAACAAAATGCGTTGGAATCGTCTCAACGTGTACTTCGCTATGAAACTGGATTGGAGTCGTTTGGAGCTAGTTTGAATTTCGGGTAAAATTAAACGCTTGTTTAATTTTATTCGAAATAAACGTTGAAATCAGAATTAAAATCAAAGGTGAGATCTTCTCACTCAAGAATTGAAAAGTGGAATTTTCAGTTATTTATTTGATTGCTATTGGATGTGATATTAGATATAGTAGGATATATATCTATATATAGCAATATATACATATTGGCATATGTATATATTGGATTGATTGATTTCCCGCCTCGTATAGCGGATGAGACCCTATTGCGCCGTTAGTAAGCGGATTTTTATAAAACCCATATACCGCGATAATTCCGTACTGGAGCGGAATTGGTATTGTGCTAACATCTTTGGATGCAGGGAAACAGGTTGGAGGGATCCAACTGGATTCCTCAACTGTATTTACTTATTTACAGATATTGATGTATATTCTGTTATCATATTGATATATGATATTGACTGTTGTGATGGACTAATTGATGCGTTGCATCATCGGATTCAGTTTTGAAATGTAAAAATAACGACTTTTACTTTAAAAAGGTTTTTAAAGTGATTTTTAAAAATATACATTTTATGGAATTTTTGAATCGATTATAAACGTAAAATTTTAAAGTTATAAAAGTTATAATTTTTAGTGAAATATAACCGAAGTGTCGTTTTTAAAACAAAAGTTGATTTATTTATTAAATAGTTTAAATAGAGATTTTTGAATTTATTATGAAAGCTCTATATATAAGATTTATAAAATTTGATTTTTATAAATCAAAGTGATGAAATTATAAAGGAGTTTTAAAGACGTTTTAAATGATGTTAAAATGGGTTTTATAAAGGACAGAATAAATGATTTGTGAAGTCCTAAAAGAACGATTTTTGTAAATAAACGAATTATAAGTGTTTAACTTATAGAATGGACTTTTGGTAGAAAATTAATGTAACGACCCAGAATTTTGAACAAATTAAATTGAGAATATTTAATTAATTTTAAATATTTGAACGATGATTTAATTTGAATCCCCGATTTAAATTTGAAGCTGACGATTAAATTATAAAATTTAATCTATTGATGTTGAATAAAAATTTAAATCTTCAAATTTTAAGCCGAAGAAAAATATTTCGAAAACTTTTAAAATTCGTATTGATAATACTGAAGATAATTGAAACTTCAAAATCGAGTTTGAAACCCATTTGTTCAGTTTTGAATTTAAATCGTTCGAATCGATATTTAAAATACAGCGTTCCGGGGCACAGTCTCGGAATTTGACGAAACCAGTTCCATTGGGTCCGTAATATTGAATTATTACCGGATTTCAATTTTCGTATTTTTCAGAGTTGATACGTGAGCAAACAACAGGAAAACGCATTGAATTTTTGACGAAATTCAAATTTAAATTAATATTTTAATTGGTCAACCGGCAGCATGTTCTCTCCCCACAATCGCGCCTGCAATCGCGAAAAGGATCGTGTGAACCATGCCTCGTCTAAAATTTAAATAACCCTCTCCTTCGTTCCTTAGTGCAAACGAAAGAAAAAAAAACAATGGCCGAAGCCTTTATCTTCAAAATCAAGTAAAAGAAAATCGACCTTGTTTCAACGAAAATCAAACAAAGTCGAAATTAACTTCGCAGTGATACTGCGTCCACATTCTCTTGTTCGAATAAAGGGGAGGCACTCGCGTTCTGGAATGGGTTCAGCGACTTTCGAGATCGCGATGGAGTTCGGCAATGGAGGCGGCGGCCAGAAATCAGGGTCGCAGTGGCCGTCGAGCATCGCGTTCGAATATGGAGCTCGCGGTAATAAGAGCAAGCAAGAAGGGCGAGTGACTGCTCGCGTGAAAGAAGGGAGTTCGCGTACGCGTCGAATGGCATAGGAGCTAGAAGCTTGCGGCAGGTTTAGGCGAACTAGGGTTCGCGTCCAGTGTCGCGAGCACGGCGAAGAGTGGCATCAGATGGATGGTTTGCAGGGAGGCCGAGGTGTTCAATTTGAAGCCTGGTAGCAGGTAAGGTCGAGGCAGTGATGGATGAAGTCAGGGGTCTCGGTCTAGGTGGGTTCGAGCTTGTATGTGAGAGGTATCATTTTATTTTGATTTAGTTAAGTAAATTAAATTTTTACAGTAAAAAAAAATCTTCTGCATTACCATTTTAAAATTTCGAAGGTGAGATTTTATATATAATTTGAAGTAGTTAATTTTCTTCAGAAATGTAAAAACAGGAAGCTGAAATATTTATAGTAAAGTTTAAACTGGTTTAGTCTAATTCTCTGTATATATGTGAATAAGCTTTTGGGAAATTAAAAGAAAGGAAATTAATAATTAGTTAGATAAATTTAGTAAAGGAGAAAGTTGGTTTAAAAAGAATTATCAGCTAAGAAAAAAAAACTATTAAACGGAAATTAATTGTTCAGTTGACCCGAATATTAATGAACTGTATAAATATTTATACAAGGTTTGAAACTGGGGAGAAAACAAACTGGATTGGATTGGATTTCAAATAAAAAGCTAAGGTGAGATTTTTCTCACTCAAATTGAAAAGTGGAATTTTCAGTTATTTATTGCTTGATTTGATTGCTATATTGGATGTGCTATTAGATATAATAGGATATATCTATATATATAGCAATATATACATATTGGCATATATATATATATTGGATTGATGATTTCCCGCCTCGTATAGCGGATGAGACCCTATTGCGCCGTTAGTAAGCGGATTTTTATAAAAACCTATATACCGCGATTTCCACCTCGAAGCGGAATTGGTATTGTGCTAACATCTGTGGATGCAGGGAAACAGGTTGGAGGGATCCAACTGGATTCCTCACCAGTAGTATTTTTTTTACAGATATTGATATATATTCTGTTATCATATGATGATATATGATGTTTGATGTTGTGATGGACTAATTGATGCGTTGCATCATCGGATTCAGTTTTGAAATTTAAAAATAACGACTTTTACTTTAAAAGGGTTTTTAAAGTGATTTTTGAAAATATACGTTTTATGGAATTTTTGAATTGATTTAAAAACGTTAAAATTTTTAAAGTTATAAAAGTTATAATTTTTAGTGAAATATAACCAAAGTGTCGTTTTTGAAATAAAAGTCGATTTATTTATAAAATGGTTTAAGTTGGGATTTTTGAATAACTATAAACGATTTGTATAAAAAGATTTATAAAAATTGATATTTTATAAATCAAATATTGGAATTATAAACGAGTTTTTATAAGTGTTAGAAATTTATAGATGTATAAATTGTGAAGTTAAAAAGAATGAAATTTATAGATGTATAAATCGGGAAGTTAAAAGGAATGAAATTGTAGAATAGAAGATTTATAAGGAATTAACTTATAAATTGGATTTTTGCCTTCAAATGAAATATTGGTCGAATTTGTTAATAAAGGAGATTTACAAATCGAAGTTGTTATAAAATAGAAATAGAATTTATAAACGTTGTTTTATAAATTCAAAATCAATTGAATTTGATACATTAAATATAGAAGATTATCAAAGGAGATATATTCGCGATTTTGGATAGCGAATTATTATTGAAATAAAACGTGCAGAAAATAGTGAAATGTAATTAGTGAAGTATATTCACGATTTTGGACAGTGAATATATTGTTAAGTAAAATGGATTCATTTTTGAAGAAGTGATATTAAAAATGAAGTTAAACATTTTAAAGATGTTTTAAAATGTATTACGAATCGAAACCATAGATTTCAACATTTATTGTTGAAATAGACGTTTTCGAGAAACTTAAGGAAATGGTGGACTATAACACTGTTGTTATAGTAAATGATTTCCGAAAGGAAATGTTTTATGTAGTATTGGGATTTATATATCTATCTAAAATCCGAATCCCTATACTAGTGATTTTGAGTCGTCGTAACGATGTTTTACGTAACATTCGTTTTGACTCAAATAAAGGTGTTAAAAGAATCTTTTCCTTAAAGAATGAATTTATACTTAAATTTGATTTAAGTATATTGAATATTTTCAAATGTTGAAAATAAACAGATTTGTGAAAATACTTATTTTTAAATAAGTATGGAATTGCTTTTCCAATATGCAATGAACGTTTTGAGAATTTATCCTTGTAAAGATAAATTGAAATTGAATATTGAAAACGATTTGAAAATCGAATATCAGTAGATATTCGAAAGTATAAATTCGATACGGAATTTATAAAAGAAAGCGAAGTTGTTTAAAAATAAACGTTGATTTATTTTTGAAGTGTGGAAATTTTTATATCTAATAAAGATATTTTTGAAGATAAAATAATTTGGGAAAATTATTTGGAATCTGATGATGTTGCGCATCTTTATTGATAGTTAAATAACCGACTATCAATAATTACCTTGAATAGGTATTTGTTGTGATTGGATGAATTTGAATGCCACACTTGTTTTTAAATAAGCGCTCACTATTCGGGTTAGCCGGGAAAGGACCATGGGGTCGTATAACCCATTCCGAATATGTGATACGTCGTTATGAATTGCATTCGAAGACCGGTGTTGAAGACCGGATATTTTTGAAAACGGAAGGATTACCGTCGAGTTACTCTACATCGGCTAATCTCCGATTTAGAGGTTTTATCACCCTTAGTGACGGGAAGTCCTGACGTGATTGAAAATTATCCGGAATTGCAAGGGCTTCGTGAGAAGTACCTTCGGTTCTGTTCGATCCCGGAACAGACTTGTATGGATTGTGTGTCTGACGTTACAATTTGAGATATAAAGCTGATTTCTTTCAAATACATTTCTGTTGGTGGCGGAGAATTTATTCTCTTAGCTTAACACCCTTCTTTGAGACGTACGAGCTCAGAGGTTATGTAGTTGAAATTTATCAGTGATATATCCCAATTTGGTAACGTGGCATACTAAGTGTTGCTGTGAAATGATCAGTGTTTGATCATTTGTGATATGATCATTTGTTTGATCTTATATCTTTGTGATCATCGGTTGATCATTTTGTTTGACCCGAAGCAGGGCTTTTTGAGAAAGCGTAGCTTTGTGGACGAGACTTCATCGAGCCTCACACCCCGGAAATGGTCGAAACAGGAAGGATGCGGCAAGGTTCTAGGGAGTAGCGCCCCTTAGTGTATGTCATTCCTTCTGGATAAAGGTGGTATCATGGTATGGAGCCCAGATACTTAACCTCTGTGGTTACTGCATTATTTTTTCTATGTGGTTTGTTGGAATCGGGGATCCTCGGGAAGATCGGTTACGATCGGGGGATGGCATACGCGTGTCAGTAGTTACCTATTTTTGCAGAGGTAACCCGGCCTTGTGTTGGCAGAGATCCGGTTAGGTTCTCGGGTCGTCTATTCCAGGGACGTACCCATCGTGGATAGGAAGTTCCTTAGCCTGACCATTTATTGGAAATCCAAAGAAACAATACGAGCCTTGTACGGTTTTAGTTGTAGAACCTGCCATTTAATATGGTAGCTATAGCAAGCATACTATAATGGTACCTATGCTGGCTAAGATTTATATTCTACTTTCGAAATGTTTTCCACTATGCACTAATAATAATATCCAAAATGATTTGATTTTGCGTAGTAAGCATCTTTGACTATCATAAGAAGAAATCTCCTCCAAGTCTGCATTTGCATTGTGTGTGTGGTGGGAGGTCTTATGGTAGTTTCATTTTCCAAAAGCATTGCGAATTGACTTTAAATCTTCTTGTTGTTTTAAAGATAAAACTGTTTTACGATCTCACACCAGTCACCATGACTGACTCGGAGTTTATTGTTCCCTTCTAAACTCTGGGTGCCCACAAATTTCCACACGGGCAGCCTTTATATTATCAGGATATTCTGGATAATCTGGAGCTTTGGAGATAAGCTGGATGACGAGACGTAGTATTTGTATCTGATAGTATTTATTCCGCTGTGTATTCTGTATGAGGACAAGTTATATAACTGTCCATTGTTGTATATTGACTCTGATGATTGATGTATGTATAAACTGATATAGTTCTTTGTTTTTAAAAGACTAGTAATTATCTATTGTATATTGTTCCGCTGCGATGTGTAAGATTCTGATATTGTTTTCTGATTCTGTTGTTGTTCTTCTTTCTTTTTCTTCTATCTTCTTCTTCTACCTTTTTCTTCTTCTTAAACCATCATAGTTCGTATTCCCGTTCATTTTGAGTTAATCAATGGAGATTAGTGGTTAATCAAGAGGTACGGATTTACGGGCCATGACATTTGGTATCAGAGCATATGGTTAAGCGACAACCCCGCTCTGTTGGGTGATACTCATTAGAGATAGAGTCAGTAGTACTCTAGAATGAGTTTGAGTGTAATAATAGATATGAGCGCGTATTTGTTATTGAATATAAAAATTGTTTTATATTGTGATGGTTGGTTTATTGAGTGGCATATGAACCTTCGTCGGCACAGTCTTGCAAAACTGTATCGAAAGGGTTTCTAAACGCTCGAATAGAACAATTCGGCACAGTATTGTTTTAAAATAGGGTAAATGAAATAATTTTGCCCAAAACTATTTTTGTATAGAAAAGAAATGATTTTTCTATAAAATACTATAGTATATGGATGCATGGATGTTAGGAAAGTAATAATATTGAAATGTTATCATTATATGAAACTGAATAAGAAACTGAAATCGTTACTCCAAAGTTAAGAAATTAATTCACATACGAATGAAATTTAAGAATGTAAATTATAAATGTAATTTGTAATTTGAAACGGAATTCCAGAGAAGTTTTTGGAAATGTTTTGAAAAGAATTTGAAAATTTTGGAGATTTGGAAAGTTTAAATTCTGTTTGATTTGAAAATGGATTTCAAAGGTTTGAAAAGTATTTTGAAGAGATGAAAAGCTCTAAACTCTTTTCGGTCGCTGGAAAATAATTCCGATGATGATCGCGACATCACCGGTGTTCATTTTCGGGTTTCTAAAAGAGGAATTGCTGCCAAATTGTTTTAAATGAAAGTTGTTTGAAAAATTTGGGTTTTGTTTTAGAAAATTCAAAGGATAATTTGAATTGTTTTCAAAAATGGTTTTGAAAAGGTTGAAAAGACTTTGGAATTGAGTATTGAATTATGAAAATAAAATTGTGAATGAATGAATCAATTTGCAATTGCAAGTACATGAATGTAAATCGAATTCGAATTGAAATCCAGTTTAATATAAGTGGTTATAAAACCAAAATAGTGAATTGTAAATAAATTTTGGGAGCGAACAAAAGTGAATTAAACTGGAATTGAAGCCGAATGTGAAGATGAATTTGATAAATGAAGTATTAAACTCAAATTAGTAAGTGAAGCTAATTGAATATTGATCAAATGAATTAGTAATTGGAACTAATTTAGGATAGTGCAGTTGTAAATGACAAATAATTGATAAAATTCAATATTTCAGAATTGAAAGTAAATTGAATCCAAATTAGATTAGAATTGTGAATTTAACTCAAATGAGAAATTGAAATGTGAAATTGAATTCAAATAAAATTTGAAATGTAAAATTGAAGATAATGGATATAACTTCAATAGTGAAATAAAGATGATATAAGTAGTTTATATTGAAATTTTTGTAATAGAATTTACAAAATGGTTTGAATATGTAACTAGATATTATAGCTAGTAGGATATATAGGTGTTATAAAGGAATTGGAATTTTGATTTCGAAGATAAATTTGAATTGCTCGAAAAGGTATGTATTTAAATTCGAATATGAGATTTGATGACTTATTTCTCTAGCCGCTTGGCTGTTTCTTTTTCTTTTTGAAATCTGAGAGTCCGTAGGGACGTTTTGTAGTAGTGCCGTATTAGCCGCGCAAAGGAGACGCTGGCGAAATTTTTCGAAAATTTCGGGTGTTAGAAAATTTTTGAGAAATTTTGAAAGTTTAAAATTTGAATTTAAACTCGAATTTGAATTTTGAAGTAAACAATGTTGTTTGGAACTTATAATTGAAGTTGGAAAACTAGTTGAATTGATAACGAATCTTTAGTAGGAAGATTTGTTTTGATAAAATTTGATAAAACTATTTGGATATTGAAAAATAGTAGACGAGTTAAGGACCATTTTTCCTAACTTGTAATTTCGAGGACGAAATTCTTTTAAGGAGGGAAGTTTGTAACGACCCAGAATTTTGAACAAATTAAATTGAGAATATTTAATTAATTTTAAATATTTGAACGATGATTTAATTTGAATCCCCGATTTAAATTTGAAGCTGACGATTAAATTATAAAATTTAATCTATTGATGTTGAATAAAAATTTAAATCTTCAAATTTTAAGCCGAAGAAAAATATTTCGAAAACTTTTAAAATTCGTATTGATAATACTGAAGATAATTGAAACTTCAAAATCAAGTTTGAAACCCATTTGTTCAGTTTTGAATTTAAATCGTTCGAATCGATATTTAAAATACAGCGTTCCGGGGCACAGTCTCGGAATTTGACGAAACCAGTTCCATTGGGTCCGTAATATTGAATTATTACCGGATTTCAATTTTCGTATTTTTCAGAGTTGATACGTGAGCAAACAACAGGAAAACGCATTGAATTTTTGACGAAATTCAAATTTAAATTAATATTTTAATTGGTCAACCGGCAGCATGTTCTCTCCCCACAATCGCGCCTGCAATCGCGAAAAGGATTGTGTGAACCATGCCTCGTCTAAAATTTAAATAACCCTCTCCTTCGTTCCTCAGTGCAAACGAAAGAAAAAAAAAACAATGGCCGAAGCCTTTATCTTCAAAATCAAGTAAAAGAAAATCGACCTTGTTTCAACGAAAATCAAACAAAGTCGAAATTAACTTCGCAGTGATACTGCGTCCACATTCTCTTGTTCGAATAAAGGGGAGGCACTCGCGTTCTGGAATGGGTTCAGCGACTTTCGAGATCGCGATGGAGTTCGGCAATGGAGGCGGCGGCCAGAAATCAGGGTCGCAGTGGCCATCGAGCATTGCGTTCGAATATGGAGCTCGCGGTAATAAGAGCAAGCAAGAAGGGCGAGTGACTGCTCGCGTGAAAGAAGGGAGTTCGCGTACGCGTCGAATGGCATAGGAGCTAGAAGCTTGCGGCAGGTTTAGGCGAACTAGGGTTCGCATCCAGTGTCGCGAGCACGACGAAGAGTGGCATCAGATGGATGGTTTGCAGGGAGGCCGAGGTGTTCAATTTGAAGCCTGGTAGTAGGTAAGGTCGAGGCAGTGATGGATGAAGTCAGGGGTCTCGGTCTAGGTGGGTTCGAGCTTGTATGTGAGAGGTATCATTTTATTTTGATTTAGTTAAGTAAATTAAATTTTTACAGTAAAAAAAAAATCTTCTGCATTACCATTTTAAAATTTCGAAGGTGAGATTTTATATATAATTTGAAGTAGTTAATTTTCTTCAGAAATGTAAAAACAGGAAGCTGAAATATTTATAGTAAAGTTTAAACCGGTTTAGTCTAATTCTCTGTATATATGTGAATAAGCTTTTGGGAAATTAAAAGAAAGGAAATTAATAATTAGTTAGATAAATTTAGTAAAGGAGAAAGTTGGTTTAAAAAGAATTATCAGCTAAGAAAAAAAAAACTATTAAACGGAAATTAATTGTTCAGTTGACCCGAATATTAATGAACTGTATAAATATTTATACAAGGTTTGAAACTGGGGAGAAAACAAACTGGATTGGATTGGATTTCAAATAAAAAGCTAAGGTGAGATTTTTCTCACTCAAATTGAAAAGTGGAATTTTCAGTTATTTATTGCTTGATTTGATTGCTATATTGGATGTGCTATTAGATATAATAGGATATATCTATATATATAGCAATATATACATATTGGCATATGTATATATTGGATTGATGATTTCCCGCCTCGTATAGCGGATGAGACCCTATTGCGCCGTTAGTAAGCGGATTTTTATAAAAACCTATATACCGCGATATTCCACCTCGAAGCGGAATTGGTATTGTGCTAACATCTGTGGATGCAGGGAAACAGGTTGGAGGGATCCAACTGGATTCCTCACCAGTAGTATTTTTTTTACAGATATTGATATATATTCTGTTATCATATGATGATATATGATGTTTGATGTTGTGATGGACTAATTGATGCGTTGCATCATCGGATTCAGTTTTGAAATTTAAAAATAACGACTTTTACTTTAAAAGGGTTTTTAAAGTGATTTTTGAAAATATACGTTTTATGGAATTTTTGAATTGATTTAAAAACGTTAAAATTTTTAAAGTTATAAAAGTTATAATTTTTAGTGAAATATAACCAAAGTGTCGTTTTTGAAATAAAAGTCGATTTATTTATAAAATGGTTTAAGTTGGGATTTTTGAATAACTATAAACGATTTGTATAAAAAGATTTATAAAAATTGATATTTTATAAATCAAATATTGGAATTATAAACGAGTTTTTATAAGTGTTAGAAATTTATAGATGTATAAATTGTGAAGTTAAAAAGAATGAAATTTATAGATGTATAAATCGGGAAGTTAAAAGGAATGAAATTGTAGAATAGAAGATTTATAAGGAATTAACTTATAAATTGGATTTTTGCCTTCAAATGAAATATTGGTCGAATTTGTTAATAAAGGAGATTTACAAATCGAAGTTGTTATAAAATAGAAATAGAATTTATAAACGTTGTTTTATAAATTCAAAATCAATTGAATTTGATACATTAAATATAGAAGATTATCAAAGGAGATATATTCGCGATTTTGGATAGCGAATTATTATTGAAATAAAACGTGCAGAAAATAGTGAAATGTAATTAGTGAAGTATATTCACGATTTTGGACAGTGAATATATTGTTAAGTAAAATGGATTCATTTTTGAAGAAGTGATATTAAAAATGAAGTTAAACATTTTAAAGATGTTTTAAAATGTATTACGAATCGAAACCATAGATTTCAACATTTATTGTTGAAATAGACGTTTTCGAGAAACTTAAGGAAATGGTGGACTATAACACTGTTGTTATAGTAAATGATTTCCGAAAGGAAATGTTTTATGTAGTATTGGGATTTATATATCTATCTAAAATCCGAATCCCTATACTAGTGATTTTGAGTCGTCGTAACGATGTTTTACGTAACATTCGTTTTGACTCAAATAAAGGTGTTAAAAGAATCTTTTCCTTAAAGAATGAATTTATACTTAAATTTGATTTAAGTATATTAAATATTTTCAAATGTTGAAAATAAATAGATTTGTGAAAATACTTATTTTTAAATAAGTATGGAATTGCTTTTCCAATATGCAATGAACGTTTTGAGAATTTATCCTTGTAAAGATAAATTGAAATTGAATATTGAAAACGATTTGAAAATCGAATATTAGTAGATATTCGAAAGTATAAATTCGGTACGGAATTTATAAAAGAAAGCGAAGTTGTTTAAAAATAAACGTTGATTTATTTTTTAAGTGTGGAAATTTTTATATCTAATAAAGATATTTTTGAAGATAAAATAATTTGGGAAAATTATTTGGAATCTGATGATGTTGCGCATCTTTATTGATAGTTAAATAACCGACTATCAATAATTACCTTGAATAGGTATTTGTTGTTATTGGATGAATTTGAATGCCACACTTGTTTTTAAATAAGCGCTCACTATTCGGGTTAGCCGGGAAAGGACCATGGGGTCGTATAACCCATTCCGAATATGTGATACGTCGTTATGAATTGCATTCGAAGACCGGTGTTGAAGACCGGATATTTTTGAAAACGGAAGGATTACCGTCGAGTTACTCTACATCGGCTAATCTTCGATTTAGAGGTTTTATCACCCTTAGTGACGGGAAGTCCCGACGTGATTGAAAATTATCCGGAATTGCAAGGGCTTCGTGAGAAGTGCCTTCGGTTCTGTTCGATCCCGGAACAGACTTGTATGGATTGTGTGTCTGACGTTACAATTTGAGATATAAAGCTGATTTCTTTCAAATACATTTCTGTTGGTGGCGGAGAATTTATTCTCTTAGCTTAACACCCTTCTTTGAGACGTACAAGCTCAGAGGTTATGTAGTTGAAATTTATCAGCGATATATCCCAATTTGGTAACGTGGCATACTAAGTGTTGCTGTGAAATGATCAGTGTTTGATCATTTGTGATATGATCATTTGTTTGATCTTATATCTTTGTGATCATAGGTTGATCATTTTGTTTGACCCGAAGCAGGTCTTTTTGAGAAAGCGTAGCTTTGTGGACGAGACTTCATCGAGCCTCACACCCCGGAAATGGTCGAAACAGGAAGGATGCGGCAAGGTTCTAGGGAGTAGCGCCCCTCAGTGTATGTCATTCCTTCTGGATAAAGGTGGTATCATGGTATGGAGCCCAGATACTTAACCTCTGTGGTTACTGCATTATTTTTTCTATGTGGTTTGTTGGAATCGGGGATCCTCGGGAAGATCGGTTACGATCGGGGGATGGCATACGCGTGTCAGTAGTTACCTATTTTTGCAGAGGTAACCCGGCCTTGTGTTGGCAGAGATCCGGTTAGGTTCTCGGGTCGTCTATTCCAGGGACGTACCCATCATGGATAGGAAGTTCCTTAGCCTGACCATTTGTTGGAAATCCAAAGAAACAATACGAGCCTTGTACGGTTTTAGTTGTAGAACCTGCCATTTAATATGGTAGCTATAGCAAGCATACTATAATGGTACCTATGCTGGCTAAGATTTATATTCTACTTTCGAAATGTTTTCCACTATGCACTAATAATAATATCCAAAATGATTTGATTTTGCGTAGTAAGCATCTTTGACTATCATAAGAAGAAATCTCCTCCAAGTCTGCGTTTGCATTGTGTGTGTGGTGGGAGGTCTTATGGTAGTTTCATTTTCCAAAAGCATTGCGAATTGACTTTAAATCTTCTTGTTGTTTTAAAGGTAAAACTGTTTTACGATCTCACACCAGTCACCATGACTGACTCGGAGTTTATTGTTCCCTTCTAAACTCTAGGTGCCCACAAATTTCCACACGGGCAGCCTAGAGTTATATTATCAGGATATTCTGGATATTCTGGAGCTTTGGAGATAAGCTGGATGACGAGACGTAGTATTTGTATCTGATAGTATTTATTCCGCTGTGTATTCTGTATGAGGACAAGTTATATAACTGTCCATTGTTGTATATTGACTCTGATGATTGATGTATGTATAAACTGATATAGTTCTTTGTTTTTAAAAGACTAGTAATTATCTATTGTATATTGTTCCGCTGCGATGTGTAAGATTCTGATATTGTTTTCTGATTCTGTTGTTGTTCTTCTTTCTTTTTCTTCTATCTTCTTCTTCTACCTTTTTCTTCTTCTTAAACCATCATAGTTCGTATTCCCGTTCATTTTGAGTTAATCAATGGAGATTAGTGGTTAATCAGGAGGTACGGATTTACGGGCCATGACAATTAAGTTATAAATTGAAGTGGATAAGCCTTTAAATAAAATGTGTAGAAAATATTGGAATGTGGTTAGTGAAGTATATTCACGATTTTGGACAGTGAATATATTGTTAAGTAAAATGGATATGTTTTGGAGAAGTGATATTATGAAATGAAGTAATTGTTTTAAAAGATGTTTTAAAACGTGTTAAATATCGAAATCATAGATTTCAACATTTATTGTTGAAATAGACGTTTTCGAAAAATAAGGAAATGGTGGACTATAACACTATTGTTATAGTAAATGATTTTCGAAAGGAAATGTTTTTAATGTAGTATTGGGATTTATATATCCATCTTAAAATCCGAATCCCTATACTAGTGATTTTGAGTCGTCGTAACGATGTTTTACGTAACATTCGTTTTGACTCAAAAAACTGTTGTTATAATAAATGATTTCCTTAAAGAATAAATATATACTTAATTTGATTTAAGTATATCGGATATTTTCCAAGTGTTGAAAATAAAAGATTTGTGAAACACTTATTATTAAATAAGTATGGAATGTTTTCCAAAATGAAATGAAACGTTTTGAGATTTTATCTTCTTAAAGATAAATTGAAAATGAATATTGGAATCGATTTGAAAATCGTATATCAGCAGATATTTTGAAAATATAAATTCACTATGGAATTTATAAAAAGAAAGGGAAGTTGTTTAAAAATAAACGTTGATTTATTTTTGAAGTGTGGAAATTTTATATCTAGTAAAGATATTTTTGAAGATGAAATAATTTGGAAAATTATTTGGAATCTGATGATGTTGCGCATCTTTATTGATAGTTAAATAACCGACAATCAATAATTACCTTTAGATAGGTATTTGTTGTGAATTGGATGAATTTGAATGCCACACTTGTTTTTAAATAAACGCTCACTATTCGGGTTAACCGGGAAAGGACCATGGGGTCGTATAACCCATTCCGAATATGTGATACGTCGTTATGAATTGCATTCGAAGACCGGTGTTGAAGACCGGATATTTTTGAAAACAGAAGGATTACCGTCGAGTTACTCTACATCGGCTGATCTCCGATTTAGAGGTTTTATCACCCTTAGTGACGGGAAGTCCGGACGTGATTAGAAAATTATCCGGATGTGCAAGGGCTTCGTGAGAAGTGCCTTCGGTTCTGTTCGATCCCGGAACAGACTTGTATGGATTGTGTGTCTGACGTTACAATTTGAGATATAAAGCTGATTTCTTTCAAATACATTTTTGTTGGTGGCGGAGAATTTATTCTCTTAGCTTAACACCCTTCTCTGAGACGTACGAGCTCAGAGGTTATGTAGTTGAAATTTATCAGCGATATATCCCAATTTGGTAACGTGGCATACTGAGTGTTGCTGTGAAATGATCAGTGTTTGATCATTTGTTTGATCTTATATCTTTGTGATCATAGGTTGATCATTTTTGTTTGACCCGAAGCAGGGCTTTGTAGAAAGCGTAGCTTTGTGGACGAGACTTCGTCGAGCCTCACACCCCGGAAATGGTCGAAACAGGAAGGATGCGGCAAGGTTCTAGGGAGTAGCGCCCCTTAGTGTATGTCATTCCTTCTGGATAAAGGTGGTATCATGGTATGGAGCCCAGATACTTAACCTATGTGGTTGCTGCAAATTTATTACTTTGTGGTTGTTGCGAATCGGGGATCCTCGGGAAGATCGGTGACGATCGGGGGATGGCATACGCGTGTCAGTAGTTACCTATTTTTGCAGAGGTAACCCGGCCTTGTGTTGGCAGAGATCCGGTTAGGTTCTCGGGTCGTCTATTCCAGGGACGTACCCATCGTGGATAGGAAGTTCCTTAGCCTGACCATTTGTTGGAAATCCAAAGAAACAATACGAGCCTTTGCGATTTCAATTGTATAACCTGTCTCCTCAGGAGGCAGCTATAGCAGGCATAATATAATGGTACCTATGCTGGCAAAGATTTATATTATACTTTCGAAATGTTTTCCACTATGCACTAATAATAATATCAAAAAGGTTTTGAATTTTGCGTAGTAAGCATCTTTGACTAACATAAGAAGAAATCTCCTCCAAGTCTGCGTTTGCATTGTGTGTGTGGTGGGAGGTCTTATGGTAGTTTCATTTTCCAAAAGCATTGCGAATTGACATTAAAGTTTTCCTGTTGTTTATTTTAAAGAATAACTGTTTTACGATCTCACACCAGTCACCATGACTGACTCGGAGTTTATTGTTCACTTCTAAACTCTGTATGCCCACCAATTTCCACACGGGCAGCCTAGAGTTATATTATCAGGATATTCTGGATATTCTGGAGCTTTGGAGATAAGCTGGATGACGAGACGTAGTATTTGTATCTGATATTATTTATTCCGCTGTGTATTCTGTACGAGGACAAGTTATATAACTGTCCATTGTTGTATATTAACTCTGATTGATGTATGTATAAACTGATAGTTCTTTGTTTTAAAGATTATTCATTTATCTATTATATATTGTTCCGCTGCGATGTGTAAGATTCTGATATTGTTTTCTGTTTCTATTCTGATGTGTAGTTCTTTCTTCTCTTTTTCTTCTATCTTCTTCTTCTTCTATTTTTTTTTCTTTTTCTTAAAACCCTCACTATTGGAGTTTCCGGCACTCGATTTCTCGGCAGTCGATAAAGTGAGTATCGATGCCGAATTTTCGAAAGTCGAAAATTCCGGTACGTGACAGCATGGTATCAGAGCATATGGTTAAGCGACAACCCTGCTCTGTTGGGTGTTACTCATTAGAGATAGAGTCAGCAGTACTCTAGAATGAGTTTGAGTGTAATAATAGATACGAGTGCGTATTTGTTAATGAATATAAAATTGTTTTATATTGTGATGATTGGTTTTTGAGTGGTATATGGATTCTGGTCGGTATTGTCCGTACAACTCTATCGATAGGGATCTCTAAACACTTGTATAGAACAATTCGGCACAATATTGTTTTAAATAGGGTAAATGAGATAATTTTGCCCAAAACTATTTTTGTATAGAAAATAAATGTTTTTCTATAAAGTACTATAGTATATGGTTGCATGGATGTTAGGAAATAATAATAGTAAATTATTATCATTGAAATTGAATAAGAAATTGAAATCGTAACTCCAAAGTTAAGAGATAAATCCATATACTAATGAAATTTAAAGAATGTAAATTATAAATGTGAATTGTAATTTAAAACGGGATTCCAGAGAAGTTTTTGGAAAGGTTTTGAAAAGAATTTGAAAATTTTGGAGATTTGGAAAGTTTAAATTCTTTTTGGAGTTGAAAATGAGTTTCAAAGGTTTTGAAAAGCGTTTTGAAGGGATAAAAGCTCTAAACTCTTTTCGGTCGCTGGAAAATAATTCCGATGATGATCGCGACATCACCGATGTTCATTTTCGGGTTTCCAAAAGAGGGATTGCTGCCAAATTGTTTTAAATGGAAGTTGTTTGGAAAATTTGGATTTTGTTTTAGAAAATTCAAAGGATAGTTTGAATTGTTTTCAAAAATGATTTTTTTTTGAAATGTTGGTAAGACTCTGGAATCCTATTAAAAATATTTATGGAATACTATTGAATTGATAACTTATACCATTTGAATTATGATAGAATAAACTTAACTTAAAGGATGAAGTTAAATTAATGTAAGTACAAGTGAATCAATTTAATGAAAGTGAAATTGAAAGTTGAGATTCATTTCAAATTTGTAAGCAATAGAATGGAATTGAAACTGAATACTGAAAACAAATTTGAATAAGTGGATTAGAATTTGAAATGGATTAGTAACTGAAACTAATTTAAAATGGTGCAGTTATGAAGGAAAGATAATTGATAAATTCAATATTCAGAAGTTAAATTGAATTGAAATTGTGAATTGAATTCAAATGAATTTGAAAATGCAAAATTGAACGAAATTGAATATATAACTTCAAATAGTGAATTAGAGATGATATAAGCAGTTATATTGAAAATTTTGTAATTGAATGTACGAAATGGTTTGAATATATGCAACTAGATATTATGGCTAGTAGGATATACAGGTATAAAGGAATTGGAATTTAATTTCGAAGATAAATTTGAATGGCTCGACAAAAGGTATGTATTTAAATTTGAATATGAGATTTGATGACTTATTTCTCTAGCCGCTTGGCTTTTTCTTTTTCTTTTTGAAATCTGAGAGTCCGTAGGGACGTTTTGTAGTCGTGCCGTATTAGCCACGCAAAGGAGACGCTGGCGAAATTTTTCGAAAATTTCGAGTGTTAGAAAATTTTTGAGAAATTTTGAAAGTTTGAAAATTGAATTTAAGCTTAAATTAGAATTGTTAAGGTAAACAATGTTGTCTGAAACTTATAATTTAAGTTGGAAAACTTAGTTGAATGATAACGAATCTTTAGTAGAAAGATTTGTTTTGATAAATTGATAAAACTATTAGATTGTGAAAAATAGTAGACGAGTTAAGGACCATTTTCCTTACTTGGTAATTTCGAGGACGAAATTCTTTTAAGGGGGGAAGTCTGTAACGACCCAGAATTTTTGATAATTAAAATTCGAATATTTAATTGATTTTAAATATTTATAAATGAATTTAATAAGTCGAATAATTTATTTAAAGGATATTGGATTTAATTTGGTCAATTAAATCGATAATTTAATGATTGAAATTCCAGAGATAATTAAAAATCGAGTTTAAAATGATTGAAAATGATTTGTAAAATTTTATTTAATCATACTGGAGTTATAGAAAGGTTATAGAACTTTTAAAATTGGAATTGGAGTTAAATTGTGAAAATTGAATATTTTAATATTTAATTATCGAATGTAAAAATAGTCAATTTTCGAACAGTCTCAGAATTGAACGAAACCAGTTCCATTGGATCCGTAATAGTTAGTTATTATCGGATTTCAATTTTCGTAGCAATCGAAGTTGTCGTTTGACCGTGGCAGCTCGAAACGCGTCGATATCGTTTTAATTTTAAATCGTCGAGTTAAAATAGTCATTTTTCAAAAAGTCTCGGATTTCGACGAAACTAGTTTCATCGGATCTGTAATGTGATATTATTGTAAGATTTCAAATTTCGTAATTTTTGGATTTATCGTTTGTCCGGGGCAAGCCAAAACGCCTCGAAATCGATTTAAATCGGTTTAATTTAAATCGATCATTTATTGCCATATCTCACACATACGATCGAATTAGCTTCCGAAACCTGTTCCATTGTGTTCGGAACGCGGGGTAAACCCCAGAAACGCTAGTCACTGCGCGTAAATCGGAGTTCGAAAAATCCCGGAATGAATAGTGTTTTTCGTTAAAATTCTATAAAAGCAACCCATTCTCTTCCATTTGCTAAACCCTAATACAAAACCTAGGTCAGCTGCCACTAAGGAAAACAACGGCCAAAAAATCACCACGCTCTTCCCCTTCGATCTCCCAATTCGTCGACATTCACGCGAAATGTTCAACTACAATTACGTAGAGGGCAACGAGTACTATCAGTTCAACGGTCAAGATCGTAAAATTCGAAGTGAATCAACGGGAAAATGAGCTTGAAGGCCGCGCATTTGGAGGGCGAAATCTCGTACTGGAGGCGACCGGACCGGGCGTGGTGGCAGGCGTGGGTCGAGCTCGAGACGAGCCTCGATGTGGTGCGGTTGTGATGAAGTTTCGTCGTCGTTTGGAAGTCGCGTTGTTGCTTTCGAACGGAGCTTTTTTGGGTGTCGTTCGCGATATTAGCCTGGGACGTACGTGCGTTGTGGAAGAAGATACCAACGGCCCAGATCTCGTGATGAATGGTGAATGGCCAGATGTGAGCTGAGGGTAAAATATAAAATAAAAAGGTTTTGTAAATATTTATATCAAAAAAAAAATTCGTATAATGTTTAAAAGGTTGTAACTTTGTCATACGTTATCAGAAAATTACGAAACAAAATGCGTTGGAATCGTCTCAACGTGTACTTCGCTATGAAACTGGATTGGAGTCGTTTGGAGCTAGTTTGAATTTCGGGTAAAATTAAACGCTTGTTTAATTTTATTCGAAATAAACGCTGAAATTAGAATTAAAATCAAAGGTGAGATCTTCTCACTCAAGAATTGAAAAGTGGAATTTTCAGTTATTTATTTGATTGCTATTGGATGTGATATTAGATATAGTAGGATATATATCTATATATAGCAATATATACATATTGGCATATGTATATATTGGATTGATTGATTTCCCGCCTCGTATAGCGGATGAGACCCTATTGCGCCGTTAGTAAGCGGATTTTTATAAAACCCATATACCGCGATAATTCCGTACTGGAGCGGAATTGGTATTGTGCTAACATCTTTGGATGCAGGGAAACAGGTTGGAGGGATCCAACTGGATTCCTCAACTGTATTTACTTATTTACAGATATTGATGTATATTCTGTTATCATATTGATATATGATATTGACTGTTGTGATGGACTAATTGATGCGTTGCATCATCGGATTCAGTTTTGAAATGTAAAAATAACGACTTTTACTTTAAAAAGGTTTTTAAAGTGATTTTTGAAAATATACGTTTTATGGAATTTTTGAATCGATTATAAACGTAAAATTTTAAAGTTATAAAAGTTATAATTTTTAGTGAAATATAACCGAAGTGTCGTTTTTAAAACAAAAGTTGATTTATTTATTAAATAGTTTAAATAGAGATTTTTGAATTTATTATGAAAGTTCTATATATAAGATTTATAAAATTTGATTTTTATAAATCAAAGTGATGAAATTATAAAGGAGTTTTAAAGACGTTTTAAATGATGTTAAAATGGGTTTTATAAAGGACAGAATAAATGATTTGTGAAGTCCTAAAAGAACGATTTTTGTAAATAAACGAATTATAAGTGTTTAACTTATAGAATGGACTTTTGGTAGAAAATTAAGTTATAAATTGAAGTGGATAAGCCTTTAAATAAAATGTGTAGAAAATATTGGAATGTGGTTAGTGAAGTATATTCACGATTTTGGACAGTGAATATATTGTTAAGTAAAATGGATATGTTTTGGAGAAGTGATATTATGAAATGAAGTAATTGTTTTAAAAGATGTTTTAAAACGTGTTAAATATCGAAATCATAGATTTCAACATTTATTGTTGAAATAGACGTTTTCGAAAAATAAGGAAATGGTGGACTATAACACTGTTGTTATAGTAAATGATTTTCGAAAGGAAATGTTTTTAATGTAGTATTGGGATTTATATATCCATCTTAAAATCCGAATCCCTATACTAGTGATTTTGAGTCGTCGTAACGATGTTTTACGTAACATTCGTTTTGACTCAAATAAATGTTGTTATAATAAATGATTTCCTTAAAGAATAAATATATACTTAATTTGATTTAAGTATATCGGATATTTTCCAAGTGTTGAAAATAAAAGATTTGTGAAACACTTATTATTAAATAAGTATGGAATGTTTTCCAAAATGAAATGAATTGTTTTGAGATTTTATCTTCTTAAAGATAAGTTGAAAATGAATATTGGAATCGATTTGAAAATCGTATATCAGTAGATATTTTGAAAATATAAATTCACTATGGAATTTATAAAAAGAAAGGGAAGTTGTTTAAAAATAAACGTTGATTTATTTTTGAAGTGTGGAAATTTTATATCTAGTAAAGATATTTTTGAAGATGAAATAATTTGGAAAATTATTTGGAATCTGATGATGTTGCGCATCTTTATTGATAGTTAAATAACTGACTATCAATAATTACCTTTAGATAGGTATTTGTTGTGAATTGGATGAATTTGAATGCCACACTTGTTTTTAAATAAACGCTCACTATTCGGGTTAACCGGGAAAGGACCATGGGGTCGTATAACCCATTCCGAATATGTGATACGTCGTTATGAATTGCATTCGAAGACCGGTGTTGAAGACCGAATATTTTTGAAAACGGAAGGATTACCGTCGAGTTACTCTACATCGGTTGATCTCCGATTTAGAGGTTTTATCACCCTTAGTGACGGGAAGTCCGGACGTGATTAGAAAATTATCCGGATGTGCAAGGGCTTCGTGAGAAGTGCCTTCGGTTCTGTTCGATCCCGGAACAGACTTGTATGGATTGTGTGTTTGACGTTACAATTTGAGATATAAAGCTGATTTCTTTCAAATACATTTCTGTTGGTGGCGGAGAATTTATTCTCTTAGCTTAACACCCTTCTCTGAGACGTACGAGCTCAGAGGTTATGTAGTTGAAATTTATCAGCGATATATCCCAATTTGGTAACGTGGCATACTGAGTGTTGCTGTGAAATGATCAGTGTTTGATCATTTACGATATGATCATTTGTTTGATCTTATATCTTTGTGATCATAGGTTGATCATTTTTGTTTGACCCAAAGCAGGGCTTTGTAGAAAGCGTAGCTTTGTGGACGAGACTTCGTCGAGCCTCACACCCCGGAAATGGTCGAAACAGGAAGGATGCGACAAGGTTCTAGGGAGTAGCGCCCCTTAGTGTATGTCATTCCTTCTGGATAAAGGTGGTATCATGGTATGGAGCCTAGATACTTAACCTATGTGGTTGCTGCAAATTTATTACTTTGTGGTTGTTGCGAATCGGGGATCCTCGGGAAGATCGGTGACGATCGGGGGATGGCATACGCGTGTCAGTAGTTACCTATTTTTGCAGAGGTAACCCGGCCTTGTGTTGGCAGAGATCCGGTAAGATTCTCGGGTCGTCTATTCCAGGGACGTACCCATCGTGGATAGGAAGTTCCTTAGCCTGACCATTTGTTGGAAATCCAAAGAAACAATACGAGCCTTTACGATTTCAATTGTATAACCTGTCTCCTCAGGAGGCAGCTATAGCAGGCATAATATAATGGTACCTATGCTGGCTAAGATTTATATTATACTTTCGAAATGTTTTCCACTATGCACTAATAATAATATCAAAAAGGTTTTGATTTTTGCGTAGTAAGCATCTTTGACTAACATAAGAAGAAATCTCCTCCAAGTCTGCGTTTGCATTGTGTGTGTGGTGGGAGGTCTTATGGTAGTTTCATTTTCCAAAAGCATTGCGAATTGACATTAAAGTTTTCCTGTTGTTTATTTTAAAGAATAACTGTTTTACGATCTCACACCAGTCACCATGACTGACTCGGAGTTTATTGTTCCCTTCTAAACTCTGGGTGCCCACCAATTTCCACACGGGCAGCCTAGAGTTATATTATCAGGATATTCTGGATATTCTGGAGCTTTGGAGATAAGCTGGATGACGAGACGTAGTATTTGTATCTGATATTATTTATTCCGCTGTGTATTCTGTATGAGGACAAGTTATATAACTGTCCATTGTTGTATATTAACTCTGATTGATGTATGTATAAACTGATAGTTCTTTGTTTTAAAGATTATTCATTTATCTATTATATATTGTTCCGCTGCGATGTGTAAGATTCTGATATTGTTTTCTGTTTCTATTCTGATGTGTTGTTCTTTCTTCTCTTTTTCTTCTATCTTCTTCTTCTTCTATTTTTTTTTCTTTTTCTTAAAACCCTCACTATTGGAGTTTCCGGCACTCGATTTCTCGGCAGTCGATAAAGTGAGTATCGATGCCGAATTTTCGAAAGTCGAAAATTCCGGTACTTGACAGATTCAGGTTAGATTTGACGAATTCTGGAGGAGCAATGGAGCAGGAGGCTTCAGCGTATAGATATATAGGTGGTTTCGTTGTGTTAGTGTTTATTCTGTATTTCCGCTGTGTTGTATCTCTGTGATGTGTGAGTTGTATTAACTAGACAGGTGTCTATAACTGTCTAGTATGTGTTGTATTATCTGTGTAACTCTGATGTATATGATATTATGTATTCTCTTATGTGATATATTATATTTTATTCGTTCCGCGGTTGAGATTCTGATGTTGTTTCTTCTTCTTCTTTATCTTTTCTATTTCTCACCCCTTTCTTTCTTAAAAACGGCGTGATTATCCGGTAGTGGAAAGTTGGGTCGTCACACCTGGGTTTTTAAATGATTTTAAGATTAAGGAAATATAAATTGTATTAACAACTTAAATGTGATTAAAGTATATTTTTAAAATGGTATGAGTTTAAAAATAGATTTGGATTTTAAAGTCTTTTAAATTCTTTTATAAACTAGTATTTCTCTAACATGGAATTTAAAAGGGTTTTAAATTGGTTTAAACTTTACAAAGTTAAATTTTGTATTCATTTTTAAATCTAATATTTTAAAATAAATTTTTAAAGTAAATTGTTTTCAAATGTTTCGTTTATGACAATTTAGTCATAATTAAGAAATGTTTTGTCTTAAAGTTAAATTGAGATTAAATGAGTCGAAATTAATTAAATTAATGAGGTAATTAAGAATAGTTAGTTAATTTAAATAATCTATGATCAAGAATTAAAATAAATGGTTAAGGGTTAATCAAATGGGAAATTAAAGATCATTAATTTGATAATTAAAGATTATTAATTAATGGTTAAAGATTTATTAATTAAGCAAGTAAGTTGTGATTAAGTTAATTAATCAAGTAATTAAAGATTAATCAAGTTCAGTTAAGCACTTAATTAACTAAATAATTAGAGATTAATTCAAGGGTTACTAAAGATAAATTAATTTGTAATTAATAATAATTAATGTAAGTTCAAATTACTTTAAAGAATTATTAATAGTTAATGAGAGTCATTAACTAAGGATTATTTAATAATTAATTAATATGATTAATTAATTTAAAAATAATCATTGTGAGATTTGTTTAAGTAATAATTTAATGGGAGTAATTTAGGAAATTAATTACTCATTGTAATTAATTAAGTTTAATATGAATTGTTTAAGTTAATTAATTAAGTTTAATTAATTTAAATAACCATTTGATGATATGAAGTATAATTACTTAGGGAAGTAATTAATGATAATTACTGGATGTAATTAACTAAGGATGATTTAATGATAAAAGTAATGGGACAGTTTGGCACAGGTCCCTAATAAGTTTCAAAATACACAAAAACCCCAGTAAAATAAAGTTTGTAAATTAGGTCCCTAGAATTAAGTTACTGAATAATGACATACACTTATGCAATTATTCAGTGAATAATTGCAGACATTTATGCAATTATATCAAAAAATTGTGGAAAATTCCGCAATTATTCATCCAAAAAATTGCGGAAATTCACGCAATTTTTTCAAAAAATTGCGGAAAATTCCGCAATTATTCACCCAAAAAATTACGGAAATTTACGCAATTTTTTCAAAAAGTTGCGGAAAATTCCGCAATTATTCACCAAAAAAATTGCATAACTATATGCAATTACTTAGTAACTTAATTCTAGGGACCTAATTTACACACTTTTTTTACTGGGGTTTTTGTGTATTTTGAAACTTACTAGGGATCTGAGCCTAATATTCACAAAAGTAATTGGAGTATAATTACTTGTATAATTAATCAAGGGATTAATTAGAGGAAATTAATTATGGAAAATTTAATTTATTTGATGAAGTAATTAAGGGTAGTTAATTACTGAATGGGGTTACTCAAGGGTGATTAACAATTTGGGTAATTGAAGATTAATTACTTGATGTAATTAATTTAATGGATTTATTTGGAAATAATTAATAAATGAATTGATTTATTAATGCAATTAATTGAGAAGCATTGTAATTAATTTTATTAATTTAAAGGTCAATTTCTTTTTAGTTTAAGATAATTAATTTGTGGAAATAATTAAAGAATAATTATTTAAGTGTAAATAAAGATAATTAATCAAGGATGATTAATTTAAAATGAATAATTGGATGTTGATTAATTAATTGATTGATAATTAATTAATGGGAATGTAAGCAAGTTTGGTAATGATGAAGTAATTAATTTAATTCACTTTAAATTAATTAGAGATGCAAGTAATTAATTTAATTCATTTTGAATTAATTATAAATGGTGTGATTATTAATCCTTGCTTATGTATGATGGATGATATTGATTTCCTTGAATGATTTGGAATCTCAAATATGAGATAAGTAATGTTCTGTGATTGGATGTTTTGGTTGAAATGTGATGATAATATGGATTATCTATTTATGATGATAATGTAGATTATCAATGTGAAATTGTGAATTATCTATCTGTGTGTATATGTATAATGAAATGAATTGTTTTAACTTTAAAACAACTTGGCCTTAAAAGATACGTTTTGGATTTCGATGAGACCGGGATCGGGTTTCCAGATTTGGATATTCGAAAACCACATCGGTCCAAATTAACGATAGGTCGTGAATCTCAAGTGAAGATGAAGATTCAGAGTGCAAGGGTTATTGTCGTTAACTCTGAGGGTGATTCAAATATGAGTGTAACGAGATAATGCCTTCGGTTTTGTTCGAACCGGGAACGAACTTGTATGGATTGAATGCTTTTAGAACATCGTCAGGCGGACGATGAGCATTCTAAGTGATGTATTCTATAAAGGTAATCGTGACCTCAAGCCTCATCAACCGGGAATGGCTAAAACAGGGGATGTGCAGCAAGGCTTCATGGGTAGCACCCACTTGAGAGCGAGATATACCCCTGTCTAGATGTCCCTTTTATTTCGGCTGTGTGGGAAGTTGTGAGCTCCAACTGCTGGGGTTGTCTTGTTCGGAACTGTTCAGTAAGGAATGGTTCCGGCCTTGTGTTGCAGGGGGTCGGGAGTGATCCTCGGTACGCTGATCTAGGCCAGGTACTGACGGGCGGTACCCCAATAGCCCTGCCATTGTATAGAATCCAATCTCCAATAAGTGTCGTACGTATTAGTTGTGCCCAACTATGTTGGAATGTGAGATGTAAGCATTTCAGCTCCACATCTGAACTCGGTCTGACCACATCTGAACTCCATGACAGGGATCAGAAACTACATTTCATGCATCGTATATCCTCGTATATCTCTAGATAGGATACACTTTAAGGTAAACATAACTGAATCACCCTCGATGTATGATCTGAGCCATATCAATTCCCACTAGCAACAATCGATAAGCATATCTATATATGAAGTTGATATACCCTAGAGATCAGCTAAACCCCCTGGCCATCCATTTTCTACCATTTTCCCAATGACAAGGCTACATTCGGCAACTGTCAATTTAGTCTACATCAGTCAAACAAGGAACGAATCCACAAATTGATACCATCATCTCGAACATATTACAAATCACTACATGGATTTGAGCATCTCGAACCTCCATATAGGTTCCCCACATAAGTCCTTCGACCAATGTAAAGGTGTCAATTGTTAGAAGTGGTCACTAAATTTTCGAAGCTCTTGGTGTCAATTGTTAGAAGTGGCCCTTCTTTAGTTAAATCGATAATGGCCAACACTTTCGAGAGAATCAATAATTAGGTTGTTCATCTCACGACAAATGGTTGACCGTTGTATTTTTTTGACAAAAGGGCTTTATTTTTTGACGCCAACTATCATCGTTGTAATTTAGCATATAACTTTTGAATGATCAAATTTTGCTCGCAATGGCCTGCTAGAGTCCTATACTTGAATAGGCTTTAATTATAGTTAGTTTAACATTAATGTGTATACTTAGTTGTTTGTATTTTGAGATGAAAGAAGAACGCAAGTAATTATTATTTTATAGCTTTCTTCATTTCTTATATTTAAGGAGTTATGTCCTTCTTCTCAACTTACTCAAATTGGTCTCAATAAATCGAATAAGTGGTTCGCCGGAGCTAGGTCGACGTCAAAGTTACCTGGAGAAGTCGGCTTGGCGAGATCAGTCTCGAATTTCTGAGCCGCAATGTCTTCCAGGGCCTCTTCTTCTGTGGGAGTGGTAACAATATCTTTGTCAGCTTTGGCAGGAGGTGAAGAGTGAGAACTAGAGCCAATGATATCGACGTCAGCTGAGACCGAAATATGAACAGGGGCAGTAAGAAGTATTTCTTTTTCGGAACACTTCTCCCCCGTCGCTTCAGCTCGCATTCGGGCAAGCTGCTCTTTTCCCTTAGCAAGAGCAGCACGGGCGTCTCCGTCTAAATAAGTTGCTTCAAGGTCTGCTTTGGCATAGCCGGCACCACCAAGCATATCAATAATCGCCTCCCACACTTCAGCTAATGTGACTTCATACTCCGGTCCCAAAAATGAAAGGCTACCACGCCCCAAGACGCAATGGACATAAAAGTCGAACAAAGTCGTATCAATGGTGGCTATAGTTGCCTTATGGGATTCTTCAGCCGCAGCTTTACCAGCGAGAGCTTCATCACGCTCTCTTTCAACCTTCAATAATTAAGACTGCAGTCTTGTAATCTCTAAGTCTTGGGAGCTGACTTTCTCCCGAAATTGAGCTGCGTCATCACGATATTTCCTGGTAATGTGCTGCTCTGCTTCTAGTTTCGCTTCAGCATCCCGCTGAGCAGCATGAGCATTTCGAACCTGCTATTGAAGCATCTCTTCCTTTTGTGAAAAAGAAGTGGAAGAAGTAGCAAGTTCGTTCTTAAGTCTTTCAACCTCGGCTTCAAGCCTCCCGTAATCATCAGTGATGCTCTTCATTTCAGCATCATGCTGCTTGCAAACTTTATCCCATTCAGATTTATCGTTCTCCATGGTCAGCATCGCTTCAAGATTCGCACGGTTAACCCTTTGCAGCTCGTCAACAAGCTTTTGCCATCCAGACACCCTTTCGATATTAAGTTTGACGGCATCAAGGCTGCGCAGCATATCCGATTTATCGATCGGGACCAAGTCAAGGTCAAAGCGTACCCCTTTTAAACACCACTGCGGGAACCGACTTTGAAGGATTGGCGGACCTTGCCCAACTTGATACTGGGGTCTGTTAATGATTGCTTGAATGTCAGACTTCTCGAGAGCGGGAGAACCAGCAGGCAAGTCAGAAGGAATGGGAGCGTCAGGCTTCTCAGAAAAGACGGAAGAGTCACTATGCTTAATTCGTTTACGTGAGTCGCTGGCAATGTGACTTTTTCCTTTATCATCGTATTTCCTCTTTTGAGAATTGTCTTCTCTTCGGGATGAATCTTGGTGTTCATCCTCTCTTCTGCGAGAAGAGTCGTGTCGCTCGTCCCTACTCCCATAGTTCTGTTCATCTTCCCTTCTGCGGCGCTCTTCATAAGCTCGCCTTTCGTGAGCCTTTCTGGCAGTTCATTCCTCATCAGTTTCTCTTGGGGCACCGAGATAACGCCTAAAGTCGTAAGCATCGCGGCTTCCGTGGCGCTGGAATTTGTCGAAGTAGGAGCCGCTTCGTCCCATCGGAGAATCTGGAAAAGAAAAAGAGACAAGTCTTAAAAATCTTCGAATAAAAGGAGTTTAAGTGCATATAAGTGCCAAAAAATCCTAGGTGTGTGTGGCGTGTAAACTATACGCGTCAAGCTACAGACCACTCTTCGGCTTGGGGGTAACGTCGGCTTTTGCAGTTGACGTTAACTCTTGAGTTGATGGAGTACGCTGCAAGGCGGATGTCGCCTCAACTGCTGAAGAAGTAACTTTGGTGGTGACAGAGTCGTCCTTGAAAAGCTCTTGTGATGTTATCATCAGGTCGCTTAGATTTTCAAAAGTATCTCCACCGTCATGCCCAGCAGAGTCTCCTCTTGCAACTCCTTCTTCGATCACCGGGGAAAGCAAAGGTTTGCTAGATAATCCCATAACACCAGCAGAGCTTGAACACTTCACTAGTGCGGTGTCAACAGTAGGTTCTTTCAGAGCCATCTCTTCTGCGGAAACTGGGGCATCTGATGTCTCTACTTGGGAGTCAAGAGCTTCATAAACTTGAGTGGATCGGGAAAAGTGCAGAAGTCCGTACTGGTGCAGGAACTCATCTTTCAGTAAAAATTTGGCACTTCTCTCTTCAGCATCCACAGCACTCAAAGTATCTAAGGTCGACTTAAGGCTGGGATCTCGAAGTGGAGGAGGAAGTGCTGCAAAAAGTAAGGGATGGAGTTAAGCATTTGGCAATTCAAGTTCCGAAAAGTTCAGAAAATGAAGAAAACGGAAAAACGAAATCTTACTTCCGACTCTCCAAACGGTATAAAATCCCGGAGGACAACGGACAAAGAAGAATTGGCTCAAAAATCCATGTGCACTATCGGGCAAGTCGAGAATCAATCTACGGTTCCTTGCGCCTCTCACGACGATAATCGAAGGATGATCTTTGTTCTTTGCAAAAGTGCACAAATAGCAAAGCTCCTCAAAACGGGGAAGACGGTCTAGCACTCTTCTAAACAGCACACACAACCCCAGTATAATGACATATCCGTTAGGGTGTAGCTGAAAGGGAGAGATAGCTAATCGAAGGAAAAGTACTCGGAGAAAGTCTTTAAAGGGAGGAATAGCTCCACTTAAACACATCTGACGATTGACTGCAATAAAACCAAGGGGTGGTCTGTCGGCAGTGTCGTTTGTTCCAGGAAATGAAGCATCTGTTTTGGCAATGCCGAACTGGACACACAGTTGTCTGAAGACTTTGTGGCTCAAAGTGGTCGGAGTTCTTTCTGGAGGGTCGACCAATGGGTTGGCAATTGGGAAAGCTTCTCCGGCTGGTCCTGAATCTTCTTGCTGAGATGTCATTCTACACAATCAACTGGATATTTAAATATGAAGGTGCACGTTTCCTAAAAAGTGTGAAGTGTTGTGCAAAACTAAAAAGATAACAAGCAAGTATAACTGAAATTGAGATAGTTGACATTTGTCGATTATAAAGTTTCGTGGCCTGTCATTTTAAGTTCAAATACAACGTTGTGTTGATGCAAACAGATCAGCTTAGGTTGATTATTTCAGCTTTGCTTTAATACTTCATCTGAATTTATCATTTCACAGCATTTCATTCACAAAATTCATGTAGGTTAATTGTTCTTTATCTTCTAATCTGTCATTCGATGTGGGCGGTCAATGGCAGTATATTTGTCCCGTTTTTCTGCAAATGTTGTGTTTAACAGGTTATTAACATTAGAGTAAAAGCAATCTATAAAGAAGTGCAACATAGTTCAAATTCGATCAAAATTCAAAGGCCAGTCGAGCTCTGTCCAAATTTCACGAGTGTTAGGTCGTCCAGCGACCTAGCATAGGTCGGAGTCTTTTTAGGTTGCACAGCACAAGTAGGAAAGGTCAAGGCGATGTAAATTTGGCAAGTCCTAACTCGGCCGCGACTTAGAGTTTATGTCGCAGAAATTAGGTCGTTCGATTGTTAAGTCGTTATGTTCAAAGTTCAGTCAAGTCCAAAGGTCCAAGTTTTAGGTCGCTCACGACCTAGCATAGGTCGGAAAGTTTGGCTTTATCTAAGTCGCAGGAATTCTTAGGTCGCAAGGATGTTTAGGTCGGTCAAATATCTTAGGATGTGAGTCGTAGGTCGCAGAAGGCTTAGCACAAAACTCTTAGGTCGTACAAATCTGTTAAGTCGCCGACTTCCCCTCCACGCAATCCCTTAATGGATCCGCTAACCCGATACTGCCATTACAAAGAAAACGATCATCCTTTTCTTGAATTCAATTCATCTCTACATACCGCCAAATCGTCCAGCAAATCGACTTCAAATCCTTCCGATCCATTACAAACATTACCGTGCATTCATGAATCACATCAACATATCGAATGACGATCGGAAGTCGATTGTAATAATTGCTCAAAAAATAAAACATGAACGCATGGAATTGGACTTGGGTCGGAAAACTTGAACTCATGATGGGGCAGCGATTATGGTGGGGCAGAGATTGAATTCACTTACGCAGTATTTTAGGAAGGATGAATCGTCGACTAAACAAGTTGAATTCTCCCTTGGAAACTCAGAGATTCGTCAATGGCAATGGAAAATCAAAGCAGAAGGATAAGGAGGAAGAAGGCGACCTAACAGTTTATATGAGGCTGAGAGAGGAAGGCGAATAGGCACGTAAGTTTTAGGTCGTCCACGATCTAGCAAGAGTAAGTCAAAGCACACGACCTATGACATTGGCGTGTACTTCAAGGGGCAAATGTTAACTCCTTTATTTCGGCGACCTAAAACTCTGCGACCTAACAGCTCTTAACGACCTAAAAGGCCTCACGACTTAAGGAAACTCACGACCTAAGGAACCTAACGACATAAGGTACTTAACGACCTAAGAGGCTTCAAGACCTAAGGAATCTAACGACCTATGGGATGTCACGACCTGGGATGTCACGACCTAAGGAATCTAACGACCTATGGGATGTCACTGTTGATTCATGGGTTTTGATTCATGACACAAGCTTCAGAGATCATACGACGAGAATACTATATGAAAGCGACAAAAAGAGAATAAGTGCATACCGTGCACTACAAAGGAGATAATCTTACAATCCAGAGATTAGTATGGATATTTTATTTTATTTGAGTCTTAGAACAATGTTAAAATCATTCCTCAAATAGTCACACACGCACACAACATTTTATAGCAAAAACTATGTTCACTGTGCATATAACACCAGGTCGGCCGACCGACCAGGATCCTCGGTCGACCGACCCTGTATCATGTGCACAGTGACTTTCTGTTTTGTATACGTTTTAAACTCAGCTGACCGGCCAGGTTTTCGGTCGACCGACCAGAGAAAAACGGCTAGTTTTCTGAAGAGACGCGATCATTTCATGAAGAGGAATGTCCTCTATTTCAAGAGGTATGGACACAACTGTTAACTAAAACTCTTCATGAAAGATTACAACTCTTATACAACTATATAAACATATTCAATTCACTTCTACAATCACCGATTCTTGTTTATATTTCTGAAATCTAATCTCTATTCATTTCTGCAAATAAAAGCATTTATTCTTATTTAATATCACTAGAATCCTTGAATTTATTCATATACTTCGATTCTATGTGATTATCTTCCTTCTAAATCTTCACACACATATATACTCTTGAGGATTTGATTATAGGAAAGTTGTACTATCAAAAGACAATCAGTGTTATTCAGAACACATTCGTCAACAAACTATTTGTATTAAGTTGAAGTCCTCTTCGGCTGTTGAGGCGGAAAAATTCCTGTTCGGCTGCTCAGGTGTCGTATACCTATTCCTCCGGGTTAAGTGAGGGGTTTAGTTTAAATCTAGAGGGTATTCTGGGACTGGACGTAGAACGGGAAGTTCGAACCAGTATAAAAATTCCTGGTGTGCTTACTTTAATTTGTACTTTACTGTTATTACCAGTTTCCGCATTAACATACCATATTACACGATCCTTAGTACTACACGTGTACTTTCATTTGGTATCAGAGCAAGGTCATCATATAACCATCACAAAGTTATTTGATATTTACTTTTAGTAATATGGCAACCACCCAAATTAACGATGTTAGCACTCACACTAATTCTAGTTTCACAGAAGGTCAATCGACTTCACGACCTCCACTTTTCAATGGTATAAATTACAATTATTGGTCAACTAGAATGAGAATCTATATGCAATCAAGTGGATTTGATATCTGGAATATTATACAAAGAGAGTATACAACTCCTACTGGAGAATACTCAACTCGGAGTAACACACAAAAACTAGATGCTACTTCAAATGCAAAAGCAATGAATATTTTTTTTTGTGCATTAGATAGAAATGAATTCAATAGAGTTAGTATGTGCACTTCCGGTTATGAGATTTGGAGAACTCTTAAAGTTTCATATGAAGGAACGAACAAAGTTAAATTGAGAAAAATTTCTATGTTGAAACATCAATTTGAAAATTTTAAAATGAGGCCAAATGAATCTATAAATGACATGTACTCTAGATTTCAGGATATTTATCATGCTTTATTATCACTAGAACAAAAGTTTACTGATTTTGATGTTGTCACAAAAATCTTGAATTCTTTAACGGATGAATGGGAACGAAAAGTCCTAGCTATTGAAGAAGCAACTGATTTGTCAACATTAAAACCAGAAGAGTTGATAGGTAATTTAATGTCCTACGAAGTAAATTTGCAGGAAAAACGAAATGGAGCACAAGAAAAGAAAAATGTAGCATTCCAAGCAGAAAAAGATGATTCCGACTCAGATAATGAAGATATGGCCATGATCGCTAAAAATTTCAAAAAGTTTTTGAAATTCAAAGGAAACAAATTCAAGGGAAACAAAAATAATTCCAACAACAATTCCAATAGCAGCAAACCATCATCTTCAACAATGGAATGTTATGAATGTCATAAGAAAGGACACATGAAGAAAGATTGTCCAGATCGTAAAAAGAATAATTTCAAGAAGGACAAAACCAAACGAAAAGCTTTTTCAGTCACTTGGGACGACACTGACTCATCATCCTCATCAGAGAGCGAAAGTGATAATTAACAAGCAAATGTATGCTTCATGGCTTCATCAGACGATGTAAGTGATTTTACTTTTGAAGATTTAATTGAAATAAATTCTGAATTAGTAAATTTAACAAAACAACTTAAAAAGAAAAATAAGGAGTTGCAAAGAAAGTTAGATAGAACAGCTTTAGAAGTAGATATGTTAAAAGATGAGAAGGTAATATTGGAAGAAGAACTTGAAATCTCTCAACAATCGAATTCTAACTTATCTTCTCAAATTACGTCAATATCTGAGGAACTAGAAATTCAGAAAAATAAAAATGATGTTTTACTTTTTGAAAATAATAGTTTAATATCTAAGATTAAGGATTTAGAGTTAGAAAAATCTAGTCTTAAAATAAAATTTGATGATATTTCTAAAAATGTTTCTAATTTCAATAAAGGAAGAGAAAATCTTTCTAGTATACTAGAAAACTCTCAAACTTCTAACAATAAATCTGGACTAGGATTTAAGAAACAAAATAATTTTGCTAAAAGTAAAATTAATAATAAAATTAAGAAAGATATTAAGAAAACAGTTTATTTAAATACTAAAACTATTAAGATATGGATTCCAAAAACAAATAATATATTAATAAGAAATAAACATATCAAAAGTTTTATGGAAACTATTCATAATAACAAAAATTATGTCTATAAAGGGAATTCTGAACCCGTATGGGTTTGGCTTCCTAAGATCTAACTCTTAGGACCCTAAAAAGATTGGGTACCAACTTTTTATAAATTTTTGCAGGTACCACATAAGAAGAGAGGAAAATGGATTTTAGATAGCGGTTGCTCAAAACACATGACTGGAAACAAAGAAATGTTATCAAACATTATATACTCAAATGGAGGAGCAGTCACCTTTGGAGATAACTCAAAAGGATATATCATCGGCAAAGGCAATGTTAATAGCAACGGTACATCTAATTTACCTCTCATTACTGATGTTTTATTAGTTAAAAATTTAAAACATAATTTATTAAGTATTAGTCAACTATGCGATAAAGGTTTTAATATAACTTTTTCAGAAAATAAATGTAACATTTTTGATAAAAATCACAACATCATTTTCGAAGGAAATAGAGATAAAAATATCTATATCCTAAATATGAATGTTAATAATGATTCAAATTTGTGTCTAGTAGCTAAAGAAAACGATTCTTGTCTTTGGCACAAAAGATTTTGTCACATAAATTTTAATACCATCAACAAACTTGCGAAAAATAAATTAGTTAAAGGATTACCCAATATAAAATTCGAAACTAACATATTTTGTGATGCATGTAAATTAGGAAAATTAACAAAATCTTCTTTTAAATCAAAGAAAGTAATATCTACAGAACAACCACTTGAACTTTTACACATGGATATTTTTGGTCCAACTCAAGTAAAATCTATTAACCATAATAGATATGTTTTTGTTATTGTAGATGATTTCTCTAGATATACTTGGATTTTCTTTTTGAAAAATAAAAGTGATACTTTTGATAATTTTAAAGTTTTTGTTAAAAGAATTCAAAATATTAAAACATTGAAAATTAAAAATATAAGAAGTGATCATGGAGGCGAATTTGAAAATGAAGTTTTTGAACAATTTTGTAACAAGAAAGGTATTAACCATAATTTCTCTTTTCCTAGAACACCACAACAAAATGGAGTTGTAGAAAGGAAAAATAGAACGTTACAAGAATGTGCAAGAACTTTACTAAATGGAACAACTTTATCGAAACATTTTTGGGCAGAAGCTGTAGCAACTGCTTGTTACGTACTAAATCGCGTTTCTATTCGTCCATTAACTAAAAATACACCATATGAACTTCTAAATGGAAGAAAACCAAATATTTCATATCTAAAAGTTTTTGGTTCGAAATGTTTTATTTTAAATACTAAAGATCAACTAGGTAAATTCGATCCAAAATCCGATAAAGGTATATTCGTTGGATATTCGGAACGAAGCAAGGCTTATCGAATTTATAATAAACGAACTCAAATTATTGAAGAAAGTTTACATGTTTCTTTCAACGAAAATTTTAAAAATATAAATCCAAGTGTTACTATTAATTCTGATGATGAATCTACTCAGAATGAAAATAATAGTGCAAATGAAAATTTTGATATTCATGAAACCAATACAAACGTGACGTCTAATATAATAAAATCTCCACCTAGAATTTTAAGAGATCATCCTGTGCAAAATATAATTGGAGAAGTTAATACGAATGTTAAAACCAGACATCAATTAAATCAAGTTGGTCATGTAGCTTTTCTTTCTAACATAGAACCTAAGAATATAAAAGAAGCTTCAACTGATGACTATTGGATACTTGCCATGCAAGAAGAATTAAATCAATTCGAACGAAACGAAGTTTGGGAACTCGTTCCTAGACCCAGTGATCAATCAGTCATCGGTACTAAATGGGTTTTCAAAAATAAAGCAGATGAACTAGGAAATATAACAAGGAATAAAGCTAGATTAGTTGCACAAGGATATAATCAAGAAGAAGGTATTGATTACGAAGAGACGTTTGCTCCAGTCGCCCGACTTGAAGCAATACGAATATTATTAGCTTATGCGTGTTTTCATAATTTTAAACTATATCAAATGGATGTTAAAAGTGCATTTTTGAATGGATTCATAAAAGAAAATGTTTTTGTTGAACAACCACCTTTGTTCAACCATGAAAAATTTCCAGATCATGTATATAAACTTAAAAAGGCGTTATACGGTTTAAAACAAGCACCACGTGCTTGGTATGATCGTCTTAAAGGTTATTTATTAGAATCTGGTTTTGAAATCGGTAAAGTAGATCAAACACTTTTTATTAAGAAAACTAATAAAGATATTTTAATAATTCAAATATATGTTGACGATATTATTTTCGGCTCGACAAATGAAAAATTATGTCAAGAATTTTCAACTATAATGACAAATGAATTTGAAATGTCTCATATGGGAGAATTGTCATATTTTCTTGGATTACAAATTAAACAAATTGAAAATGGAATTTTTATTAATCAAGAGAAATATTGCTATAATTTAATCAAACGTTTTGGTCTTGAAAACACTGCTGCCAAACCAACTCCCATGAGTACAACGGTTCATCTCGATAGAGATAAAGATGGCAAAAGTGTTGATCAAAAGTTATATCGTAGTATGATAGGTTTTTTACTCTATTTAACAGCGAGTCGCCCCGATATTATGATGAGTGTCTGTTTGTGTGCTCGATTTCAAGCAAATCCCAAAGAATCACATATGAGAGCAGTTAAACGCATTATTCGCTATCTAACTAAAACCAAAGATTTCGGACTATTTTATCCGAAAGAATGTCCTTTCGAATTAGTTTCCTATAGTGATGCTGATTTTGGAGGAAGTCGGACGGATCAAAAAAGTACGAGCGGAACGTGTCACTTCATTGGACGTTCCTTAGTTTCTTGGTTTAGTAAGAAACAAAACTGTGTCTCTTTATCAACATGTGAAGCAGAATATATATCTGCTGCTTTGGCATGTGCACAAGTCGTATATATGCAACAGACATTACAAGATTTTAATTGTCATCTTGAAAAATCAATAATTTATTGTGATAATACCAGTGCAATAAATCTTTCTAAAAATCCGGTCAATCACTCACGAACAAAACACATTGATATTCGACATCATTTTCTTCGTGATTGTTTGGAAAAAGGATTAATAAATCTAGAATTTATCAACACTGAAAATCAAATAGCTGACATTTTTACTAAACCACTAAATGAGAATACTTTTATAAAACTAAGACGTGATTTAGGTATAATGTCGTTTAAAGACTTATGAATAAAAATATGCAAAAATATGGAAAAACAAAAATTATTTTATTTCTGACCAAAGCGGCAATCGAACTCATGACTTCTGACTTATATGTTAGATGTTGTAGTATAGCCACTTGAGCTATGGGTGTTTCTTGTTCCAGCTCTGTTTCTAATTTGTACCATTAAAACTTAATTTCAAAATATACTATTTTTGACTCTAAAGCATTGTATGTCATTCATTTACAAACAGTTTTTGTTTAAAAAGTTCTGTGATTAAAACTAAAATTTGATTTTAAACCACTATTTTTTTAGAAATAAATGGTTATATATACATACATATGTTTATTGAATAGAACATAAGATACAAAAAATCTACTTACAAAACAAAACTTGAAACAAAAATGTCTTCTAACAATGACGTCTACAATTCTGAAAATTCTCATCTTTCTTATACATCCCCAGACGACGACTATTCTGATCGCATCACTGAAAATGGTCCCCAAACTACTTTTCCAATGCCTAATCGTGTTTTAGAATTCCCCTCTCCAGATAATGACCCCCGACACAGGTGGAAACCATGGGAAGACTCCCATACAGGTTATACACCTGATAAAAAGAAAGGGAAAAAGGAAATGGTAGTATCTCCATCAACCAAACAAAAGATTGATGAAATTCATCACTACCAACAACAACAGATGAATATGCAAAGGGAACTTTATTACGAACAGAAAGTCACGGCAAGACGTTTAAGCTTCCTTGAAAAGATTGCCATGAAATTTTGTTCATCTAAGAAGGATGATGTTGCTGAACCTTCTTATAGAACTCCATCTCCTTCTAACCATGTTCAATCTCCAGTAGCTCCAATATGGTCACCGGTAGAAAACGTTCCATCTCCAAATTCATGGGAACGTCGATGCTGATGCACCATGGCTATAATTTACTATATATATGTTATTATTTTGAATAAGATGTATAGATATATATAATGTAATAATATAATTATACTTCTATAATTCTTGTTTGAAAGACAGCATGAACTAGTCTGTTCACATGCCTCGGTCGACCGAAAAATCTGAATCGGTCAACCGAAGCTGTCTCGAGAGGTTTTTAAAAACAGATTTCTTACAAGTCGGTCGACCGAACAACCTGTCTCGGTCAGCCGAACTTGTTTCCAGAATGACATTATAACATTTTTTAACTCATTCAACCGAATACCCTGCACCAGTCGACCGAAGTTCTTCCCGAAAGTTTCAGCACTATTCTGAACCTCAACTCGGTCGACCGACCCAGGAATTTCAGCCGACCAAACGAACTTTTCTGCTGAAATTGCCTACATATTTTAACCCAACCATTCACCTTTTTATCTCACCTCTTCACTTTACTCTCCCACAACAGATTTTAACCCTAGCACCCATTACAACCTTCCTAAATTTCTTCAAATTCTTCAAAGAAAAATGGCTCCCAAGAAGAGATCTAAGACTACTGCTGGCCAATCTTCCTCAACTCCTGTAGACTCTCAAATTGCTTCTTGGCTAGTAAGTGAAAAAGCTTTAGAAAGATGGATAAGGCTTCAAGATGCAAAAATCTTTGAGGAGTCTTTTGTAAGTTATCCTGATTTTACCGCCTACGGTGTTGAAAATGCCGCTCTTGAATGTGGTCTTGATGTTTTTCTTGACCATAGGAAGAACAACTTGAAAATTAATCATATAATGGTAAAGTTATTCCTAGCAAATCTCAACCTTGTAAATCCACCAAGAAACACTGAAAATTGTGTTTGGACATCGGTTTGTGGCACTTCGATTTTTCTCTCCATTGATCGAATGAATCATATTTTAAATGCTCGACCGGGTGGAATATCATTACATGATGTAGACTGTAAAACATCAACTCATGATCGCCTAAGTCATCTATTCTTTGAAGATGATGCTACCGATTTAAGGCAAACTTCATCTCTCCGACCTAAAGCACGAATCTTTCATCGATTCATGATGAAGTCTATTGTTCCAAGAGGAGGGTCATACCACTTAGTATATCCCGAAAACTTCAAGGCGTTATATGCTATGTGTGGAAATATTCGGGTAAATTGGACACAACTTCTCATGGATGAATTCCTTACGTTCAACCAAGGGAAAATGCTCCATATTTATTATGGAGAATACATAATGCGGTTGATTAATAACTTTGTCACCCATGCTCCGGAATCCGAAACATCCAAAGTTCGTACCTTTGACTCACGAACAATAAAATTAATGAAGTTACCCGGTGCACCATCCCAAATCACCACCTTTCAGCAATGGCGTACCATTCCACGAGAACAACTACATCGCAGCTATTCTACACCTCAACCATCCACTCATTCTACAGAACGTATAACTCGTCAGACCTCTATCCAAAGACCACCTCCCGGTACTAGCACAGCGGCTGCCATTGATATTTTGGCCCAAAATCAACTAGCTTTGGATTCTCGCCTTCGAAAAATTGATGGACGTTTCAAGAAGATCAAAGGCTTCTTCGTAAATTTATGGGATGCCTTATCATGCTCTTCTGAAGCCGGTGCTTCATTTGTTGCTCCTGGAAAAAGACCAGCACCAAATTTCTCTTGGTCTACATCCGAGAACACAAGCTCCAGCACATCGGCAACTCCCGCACCTACCACTCAAAGACGGGGTAAGGAACTGGCTCCTCTCGATGAAAATCTTCATCTAGAACAGTGGGATACCGACGATGATGAGGAGTAATTGTAGTATTTTTTACTTTCAAGAATTTCTTGTACTTTATTTGTTTCTTAATTAATTGTTATGTTATGTTCTAAGCAAACATCTTTAAATTATTTCTAATTAAGCTCAAGAATGTACCATGTAAATTTAAATGTTTTGCATTACTTTAATCTGTTATAAGTATTCCTTTTTGTCGATGACAAAGGGGGAGAAATGTATGCAAACTAACAAATTTTTGCAGAAATGTCGCCATAAATTCAGGGGGAGAACTATAATATATATGTCAATATTACTTCGTCACATAAGTATTGTCATCAATCAAAAAGGGGGAGAATGTTGATTCATGAGTTTTGATTCATGACACAAGCTTCAGAGATCATACGACGAGAATACTATATGAAAGCGACAAAAAGAGAATAAGTGCATACCGTGCACTACAAAGGAGATAATCTTACAATCCAGAGATTAGTATGGATATTTTATTTTATTTGAGTCTTAGAACAATGTTAAAATCATTCCTCAAATAGTCACACACGCACACAAAACATTTTATAGCAAAAACTATGTTCACTGTGCATATAACACCAGGTCGGCCGACCGACCAGGATCCTCGATCGACCGACACTGTATCATGTGCACAGTGACTTTCTGTTTTGTATACGTTTTAAACTCAGCTGACCGGCCAGGTTTTCCGGTCGACCAACCAGAGAAAAACTGCTAGTTTTCTGAAGAGACGCGATCATTTCATGAAGAGGAATGTCCTCTATTTCAAGAGGTATGGACACAACTGTTAACTAAAACTCTTCATGAAAGATTACAACTCTTCTACAACTATATAAACATATTCAATTCACTTCTACAATCACCGATTCTTGTTTATATTTCTGAAATCTAATCTCTATTCATTTCTGCAAATAAAAGCATTTATTCTTATTTAATATCACTAGAATCCTTGAATTTATTCATATACTTCGATTCTACGTGATTATCTTCCTTCTAAATCTTCACACACATATATACTCTTGAGGATTTGATTATAGGAAAGTTGTACTATCAAAAGACAATCAGTGTTATTCAGAACACATTCGTCAACAAACTATTTGTATTAAGTTGAAGTCCTCTTCGGCTGTTGAGGCGGAAAAATTCCTGCTCGGCTGCTCAGGTGTCGTATACCTATTCCTCCGGGTTAAGTGAGGGGTTTAGTTTAAATCCAGAGGGTATTCTGGGACTGGACATAGAACGGGAAGTTCGAACCAGTATAAAAATTCCTGGTGTGCTTACTTTAATTTGTACTTTACTGTTATTACCAGTTTCCGCATTAACATACCATATTACACGATCCTTAGTACTACACGTGTACTTTCAGTCACGACCTAAGGAATCTAACGACCTATGGGATGTCACGACCTTAGGAAACCCACGACCTAAAAGCTTCACGAGTTAGCAGACTCTACGACCTAAAGTGGTTTACGACCTAACTACAGAGGCGACCTAACAAGTTAAGGAGCTTCGCGACCTAACTTCATAAAGCAGCTTGACAAGCTAAAGGCAAAGGAAGGGAGACGACCTACCTTAGGTCGTTCACGACTTACCACTTCATCAGCACCACTTCACGACCTACCGAGTACAACTTCATCAGCCTACTTCTTAAGTCGCGAGTGGACTGCGACTTAGTTTAGGTCGCTCGCGACCTACGACCTAACTTAGGTCGTACGCGACCTAAGACTTGGCAAAACTTCTGTCTAGAATTCAACCCCTATAAATACACCGCTACATTCAAC
Source organism: Allium fistulosum (assembly GCA_030737815.1). Classification (NCBI taxonomy): domain Eukaryota; kingdom Viridiplantae; phylum Streptophyta; class Magnoliopsida; order Asparagales; family Amaryllidaceae; genus Allium; species Allium fistulosum. The sequence goes on along the minus strand of CM060904.1, from coordinate 578,467,660 downwards.
ATGGAGGGGACTTTTGGCCGATCATTTCTTGAAGCGTCGTGACTTTGCCGAATTCTCAACTCGTCCAACAATTGAAGATCTTCAAACATTCGAGACACTACAACAAGCTTCGAGAGGAATTTCCTACATCCAACACGGATTCATCGGGTTTCATCATCGAAGTTTGAGCTAGTAGTCGAGATTGTCTTTGTGATCAAATTGTATTGTTTTCATAAGTGTATTGTATCGTCTTGTAATCGGATTCAGTAATAAAGAGATTCAAAGTGGACGTAGGCTCGATCTCAAGCCGAACCACTATAAACTGCTGTCTTTTACCGCTTTTTTGCTATTTTACTGCTTACTTCTTGTTCCCGTCACACGGGTGGTGCTTTCACAATTCTACTACACACACCGGGTGTTAGCGTTCACTTTTTAGCGTTAACAGCCATTATCACCCACCGCGTCCAACACTCCCATAATCCGAGGGTGCTCACCAATCAATCACAATGTAAATGATGGTAATACGAAGAAGTGTGTCCGCTCGGGTAGCTAGCCCGCTTGGTCTGTACGGCTCCTGTTTTAGTCATTTCAAATTTGGCAAAAGTGTCGGGCTAATCCATCATAGTTTTTTCTTCAAACCAGCAAGCGACGCCAAATCCAACCACTTTGTTCTGGACCATCTCTCCACGTACACAGTTATTAAAGTGGTTCCAATATTGACAGAGAGTATGCCAATAAGTGGCCTCGGTCTCTTTAACAACCAAAGACCGTTTTACACACCGGTTGATTCTTTTACATTTCGAAAACAATTCATACTTGATATCAAAAAATCATATTCGCTTCAACATTAAATTCATTTCAAAATCATCATATTTGCTCAAAATATATTATTTCAATTCAAAATCATTTTCGCCTTAATATCTCGATTTCAGTTCCAATTCAAAATTGCTTCGAATTTCCATTTGGGTTATAAATTCAATTTAACCTAATTTGTGTTTAAATCCATGATTTAAATATAAATATTCCAGCCTTAACAAGTTTGAATTTTTAGAAAATAGTTTGAATAGTTTATATATATGTATTGTTTAAGTAATTAAAATAGTTAAAATAGCTTTAATGGTTAAAATAGTTTAAGTATTAAAATAGTTTAAGTATTAAAATGATTTATATGGTAAAATAGTTTGGAATGTTTAAATGATATGTTTTAAAAAGTTTATATTAAATAATTTTATTTAAAATAGTTTCAAAGTCAAACTGATTCAATTCCAAGTTTCCCAATTCAAATCACTTTAAATTTCCATTTCGATTTAATCGATTAAATTCCGATTTCAAGTCGAATTTTACTTCGATTCCAAATTGATTTTGATGTCAATTCCAATTTAATTTCCATTCCAATTTCAAATTAATTTCAATTACAGTTCCAAAATAATTTCAATTTCAAATTTGATCAATTTCGATTCATATCAATTCTGAGTTCGATTTTCAAAACATCGATTCAAAACACTTAAATCAAATTTATCTTATGCCCAATTTGAAATCCAAATCCTCAAATATAATTTAACTCCAAGGTCAATTCGAAATAGTTCGATTTCCATAAATTCGATTTTCATTCTTAAAATCAAACATTTAAATAAATTTCAAATCATTAAATTTTAAGTCATTTAATTTAACCAATCTAGATATTACTTTTTTAATCTGAATTGAATATATCATTTCAATCTAATTTTAGGGATGGATATATATCATTTCAATTCAAAATAAATGTCATACGTATGTATCATTTCAACCTATTTTTTAATTTATTCAAAATAAATCAATTTACAGTTTTATATACTGTAAATAATATACAGGATGATAGCATGATATCTCAAAATAAATAAACATCCAAGTCATCCAAAATACCAACCAATATCATCCGTCGCAGTCAATCATCCAAACAGTCAATATAATTCACAGCTATTTCATAGCTATTAATCTCGGGTATTTTAATAGCAATTAAATTTCAAATTCAAATTTAACTGTCAGTTTTAATTTCTACAATTAATCTAGATATCAATTTATACATCAATTTAACTACCAAATGACAGTCAATAAAATAAATGTAACAACCCGACATTTCGTACCCTTTTAATTATCGCCTCTTGACGATCTAATCTGGTTGCTAATAAGCTATTGGCATTTTGATCGAATTGAAATTCTCTTCTTAGCCAGCGTGGGTATAGAGGTGGGGCGTCACAGCTTGGTATCAGAGCCTGGGGTTTAGGACAATTATAAAACATAACTTAGATGGAACATGTGTTACAACCATTTGTCGATGTTTATCTCTCATCTTTACATATGATTATTTTTGACTGTTAGGTATGAATTCCTAACGCTTATTCTTGTGTTTTCGGCTTTGAATTGATTTAGCCGATGTTGATTTTGTTTTAATTTGGCAAATTAAAGCCATTTTGACTTTTGGACTTTGTTCCACTTCTGTTCCATGCTATAAGTGTCATTGTGTACCTGTTACATTGTGATGAAAAATAGCTGGACTAGTTGCAAATTGAGTGATTTTGATTTCTCATTCACATCTAGTTTGAATCTCAGCGATTTTGAACTTGATATTTTGTGTTTTCCTCATCTTGAATTCCATTCGACTTCGGTCACTTTGTTTTTGAGAAATTGCTAATTTCTTGATTTTCAAGACTCTGATTTTGCTTGCTGTTGGTTTCCTAATTTGATCGATTCTTGATCATTTCCCCGATTTGTTGCTATCATTTATTAGCAACTTTGATGACATTTTCTTCGGGATTTTTGTGAACATACTTTCTGATGGATTCAGTATCGATTTCTCTGGATTCCATTCACATCTTCGTATGTGAATTCTTGTGATTGATTGTTTCTACAATCATTTTTGTGATTTGTCACTTTAAAAATATAAAGGTTTTCTATACTAGTAGTAAATATTAAAATCCCTTTTTCCAAACGATTTCAAAACTATTTTACTACAAAGTTCTTTTTGTTGAACCGTTTTCCAATCTATTAGTATATACAAGCCTTTATTTCACTCGTATGAGAAATTGAATTAAACGGCCTAGTAAAACAAGTGGTATGAAACGCTTGCGATTACTTCGTCGGTTAGCTCTTGGACTTGTTCGATTGAACCCTTTTTGTGACAATTTCCTAGTGTAGATTTACAGTTTGTTCGTAAATATTTAAGTTAAGCAAGTGGTTATGGGACATGAAGCTAAACTTTTATATTTACTAGCTTAGTGTAATTGACACTTCTCGTTGATCATGACGATCATTTTATGATTTAGACTAGCAATTGTGCGATGTCTCTTTGTTTGCAAGGTTAGTCTAGACCGCAGTGGTGTGATTCCGACTCACACATATCTTTTTGTTTCCAAGGTTAGACTAGACCGCAGTAGTGTGATTCCGACTCACACATATCTCTTTGTCCGCAAGGTTAGTCTAGACCGCAGTAGTGTGATTCCGACTCACACATATCTTTTTGTTTCCAAGGTTAGACTAGACCGCAGTAGTGTGATTCCGACTCACACATACCTTTTTGTTTGCAAGGTTAGACTAGACACCACTTGTGTGATTCCATTCACACATACCTTTTTGCTTTTTGGTTAGTCTGGACCTTAATTAGTGTGATTCCGACTCACACATGTCTTTTTGTTTGCAAGGTTAGACTAGACACCACTTGTGTGATTCCATTCACACATACCTTTTTGCTTTTTGGTTAGTCTGGACCTTAATTTGTGTGATTCCACTCACCCATGTCTTTTTCTCTACGAGGTTAGCCTAGACCTCAATCTGTGTGATTCCGACTCACACGCGTGGGATAGCGACCCACGGTCTTCGGACCATTCCTATGTGAAACTTTAATGGATGGCTTCCATGAGATAGCGTCTCATCTTGTGATACCGGTATTTTGGAGTTTTCATGCTCCCATTTTGTGATAGGCATTTCCCTTTTCCTTTTTATGGTTTAGACTAGCAAATGTGCGATGTCTCTTTCTCTGCGAGGTTAGCCTAGACCTCAATCTGTGTGATTCCGACTCACACGCGTGGGATAGCGACCCACGGTCTTCGGACCATTCCTGTGTGAAACTTTAATGGTTAGCCACCATGAGATAACGTCTCGTCTTGTGAAACCGGTGTTTTGGAGTTTTCATACTCCCGTTTTCTGATAGGCTTTTTCCCCCCTTTTTATGATTTCTAGATTTCTTGTGATGATTTCTAGAATTTGTGCTTCACCAATTTTCGTGATTTCTATTGACAAGTTTTGTCAATTTTTGTGTATTGGTGAATTCATGTGTTATTGACTTGTTATGAATACAAGTTTAGGGTATGATATCCCTTTCTATCTTTGAGAAGATTCTTGTGACATTTTTGATGAATGAAAATTTATTTGGCATTATATTTTGATGCCAGTTATTTTGATGAGATTTTGACGTGTTAACTTCAGTACTCGTCAATTTTGAAATGGATTTACAAGCGGTTCTCCCGCAATACTGATATTGCTAATTTAATCACGTGTTTTCAAAATTATTTATTTTTAAAAGTTGTTTCAAAAATATAAATTAAAATTGTTTTCAAAATTTTTACAGCTTACTTTTTCAAAAGAACGAGGAAGCGATTTAAACCTTTCAGAAAAATCGAGGACTATGACCCCTTTCTTTTACTGATTCGCTTAATTCCGGACTTGTCCGTTTGAGAATGTGAAATGTTATTTTTAAAACACACAATTCTGCACTTTCAAGGAAACGATAAAGAGATTTAAACGATTTAGCAAAAGTAAGGAGTATGGAACCATACTTTTACTACTTCGGTTAATTCCGGACTCGTTAATTGAATATTTATGACTTCTGATTATCATTTTGATAATCAGATGTTTGTGTTTCTGATTATCGTTTTTGATAATCAGATATTTGTGAAATTTGATTATCATTTGTGATAATTAAATATTTTCCAATTTAATTATCGTCTGAGATAATTAAATATTTTTCGATTTGATTAATCGAATATTTGTGTTTCTGATTATCGTTTTTGATAATCAGATATTTGTGAAATTTGATTATCCTTTGTGATAATTAAATATTTTCCAATTTAATTATCGTCTGAGATAATTAAATATTTTTCGATTTGATTAATCGAATATTTGTGTTTATGATTATCGTTTTTGATAATCAGATATTTGTGAAATTTGATTATCCTTTGTGATAATTTAATATTTTCCAATTTAATTATCGTCTGAGATAATTAAATATTTTTCGATTTGATTAATCGAATATTTGTGTTTCTGATTATCGTTTTTGATAATCAGATATTTGTGAAATTTGATTATCCTTTGTGATAATTAAATATTTTCCAATTTAATTATAGTCTGAGATAATTAAATATTTTTCGATTTGATTAATCGAATGTTTGTGTTTCTGATTATCGTTTTTGATAATCAGATATTTGTGAAATTTAATTATCGTCTGAGATAATTAAATATTTTTCGATTTGATTAATCGAATGTTTGTGTTTCTGATTATCGTTTTTGATAATCAGATATTTGTGAAATTTAATTATCGTCTGAGATAATTAAATATTTTTCGATTTGATTAATCGAATGTTTGTGTTTCTGATTGTCGTTTTTGATAATCAGATATTTGTGAAATTTAATTTTCGTCTGAGATAATTAAATATTTTTCGATTTGATTAATCGAATATTTGTGGTTCTGATTATCGTTTTTGATAATCAGATATTTGTAAAATTTGATTATCGTTTGAGATAATCAAATATTTTTCGATTTGATAATCGAATATTTGTGATTTCTGATTATCGTTTTTGATAATCAGATATTTGTGAAATTTAATTATCATCTGAGATACTTAAATATTTTTCGATTTGATTAATCGAATGTTTATGTTTCTAATTATCGTTTTTGCTAATTAGATATTCGTGAAATTCGATTATCATTTTTGATGATTGAATATTTGCGATATTGAGATTTGAGCTTCGTCTTTTTCTCTGTCGATTCAGGTGAGTAATTTGCTTTACTCGCATTCAATTCGTGCAGTATGTGAATTCTGCTCTGTTTTCCTTTTCTTTTAAATACTGGAACTCGATTGATTCTTGCTTTAGCAGTCGTCTGATTTTGATTCCTTGATCCCCTCGATGTCGATTCTTTTGACTTGAAGCAGTCGAACCTTTTTGATTCTATATCTGATACTTCCATAATTCCTACACTTCCCTGTTGATCTTTGCTTTGCTTATGCATTCGACATTGTTATGTTCTTATGGTTGTTACCTCTTTCCCACTTATCTCTTAGGATTGCGAGGACGCAATTTCTTTAAGGAGGGGAGTCTGTAACAACCCGACATTTCTTACCCTTTTAATTATCGCCTCTTGACGATCTTATCTGGTTGCTAATAAGCTATTGGCATTTTGATCGAATTGAAATTCTCTTCTTAGCCAGCGTGGGTATAGAGGTGGGGCGTCACAGCTTGGTATCAGAGCCTGGGGTTTAGGACAATTATAAAACATAACTTAGGTGAAAGCAACTGAAATGTCAAGACTCAACCAAGATCACAAGCAATGCAACCAGAGTTAACTGCAAGCTTCAACATGAATAACGCATATATACATACAATGGCAACTGACTCAACAAGGCAAAGGTTATGGAGGCTAGAGCATAGGAATGTGCAGACTCAAGCTACAAGTTCAAATGTCAACAAAGCACATCAGTATGGCAACACAACAGCATGCACATATATGATGACTGCACAACTTCAAATGCAATGCAAACATGATCAAAGATCAAAGAAACGACTGCGGGGTAAAGAATAGAGCAAAGCAAGAACTATCGAGTTCAAGCATGAATCAAAGGAAAAGCAACAGAACACTAATCAGAGAAACCCCCAAAATCACGAAAATCGAACAGAGCTTCGAACTCTAATAACTCAAAGCATGAATTAGATGTGAGCAGGGGAGAAACCACTCACCTTGTTCGAAGTGAAGAGCACGCTTGATCGGAGGAGCAAGCAACAAGGATCATCTCGAAATCGATCGAACCAATCACGCGCTTCGACATACAAAGCCCACAAACCAGAGCGCAAGAGGAACGAAAGCCCTAGTAAGCATCGAAAGAACGAACGAGGCCAAGCCCTAGTCTGATCGAGAAAACGAAGAGGAGATCGTCGCCATTTTTTTTTTTTCGTTTGCTTTGTTTTCGGTTAGGGTTTGAAACGCGATTGAACGAAGAGGGGAATGGGGATGGGTTTTCTTTGGTGAATACGGCACCAAGAAAGAATGGACCCAGATGATTAGTTAAAACCACAATCCTTTTAACAAAAATCTTATAATTGAATTTCAATCCAATTTGAAAAGAATTCAAACCGGCTAAGAAGAGAATTTCAATTCGATCAAAATGCCAATAGCTTATTAGCAACCAGATTAGATCGTCAAGAGGCGATAATTAAAAGGGTACGAAATGTCGGGTTGTTACAATAAATAACTTTATGATATTAATTTAACGAACATCAGAAAATTTTAGTACGTTGTGAGCGTAATAAAACACTTGCCTTTTATTTTCTATTGTCGCTTTCGCGCTCTGGCTCCGATTAAATTTTAATGGCATTCGAATTTAGCAAAAAAATTCAGTAGCTCTAAATTGTTCCAATCCAGTTTCTATACGTAGAATACGTTATTACGAATGCAACGCAAAAAGTTACGTTCTAATCCGACCTAGAATGAGCGAGTTATAGTATTTATAAGTAATTGAATTTATTTAAACAAATTATATCACTTAATTTTCAATTAAATTACATTACCTAGCCCACAAAGGAAACCCGGCCCACTACTATTCCACATCTTCTTTTTCAACTATACGAACATGACATCGATATAATTGCCGCTTCATTCAACGCCTCCCGCCATCGTGTCGTACAAACCTGGCCCCGCCACGTTTCGCTCATGAGAAGCCCTACCCTAGAGCTTCCTTGTGCCGCTACCCTCTGCTTGAACGATGCCTCTACCACACCGAAAACCCAAAAGATGTTTGCCCTTCAACCCCCATTTGCCGCCGCCTCCAGCCAAGTTGTGCCACCAAAATCCACCGGTAGGTAGCCTTCGACGTCCTCCATAGTTCACCTTTTGGTTCCATCGTCTCTCAATGATCAAGGGCGCTGGAATTTCCTACCCAAGATCCCACATTCAACCGCCACTAGCTGCCACCACATGCTCCCATTACGATCTCCACCGTTCATCACACTCGCCTTCATGCCGCACACACCTTCCCTTCAAGCGTCGAAGCCAGATCAGCCTATGGTGGTGCGATATCGCGTTGGCCATTGGATGAAGCATAGTTCAAAAGATAAATGAACGTTTGTTATATATTTTATTTCTTCTTTCTTCTGCATACAAAACGAAGGAGGGAACATGATTTAGAAGAGATGATGGGTACGAACATATTTTAGGTTAGGGTGGCTAATGGTAAGTATGTGGGCTGAGTGAATGCTATTGTGGCTGATGTGAAGTAATAATATATATATAAATATATATATATATATATATATAATTCCCAAAATATCTAGATATTTATTTCGAACCCCGATCGAGGCGTGCCGCTAGGCGTTCATAATGTTATACCCTTATTCCAAATGCAATGGAACAAGTCTCTAGTCCCAATTCGATCATATGCAGAAGATAGCTTTTTGAACCCAATTAAAATATTAAATTTTCGATATTAATTTCGACACGTTTCTATTACGTATGACCAAATGGTAACATCAAACGCAACGAAATTTGAAATCCGATAATAATACACTACTACAGACCCAATGGAACTGGTTTCGTCGAATTCTGAGACTGTGCTCCAAAAGGCTATTTTTACTCGTTAATTATAGTATGAAATTTTCAATTTCTAATTATTCACTTTTAAATCCAATTTTAAATGTTAACAATCTTCATTGCTATTTAAATAAAATTTAAATCAGCTTCCGATATCATTTTCAATCATATTAGATTCAGAATTCAATTATTTAAATAATTTCCAATATTAAATTTTAAACAATTTAATTATCCTATAAATCAATATAAATAAATCATTAAGTTCTAAATAAATTTTAGTTACCAAAATTATTTTATTTCTATATGAATAATTCTCAATTATCATTCAACTTCAGTTACTGATTATAAACCCAATTAATATACAGAATTTCATTTCAATACTCGTTACCACAGAATCTTCAAAATTTGTTTATTTCAAAATTTTATTCAAGTTCATATCCAATAAATTACATTCAAAATCATTAAATTTTTATTTTTAACCATTTTTATTCAATAATCATATTAAATTCCATAATTCAAAATAGTTAAAATACGGGCTGTTACAATTTTTGTTGCATCACCTTTACTATGAAAACAAATTCCGTAATATAGTTCTATTTCATAATGAATATTCATAATACTCATATTGAAATATAGTTATATCTATTTTCAGTCAATACCAAAAAATAAACATTATTTCGTATATAATGTTCGGTACATTTTACGAAAACAATTTTCGTAAGTTGATGCAATCGTTAGGTGCTATATGGCATGCTCCCACTATTTCCACTATTATTATAATAGCGTACTAAATTTAGAGGTCCACCATTCACTTAATATTGTTAATATTTTTTACTTATTTCATATGCCCCAACTAGTTTACAGAGGAGAGTTATTTGATCAAATATCTTGAACTCAAAGAAATAAATGTTATAGAAAACAATTTTCTATATGAAAATACATTTCAGAATAAAAATCATATTTCATATTCCAATATTAAGTATCAGTTATTATTACAATTCATGTTTCCAATGTTTCTCCATGAAGTAAAAGTGACTATTCATTCAATTCATTCCAACTTTACCCTAAATTACATCTATTCTTATACATTCATTTTTCTTTTAAATGGTCAAACTATTCAAAAGAAAACCTTACTACAATATCATAACAAACCATTTACAAAAGCGCATTTGATTATTCTTAACATTTAAGACTTCAAATATATTTCACTTTATGTAAACCGATTAAGATGACATTTCAACGATCGAGTTCTTAGATATATCTCATAGTTTATGGTCTTGTATTACATTAACTCAATATGATCCTTTTGAAAACATTCAAGTTGAATACATGATCTTAAAATACTGTTTATTGGCTTACTTAAAATAAACTAACTTCATCGAAATATTGTACCCTAGAAACTGTGACAGTTCACCATATAACATTTATATGTGAATGTACATGGATCAAATATCCGTAGTCTTAAACTGCATTTAGAGTTCAAAACTCATAAAATGCAATGCATGGTCTAAACCAAATAAACATATAAGTAACCAACTTATGAATGTATTAATTAGTTGAAATTGGGCACTTGGATAGGTATAGAAACATTATATAACCAGCAATTAGAATCATTAGTAAGTAGATATTATATTTCTACTTGTCAGCTTTCAATTCAGTTTTTTTATATATGTTAACTGACACACGTTTTATCAATCATATTAAATGCACAAATTTATCATTGTAGATAATTATAACATTATATAGCATATGTTCTTACAATATCAGAAAGGTTAAATGTTAGCATTTCATTTTTTTGCTAAGGCTCTCACTAGTCTTTTATATTTCTCCAAACCCTAAGATGAAAAATAGAAGTCCTACAACTTCACTAGTGGGTGTTAGGACCCATTTGTTTTGGTATTCTGACCTTGAGTTTGCTCAACAAATCATAGCCCCACAAACGATGGATAACTCCTTATCGGTTGTATCATATACAACTCCAAAACCCATTTTTCCTTGTTCTAATCTCATTTTGACCATGAGTTTGCTCAACAAATCGAAAGAAATTATTCACTCATACCTACCATATCGTGATAGCCTAAGTATAGTATATGTACCTTGAGTTTGCTCAATAAATACATATAGTTGTCTTACCTCATCTGTTCAATATATTAATAATACTACGCATAACATCTCTAGCTTGAGTTTGCTCAACAACTAAGGAGTATGTAAGTAATTTATTAATATATATGGTAGAGGACAACATTATATTGAAGATTCATAATCTTCAATATATATATTGAGTGATATCGACTTATAGAATAATATATTTCATATGAAATACCCTATCGATTCAAATGTCAAACACATCAGAAATCACAGTATATGTACATTTACATATGTATTTATTCCTTAAGTCTATTTGGGTTTCCTTAATGTTCCACATTTAGTTTATACGCATATCATATAAGTTTTATTGTTATATAAATTTTATATTTCATATTACTTATATGATAGTCTTACGTATAATATATCACTAATTAAATCTTATCTAATTAATTTTAATCAATTAACTCTTTAATTAATTTTAAATTGGTAATCCAATATAACTTTTATATTGGACATATCAACTATAACATTTATAGTGTATAATATAACCTTTATAGTGTAACACATATATATCATATATATGTGTATTTTATTTAATTAATTAACCTTTAATTAATTTATTCAACTAAACAATTTTTATTAAAATTTATTAATTTCAAAATTTATCTTATATACATACACGTATACTTATGTTATCTTAAACATTTTAAAATAACATAACATATATTAGCATTTGTAATACATGCATATATGCATTAATTAATTAACATATTAAACTAATTTATTTTATTAATCTTATTAACAAATTTGAAATTTGAAATTATTACGTAAATATTATCAAACATCTTGAAAATATCATTATCCTTTCAAACATTTTGAAAACTTATGTATTATTATAATTTTTATAACAAACATGTTTTTTTTTAAATTTAACTATTAAATTTAAAATCTTTAACATTAATTTTCAAAAAGATTTTGAAAATAGCCTAAGACCAAAATTAAGTTGGGTCGTTTCTATTAGGAGCAACCTATGGGCTCACTTCATCTTTCGGGCAAGGCCGGTAACCAGGTAGGACATGGTACTTGATTACCCAATTCCAATCCTAGACATTACCTTTCGAGACACCGTATTAAGTGGGCAAGCTTAATTATTTAACCCTAATATGACTAATTAGACCGCATATGCTATTGGGCTCTAATACCATTATTGGAACTGGATTAGCCCGCAGTGAAAGTTATGGGTGAATTTCAAAAAATTTACCCTACTTGACCTTTTATTGGGCCTATGAAGTCTAACTGAATTAGAACATTTCTAAATTTCATTTAAATAAAATCATTTATTTTATTTAAATTCAAATATATTATGATATGAAATTAATTTTATTTGATTTAGTTTATACATAAATGTATCATATACATATATGTGTGAGTGCATGTGTAACATAATAATCCGTTAAAGGTATAATATTCCCATATGTAGATGTTGGGATTTACATTGCAATAGACATATTAGCTCATTTTGTATGTCATGTATGTTGTCCAAATATATGCATGTATATGTATTACAAAACACACACACACACATATGTATGTGTAAATATATTTCATATAATATATGAACATAAAACATTTACATACAGATAAATATATATATATATAGAAAGAGAAAGAAAAATTATTAATAATTATTTATAATTCAAAATTAGCTTAGTTTTGCAAACATAATAACTTTAGTATTTTAATTTGTATATATAATGAATAAAATAATTTTTTCATCCATAAAAAATTAACATAAAATAATCTATTGATGAAAATTCAAATTTTACAATTTTTGACAATCTAGGTTCATAAAATAGAGCTTAGGAAAAATCTATAGATTTTTCAAAGTTGATTTTTTTTTTAAAACAAATACATTGATTTTGGATAATTATTTAATATAAAATAATATATTATTAAACTTCAAAATTTAAAATTTCAAAAATTCTAGGATTATGAATGAAAGGTTACAAAAAATTTTGAAGAATTTTTCAATTAAAGTATTACTTTTAATAAATCATAAACATTTTTTTGAAAAAAAATTAATTATTAAAAATAATAAACTTTATTGAAAAATTCCTAAATTTTTTCTATATGTTTCTGAAATGATATATTTTTTAAAATATAAAATTGAATTTTTAATGTAATAATTATTTTATATATAATAAACCAATCAAAAATTCAATAAATGTTAATTTAAAAATATGAATATATGTATGATAATTAATTTTCGAATTTGTAAATTCATATTATATATAAATAAGTGTACTAAAATTTTTAAATCAGATATATATCTTATATATGCGTATATGCTATTATGAGAGAGAAATATACACTAATATATATATATATATTAATAAATATATATATAATAGTTATTAATGACAAAAATTGATTTTGTAAAGTAAATAGTATTTGTCTATACATAAACCAAATAGTATAATAAACAAATTATGCACATAACCAAACTGATTTGTGACAACCACATCTACTTATAAAATCTCACCTAACTAAGCATATAGTAGCAATATATTTAAATAGATATGGAATTGCTTATTATAGGATTGTGACGACCCACAAATCCATACCCTTTGAATCGACAATAAACCACACATGTCTGACCCAAAATGCACAGACTGACGGAATGTCATGAGAAAGGAAAGAAGAGAGAAGAAGAGAAGAGAAGAAAGAGAGAAGAGAGAACCAAACAGAACAATAGAGAATCTCACATCGCAGCGGAAAACATATAATATCATATTAATTAACTTTACAAAACAAAAGTTGTATATACATACATCAATCAGAGTTCAACAATCAATCACTAATCATCAGCCTGGACAGTTATAATAACACGTCCTTACAATTGCTGATAATATAAATAACAAAGCAGTGGAAAAATAAATAAATACGTGATGCAGGACAAGTACTAGGTCGTGACCGACCTAGCAAACTCGTAGGTCATAACATGTTGATAGGTCGAATCCGACCTAAAGCTAAGGAGTTAACAACTTGTGAAGAATGGTGGAAAGCTGAAGTCTTAGGTCGTCTACGACCTAAGGAAGTGATAGGTCGCGAACGACCTAACTTTGCAGTGCAACTAGTGAACGACCTAACATAGCACCAGGGAAAGAACTACGACCTAACGGGTTTGGGAATGGCGAGTTAAAACAAGGAGATAGGTCGCTGGAACGACCTAACATGCTTTTAGGTCGCGTACGACCTAGCGAGATAAGGCTTAGGTCGCGAAGTTGTTTCTGGAACCGCTTATCTTTTAGGTCGCGAAGCTCTGGATACCGTTGATTCGTCTGCCGAGTTAATCTCTGCCTTTGATTCCCTTAAGACGTTGATTTGGGATGCTGCAAGTTTTAAGTCGCTGAAGCTCTAGATGCCGTAGATTCTTATGCCGAGTTAATCTAAACCGTTGATTCTTTAAGTCGTAAAGAAGCTGCTGTTAAGTCGCCACCGACTTATACTAAGTCGTCTGAAGATTGAGTCGTGGGAAGTTGCTAGGTCGTCTACGACCTAAGTGATGTAATCTGTTTGTATTTTCTGTTTGTTAACTCGTAGTTCTTACTTGTTTTTAAGTCGCATGTGTGTAAGTCGTAAGTCGTCTGAAATGTTAGGTCGTGACTGTTAGGTCGGAACCGACTTAGGAGATGTAATTTTTGTTGTTTTTCGTGTGAATTGTAAAACGCCTATAAATAGGCAAGTTGTTTCATTTGTAAAAGGTTGTTGATTTTTGAATAAAATTCTCTTTTGTTAGCTTTGTGCTTTCATTCAAATTGGTAGTTGAGTGTAATCTCCTATCTCCACCTTCGACATTCGAGTGCACTCGAATCTTCGATTATTGAAGCCGATTCGCGGAATCAAGTGCGCTTGGTCAACGCGTGAAGAATCGCAGATCTTTGAACCCGGTATCGTGCGCGATCAACGAGTTCGGGATAGCTAGAGTTCGGTATCTTCGGATCAACGAATTCGGGCATTTCAGTATCCATCAATCCATCGATTGCTACTTTCACCGATTGAAGGTTGTTTTGTTTAATCCGTTGCGTCAGTTTTGGTATCGGAGCTTCTTCTAGCCAATCATAGCTAGATCGAGACTTGGAGCCTAATCATTATTGAAGAATTTGAAGTTTAAAGAGAAGCCGAGCTAAGAAGAGTGTAGATCGAGCATCATTTCATTGTCTAGCCGAGAATTGTGTTCATCGTGTTCATCGCAAATTGCAACAAAGTGGGAGTTTTCGATCCATTTCAATTTGGATCAAAGTTCGAATTGTGTTTGAATTTGAAGTGTTTGTAAAGATTTCAATCATGCCGCCAAGGAGAGCCAATCGACATCAAAACGTTGAAGCTTTGTATCGAAGAGAAGAGGCTGATGAGATGGAGCAAAGAATCAATGAAAACTTTAGTGAAAAGCTTAACGAAGGAATCGGCCGGTTAGAGAAGCTTATGATGGAGATGAATCAAAATCGAAGAAGGGTTTCACCTGAATCTAACCATAGGGGTAGTAGAGTCTCGCCACATTCCAATCGAGACAGAAGTGTTGAAAATGATCAAGGGCGTGGGAGGAACGTGAATGATCGTGAACTGAGGAATGTAGATAGAAGGGATGATGGTGGAAGGCGTAATGGTAGTAGAGATGTAGGTGGACGAGATAGACAACGATATACATTTGATTTTGAAGAGGAGTATGATGGTGGTAGTGTTCGAGGACAAGGACGAGGACAAGGAAGAAATCACTCTGAATACGATCACAAGTGGGAGTCGGGAATGAAGACTGAAATTCCTGAATTCAAAGGTGGTATGCAAGCAGAGGAGTTTCTAGATTGGGTGGCTAATGTTGAGGAGATTTTTGACTTCAAAGAAGTTCCAGAGCATCGTAGAGTGAAGTTGGTTGCTACGAGGTTGAGGGGTAGAGCTTTGGCGTGGTGGTAGCAAACCAAACTTACACGTGAACTGATGGGGAAGTCAAAGGTTGAATCATGGGAGAAGATGAAGAAATTAATGAAAGCGACATTCTTACCTTATAATTATCAATCGCTTATGTATCAGAGGTTGCAAAACTTGAGACAAGGAATGAAATCTGTGAATGACTATGCTGACGAATTTTATCAACTGATTGCAAGGAACGATATTATGGAGACAGAAGAACAGTTAACAGCCAGATTTGTTGGAGGGTTGCGAATGCAGATTCAGGATATGGTTAATATGTTTGATCACAGATCTGTAGCGGAAGCACACCAGAAAGCGTTGGCTTGGGAGAAACAGGGAAGACGAGGAGGAGGTGTGTTTACAAATTCCAACAATCCAGTGAAGGGAGTTAGTGGGAGTTCTAATGTTTCAAAAGCTGTTGCGAAACCAGTTGTGAATGAGGTTGGGAAGGCGAAAGTCAATAATGGTTTCAAATGTTACAATTGTCAGGAATTTGGTCACAAAAGTAGCGAATGTCCAAAACCGAAGAAGAGAGCTATGATAGCAGAGGTTGAGGATGAGGATGAAGAAGCTGAATGTTCCAATTCACCACCTGATGAGGAGGAAGAAGAAGTGACGGGAGACGAAGGTTACAATCTGATGATGAAGAGGTCCTGTTTAACACCAAAGCAAGAGGAGGATTGTAGTTGGTTAAGGAGCAATATTTTTCAATCAACATGTACCATTCTAGGGAAGGTTTGCAAATTTGTTATTGATGCTGGAAGCTGTGATAATATAATTTCGTCAGAAGCTGTGAGGAAATTAGCGTTGAAGACTGAGAAACATCTGAAACCATACAAGCTAGCTTGGTTGAGGAAAGGCGGGGAGGTGAAAGTTGGACGAAGGGCTCGTGTGAATTTTTCAATTGGAAAGAAATACAAAGATGAAATCTGGTGCGATGTGGTAGATATGGACGTTTGTCATTTGTTGCTGGGAAGACCGTGGCAGTATGATAGAGCAGTGCAACATGATGGGCGTACCAACAGTTACAGTTTCATGTTTGAAGGCACAAAGATTACTCTAGTTCCGAAGAAGCGACAACAGGAGGAAAACAAGTTGGAGGAGATTGAAGAGCTCAAAACTTTGTTACCTTTGAAGGAGTTGTTGAAGGAAGTAGAGGAGGAGCTTGAAGTATTTTTATTGATTGGGCGTGAGAACAAAGAAGAGGTTGAAATTCCAGAAGAAGTAAGACCAGTACTGAAAGAATTTGACGATGTATTTCCAGAGGAGTTACCAACGGAGTTACCACCGTTGAGGGATATTCAACATCAGATAGATCTTGTTCTGGGTGCTGTGTTTCCACACAGACCACATTATCGAATGAGTCCGAAGGAACATGAAGAGTTGCGGAGGCAGGTAGAGGAATTGCTTGAACAGGGGCGTGTGCAGGAGAGTTTAAGTCCTTGTGCTGTACCAGCTTTTTTGGTACCCAAAAAGGATGGAACGTGGAGGATGTGCACTGACAGTCGCGCATTGAATAAGATTACTGTGAGATATAGATTTCCGATGCCGAGGCTTGATGATTTATTGGATCAGATCAGTGGGTCCGTAATCTTTTCTAAGATTGACTTGAAGAGCGGTTATCATCAGATTCGCATTAGACCAGGGGACGAATGGAAGACAGCATTCAAGACGAGGGAAGGCTTGTATGAATGGCTGGTAATGCCGTTTGGTCTATCGAATGCACCAAGTACATTTATGAGGGTGATGAATCAAATTTTCAGACCGTACATTGGAAAATTTGTGGTGGTTTACTTTGATGATATTCTGATCTACAGTGCAAGTACAGAAGAGCATGTTCAACATTTGAAGAAAGTGTTAATTATTCTTCGTGAAAAACAATTCTATGCTGCTACAAAGAAGTGTGTCTTTATGGCGAGGAGTGTTTTATTTCTGGGATATGTTGTATCGGAAGAAGGAATACAGGTTGACCAAAGTAAAGTCGAAGCGATTAGAGATTGGCTACAGCCCAAGACGATAACGAAAGTTCGTAGTTTTCACGGGTTGGCTTCATTTTATCGGAGGTTTATCCCACACTTTAGTAGTGTGATGGCACCTGTTACGGATTGCATGAAGGGTAAACAGTTTGCATGGACGGAGGAAGCTGGGGTTGCTTTTGAGCGAATCAAAGAACTCTTGATGTCTGCACCAATTCTAATATTACCAGATTTTCAGTTAGTGTTTGAACTACATACTGATGCATCCAAAGTTGGAATTGGAGGAGTGTTGAGTCAGAGAGGGCGTCCTATTGCATACTTTAGCGAGAAATTATCAGGAGCAAAGATGAGATACAGTACATATGATGTGGAATTTTATGCTGTTGTGCAATCTATTAAACACTGGAGACACTATCTATTTAAGAAGGAGTTTGTTCTTTACACTGATCATGAGGCGTTGAAGCATTTACAAGGGCAATACAAGATTTCAGCAAGACATGCATCGTGGATTGCATATCTGCAACAATTTACTTTTGTTGTTAAACACAAGTCAGGGGTGACGAATCATGTGGCTGATGCTTTGAGTAGGAGGAATCATTTGTTGACAACAATGAAGGTTGAAGTGACAGGGTTTGACATTTTACCGGAACTATTTGTGGAAGATCCTCACTTTATGAAGTTTGTTGATAAAGTCAAGAATGGGGAGACGAATGAGTTCGTGATGGTAGATGGTTTCCTGTTCAACGGAAATCGATTGTGCATACCTGATTGCAGTTTGAGAATGAAAATTGTGAAGGAGCTACATGATGAAGGACATGTTGGGAGAGACCGTACATTACAGTTGATTTCACAATCTTACTTTTGGCCATCAATGAGGAAAGAAGTGGAGAGGTTTGTGGAATGATGTCATATCTGTCAGGTTTCGAAAGGAACTGCGACTAATGCTGGTTTATATATGCCGTTACCTGTACCAATTAAACCATGGGTTGATGTGAGTATGGACTTCGTGTTGGGATTACCGAGGACATAGCGTGGTAACGATTCCATTTATGTGGTGGTTGATCGATTTTCGAAAATGGCACATTTTATTGCTTGTAAGAAGACGGCGGATGCTGTTCATGTTGCTCAGTTGTTTTTCAAGGAGATCTATCGGCTTCATGGATTTCCAGAATCTATTGTGTCGGATAGAGATACTCGATTTCTGAGTCACTTTTGGTTGAGTTTGTGGAAAATGGTGGGAACAAAGCTGAAATTTAGTAGTGCTTATCATCCGCAAAATGATGGACAGACCGAGGTTGTGAACAGATCATTGGGAAATTTGCTGAGGTGTCTTGTGCAAGATAATTTGAAGAGTTGGGATGTGAAGTTATGCCAGGCAGAGTTTGCTCATAATCATGCGGTAAATCATAGCACAGGGTTCAGTCCATTCCAGATTGTATATTCTAGTATGCCAAAAGGACCGCTGGATTTGACGGTAGTGCCATAATCAAAGAAGACAGTTAAGAAAGCTGCTGATTTTGTTGAAGGATTGGCAGAATGTCACAAAATCGTTCAGGAACGATTGGAGAAAGCGAATGAGAAGTATAAGCGTTCTGCAGATTTGAAACGAAGAAATGTTGAGTTTAATGAAGGAGATATGGTTTATGCAGTGTTAACAAAAGATCGTTTTCCAGTAGGCGCTTATAACAAGTTGAAAGCCAGGAAAATTGGTCCGGTGGAAGTTGTGAGACGAATCAATGAAAATGCTTATAAATTGAAGCTGCCAGATGATGTGTATACGTCTGACGTGTTCAATGTTAAACATCTCGTATCATATCACGGAGATGAACGAGCTGAGGTGGTAGAATTTTCAAATTCGAGGACGAATTTCTCTCAACCAGGGGAGGATGATGCAGGCCAAGTACTAGGTCGTGACCGACCTAGCAAACTCGTAGGTCATAACATGTTGATAGGTCGAATCCGACCTAAAGCTAAGGAGTTAACAGCTTGTGAAGAATGGTGGAAAGCTGAAGTCTTAGGTCGTCTACGACCTAAGGAAGTGATAGGTCGCGAACGACCTAACTTTGCAGTGCAACATGGTGAACGACCTAACATAGCACCGGGGAAAGAACTATGACCTAACGGGTTTGGGAATGGCAAGTTAAAACAAGGAGATAGGTCGCTGGAACGACCTAACATGCTTTTAGGTCGCGTACGACCTAGCGAGATAAGGCTTAGGTCGCGAAGTTGTTTCTGGAACCGCTTATCTTTTAGGTCGCGAAGCTCTGGATACCGTTGATTCGTCTGCCGAGTTAATCTCTGCCTTTGATTCCCTTAAGATGTTGATTTGGGATGCCGCAAGTTTTAAGTCGCTGAAGCTCTGGATGCCGTAGATTCTTATGCCGAGTTAATCTAAACCGTTGATTCTTTAAGTCGTGAAGAAGCTGCTGTTAAGTCGCCACCGACTTATACTAAGTCGTCAGAAGATTGAGTCGTGGGAAGTTGCTAGGTCGTCTACGACCTAAGTGATGTAATCTGTTTGTATTTTCTATTTGTTAACTCGTAGTTCTTACTTGTTTTTAAGTCGCATGTGTGTAAGTCGTAAGTCGTCTGAAATGTTAGGTCGTGACTGTTAGGTCGGAACCGACTTAGGAGATGTAATTTTTGTTGTTTTTCGTGTGAATTGTAAAACGCCTATAAATAGGCAAGTTGTTTCATTTGTAAAAGGTTGTTGATTTTTGAATAAAATTCTCTTTTGTTAGCTTTGTGCTTTCATTCAAATTGGTAGTTGAGTGTAATCTCCTATCTCCACCTTCGACATTCGAGTGCGCTCGAATCTTCGATTGTTGAAGCCGATTCGCGGAATCAAGTGCGCTTGGTCAACGCGTGAAGAATCGCAGATCTTTGAACCCGGTATCGTGCGCGATCAACGAGTTCGGGATAGCTAGAGTTCGGTATCTTCGGATCAACGAATTCGGGCATTTCAGTATCCATCAATCCATCGATTGCTACTTTCACCGATTGAAGATTGTTTCGTTTAATCCGCTGCGTCAATACGTGTATACGAAAATGAAGATCTCCAGCTCTCTTGCTGAAGATCCAAAAGCACCAAATCTGAACCTGTAAATATACTCGTTCTGAACCGAGCACTGAAAGGGAAGAACGCTCGGATCAGTCTGGTAAACCAGCATGAGAAACACACTCAACTGAATTGACTAAATGACCAAAACTTAACTTTTCAAAACAAAAGTATTTCGTAAGACATGCCCACACATAAACACGGACATGTTTTTACCTTACGATAACCAAAACATTTCATATCTAATCATCTTATATTATACTAGTGTCTAGTATACAAATAATATTAATCATAGCCGAAATTATTACGATTATTAAATTCCAGCTTATAGCCCAAAATGGGTAATACAATCAAAATAGCAGGCATGTAGCGGTGTATGGATTTCCATACAAATGACCAGGTGAATGGACTACCTTCCGGCAGCACATCCCTAAAGGAATGTAACAAGGAACTTCACAAAGGAACCTCTACCAACACAAGAGCGGTCTATCTCTGTAACTAGATAGTACCGAATATATCATCCTCCAGTCGTTACCGACCTTTCCGAGGGACCTCATAGCATACAAACCAAATTAATTTACATCTTGAACATCATAGCGGGAAGAAATATATCTAGAAGAGGATGATCATATCCTAATTAGGAATGACCCACTTAGCCTTGCTGCATCTAACCATATTTTGGTCATTTCCAGTTGATGAGGCCTTAGGTAACGATTACCTTTCACATATCACATATCACATCACTTTGAATGCCACATTACCATTTCCGTTGACTATTAATTGACTTCTAAAAAAATACAACCCTTGAGCTCATACGTCTCAAGGAGGGTGTTAAGCTAAGAGAAGTTGCCTTCTCTGCCACCACTGATGTACGTTTGTAAAAACCAATGTACGTAATCTTAGAAATGCAATGTCAGACAAACATCCATACAAGTTGTCTAGGAACAGGACAAACCGAAGGTACTCTCCTACCACATCCTGTCGGGAATCCCTAGGATTAGTAGCGACAACTCTTGCATTGGATATTTCATAACTAAGAGACTACTGCTACTATATGTATATTGGGATTTTAACCTCAAACGATCAACAAGCAGTCCTTCACTATGAAAATCCTAAATCACAATATCATCAATATCCTACACAATCGAACGCATATACGTTGGTCCGAAGTGGTTTTCGGATAAACCAATCCCGGTCTCTTCGCACCAACAACGCAAAAGTGTTTCGCAACCTCACACAGAAACGAAGTCCCATAGACTTGTCACCTCTCCAATTTCAACTTGCTATCCTTCGGCCAAGAAGGAAGCTCGATAGATTGGAGTAATACTCCGCACTACAGGAATCAACATCCTCAACACAAACAAGCCTACACAGATGGCTATGTACTAAGTGTACGACTAAATAGTTCCCACATCAAGTCGAGGAACTAAAATGGCCAAATTTTGATAGTCGGTTATTTAACTATCAAAGCAACAGACAAATATCTAGCACCATAAGCAATCACTAGGCCCTTTTAACTTATCTTTCATTAATTAAATCACTTTTCCACATATTCACTTCAAATTATATTCTTAATAGATGTAATTCCACAATCGTTTAAATATTTCAATATTTGAAAAACATTTCCATATACTTATTTCAACCATATAAGCATATTCATAAATCTCTTTAGGAAAGCTTAATATTTTTCAATACATGCTTTATTGGGTCAAAACGAATGTTGCATAAAACATCGTTACGACAACCCAAAATCATTAGTACAGGGATTCGATAATTAGATAGATATATAAATCCCATATACTATACAAAAATCTCCTTTCGAAAATCATTTACTATAATAAAAGTGTTATAGTCCATGCTTTCCTTACTTCTCAAAAACGTCTATTTCAACAATGAATGTTGAAATCTATGTTTTCGATGCTCACACATTTTATAACATCTTCAAACCATTTAACTCAATTTAAAATATCACTTTTCAAAACATTTATTTAATTTAAAGAATTATTCACTGTCCAAAATCGTGAATGAAATGCTGCTTCTACACATTTAATTTAAAAGGATTATTCACTGTCCAAAATCATGAATATAATCCCTCTAATAAGCTTTCATAATTAACTTATCAAAATAAGTTGATTTCGGATTTATAAAACAATGTTTATAAATTCCATTTATTATTTTATAAAAACTTCCAATTATAAAATTCCATTATCAACCAATTTCATATATATCTCATTTACATGCCAAAATCCGATTATAAGTTAATTCACTTATAAATCTCTTATTTACAAATTCATAACTTCATCAATTAATAAATTTTATTCACTTAGAAGATCCAATTATAACTTTATTTTAACACTTATAAAACTCCTTTATAATTCCATTCATTTGATTTATAAAATATCAATTTATAATTCTTATATATAAACCATTTATAATAAGTTCAAAATTCTCGTTTTCACTTATTTTAAAGAATAGTTCACTTCATATTTCAAAAATCATATTTTGATATATTTCACAAAAATCATAATTTTTATAACATAAAAATTATAACTTTTATAATTATTTAAAATAAATTCATTCCCTTAAACAATTTAAAAATTAATAAAACAGCTATTTTCAAAATCACTTGAATTCCTTTTTAATTCGAAATCATCATTTTAATATTTTTAAAATTCCAAAATATGGCCCAATGCTACAACAACACTAAATAATGTAATTCACATTAATCACGGCATCCAAACACTAAATATCATATGGTAACAGCATATATATCCATATTTGTAAATAAAAATCAACACTAGTGAGGAATCCAGTTGGATCTTTCCAACCTGGGACTTGCAACAAATTTACATATGAGAAAATATATATAATGTCCGCTTCAAGGCAGACGCGTACAAAGGGTCATCCGCTCATACACAGGAATGTATAGGGCCTTATCTACTCCAATAGATAGGAATATATCCAAATACCAATCTATATATATATATAATATCATATATTTTCCAAACAATCATCAATCAACAGAAAATAAATTTATTCGCACTTATAAAAAATATAAGCGAGATAGAAAGTGTGAGTTGTACTCACTTTGGTTCCACTAGTCGTTGCAACGTTTTATTTCGAATAAAATTAAACAGACATTTAATTTTACCCGAAATTTTCATTAGCTCCAATCAATTCCAAACCAGCTCCATCGCGTAGTGTTCGTAATACGAACCCAACGCAACTTGTTTTGTCAATTTTTGACCTCATATGAAGAAGTTATACAATTTTAAAGATCACACGAATTATAATATAAATTAATTTACAAATTCTTTATTTTTTTTATATTACCAAGCCATCTGGCCGTTGATTTCAAAAGAATAGATCATAGCCGCACTTTTTCCTTCTTCGTTCCCAGGACAGAAATCGCGTTCGAACCCATCTCGACGAACTTCCATCGATTACCGCACCTCCTTCATTCGCCTAGAATTCGATCGAAGAACACCACCACGTGCGCCTCACTCCACCTCATCCACGCCCTAAGACGATTGAAGTTTGACCCCTTATCATCTCATAAATCATGCTCGAACGCACACCAAACAGGGACATTTTCTGGCGCCTACGATGAACTCCAGGCGATCTCCATCGTTTGATGTGAAGTACTCATCGAGCTCTATAATTTTCGTGTTGGAGGTTTTCTTGAAAAGGTAAATGGATCGACATATAATTGGAGGAGAAGGTCGGCAATTTCTGGCAATTCGAATTGAAGGTGGCGGCTAGACCTAGTTTTCTTGGGTATGGCAAAAGTGAACGTCCTTATATAGACAATTACAAAACACTATTCACCCAAAAATTTTCCAAACTCCAAACGAAGCGTGCCGCTTGGCGTTTATAATGTTTTACCCCTATTCCAAACACAATGGAATATATATCGAGAGCCAATTCCATCGTATTTGGAAGATAGGTTTTCGAATCGAATTATAATTAAAATTTACCTAAACAAATTTCTACGCGTTTCAGTTTCCCATGAGAAAACCGTAAATCCGATTGACACAAAATTTGAAATCCTATAATAATATAACATTACGGATCCAATGAAACTATATTCATCAAAATTTGAGACCGTATCAAAAATGACTATTTATTACACGTTAATTAAATCGACAAATTTCCTAATTCTATAAATTTACTTTTAATTCGATTTTAGAAGTTCATTAACATCATACTAATTTAATTAGAATTTAAAACAAGATTATAAATCATTTCCATTCACATTAAATTCAAAATCAAATTAGTTCTGCAATTTCAAATATTAAATTAACAATTAAATTATCCAATTAAATCCTTATATTTGAATATAAGTTATTCAACTTATAAAATTATCTTTTGAATATTTAAAATCAATTAAATATTCGAATTCCAAATGACCGAAATTCTGGGTTGTTACATTCTCCCATACTTAAAAGAATTTCATCCTCAAAATTACCAAGTAAGAAAAAGCTATAAAATCCATTTACTTTTCAAAACAATTAGCTGACTTGGATTTACCAAATCTCTTAAGTGTTTAACTTCCCCAAAATCATCTAGTTAAACATCTTATAAAAACTTTTCTAAGTTTTCAAATCCATACTTAGTTATCTTCTCAAAAAACAAATATCGTTTAACCTTTAATTTAAAAATCAAAATTTCAGTTATCAATTTTTTTTTCAAAATCTCAAAAATTTTCTAACGCCTTAAATTTTCAAAAGAATTCGCCATAGCCTCCTCCGCGCGGTTCAATCCGAAAAAAATGGCAATATATAAATCACAAATATACATCTCATCTTCGCGGATGAGGCATCCTGTAGGGAAAAAAAATATAAAAGTACGATATGTAATCCGAGATATACACCTTATATATTATTAGCGAGCATATATGGCTAATATAGCATGAAAGCGAGCTCCAAATGTGAGGCATACACCATCCGAACCTACTAAACACTCAACACCAAATGAGAAACATGTATATATGAAAAGTAATATCAATATACAACACATACCAATATAACAACTATATATGCCATGAATTCAGATTAAAAATGTTTTTAGTAAGTCTAATCCATGAATTCAGATTTCAAATTTTGAGAAAATTTATGTCGTTCAAATTTAAGTAGAACCCGGTTAATAAATGTAAGGGCAAAATATCATTTTTCGACATGTAAATTTTTTTACATAAAAAAGATCAAAAAAATTCTCTTGTTTGAATGGAGAAGTTTGTTCTGTCCAATTCTGATCTTTCTAGCTTCATATATCAAGAATTGTCGCTTTCGTCCAATTTCGAAGAGATGACAGCAGTGACAGATGAGATTTTGCTACGAATGTCAGAGCACATAATTGAATACATCGCTGGGATCGTCTCGCCGTGCTGGTCTCTGCGGTATATTTGTTTTCTTTCGCTTCCGTTTCAAAACGCTGCATGGTTGAAATATTGGTAGGTGACCACGCACAAAGTCATCATCACACATTCTTTTCACATTCTTTCTGCCAGCAAACATTCTTTTCATTTTCTTTTCAGCCACAATGGTTGCATGTGCAGTCATGCATATTAAATGCTGCATTAATTAGCCTGTGCATGCCTCCCTTCTCCTATTTAATCGAGCCTTCCCCTCATCCTATATTTTGGAAAATTCTGGAGATAAATCACTAAGTCATAAATAATTATAAAATATATATATGTACGTAACCTCTTCCTCCTTTCATCCTCCTACCCCCTCTCACTGACCTCCACACTTCACCCAAGTCCTCCACCAGCCGCTACCCTCCTTCACGAGCTCGCCCAACTAACCTCCGCTCAACCCATCTCCTCTAGCTGTTCCCCTACCTGTTACTGCATCGAGCTCCCCACCTTTCCACAAAACCGCCCCGCCTTCTCGAGTATGACCCAGCAGCCAACCCTCTACCGAAACAACCCACCACCGAACCACCTCCTACCACCTGAAACCCTACTTCACCCATCCTCGGCTAGATCCCGCACTTGCTCCTCCTGCACCCGACCCTTTACTGAACCACCATCCAGTCACCTCTCTGCCGAACCTCCACCGAACCCACACCCTACCCTAGCCATGACCTCCTCCGCCATATCACCCCATCCCAGCCCGATTACCAACCTCCACCAAACCCGCATCCCTTACTGAACCGAACCCAGTCACCCACAGTCGAACCCGCAGCCTAGCACCACTTCACCGACCTTACTCTGCCCGCCTTCCCCACGGTCGGTAGCCAATCTCGCGTCCAAAGTTTTCCCACGGCAGCATCTCACCAAGGCAGCAGTCTCCGAGTTCTCAGCAGCGTAAGTAGCTGTTAGTGCATGTGTGTGTGTCCGTACCCATGTCGCCGTGTCCGTTCCTGCCTTTCTAATACGCAAAGGTGATTGTATAACTCACGACATTTATTTTTATGCAAGTTAATTCAGTTTAATTTAAATTAGTAAATTTAAATTAATTTGTTTAAATTTTATTTATAATTTAGTTATATTTTTTTTCTTCCCTCTCCGCCAAAATGAAAACATAATTCAACAACTTTTCTTTCCCATTTTATTTGTTACATGACTTCTTATACACAACAAGATGCCATGCGTGTGTGTGTATATTAGTGTATGCAAGTAGGCATGTGTACATGACAGGGTGGGTGACTCATGTGTTTGTATGTGAGTTATGGGACTGATGTTGCATGCATTGGCCATGCGTGAGGGAAGGAATAAGTGCTTGTGTGAGCTCTAAGTAAGGAGTAGGCATTGTTGGGTTTTGCTTGCGAATGTTTGTGTGTGTGTGTTGCAAGTGCGCATGCGTGAGTTAGTGAGGTTGCTTGGCCGTGAGTGCTAATGACACACGGGAAAGCATGCAAGTAAGAGAAAAAAAGAAAAAAAGAAGAATATATATAATGTGTGCAGGGTGAACGTGGAGGAGGGAGTGGAAAAGCATGGAATGTTAGGCATGTGAACATAAGAAAAGAAAAAAAATAAGACGTGAGGGGCATAAAAGGTGAGGGAAAAGGGAAGACGAGGGATAGAGCAATTACATGTGTACAAATATATGTGATCGTGATGGTTTCATAACCTGGGAGTGCATGCGAGAAACAAATTGTGTTATTATTCATAACACATAGTTTTGCACTTTAGTCCTATACAATATGGACAATTGCACAAAGGATGGGAAAAGGAAGAGTTGTTGTGACTTTTGGGCTTAGTAATTGTGCGCCTTGGCTTGCTTGGTTTGGGGTGAGATAGTTATATAAATTAGTTATAAATAGTTTAGTTTATTATTTTTGTAATTAATTAGTTTAGTTACTTTAATTAGCTTGGGTGTTTTAAATGAACAATAGCCTTGGTAAGTTTTATATGTGGGCTTTTGTGCCTTGATTTTGAATGAGATGAGATTTATATAAGTTCAGTTAAATATTTAGTTTAATTAATTTAGTTAAGTTTAAATTGGTTAAACTTTAAAATTTATAACTCATCCATATGAAGTCCGTTTAACCCACGGATTTCAACGTTAGATTCGTGTTAATGAAAGAACACATTAGTAAAATTATTGGGTGCATTTATGAACTATAAAATAATGATAAATTGGTGATCGAACATAATTACAGTTTACATAGTTAAATTGTTATACTTCATTATTGACATTTATTCGATAGAATAAAACCCCGTTTTGCTAGTATGTTTATTTACTAATTATAATAATGTGTTTGTATTTACTCCTGATTGAATTTACTTAGATAAGAATATATAGTCCCTACTCGAGTGTTTTGTTTTTCATTACGCTCGGGTCAGACCGAGTTATTTCACTTCTTGAAGATGAAGAAGGAGATTGGAAGACCGTACTTACCACTATTATTCCGCTGCACTATATAGACATGTTCAGTAAAATGTATAACTCTAATAATTTTGAAATGGAATCAAATGTATACTGATAAACAACTTTGTAATTATGTTATTATTATATTTTATCCTTCCACTGTGAGGTTCTATATATTGTTCTTTCTTTTCTTCTTTTCTTCTCTTGATAATTTGTCTTTCTGAACGATTCGGGTTGGACATATGTGGTATAATATCGACTTGAATTGACCAAAAAGGTGGGCTATCACAATTAACATTGGAATTTTACTAACATTCACTTATTCATATTCAATTAGTTTACACTCACTAATTTACATTCATGTTTGTTCACTTCCAGTTCAAATCAAATTCAATTCTATTTAGATTCACTTCACTTCCAATTTGAATTCAGTTATTTAGCTTTCAGTTTGATTAATTCAACTTCTTTAATATTTAATGAATTTCTATTCAATCAACTAACATCCATCTAACATCCAATGCATATCCAACATAACCAAATTTATTTACTTTACACTCAACATTCATATTTACTTCGTTTACATTCAATTTGGTTCGACACTTTTAATTTCAATTGGTTTAATATTCAATTTAGATTGAATTATAGTATTCACTGTAATCATATTTTTATACAACACTTCCAATGCTAATTTTATCATCACTTCTTAACTTAAATTTTATTTAACTCTTAATCAACAACATTTTCTAATCCATGTTTACTCACTAATTCACTTTTACAATTAAAGTTCACTTCTAATTTTAATTCAAATTTTATTTTATTTAACTCATTTCATTAGGCTCATTTCTTTTTCTTTATTTGAGTTACATTTCATTTTCAAAAATCCTTTTCCTTTTAACTTAACTTAGATTTCATTTCTAAAGTCATTTTATTTAACTTTACTTAAGTCAAATTTCATATCACTATTCAAATTCAAATTTTGGTTTGCTAACAAAATTGTTTAACCATTTTAATATTTGGTTTACTTACATTTTCTCATTTTATTACAACTTATTATTATTTAAACTCCCAAATTCATATTATATAATCACTTACCACTTCAGTTTAATTTATTTTCAATAACTTATCTAATCCGGTTCAAATCTGAATTAATTTATTTAACTTCCCCTAAGTTAAATTTCAATTTATATATTTTATTATGCTAACTCAAATTTATTTCAACTTTACTAAAGTTAAAATTTTTATTTCATATTATAAGTCCAAATTCATTTTACTTATATTATCAATTTCAAATTTGGATTTTTTATTCAAATTTGTTTATCACAACAAAACTTCAATTTCAATTTACTATTAGTAGCAAATCAATCATACATGTAACAACCCATTTTTCCATACCCTTTGAATCGAGAATAAACCACACATGTCTAACTCGAATTGCACGAATAGACGGATCATTAAGGGTAGAAAGAAAATAAAGACAAAACAGAATCTCACACGAATGGAATGACATATATTATTTCAATAATAATCTTTACAGCGGAAAATTTAAAATACAATATCAGAGTCTAACCTAGATTCGGCCTGGACAGTTATAAACCCCTATCCTTACTGTAACGACCCGTAAATTTCAACTGTTTTAATAACGTAATTAGTTGAAATTTTGTGAAATTTTAAAACGATAAAATTTTGAAATAAAATTTAATATTTGGAATACGTCAAGTTAAACATAGCAACTGGTAAATTTTCGTCCGAAAATATGAAAGTTTATTTCGCGCGTAAATTCACTTCAATTTAATCAGTTAAAAAGCGATGAAAATAAATGTTTCCAAAACCTAAATATTTTTACATAGAAAAATTCTAAACCATCTTCTGAGCAAGTTGTCAGTTTGTCGTTTTTCCAAATTCGGACATCTTTGGCTCCGTCGATCTTATTTTTCAGCGTTTTTCTTGCATTTTCCGCCAGTAGAAAAATTCGAATTTTTATAATTCAATCCTATCACTGATATCTGGGTACCGTTTTGATCGTCTCGGTGCACTGATCTCTATGGTATATTCAATTGTCGATTTCAAAGTCCGATGTGTTGTGCAACCTATTAACGGCTAGCCGTATCGGTACCATTTAAACCTTTTGAATTCCTTGTCCATTCTTTATCCCCTGTGTTAGTTCCTACGGCCATTCATCATCCACTGGGTTAATTCCTATGGCCCCTAGCATTCATTTCTTTTTGAAACCACGCATTTGACTTTTGCCATTCAACCCTTCCACTTTTATTGTCAGGTTAGTTTCCCTTCATCTTCATTCTTATTCCCCCTTGTATTTTCGTTTCTTGTTGTCTGAGAAATATGTATCTTGTCCTTTTCTTTTTCTTTTTCTTTTTTTTTTCTTTCCCTTTTTTTTTTTTTTCTTGCTTGAAGAGGAAGTTGCTCACCACTTTATTCCTTTCCAGACCTCCCTTCCACCTTCCACCACCCTTCACATCCACACCCAATAGCCCGCCGACCTGACACCCACTCGCCTACCACCAGTAGGGCTTCCGGCAAAGAGCAGTCAACACGTGAGTCCTCCAATCCACCACTGGCCAGCAGCCCTCCTCGACAACCGAGCCAACCGCGCAAGCCTCTCCCACCTGCCTTGTTTCCCATCGCCGACAACCTCTAGCATTGAACAGAGACCGGCCTCCCACCACCATGCTCCGACCCACCAACACCACCGACACCCTGAACCGCCTGCACTCAAGGCAGCAGCGCCAACACCCTCCTCCGTTCGCACTCGCAACCCACCCACTCGCGCCAGCCATGGCCGTGGCCACCTCCTCCTGTCCCTCCGCCCACCTCCCATCTCGCCTCGTACCGAGCGTCCGAACCTCCATGCTGAAGCCGCCTCTACCTGACTCGGCCTCGCGCGCCTTATTTTCTTTCCGCCATCATTTCCTTTCCGCCATCGGCAACTTGAATGTATGGTTAGCAAATGCATTTTTCGTTCAAACCTGTTCTATAGTTTATTTTGACTATAATATAATATACATACATTTAGTATAAAATATATGTGCTTGTATAACTTTAACATGTTAGGAAAATGAGTTATAAGCAGTCAGTTTGTCTATATATTTTGTTTTAGATTTCGGTTATAAACAGGTGTGTGTCAATATATGTTTTAAAAGTAATACTGATGTATATTATATTGTTGGTTATAGATAAAGTATATGTTAGAATTTATCTATTTTCGGCCAGGTCCATGAATCGCGGGTAGTAATACGTGCACCTATCTGTCTGTTTGTATATAAATATATATTGTTTTTTTTTTATAAAAAAAAATTTGTTGATGCTGTTATTTTATTTTATAAGAAGTATAGCTGAGTCGGTATATTTAGATTTAGAGTATAGGATTTTGGGTTGACTGGAGATAAAGTAAGTTATGGATCTGGGTAATATATGTTATATTTGGTTAAGAAAATTTAATTACTGGTTTGCATATAAATTCGCTTAAGGTTGGATTTCATATAGTTGGTTATAACCATAGTTTACATTGTTTTATCTACATTTAGTTTGGAAATGAATTCGTGCAGCATATGCACATATACATAGCATACGTTAGTATATTTATATTAGCTTTCCTATGACTTTTTGTTTTTTTTATATACTGTAATAAAGTAGGTCGGTTTGAGTAAATATATAGGCATATATATCTTCTGTATATTATTATGGTGTATAATCTTTTTAGTTTCAGTAGGTTGGGTTTTAATGGATAAAGTTATCTTTATTTTATTTTTTTTAAGTGATATTGATTTTGTATATACTTATAAACATTTTTATTTTTTTATTATATATTTTTTTTTTTAAAAATATACATATAGATTTCTATTTTTTTTTTTGATATTAAAGTTAAACTTTTGATTTGAAATAACTATGTATATTTTCGTTTCCACTTATATCAAGAAATTGGTTGGTTTAACCGATATCAAGTCATCAGCTTCGTTTCCATCAATCTATAGCTTATCTTGATTTGTTTCCATCGATTTCAGATGTAATTCGCTTTGCCTTGCTCGTACCTGAATCTTGGTGCATGCCCGTACCATTATCTCAGTTATCGTTATCTCCTCTAGCCTCGAAAGGTGAGCACTCACTCACGATTAACGTTCTTTTATTTATTAGATTTGATTTCAATTGAAACAACAATTGAAATATGCTGCTGTTAGTTAATTACACTATTATATATGCTATTGCCTGTATCAGTTCACCTGTGACATCTGACACCATTATCTGTTAATTATTTATGCGATGATAATACAGTTTGGCTGATAATTGATTGATTGTTGATGTTTATATTGGACGAAAAATTGTTAATGTTAAAATGATAAATAATATGAAATTGAACTTGATATAGGATAATTAAATGTTAAATTTGATTAACTGACATTTGTATAATATGACCCCTTTAACTGTAAAATTTATTGACACGTAGGATTTGTTTAATTACATTTTGAATCACTGAATGTACGTTGTTAAATTGATGACGTATGAAATTGTAATTGAACGACAAGTGAACCCGTAATGTAATAATCTTTAATCTACGTGAAATGATAGTGTAGATTCTAGAAATAATTATATTAATTCGTACAAATAACAATGCGAATTAATACGGTTATTTCGGGATTATTTGAATTGATTATTGGATTGATATTGATTGTTGTTATTGCTTGTTTATTTACTTTGACACCATCCCTGTTATCACACTGCAAGTTCCCTTTGTTATGCTATGATTTTGAATTGAATTGGAATCGGGTTGAAATGATAAATACCCAAAATTGAACTTTGACCTAGGATAGGAAATTAAATAAAACCCGATTGGTCAATAATTTGATTTAAAATAAAACGAAGATTTTATTTGAATAAATAATATGGTTTTGGAATGAAGTTGGAAATTGAATTTTAATGAAATTTAAATGTGAATATTTAATAATCTGAAATGAAATATTTATAAAGAAATTGATGTAAGAATGTTGTTTAATTTGAGAAATTATTGAATTAAGTTGAATGTAAAATTAAATTTGAAATTATTAAACTTTGAAATGATTTATTAATTAAGTTTGAAATTATAATTAAGTTTGAAATTATAATTAAGTTTGAAATTATAATTAAGTTTGAAATTATTAAACTTTGAAATTATTTAATAATTAAGTTTTGAATTATTTAATAATTAAATAAGATTGAATTATTTAATGATTAAATTGAATTGAAATTATTTAATAAGAAAATTGAATTTTGGAATAAGTGAATTTTACTTCGTAATAATTGAAATGGAGTTTCTTTATTAATTAAGTTTGGGAAAGTATTTAAGTAAGTAAATAAGTGAAATTGAATTTCTTTAATAAGAAATAAAATGAGATTTATTGAAATTAATGTAAGACTTGAAATTTAAAGAATTTGATTTGATGAATTTAATTTAATTAAATTTGTAAGTTTTGATATAATGAAGTTGAATTTAAATAATGGATTTAATGAATTGGAAGTTTAATAGAAATTGTTTTGAATGATAAATTAATTTAACGATATTGAATGAAATTGATAAATGAATTTAAATTGATTTAAATGTTAAATTAAATTAATTTAAATATTTTCGAAATGAAACTTATATTCGAACTTGAGTTAATATTTGGATGGTTTAATTAGAAATTGAATTTGAATTATAGGATTTTGAAATGAATTTGGTAGTTGAAACGTAAAATTTTGGAAATCGGTTTTGAAAGACAAATGAAATGTTGATTTACGAATTGAAAATGAAATTGAAATTGATTTGGTTTTTGAAATATATAAACGACCAATCGGTGTAATAATTACGAAAGTTATTAAAGAGACCGGAATTCGGTTATGGATATACTCTCTATCTAAACCGGAAACCATTTTAATAACTACACGCGGAGTGATGATCCAGAATGAAGTGGTTGGAATGATGTACGTGATGACTGAAGGAAGAGAACGATAATGGATAGCCTTGACACTTGTGTCAAATTGGAAATGACTAAAACAGGAGCTGTGCCGGGCCAATGGAGGATTGATACCTCAAGTGGACACACTTCTTCGAACTACTTATACTTGTTGTCGATTGGTGCACCCTTGATTTTGGGAGTGTTGTCTCACGGTGTTGCGGGCGCTGCGGCGTTGCGTTCTCACCAGTCCGGATCAGGCGAACGGTAGTATCACTACCTTGGGTATAGCCTCATGTGCCTTGTCATACTTGTATTCCATTTATGCGCGACCACTACGAATTTGTTTTGTACCTTGAGTATATGGATTGCCCTCTGGTGACTTCCGGTTTTGGGGAAACTACGGTCTTGTATATGCTTGTGGGAATAAAAATGTGTTAAGGGTGGAATGGGCCATGACTTAACGCTATTTTGATATCTTTATATTACTGATAGACATTATCTACTTATCGTACACTATTACATAGTAGATAGTTTAACGGATCCTTAAAGGATGGTTATTCCAAACATCCTTTGAGTTACTTGTATTTCAATTGCTATTTCATTTGAGTTGGATTTATTAATATGAGAATGTTAATCCTGACTCGAGTGTCTTGTGTTTTGCTTTACGCTCGGGTCAGACTGAGTGGTTCAGCTTTCGAGACTCACCTTTGGAGTTGGAGCTTCGCTTGGAGATCCAGCTATCTATCCGGCTTTCAGTATTCGATGATTCCAGTGATGCATTCTGATTTGTATCTGATGTATCGTGTTACTCTTCCGTTGTATCTGGTTTAACTCTGATGTATTGTATTATTCTTCTGTTGTAAACTCTGATGTATTTTATATATTCATATAGTAGCTTCATGAACTACTATCTCTTTTATTTCCGCTGCACTTATTACTCTGTGTCTGTGATCTGTGATTATTTATTTACTGTATATGTTCAGTTTTGCCAAATTTAAATTAACAACGCGGTATTTTGAGCAATTCAACTCCGGCATGAGTGTCTACCTATACACTTATAATGGATGCGAATGGTCCAAAATTCCGGGTCGTTACAGTTGGTATCAGAGCTTTGGTAGCTCTAGGCAAAACTTAACATATAGGGTAAATGTATTTACAGAATCACTCTCATTCGAGTTTCAATCTCTTCCTTTGACTCAATTCCTTGAATTTTGGAACGTTCCCCTCGGTTCCGAAATTCATTCGTGTCCCTTACTATTCGTCTTCTTTCAATCCTGGAGTATCACATAACTCCACTTCGAATGATCTTTATAATGAGTTGGCGGTCCCGCCAATCTCAAATTGATTTGTAAAGGTGTGAGACTCCTTTACAATAGGCATTGATTTACCAGAGATTTTTGTATCCTCGGTTCACGATGCTATCTATCTCCTGCTATACCTGAATTCTAATTCTTGAGATCGAATGTCGATTTACCTCGGAATTCTACACCGATCTTATTTTTCAAGTTACGGTCGACCCGGTTAAGGTTGCCCGCGATTTATATAAAACTTATCCATCGCCTTATTTTGTTATTTAATTGTCTCGTCTTTGTTCAAACCTATCTTCGAATCGAAATTTTCTTTGATTTGAGTCTATAAAAAAATTTTTTTTGAATCCCTATCCTTGCTTTGAAATCCATTATTGTATCGTTAAGTGAGGAAGTGTATTGTAAAGTAATTTTGAAATGTTTTTATATTGTGTTGTTTGAGTTGTTGATGTTGATTTGGGTTTCTGATCAATACGTCTGATCAACGCTATCGATAGGATTTCCAAAACACTTGAACAGAGCAAACTGACACAATATTATTTTCAAATTTGGAAAATGAAATAAATTTGTTTGATTATATTGTGAAAATATCAGTAAAATAAAAAAAAAATTCTGGAATTTAATAGGTAAATTAAATAGTTGTTTGAAATGATAATATTTGATTATCATTTATTGTTCTAAATAAATTTATAAATACGGTTTATAAATTGATTGGAATTTGAAATGAATTTAATTTAGAAATTTGAGAATTTATTAGTTTCCGGTGATTTCGAACTTTGGTTTTAAAATTTTAAAATTGTATATTATTGAACGTATTTTCGAATAGAAATCGTTTCCAAAGAATTTTAAAATATTGAAATCAATGCTCTTCTCTTTGTCGCTGGAAAATAATTTCGGTGATGGCGGCCGCATCATCGACATTCATTTTCGAGTTTCGAAGTGGAGATACTTTTCTGTAGCATTGCTACGGTTTTGTTTTGAAAAATATTTTGATTTAAATTTCTTCAGTATAATTTGATTTATATATATATATAAGTAACTTATTTTAAAAATTTAATTTGATTGATATAAATATATTATATATAACTCTAAATTGTTTAAAGTTAATCGGAAATCTAATTCTTAAATGTTGTTAAAGGATGATTTTAATTATAAATAAAACCAAAATTTGTAATAAATATTTAAACTTGAATAATTGAATTGGGAAATTTTATTTGTATATTGTTCAAACTGCATTCTAATACAACTTACCTAAGTCATTCAGAAGTTGAATATGTAATTGGATAATATATAAGATAAATTGAATTTATAAATAAAATTTGAGTGTTTATAATAAATGTTATACACTAAATTTTGATTATTAAGATGTTAATAGAGTTAGATAGGATAATAAGTAAATTCAGTTAATAATGAAATAAATTTGTTTTGAAAGAATTAATAAATTGAAATTTGATCAACATATGAAAATACCTTGAATTTGAAAGAAATTAGTAAATTTAAATTAATTTAAATCGAAACTTTTATGGTTTAAATTAATTTATATGGGTTAAATATATGTGATTAGATATGTTAAGTAGAATAAATTAAATAATAATTTGGAATAAAGAAGAATTTAAATTGCTGAAAAATATGATTACAATAAAAGACTATTCCAATTTATGGTTTTAGAAATTGTAAATTAAAGATAATTGGATAATAAGATAATGAATTTAAAAATAGTTGAGGTTGATTTTTAGTGAAATCAAATGGATTAAATCAATTGTTGAATACCAATTAATTTAAATTTGAATTTATATGGTTTAAATTAATTGTATTTCAAACCTGTTTTCTTTCTGGTTGTTTCTATTCTCCTACCCCGTTCTTTTTCGGGGACGAAAAGTTTTGAGTGGGGGAGAGTGTAACGACCCGTAAATTTCAACTGTTTTAATAACGTAATTAGTTGAAATTTTGTGAAATTTTAAAACGATAAAATTTTGAAATAAAATTTAATATTTGGAATACGTCAAGTTAAACATAGCAACTGGTAAATTTTCGTCCGAAAATATGAAAGTTTATTTCGCGCGTAAATTCACTTCAATTTAATCAGTTAAAAAGCGATGAAAATAAATGTTTCCGAAACCTAAATATTTTTACATAGAAAAATTCTAAACCATCTTCTGAGCAAGTTGTCAGTTTGTCGTTTTTCCAAATTCGGACATCTTTGGCTCCGTCGATCTTGTTTTTCAGCGTTTTTCTTGCATTTTCCGCCAGTAGAAAAATTCGAATTTTTATAATTCAATCCTATCACTGATATCTGGGTACCGTTTTGATCGTCTCGGTGCACTGATCTCTATGGTATATTCAATTGTCGATTTCAAAGTCCGATGTGTTGTGCAACCTATTAACGGCTAGCCGTATCGGTACCATTTAAACCTTTTGAATTCCTTGTCCATTCTTTATCCCCTGTGTTAGTTCCTACGGCCATTCATCATCCACTGGGTTAATTCCTATGGCCCCTAGCATTCATTTCTTTTTGAAACCACGCATTTGACTTTTGCCATTCAACCCTTCCACTTTTATTGTCAGGTTAGTTTCCCTTCATCTTCATTCTTATTCCCCCTTGTATTTTCGTTTCTTGTTGTCTGAGAAATATGTATCTTGTCCTTTTCTTTTTCTTTTTCTTTTTTTTTTCTTTCCCTTTCTTTTTTTTTCTTGCTTGAAGAGGAAGTTGCTCACCACTTTATTCCTTTCCAGACCTCCCTTCCACCTTCCACCACCCTTCACATCCACACCCAATAGCCCGCCGACCTGACACCCACTCGCCTACCACCAGTAGGGCTTCCGGCAAAGAGCAGTCAACACGTGAGTCCTCCAATCCACCACTGGCCAGCAGCCCTCCTCGACAACCGAGCCAACCGCGCAAGCCTCTCCCACCTGCCTTGTTTCCCATCGCCGACAACCTCTAGCATTGAACAGAGACCGGCCTCCCACCACCATGCTCCGACCCACCAACACCACCGACACCCTGAACCGCCTGCACTCAAGGCAGCAGCGCCAACACCCTCCTCCATTCGCACTCGCAACCCACCCACTCGCGCCAGCCATGGCCGTGGCCACCTCCTCCTGTCCCTCCGCCCACCTCCCATCTCGCCTCGTACCGAGCGTCCGAACCTCCATGCTGAAGCCGCCTCTACCTGACTCGGCCTCGCGCGCCTTATTTTCTTTCCGCCATCATTTCCTTTCCGCCATCGGCAACTTGAATGTATGGTTAGCAAATGCATTTTTCGTTCAAACCTGTTCTATAGTTTATTTTGACTATAATATAATATACATACATTTAGTATAAAATATATGTGCTTGTATAACTTTAACATGTTAGGAAAATGAGTTATAAGCAGTCAGTTTGTCTATATATTTTGTTTTAGATTTCGGTTATAAACAGGTGTGTGTCAATATATGTTTTAAAAGTAATACTGATGTATATTATATTGTTGGTTATAGATAAAGTATATGTTAGAATTTATCTATTTTCGGCCAGGTCCATGAATCGCGGGTAGTAATACGTGCACCTATCTGTCTGTTTGTATATAAATATATATTGTTTTTTTTTTATAAAAAAAAAATTTGTTGATGCTGTTATTTTATTTTATAAGAAGTATAGCTGAGTCGGTATATTTAGATTTAGAGTATAGGATTTTGGGTTGACTGGAGATAAAGTAAGTTATGGATCTGGGTAATATATGTTATATTTGGTTAAGAAAATTTAATTACTGGTTTGCATATAAATTCGCTTAAGGTTGGATTTCATATAGTTGGTTATAACCATAGTTTACATTGTTTTATCTACATTTAGTTTGGAAATGAATTCGTGCAGCATATGCACATATACATAGCATACGTTAGTATATTTATATTAGCTTTCCTATGACTTTTTGTTTTTTTTATATACTGTAATAAAGTAGGTCGGTTTGAGTAAATATATAGGCATATATATCTTCTGTATATTATTATGGTGTATAATCTTTTTAGTTTCAGTAGGTTGGGTTTTAATGGATAAAGTTATCTTTATTTTATTTTTTTTAAGTGATATTGATTTTGTATATACTTATAAACATTTTTATTTTTTTATTATATATTTTATTTTTTAAAAATATACATATAGATTTCTATTTTTTTTTTGATATTAAAGTTAAACTTTTGATTTGAAATAACTATGTATATTTTCGTTTCCACTTATATCAAGAAATTGGTTGGTTTAACCGATATCAAGTCATCAGCTTCGTTTCCATCAATCTATAGCTTATCTTGATTTGTTTCCATCGATTTCAGATGTAATTCGCTTTGCCTTGCTCGTACCTGAATCTTGGTGCATGCCCGTACCATTATCTCAGTTATCGTTATCTCCTCTAGCCTCGAAAGGTGAGCACTCACTCACGATTAACGTTCTTTTATTTATTAGATTTGATTTCAATTGAAACAACAATTGAAATATGCTGCTGTTAGTTAATTACACTATTATATATGCTATTGCCTGTATCAGTTCACCTGTGACATCTGACACCATTATCTGTTAATTATTTATGCGATGATAATACAGTTTGGCTGATAATTGATTGATTGTTGATGTTTATATTGGACGAAAAATTGTTAATGTTAAAATGATAAATAATATGAAATTGAACTTGATATAGGATAATTAAATGTTAAATTTGATTAACTGACATTTGTATAATATGACCCCTTTAACTGTAAAATTTATTGACACGTAGGATTTGTTTAATTACATTTTGAATCACTGAATGTACGTTGTTAAATTGATGACGTATGAAATTGTAATTGAACGACAAGTGAACCCGTAATGTAATAATCTTTAATCTACGTGAAATGATAGTGTAGATTCTAGAAATAATTATATTAATTCGTACAAATAACAATGCGAATTAATACGGTTATTTCGGGATTATTTGAATTGATTATTGGATTGATATTGATTGTTGTTATTGCTTGTTTATTTACTTTGACACCATCCCTGTTATCACACTGCAAGTTCCCTTTGTTATGCTATGATTTTGAATTGAATTGGAATCGGGTTGAAATGATAAATACCCAAAATTGAACTTTGACCTAGGATAGGAAATTAAATAAAACCCGATTGGTCAATAATTTGATTTAAAATAAAACGAAGATTTTATTTGAATAAATAATATGGTTTTGGAATGAAGTTGGAAATTGAATTTTAATGAAATTTAAATGTGAATATTTAATAATCTGAAATGAAATATTTATAAAGAAATTGATGTAAGAATGTTGTTTAATTTGAGAAATTATTGAATTAAGTTGAATGTAAAATTAAATTTGAAATTATTAAACTTTGAAATGATTTATTAATTAAGTTTGAAATTATAATTAAGTTTGAAATTATAATTAAGTTTGAAATTATAATTAAGTTTGAAATTATAATTAAGTTTGAAATTATTAAACTTTGAAATTATTTAATAATTAAGTTTTGAATTATTTAATAATTAAATAAGATTGAATTATTTAATGATTAAATTGAATTGAAATTCTTTAATAAGAAAATTGAATTTTGGAATAAGTGAATTTTACTTCGTAATAATTGAAATGGAGTTTCTTTATTAATTAAGTTTGGGAAAGTATTTAAGTAAGTAAATAAGTGAAATTGAATTTCTTTAATAAGAAATAAAATGAGATTTATTGAAATTAATGTAAGACTTGAAATTTAAAGAATTTGATTTGATGAATTTAATTTAATTAAATTTGTAAGTTTTGATATAATGAAGTTGAATTTAAATAATGGATTTAATGAATTGGAAGTTTAATAGAAATTGTTTTGAATGATAAATTAATTTAACGATATTGAATGAAATTGATAAATGAATTTAAATTGATTTAAATGTTAAATTAAATTAATTTAAATATTTTCGAAATGAAACTTATATTCGAACTTGAGTTAATATTTGGATGGTTTAATTAGAAATTGAATTTGAATTATAGGATTTTGAAATGAATTTGGTAGTTGAAACGTAAAATTTTGGAAATCGGTTTTGAAAGACAAATGAAATGTTGATTTACGAATTGAAAATGAAATTGAAATTGATTTGGTTTTTGAAATATATAAACGACCAATCGGTGTAATAATTACGAAAGTTATTAAAGAGACCGGAATTCGGTTATGGATATACTCTCTATCTAAACCGGAAACCATTTTAATAACTACACGCGGAGTGATGATCCAGAATGAAGTGGTTGGAATGATGTACGTGATGACTGAAGGAAGAGAACGATAATGGATAGCCTTGACACTTGTGTCAAATTGGAAATGACTAAAACAGGAGCTGTGCCGGGCCAATGGAGGATTGATACCTCAAGTGGACACACTTCTTCGAACTACTTATACTTGTTGTCGATTGGTGCACCCTTGATTTTGGGAGTGTTGTCTCACGGTGTTGCGGGCGCTGCGGCGTTGCGTTCTCACCAGTCCGAATCAGGCGAACGGTAGTATCACTACCTTGGGTATAGCCTCATGTGCCTTGTCATACTTGTATTCCATTTATGCGCGACCACTACGAATTTGTTTTGTACCTTGAGTATATGGATTGCCCTCTGGTGACTTCCGGTTTTGGGGAAACTACGGTCTTGTATATGCTTGTGGGAATAAAAATGTGTTAAGGGTGGAATGGGCCATGACTTAACGCTATTTTGATATCTTTATATTACTGATAGACATTATCTACTTATCGTACACTATTACATAGTAGATAGTTTAACGGATCCTTAAAGGATGGTTATTCCAAACATCCTTTGAGTTACTTGTATTTCAATTGCTATTTCATTTGAGTTGGATTTATTAATATGAGAATGTTAATCCTGACTCGAGTGTCTTGTGTTTTGCTTTACGCTCGGGTCAGACTGAGTGGTTCAGCTTTCGAGACTCACCTTTGGAGTTGGAGCTTCGCTTGGAGATCCAGCTATCTATCCGGCTTTCAGTATTCGATGATTCCAGTGATGCATTCTGATTTGTATCTGATGTATCGTGTTACTCTTCCGTTGTATCTGGTTTAACTTTGATGTATTGTATTATTCTTCTGTTGTAAACTCTGATGTATTTTATATATTCATATAGTAGCTTCATGAACTACTATCTCTTTTATTTCCGCTGCACTTATTACTCTGTGTCTGTGATCTGTGATTATTTATTTACTGTATATGTTCAGTTTTGCCAAATTTAAATTAACAACGCGGTATTTTGAGCAATTCAACTCCG
Source organism: Allium fistulosum (assembly GCA_030737815.1). Classification (NCBI taxonomy): domain Eukaryota; kingdom Viridiplantae; phylum Streptophyta; class Magnoliopsida; order Asparagales; family Amaryllidaceae; genus Allium; species Allium fistulosum. The sequence continues at coordinate 578,424,446 of CM060904.1, read as the reverse complement.
GCATGAGTGTCTACCTATACACTTATAATGGATGCGAATGGTCCAAAATTCCGGGTCGTTACACTTACAAATGCTGAAAACAACAAAACAAGTATAATAGATGTAGCGGATAATTTATTCGTCCATACGATGATGAAGATCTGCAACTCTCCTCTGGAAACTCCAACCGTCTTCAACTAAATCGGAAATTACTCGGATCTAACCCGAGTATTAAAAATACCCGGATCAGGCTTGATAAACCAACGTGAGATACTCGAAATTTTTAATGTATAGATCATGACGATGTTATCAAAACCTTTGGAAAGAATGGTATCTCATAAGACCACGCCCACACATAAACACAGATAGGATTTTACCTTATGATTGCCAAAAAAAATTTATACCAAAATACACTTGATATTATTTTTAGTGACATTCTTTTGAAAACACTTTTCAAATAAACATATTCAAATAAGGTATCAATAATCTAACTAAGTCTAAGTGAATATATCCGGACTAGGTCAACGGAATATACCGAACAAAAATATGATACCAAAAGGGGTAGCTGAAATGTTTGCAAGTCATTATAGCTATTTTGGGAATACAATCAAAATCGTAAAACTCGTATTGGGAATGGATTTCCAACATGATAGGGAACTAGTGGTCTTTTCTTCGATCCACGCATAACAATCATAGTTCTCGCGGTGTCTTAATCGCCTTTCTCATGCTAGTCACTTAGAACTGTACTTGCTATACTACCACTGATAACCGGTAGTTCCCTGCTTTTCTCAAGCTAACAACTTTATCCAAATGGGGCAATAAATGCCTTGAGGGATATATCCCCTAAAGGGCCCAACGTATTGGACACCACCATACATACTCACTTATTCCGAATTTGTGTCTGTCAGACCATATAGTATATCATATCATCTTCCAGAATGTAAGGCTAGTGAGGCTACGCTCGATTTCTTCAAAGCAACGCTTTTCATACAAAACCACGCTTTGATCATAACAGGTTCCACTTTAAATGCCACATTGTCATTCCTTAATCACACAACTAATTTCTACCAACGTATAACTCCTGAGCTCGTATGTCTCAAGAAAGAGTGTTAAGCTAAAAGAAGTTGCCTTCCCCGCCACCAAGCAGATGATACATTGTTAGAGATCAATTAATATGATCATAAATGCAATGTCAGACATTCTTCCATACAAGTTCGTTATGGCACTGAACGAAACCGATGGCACTCTCCTACTACCACTAGTAGCGAGTAATCCTTGCAATCCAAAAAATCTCCACAACGCGGAGACTGCTGCTATAAATAACTCTATAATGGGAGCAACCTAGAGCATGTCAACAAGCAGTCCTCACGCTATGAAGATCCTCGGTCTTCAATAATCATCATCTTCAACATGTCTTCACTTTCAAATGTATACATTGGTTTGAAGTGGTTTTCGAATAGGGATGGCCTAAATCCGACCCCGGTTCCTTCGAAGCCAATTATCGATAAAAATATGTTAAGTTCATAGTGGATATCAATCATCAATCAATTACTTCATCTTTTATTTAAATCAAATATCTTTCTTAGATATATTCTTTTCAATTTATTCCATTTTATATTCAAGAGTATATGGAATCATTAAGCCTCATTTATCAAATCATTTGGTTTATTTATACCTCTCTTAAATCCTGGAATAATTCCAAATCATTTTCTCTTTTGCTTAGGAAAACTTTTCCAAATCATCTTTTAATCTAAACCAATGATTTCTTATATTCAAGCTATAACTTTTAAATTAGGAAAAATATTTCCAAATCATTTATTAAACCTTAATCAAAGATTTCCTACTTAACTTCAATCATATTCTTGCAAATCGAAGATTTTCATAACAGAGAACTACTGCCACCATAAATATGGTAAATTTCACCTACAAGGAATAGTGGCAAGTAATCCTACATCATGAAGATCTTTGTCTTCAGTGATCTTTGTCTTCAATATGCTTTATTTTGAAAATTAGTTTGAAGGGGTTTACGAATAGGAATCGCCCAAATCAGATCCCGGTTTTTCGAATAGGAATCACCCAAATCCAATCCCAGTTCCTTCATATTAATCATCAATAAAAAAATGTTAAGTGGTTAATTAATATTCTAAAATTTTCTCTTTTTATCTTGAAAAAACATTAAATATGATCTTTTAGAGCATTCGGGCTTTCCTTTCGATCTATTCCACCCCTCGCCTTAAAAGAGAAAACATAGGCCAGGTAAGTTCAGGGCATTGGTTGCTTCATCCCTAACCTTAGTTAAACACCTTGTTTTATCTTACCAGATCTCACAGGCGGGACAAATGTACTAGTCGTTTCCGCATACTCAGTTTGTTAATACATTCAATATTCTTCACTTTTTACTTAAGTGTTACAAACAATTTCTCTTAACCATTTATTCAAACTCTTATTAAAACTTCCAAATCATCTTTAAATTTCTTAATTATTCTTTTAAATTATTCACAAAATATTTAGGAAATATTTGTTAAGTTTAAAACTACATTTCAAAAGTTATTTAAAACTGCTGCGAAAAGTGTTGCAAATAGTGTTTTAAAAGCTATATTCTTCAAAACGACTTTTATATCATTTAGAAATACATATTTTAAACTTAAATCTCTTTTAAAACATTTTAAATATTTTTAGATTTTATTTCATATTTGAAAAAAATTTAAAATATCAATTTTAAAGAAATCCCTTTTTTGGATTCCGAACTGCAACACCGCGATGTTTTTAGAAAATTGTTTTAGACATATTTCAAACTCTACTTGATGAAAGTTTGATTTTGTTTCTTTGTTGGAAAATAATTATCATTGTGGACCAAAGAATTTTTATTTCCAAGAAATCCAACTTATAAATCATTCTCTACTTTAATTTGAAGTTACGGGTCGACATTTACAAACTACCGCTACGCGACGAGCTCGATTTTAAACAATTTTGTGAATTGCTTCAAAACTTGTCCGAAACACTTCAAATTTGTTTTAAACCATATTTAAACGATTTTAACCTATTTAAAACAATATTTTCATTATTTCAGACTCATTTTTCATTTCATTTCATATTATAATATTATATTATTATAATATCATTTTCAATCTTTTTAGATATTGTGAAATCTTTAATAGGCTAAATAATTTCCATACACATATTTTTATGGATTTAATTCTCATTAAATTAACTATGGTGAATAACTAATCATTTCTCTTATCATTTATCAAAAAAGTTATCATCCATATCACAAACATATACTCAACCATAATACCAACCAAGTTATCAAACATACAATCATCCAACATGTAACAAACTTTTTATGTAATTAACTTGAAATAGTTTTAGGACTTAGTAACTTAAAATATAAGGACTCACCTTTAACCAAAGATTAACTTCCTACCAACATTCTTTTTTTAAACAACACTTCACTAAATCATCTTAACTTAACCAAACCATCACATAAACTGTGACGACCCGCAAATACCTACCCTTTGAATCGACAATAAACCATACATGTCCGACCCAAAACGCATAGAATGACAAAAAGTCAAGAGAAAGAAAAGAAGAGAGAAGATGCGAAGAGAAGAGAGAACAAAACAGAACAATACAGAATCTCACATCGTAGCGGAATAACATATAATATCATATCAATGATCTTTACAAAACAGAAACTGTATATACATACATCAATCAGAGTTCAACAATCAATCAATAGTTATCAGCCTGGATAGTAGTAATAACCTGTCCTCACAATTATCGATGATATGCAACAACTAAGCAGCGGATAATAAAAAAATACGTGGATACGAAAATAAAGACCTCCAGCTCTCCTACTGAAGCTCCAAATCATCAAATCTAAACCTATAAATATACTCGGTCTGACCCGAGCATTGAAAGGTAAGAACGCTCGGATCAGTCTGGTAAACCAGCGTGAGAAACACACCCAACTGAATTTATTAAGTTACCAAACTTTTCCTTTCAGAACAAAAGTATCTCGTAAGACACGCCCACACATAAACATGGACATGTTTTTACCTTACGATAACTAAAACATTTCATATCAATTCCTCTTATATTATAATAGTGTCTATTGGACAAATAATATTAATCATAGCCGAAATTGTTACATGATTAAATTCCAGCATATAGCCCAAAATGGGTAATATAATCAAAATGGCAGGTACGTAGTGGAGTTTTGGATTTCCATACAAATGGCCAGGTGAAGGGACTACCTTCTGGCAGTACATCTCTAGAGGAATGCACCGAGGATCATCACAAAGGATCCTCTACCAACAGAAGACTGGTATATCTCTGTAACTAGATAGTACCGAATATATCAACCTCCAGTCGTTACCGACCTTTTTCGAGGGACCTCAAAGCATACAAACCAAAATAATCAAATACACGACGCCATAGCGTGCAAAGATATATCTAGAAGAGGATGATCATATTCTTATGGGAGCGACCCACTTAGCCTTGCCGCATCTAACCCTGTTCGGTCATTTCCGGTTGATGAGGCCCGAGGTAACGATTACCTTTCACAAATCAAAATCATATCACTTTGAATGCCACACGGCCATTTCCGTTGATACTAATTGCCTTCCACAAAAATACAACCCTTAAGCTCGTACGTCTCAAGGTGGGTGTTAAGCTAAGAGAAGTTGCCTTCTTCGCCACTACTGATGTACGTTTTTAAAAACCAATGTACATAATCTTTAGAAATGCAATATCAAACAAACATCGATACAAGTTGTCCAGGAATAGGACAAACCGAAGGTACTTTCCTACCACATCCTGTCGGGAAATCCCTAGGATCAGTAGCGAATAGTCCTTGCATTGGATATTTCATAACAAAGAGACTACTGCTACTGGATGTATATTGGGATTTTAACCCCAAATGATCAACAAGCAGTCCTCCACTATGAAAATCCTGAATATCAATATCATCATAACCAACCTGCACAATCATCGCATAAATGTTGGCCTGAAGTGGTTTTCGGATAAACCGGTCTCGATCTCTTTGCACCAACAACGAAAAAGCATTTCTTAACCTCACACAGAAACTAAATCTCATAGACTTATCATGTCTCCAACTTTCAACTTGCTATCCTTCGACCAAGAAGGAAGCTTGATAGATTGGAGTAATACTCTGCACTACACGAATCAACATCATCAACACAAATGATAATCAAGCCTACACAGAAGGCTACGTACTAAGTGTATGACTAAATAGTTCCCACATCAAGTCAAGGAACTAAAATGGCCAAATTTTAATAGTCGGTTATTTAACTATCAAAGCAAACAAACAAATATTTAGCACCATAAGCAATCACTATGCCCTTTTAATTAATCTTTATGAATTAAATCACATACCAAATATTCACTTCAATTTATCTTTAAAAAGATATATTCTCAAACCATTTCAACTTTTCAATATTGGAAAACATTTCCATATAATTATTTAATAATAAGTAATTACAAATCAATTTATTTTCAACACTTAAAAAATATTACATGTACTTAAATCACGATTAATCATATATTTTATTCTTTAAGGAAAACATTCTCTTTAAACACATTTATTTAGGTCAAAACGAATGTTGCGTAAAACATCGTCACGACAACCAAAAATCATCAATGTAGGGATTCGAAAATTAGATAGATATATAAGTTCCATATACTATACAAAACATCTTCTTTCGAAAATCATTTACTATAACAACAACGTTATAGTCCACATTTCCTTATTTCTCGAAAATGTCTATTTCAACAATGAATGTTGAAATTTATGCATTCGATACTTAACAAATTTTAAAATATCTTCAAATCGTTTAACTTCATTTAAAATATCACTTCTCAAAACACTTATTTAATTTAAAAGATTATTCACTGTCCAAAATCGTGAATATAATTCATTTACCAAATCAATACTTCTACACATTTATTAAAGGATTATCCACTGTCCAAAATCGTGAATATATCTCCTTTCCCAAACTCATTACTTCTATATATTTATTATAGGATTATCCACTTATAAAATCCAATTATAACTTCATTTTAACACTTATAAAAACTCCTTTATAATTCCATTATTTCGATTTATAAAAATTCAATTTTATAAATTTTATACATATAAACCGTTTATAATAATTCAAAAATCCCAATTTAAACTATGTACAAAATCATTAACTCCTATTTCAAAAATTACTTTCGATATATTTCACAAAAATCACAATTTTTATAACATAAAAATTATAACATTTATTTATTTAAAATAAATTCATTTACTTAACAATTCAAAATCCAATAAAACGTATATTTTCAAAATCACTTGAAAATCCTACACGTGTGCGAACGCCAAACCATCCAATCATGGCCTCTTCCATCGAGCACCGCGCCACCGCGGTCGATGTCCGAAACTAGAATCGCGGCGCTTGAACCCTATTCGCAGCCGCTCATGTCAACTCAAGAAGTGGATTTCATTTTCACTAGAGAAGGGAGGAGAGGGAAATTCGATTTTTGAAGAAGGATGAAAAGGATTTTGCTGGCCATTTTATTTTTAGAAGAGGGAAATTTCGATTCGTTTTGAAATGCTCGGCCATTTTAAATTTTAACTTTTTTTTCTTTTTGTTTTGCTTCTCGGCTATAAAAAGAAGAGGGAGGGGGACGTGATATTTGAAAAGGACGTGGCATGTTGAATGCTTGCTACAGTGATATTGAAATGAAAGGGAATTGTACTGATGTGCTATTATTTATCAAATCAGTTTATATATATATATATATATATTATTTTAATTTTAATCGTCTCGAATCCATAGCTAAAAATCTCAACCTCTTATCGAGGCGTGCCGCTAGGCGTTTATAATGTTATACCCCTATCTCGAACGTGATTGAAATGGTTTTGAGTCCTAACTCGATCGTATGGAAGAATATAGCTTTTTGGACCTAATTATTATATTGAATTTTCGATATAGATTTCAGCGCATTTATATTCCGTACGGCCAAACGATAACTCAAAACACTACGAAATTTGAAACAAGATAATAATACACTATTATGGATCCAATGCAACCGGTTTCGTCGAATTCCGAAATTGTACCCCAGAAGGCTATTTTTAATTGTCAATTCAAACGATATATTTTTAAAACTGAACAAACCACTTTTAAATTCCATTTAAAAAGTTTTATTATCTTTCTTATTATAAATATAAATTTTATAAACCTTTAAATTATTTTTAACAGGCTTAAAACTCAAGATTCCACAATTTACCCAATTATCCAATTATTTAATTCAATGGTTAATTTATCCAATAAATAGTTATATTTGAAACTCAAGTTAAAAATTAACTTTTAAATATTTAAAATCAATTAAATATTCCAATTTCAAATATCCAGAATTCCAAGTCGCTGCACCTTCACTTTAAAAACCACAACCTAAGCTATTTTCTCCCACCCAAAGCACACACAACCTAAGCCATTGAAGTTGGAGAAAAGAGATTTTGAAGACCTATGTTTAGTACATTAATTTTTTATAGAAAATGAAGTGGCTATGTACGTGCTTATATAGGCTTAGTAAATGGGTGGAAATGTTTGTAAAAACACCTCCTTAACCATGAAGCAAAGAGGATACAAGCATCTAAGGCCATACCCTTGCACAAGTATACTTTCCTTGATTTTACCTTGATTTAGGGGTCGATTTTGCACCAAATATAACCTTAATTAAATACTTAGTTTAATTAACCTTTTGTTAATATAAGAGAGATTTTTATTTCTTATTAATGTGTTCGTATGATAACTATTCAAGTCGCACGATATTTACACACTAGCATTGAGTAAAGAGTAGTTTTTTAAGAAAACAATTTCCAGTCACATTTTCAACATTTATCCAAAGTGCATATTTTTGTAAACAAAATTCAAAAATAAGTTCTCTATCACTACTTATTCATTAAAAAGTGTTTAATAAGGTTATAAAATTACATAAAGCCTTAGATACAAATATTTAAATAATTCAGATATTTAAATTCAAAGTGTAACAGCCCCATCGCAATATCCAGTTTAACAATGAACAATACGAGTAATATCGTTTGCTAATCATGAGAATACGGCTTGTTAAGGGCAACTGAATGTGAATATATCTTTGTACTAACACCGATAAGTCATTTATACCTTTTCACTTAATGTTTAAACTGAAATTTGACGTGTATAATATTAATACAAAGTAATACACACGTTGATTCATTAGAATCAGAACGATATATCATATAAAATAATAATCACAGATCACAGTGGAATAATACACATCATATACAATACTTAGCGTGAGTCTACAAATATACAACTAGGCTCACATAATATACAACTCAAAATAAGTCACTATCTAAATAATACATTATATAGTACAACAAGTGAATATCTTACAGAAGATAAACACTCTTAAAAATGTCTATTATCTGCTAGCACACCTACCTTAAATGTTCGAGCGTCCTATAAACCATAAAAGTCTCGACCGGACCCGAGCAAAATAACACCTTGGTCAGGCTATATCTAAATATCCAATAGGGTGGGAACAATGTATGACACAAGAGTAAATAATACATAAGTAAATACAGATGCCAAGATATAACAAATCATGAAATTAATTTAACTCGGAATAGGGTTATATATTTATACAAGTCACAAACATGGACTAGTCACTAAACACAAAGTCGTACAATTAATTTAACTTAACATCTATCACAAAACAAAAGAATATATATATATATATTTATTTCATTAAGACAGAATAGTTGCAGAATCCAAATATCCCGAATCCAAGAGATCTTAATCCAACCGATCGTAATGATCGTGCAAAACAATCGCAATGATTATACTCAGACCTGCAGCAAACAAACAAACAAATTGGTATCACTCGAACCGATCCGACACCAAGGATCATACTTAGATCGAGAGCAAAGAGTCATAGAATGATCTCAAGGTTAGCAGCCATGACTGAATCTTTTAGATTTATTTTATGTTATTACATTAGAAAAGAAATCGAGGAGTAATTTCTTAAGGATCTAAAAGTCACTTGTCGCACATCAAAAGAGTGTAAACTCTAAATGCTAAATACTATCACCTTCAGTAATCACTAGAACTTAACCAACACGTCCCATATCGTATGGTGAAATATAAGTATTTGCTAAAAGCTAGTAAATATTACTTATTACGAATGCAACTGGAAAACCTAAACTGCATTCTCTTAAGGATCTAGCCACCACTTATCGCACACCAAAAAAGAGAGTACAACTCTAAAGTGTTAATTACTTTCCCAATTCGATTATAAGAACTTAACCCAAGCATCTCATACTACCCGGTGGAATTCACCTATTCGCTAATTGGCTAGTAAGTGCCACTCAAACATTCTATTTAATTAGTTGTGTAATATTCGATGAAGCGTTGCCCGAGAGCATTTAAACCGATCGATAACACTAAATCGAATATTATTAGTATTCCAAAAATTATAGAACTAAGATTCTCAAAACAATTTATTTTAACTCCTCCAAATCCAAAAGTCATTTAAGATAATAAAACAGTCAAAGGCAAAATTCAATTAAAATCCGATGAAAAGTTATGGTTTTTCCTAAAAATAAGTATTTTATTTTTAAAATCAAAAGATCACATGAAAATGTCCAAAATGACATAAAGTCCAACTTTAATTTAAGATATATTATATTATAGGAAAGGACAAATTTTCAAAGTGGGCTACTATTCGAATCAATTTTGCAATCGGCGTTGGTTTTGAAACTTATTACCAAACAGGGCTAGTTTCTGCCCGGTCAGCAGCCCAGTCAGCATAATTGTAACTGCCAGGTAAATGCGCAACTAGGTGTTGCGCATATACCAAGTTTATTTTTTTTCACTGTCTTCTAGTATGCGCAACTGTTACTTGCGCACAGGGCTAAAATATAATTGCGTAACTAACAGTTGCGCATACTACGAGACAGTTCAAAAAAAAAATTAAACTTGGTATATGCGCAACTCATAGTTGCTCATTTACCTGGCAGTTACAATTATGATGACTGGACTGCTGACCGGGCAGAAACTAGCCCTATTTGGTAATAAATTTCAAAACCAACGCCGATCGCGAAATTGTTTCGAAAAGTAGCTCATTTTGAAAATTTGTCCTATAGGAAATCATATTTTTAAGAAAAAAAAAGTAGTTTTGAATCTCATATATATGTATATATATGTATATATATATCCCCAAATCATTCTTATCCAAATTACTCAAAACAAAATTTCTTGAAACTTAAATGAAAATATAGCCAAATTCCAAATCACACGAAATTATTAAAATGAAGCCACACTTCTTAACAAGTAAACAATAGGAAGCAACGAAATAATGAAAGAGCAGTTCACATTTCAAAATAACAGAGGATGTGCAAACCAAAACAAGGTAATGCATGTGTGAACAAACTGTAAATGCAACAGCCAATATGCGAATGTACAAAACCAAAAAATATTTTTTTTACTACTATTCACAATGATGACATTAGTATAGGCATAAATAAATAATGGAACAAGTAAATATTAAGACAAGTAAACAAAGCAACAGACCTTGCTAAACAATAGAAAAAAAAGCAAACCATATGACAACTAAATAAATGTACAGACTTTAACTAAACAAAATAAGGCAAGTACATATGAAAAAAACAAAACAAAAGAGCAAGTTATTGGCTTTCGTATATCAACTGGAACTAACACATTGTATACTATAGTTCGGCCTTCATTTCATCTCAGCCCTTCATCTGATTCTTATCCTACGGTTCACATTTCCAAATACCTTTGCCTCGGATTGCAAGTGTATTATTGGGCTGGACTGCTGAAGCCCATCCTTCTGTTTTTCTTTATTTAAACAGCTTTTGTAAACTGTAAAGAAATATCATTTTGTAATAATAATTCTGTGATTCAATACAACAAAGTTTTCTTTATCTTTACATTTCTCTTCAATTCAAACTTTAATATGGTATCAGAGCATCTATCAAAAGCTTAACAGCTACTCAAAACGATCAAGAACATCATCATTCAAAGTTCTTTTTCCCATCAGATTCTGATTCATCATTTGGATTTTATACAGTTTTCAATCAAGAAATCAAGTGCCATCCAAAAGGAACGAATTCCTGGTTGCATCAAAGATTTCCTGAAAGAAACTATTGTGTGGAAATCTTTGATCCAGTACAAGCATTACTCTCACCTCTCAAGAAATCAGAAGTCTGTCAGTGCCGTCCTTAAATTTTTTAAAGAAATCATCTTTAAAAAATTTCGGTTGCATCTGATCTACACCATTACTGGTGTTTCATCACTTTTCTTGAAAGAAGAAGTTTTCATACCTGCAGGCACAAATCCTCTCCACTGATTCATCATGGCAGATGACAGCAATTCTGAAGTTGGCAACACTGGCAACACTGCAACTCCAGATCTGATAGCAGAGGCAAACAATCTGATTAAAACCATCATTAGCCCCCAAAGCCAGTTGATCACAGTTCAGCTAGATGAAGAGAATTATCTTCTCTGGCGAGTACAAGTTGAGACAGCCATAGAAGGCTATGGCCTAGAGGGTCACATTCTTGGTACTTTAGCCATCCCTCCTAGATTTGTTACTGATGCACAAAACAAGGCTGTTAATAACAGTGAATACACAAAATATCATAGGCAAGATAGATTGATAAGTTCTTGGCTCATGGCATCTATCACTCCCAAATTTCTACCTCAAGTAATGAGTTGCAAAACTGCAAATGAAATTTGGCTTACTACTGAAAGAGTATTCAATACACAATCTGGTGCAAAACTAATGCATTACAAAAGAGAGCTTCAGAACATCAGAAAACAAGAAGAGCCCATGAGAGATTACATAGCCAAAATCAAGAAGCTATATAATCTTCTTGAGGCTGCAGGACGTAAAATACCTGAAGATGAACAAGTCTTGACTGTCTTAAATGGACTAAGCACAGACTATGAATCTGTCATAGCAGTTCTTACAACTCAAAGAACTATTCCTGATATGCAGTTTGTTGAGTCTACTCTTCTTGCACATGAGGCAAGGATTGATCACAAAAGAATAACTGATTCTGAAATATCAATAAACTACACTACAAAAAATAAGAATCTCAATCAAAACAAGGGTGATCAACACAATCAGAGAGGAGGCTTTGCCAACAGATCTAGAGGCAGGGGGAGATGGAACAACAATACCAGACCCAAGTGTCAAATTTGTGAAAGAGTGGGTCACACTGCTGCAAAATGCTACTTCAGATTCAATCAAAGCTACATGCCTGGACAGAATTCCAGCAATCAAAGAAATAACAACTATGGCAGTGCTAATCTAGTCCAAGCTCAAAATGATTCTGACAATACTAAAAGCTGCCAGTTAAGTGAAGGCACCAAGTCAGACCAGGTCCAAGATGATGCATGGTACCCAGATACTGGTGCTACTAATCACATAACCAGCAGCTTGGAAAATCTTAATGCAGGCAACAGGGAGTATAAAGGTAAGCATTTAATTTCTTTGGGTAATGGTGACTGTATAAATATTACACATATAGGGGATGCTCACATTAAGTGAAAAAGAATGATGCACTTAAATAATCTTCTAAGAGTACCAAAAATAAAAAAGAATCTCATTAGTGTGTCCCAGTTTGCTAAAGACAATAATGTGTTTTTCGAATTTTATCCCAAATACTGCTTAATCAAAGATATGCTGACTAGGGAAATTCTATTGCAGGGTGAAGCTGATAGAGGCTTATACAAGTTTAATTCTGTAAACTGTAAAAGGCCTTTAGCCAAAGACTCTTGTAATGTCACAATGTTGAGTAAAACTGATATTGATGTAAAATCTCAGCAAAATAAATCAACCCTTGCTTGCAATAATTCTATGATATCTAAGAATAGCATAAATACTTTTGAATTGTGGCACAACAAACTAGGACACCCTAATGAGAAGATTGTTAGGAAAGTACTTTTAGAAAATAAAATTTCCTTTAATGAATGTGCATCACCTTTTGTGTGTACCTACTGTCAACTTGGCAAAAGCCATAAGCTGCCTTTTGCAACCTCCATAACTGAGCATAAGCAACCCCTTGATCTAATTGCCTCAGATCTATGGGGACCTGCACCCTACAACTCTGACTATGGGTACAAATACTATATTTCCTTTGTTGACTCTTACACTAGGCACACATGGATTTATTTTCTTAAATCCAAGTCTGACACATACAATGCTGTTATACAATTCATAACTATGGCTGAAAAACAAACAAATTGTCAATTGAAAATTTTTCAGACTGATGGTGGAAGTGAGTATAAACCACTTGAAGATTTTTTTAAAAGAAAAGGTATAATCCATAGAACTACTTGTCCATATACTTCAGAGCAAAATGGGTTAGCAGAAAGAAAACACAGACACATTGTAGAATCTGGTTTATCACTTCTTGCACATGCTTCTATACCACTTAAATTCTGGCCAGAAGCATTTAGTACAGCTGTTTATCTAATTAACAGACTTCCAACTAAAGTATTAAATTTCATGTGTCCCATAGAGAAGTTATTCAAAGTTAAACCAGATTATAAAATGTTAAAGACCTTTGGTTGTTTATGCTTTCCATGTCTTAGACCCTACAACAGGAACAAGTTAAATTTCAGATCAAAGTCTTGTACCTTTCTTGGATATTGTACAAATCAGAAAGGGTACAAGTGTCTGGATGAAAATGGAAAAATCATCACAAGCAGACATGTGGTGTTCAATGAATTTGAGTTTCCTTTTAGTAATTCAAACATAAAGACTACTGCAAAGGTCTACAATCCAAGCAGATCAATTCCAAATTTACCTCTGTATTCAGACATCCAAAAGGATGTCGATCACAATGCCAACAAGGATGCTTCAAATCCACAACTCACTATACCACCTAGGTCAGGTTGTGAACTGCAAAGCTCTCCAAGTCAGCATAGCCCTGAAACAACATTCAGCAATCAAGGTCAGAACAAGGATCAAGACTTAAATGAAGAAATTAGCAGTTATGACAACAACCTACAGCAAAGTATTCAAACTGAGTCATCACCCATGAGAAGTCAACCCACTGAAGGTCACCACATGATTACAAGGGCCAAAAGTGGCATTTTCAAGCCAAAGGTTTACACTGCAACATCATCTGTTGATGAAGAACCTGAAAACTTCACTCAAGCTGCCAATAACAAAAACTGGAAGGCAGCCATGGATGAAGAGTTCAATGCTCTTGTCAAAAACAATACTTGGAATCTGGTCTCACCTCCAGGTAATAAAAATATTATCAACTGTAAGTGGACCTACAGATTAAAGAAGAATCCAGATGGAACAATAAGCAAGCACAAGGCCAGGCTTGTAGCAAAGGGTTATACACAGGAGTATGGATTTGATTTTGGTGAAACTTTTTCACCTGTGGTAAAACCCTCCACTATTAGACTTGTACTTACTATTGCTTTGCATAAAAATTGGCATTTGCGACAATTAGATGTAAATAATGCCTTCCTAAATGGTATTTTGCAAGAAGACATCTATATGCAGCAACCACAAGGTTACATACAAGACAAAAATCTTGTATGCAAACTCAACAAGGCCATATATGGTCTCAAGCAAGCTCCTAGAGTATGGTTCGACAAACTAAAAACCACACTATCAAATAAGGGGTTTCAATTCACCAAATCTGACAACTCACTGTTTATCAAAATTACAAATGAATCATCTACATATATACTAATATATGTAGATGATCTGATTATAACAGGTGATAGTATTGATGAAATAAATGAGTTAGTCAAATATCTTCATAAACAGTTCTCTATTAAAGATTTGGGTGAGCTAAATTACTTCTTGGGTATTGAGGTTTTAAAATTGTCCACTACAGATATATTTCTCAGTCAAAAGAAATATATCTTAGATATCTTAAACAAAACCAAAATGGACAATGCAAAATCTCAACCAACCCCTATGATCAGTAACCAAAGATACTCCAAAAATCAAGGTGAACCTATTATCAATGCCAAACAATATAGGAGTATCATTGGTGCACTGCAATATATTACTATAACCAGGCCTGATATTGCCTTTAGTATTAATAAATTGTCTCAGTTTATGCAGAATCCTCTGGACAACCATTGGAAAGGAATTAAAAGGGTACTCAGATATCTTAAAGGCACCATCAATTTTGGTCTTCATATTAAAAGAGGCAACAATCTAAATCTAGTGGGCTACAGTGATGCAGACTGGGCTGGGGATCTAGATGATAGAAAGTCTACCACTGGTTACTGCATATTTCTCGGTGACAATCTAATTTCTTGGAGCTCAAAGAAACAGTCTACCATTTCAAAATCAAGCAGTGAAGCAGAATATAGAAGTGTAGCAAGTGCTACAGCTGAAATTATGTGGCTACAATCATTACTATCTGAGCTGAGAATCAAAAATAACAGCAAGGCTACCTTATGGTGTGACAATCAAAGTACCATCTACATGTCAACTAATCCAATTCAGCATTCCCGAACTAAACACATAGAAATTGATCTACACTTTGTTCGGGAACAAGTAGCAAAAGGAAAGCTACAAGTGTGTCATGTTCCTACTTATTATCAAAAGGCAGATATTCTTACCAAAGCCTTATCAAGCTTAAACTTTCACAGACTAAGGGAGAACTTAAAAGTTGAAGAAATCAAACCAGAGAAGGTACAAAAGTCACAGCTGAATTCAGATCTGCCTCGCTAATCTCAGATCTGCCACCTGGAAGCAGGCGCCTTCTGGAATTCAACTCTTCCTCTTTCCAATTTTGATGACTACGGTGATCCAGTAATTCAATTTCAAGAAAAATCCAAGCTTGTCGATAAAGATTCAAGCCTGTCACTAAATCGCATTGTTCGCCACACCTGGAGACCTAACCCTAGTTTGAATTGAGGGGAAGTATTGGCTTTCGTATATCAACTGGAACTAACACATTGTATACTATAGTTCGGCCTTCATTTCATCTCAGCCCTTCATCTGATTCTTATCCTACGGTTCACATTTCCAAATACCTTTGCCTCGGATTGCAAGTGTATTATTGGGCTGGACTGCTGAAGCCCATCCTTCTGTTTTTCTTTATTTAAACAGCTTTTGTAAACTGTAAAGAAATATCATTTTGTAATAATAATTCTGTGATTCAATACAACAAAGTTTTCTTTATCTTTACATTTCTCTTCAATTCAAACTTTAATACAAGTCCATATTTTCAGGGCAACGTTACTTTTAAAAATCAAAGTACGAGGATAAGTAAAAAGGACGAAAACTTATAAGCAAGTATGCTTGCTTATATGATCATTTTTTTCCAAAGCAAGGACAATTAAAGGGCCTGACATGATATAATTAAGTAGACAAGGCAACATACCAAAAAGAAAAGTGTCACGAACATTTTTTTTCCTTAGCATGCAGTGAACCGAAACTAATAATAAAATGTGTACCAATTTCAAGGTAAGATTTGGGATGCATTCAATTCAAGGCTACAAAACCTTCAAACAACACACATAATTTAACAATCAAATCCAAGCAATTACAGTAAGAATTCACATAGAAACCATATTCACAAATTTAGAGATAGATTTGTGAGAAAATACTCACCTTAATTTTTCACTACACCTCTATTCCAGCTTGATTTTAACCATACATTTTGATTTAAATAATTTGCTTTCTCTTAGATGTTTAGAATGTCGAAAGTGGTTGCTGAGAGTTCTTCTTCAACTGGGTCTGATGCAAAGAAAGCCGAGAGTGTTTTGCCTTTACAAATAACCAGTTCGACTTAGATAGATGGTTGTCGAACCATTTGATGTTTTATGACATGAACTTACATGAACGCAGTATACTCTTAGTGCACGTGCACCAGAATGCATTATTCTACATGGTGTCTTATGACATGTACCTTTTTGCATGTGTCTTATAACTTCCATTTGTTTGTTCTTTTACTCGCTGCATGCCATGCTCTGGTTGTAAGCGTTTGGATTGTTTCAAATTCAAATTCATATGCTGTTTGATGTCTATGATTCAGTATTAAGATATTGTCTGTTCTTTCAACTACCTTTAATAATGCAAGATAATTCAACCGATATCTCCTCTTCCAGACTGCAAAAAAATGTTTTAAAGGTTAATAAGGTGTGTTAAAAAAAATTATAACAATTTAACAATGTTCATGTCCCCTGTGAATTCCCTCACTTGGATACAGAAAATCCAATTCCACAACCTGCTCAAGGAGAGAATTAAACATGATATACATGAACAGTTTTTATATGTCAGGAGTTTTTATATGATTAGTGTTTACTTATTAATAACCGAGTTTTATTTCTTAACTGTTTAATCTCCAACTTGATTAAAAAAGATTAGCTTGGTGAAAGCTGTAATACATTTGTTTTTGAAGGCAAAATTTATGTTATCTCTTCACATCGGTTATGATGTAATATGATTATAAAAAAAGTAATATGATGCCTAAGCAATCACTAGTTTTTGAAATTTGTTCTAACAAAATTTAATACTAGTTTTTGAAATTTGTTCTAACAAAATTTAATAAAATCACAAGCAATATGGACTGGCATAATTTACTCTGTTTTTTAAAAATCACCTATAGACTTTTACATTACTGGTAACATGGACTTCAACCTTTGTTTCATTTTCAGCTATGGCCCAATAAAAATTTCAGCTATATCCTCATAGCAATTTTAGTTGCGGCCCAATAAATATATAATTGTAATTAACCTACATATATTGAACAGTCCCTGATGTGCTTTCAATTTTATTGCTACATGATGTTATACTAAATATATCAGTTTAGATTTTGGATCAGCATGACTTCATGCTGGTGTAAGTATGCTAATATGCTTATTTTAGCACCCATATTAAGAATGCTAGCAAATGAAAAGAAAAAAGAAAAGTACCCATTATGCAGTTATAACCTGAACTGGCCAATTATTGAACTGAGAGGTAGTAACAAGTACAATCACGGTTCATCATGGTCCAACCATTGCTTCACAATATGGAGCAGCTTTTCTGTGCCTTGATCTTTTTCTTTTGCTTAGGAGGCTGTAGCACAACTTCTATAGCATAACAAATGAACGTTTACACCTAATATAAAATACATGAGCGAGGAAAGAAAAGAATGACAGATGAGGGATAAAGACCACATACTTGTGTTTTCGAGCTACACTCAATGGAAGATGGGGCACCAATTTGCTTTGCCAATTCTTCCCCCCTTTTTCAATATCAAATGATAATTTAATGCTATTATCAAAAGAAACAGGGAGAGAAACAAAAAAGGATTATGGAATTGCATTAGTGCTAATGATTTCTACCTGTGCAGTTGTAATCGGAACAACGCCTGGATTATACACAAAGAATTGCTTGTCATCACAAAGATCTATAAGATAAAACAGGTTTCATGTTAGTAGTAACATAATTAATTGAACATGCAACTTTTCAATAAGTAGGTAATATGGAAGAGACATTAATTGAGAACAAAAATAATTCACTAACAATACTGCCAATCATGATATGTCATCCAACATAATATCTTAAACAATGTTCACTGCAAGGATGGTCTTATAAAACACTTATTATTTCTGTCCTTTGCATAGATAATAAAATACCAACATAACGTGCTCTTCCAAGAACCACTGCTCTCAACCAAGGCCTTCCAGCAGCCACATTCAGTGAGAAGTTATTCCGAATTAGGATATCAGGTCTGGCAGGATAAGCAAAGTCCACATTTTTTAGCTCGACATGACCTGTAATTGACTCAAGCTCGGTACATGAATCCCCATTTCATTTGATCTTTGGCTTATGATCGATTACTCGATATAATTTTGCAGCAGATACTCTTGCCTTTGCAAATGCTGCCATGTTCGGTGCTGACTGACCCAATGCTCTATATATAGCAGCAAAATAAAGTTGTTTAGTTTACGTGACTAAAACAATAAATTTCCCTTAAATGATGAAAAAAAATAAAATTCTACTATGTATGAGTTTAACGATTACATGTTAATAATTTTTAAGATCCCTCCCTACATGCACACATCCACAAAAGCATATCATCCAATTGTAACTTGCATTTAATTAGCTACCAACATTGCAATACCTTTTTTACTCGTCGCCTTGACTAACAAATCAGAATTGAAATGATAATAAGAGAGTATAAATGTATCAATGTAATGTATAAATGTTAAAGTAAAAAAAGGGAAAAGAAAATGAAGAAAAAAGACAAGAATTTTTTTACCGATCGAATAGACCTACTCGATCAAATTATTTCACATGGAGAATTGTGGTAGTTTACACACGGAGAGCACATCAAACTCCTTTTATTTCATTGCACCTGTTAAGCCTAACTCCATTGAATTCCTTTGCTGTTAAATAAGATGGATTCCTACCACTTAATGGTGATAACGAAGAGGTGGTTCAACCTTCCCTTGTAGGTACCTTAAAATCTATAGTATATAAATCACCGGTTCATTTGCATTTCTTGTATAGAGCCATGCAATTATAAGAAGTCGCTTAAGCCCATTTGAGTCATAGCCATTCCTGAGGCCCATATCGACTATATTATGCATGGAACATGCAAATTCTGATTCTTGAACCCATTGAACAAGTTCATCTTCTTCACCTGATGACTGGCCAGTAACAAGCTCTAGGATTAAACGTCCAAATTGAAAAACTTCATCTTTCCTTTTCCCATCAATGTAATCTACAAGAGTAAAATATAGCAATTAAAACCACCAAGGCTTTAAGCAACTAAAGTGTAAATTTGTATAAGTTTGTTTGAGGGTGGATAATAGTTGAACGTTGAGATGATGCGACATCTGAATTGCCAACATAATCAGAATCCATGTGCTTAAAGCTCGATTCAGAGATCTGAAAGTCAAAAACATAATGATAAAGCTGAGAAAATGTGTAAAATGAAATAAAACATAAACATGAGGGTTTTTCCATGGAAAAACCTTAGCCACAAAGTTTCTATCCAACAAAACGATTTTGGAATCCATGGATACATTATGCACTGGAGGATCACAAAAGTAGAAGAGGTATTCCTGAAGTAATTAGGAAAAATAACCAGAATCAAAATTTACGTAATTTTGGAGAGTATAATCGCTTTGTTTTCATAATAAATTACCAAAGCGGCTGCAATGTCAATTGCAATTTGTAATCTGATTCTCCAAGTCAACGGAGTTCTAAATGGATACGTAAACAAACTTTGTTATTGTTACATTAGTTGCTTATACTGAATTTCCAGTCACTATGATCATAAATAAAAAGTATTACCATGGAGACGGTCTTTGAAACTACCAGTTTCCATGTGATCAAAGACCAGGAACCTGTAAATCAAGAGCTTCTTAACATATATAATATACTAATACGTACGTTTATCTTTTAATTTATAACTATACCGTATATAACCTTCAGAAAACCTTTGAGCCCAACATGATTACGATGGTGCAAGCATCCTAAAAGTTGGATTTCTTCACCAAATGTATCGTTCTCTTATCGCAAATGGCTTCTCTTTTTTACTGTGGCAATCAATCCATCAGAAAGTTGAGCTTTGTATACAGTTCCATGATGATCACTACCAAGAATTTGGTTGTAACCATCTGTGCTCTTTCGATCTCCTTGTTTGTGAAGTTCTTTAGAAATGGAAAAGAGCCTATATGCAGCAGAACACAAAATCATGTTACTACTCTAGCCCTGCTCTGAAACTTTGCACATCAAATTCATAATTTATCCTTATGAAAACTAAATAAGCATTCATAGCTAATTTTTTGCTACTAGTTCTTTGCCGCAGTTAAAGTTTTGTTCAACACAAGGTATTTAAAACGTGAATTCACTTGGTGGTGCATCTCCAATCAACAATGGTGGCACACTTACCTCAAAGTAGATGCTCATAATAATCTGATAATCTCAGCAAGCAAGGCACAATTCCAATAGCAACGCACGCAAATGATTTTTAAAATCTCCCAATTGTGTTCAACGGCAGCAATTATCACATATCCAGCAGCACCGTCAAGTCAAAACAATCAAAGGCATGCAATTATCAATCGTCAACTAACATTAAATCAATTAGCACATATCCAGTAGCAACTGACCTCGTTTTTAATCAATTAACATGAAATGAAGTATCAATCGTCAACTAACATTAAAACGATAAAATATTTATGTAGAACTAAAAAAAATTTAGGTGAATAGATGTATAGTGGATGAAAATGAATGAGCACGAGAAGTACCTGAATGACGTTGCAAATTTGTAGACGAAGCTTCTATAGTTGAGACGAGATATAATCTGGGTGAGAGAATCAGAATGAGAGGAATAAGGGTAATAGATATCAAATTGACAAGAGGAATTTTTTTTAGGATTTGTATGTTCTTTTGCCTGGGTTTCCTGAAGGAAGCGTTAATGGAGAAAAGAGAAATAGGCGGCCTGGAAAATATTTCACTGAAATTTCATGGAGTTGTAAGCGGGAAGATTTCAGAGCGTGTCATTATCTAGTTTTGTTTTGTTAAATGACTAACAATGACACACAATTAACACGCTATTTTTTTAAATTATTAATGCTTTGAATAAAGACTTTCTTGTACTGAATCACTTAACAAAGTTTTTCCCTACTTAAAATATAATGAAAGAGCTTAAAAACAAATGTTACTAAAACATTGTTAAGCCTCTTCTCTTTTATAAATTAAACATATACTTTTTTCTATCTTTTTACAAAAGATTTCAATACTTGTTATCTTTAAAATTTCCATTACCAAAGATCTAATTATATTTATAATATTTTTCCACTTTAAAACATAATTCAAGGGTTTAAAAATAAATTTTACTAAAACGTTGTTTACAACAACCCAAAACATATCACTCTTAACCATTTCCTTCAAAACTTTCCTTTAGGGATTTAATTACATTTAAGGGTTAAAAACAATTGTTACTCAAACATTTGTCACAACAAACCTAAATCTATTTCATAATTTTAAAAACATTTCTCCTTCAAACACCCATTTAAAGATTCCATTATATTTATGGGTCAAAAACAAGTGTTCTTATAACATTGTTACAACAAAACCAGAACATTCATTTATACTTAACCTTTAAGGATTCATTATAAAATATCTAATTATAAACCTAAGTATAATTAACAACAAGGGTTAAAAACAAATGTCACTAGAACATTGTTTGCTACAATCCAAAACATTTCTAAGCTTATCATTAACTTTAAAATATTTCTTAAAAGTTAAAAGCATATCAACACTTATTAGTTAAGGTAATACACTATTAAATAATTCCACAAAACCATTTATTTTAACTTATGTTTTAATATCCATATTTCATTTATTATATTTATAAAATAATTAACTTATTATTTAAAACTTATATATAAAGAAATATCTTTTAAAAAATTATTAATATGTTGAAATTTTTTAAAATTATTTAAAATATACGATAATTATTTATATAAAATATTATGTCAAAATAGGAATTTTGAAATAAATCAAACAGCTAAAATAAACAAGTTTTATTTTTTGAAAGCCACTTATTTTAAAAATTCATAATTAGTTATTTAAAATATGTTTAAACTTGAAATTAATATTAAAACACTCTATTATAAGTTAGAAAACAACGCTAAAATGACTAAAGAACAAATATACAATTTAAAAATCAAATTTACAGAAATTATAGTTTCAAACAGCAAAGGTAGCTTATATGCAAATGCTACCACCAAAACAATTCGCAACAGCTAAGAGATGTTGAAGAAGCAGAGACAGCACTTCAGATGCTTGAAATCCATGAAGAAAAATCGCAAAACATATCTTTCAATTATTTTAGAGAAATTTTCGAAAACATGATACTTTACCGAAATGCTCATATGGCGACTATGTCACGATAACTATTGCCCCCTTTGTTCAACTAGCTATCAAATTATTTAAGCTTCAAAACTTTCCCAATAAGAATATTATATTATAACTTACTAAAAAAGTAAAGAAAACTCTAAGAATGTTTCTATAAAATTAAACGTTATTTTCCAAAAACAAGTTATTTAAAAATGCCGTTATAACGACTATTTTACTTCAATCTTTCTTAACTTTGTTTTATGTTTCCAGTATCTTTTCAAAACATATTCTTTACTTTAAAACACTTATATAAGTTTATAAATCAACCAAAACAAATTACATTAAAATATGTTATTAAATCACCAATTTTCACAATTTAAAGCTAAGGGATTTCAAAGTATGTTTATAGCAACTATCGCTATACAGACAATTGCATATTCAATTCCATATTTAGCGTCGTTTCATTTTATGCACATATATGACTTCCAATTTCAAACCATATTAATTACAACATATTTTAATGTATGTGTTCAAATCAATTATCCATTTTAAATGTCCAAATTAACTTATCATAATCCGATGGTTCAATAAGCAACTACTTTATCAATTTAGATACTTAACAAAACATATAATCAAGGGTGTAACTTCGAGTAGTTAATGTCTATTATCTTTACTAATAGCAAGCAATATTAACATGTGATTTAGCAAGCAGTTATCAAGCAATATTATCACTTATTAATTTAGATAATTAACTTTATTAGAACTGAGATTAACTCACTTTTATCACCAAATATTCTTCCTACCAACGTTCATTTCAAACAAAACTTCACTATCAATTACTACTTCATCAAAATATCAACAAAACCCATCCTCTACTTTCCTACACCATACGTTCGAGAACTCCATCCCTCAAATATAATGGAATCTTTAAATGGGTGTTTGAAGGAGAAATGTTTTTAAAATTATGAAATAGATTTAGGTTTGTTGTGACAAATGTTTGAGTAACAATTGTTTTTAACCCTTAAATGTAATTAAATCCCTAAAGGAAAGTTTTGAAGGAAATGGTTAAGAGTGATATGTTTTGGGTTGTTGTAAACAACGTTTTAGTAAAATTTATTTTTAAACCCTTGAATTATGTTTTAAAGTGGAAAAATATTATAAATATAATTAGATCTTTGGTAATGGAAATTTTAAAGATAACAAGTATTGAAATCTTTTGTAAAAAGATAGAAAAAATTATATGTTTAATTTATAAAAGAGAAGAGGCTTAACAATGTTTTAGTAACATTTGTTTTTAACCTCTTTCATTATATTTTAAGTAGGGAAAAACTTTGTTAAGTGATTCACTACAAGAAAGTCTTTATTCAAAGCATTAATAATTTAAAAAAATAGCGTGTTAATTGTGAATGCCATTGTTAGTCATTTAACAAAACAAAACTAGATAAGGACACGCTCTGAAATCTTCCCGCTTACAACTCCATGAAATTTCAGTGAAATATTTTCCAGGCCGCCCATTTCTCTTTTCTCCATTAATGCTTCCTTCAGAAAACCCAGGCAAAAGAACATACAAATCCTAAAAAAAATTCCTCTTTTCAATTTGATATCTATTGCTCTTATTCCTCTCATTCTGATTCTCTCACCCAGATTATATCTCGTCTCAACTATTGAAGCTTCGTCTACAAATTTGCGACGTCATTCAGGTACTTCTCGTGCTCATTCATTTTCATCCACTGTACATCTATTCATCTAAAATTTTTTTGACCTTATATGCAAATGCTACCACCAAAACAATTCGCAATAGCTAAGAGATGTTGAAGAAGCAGAGACAGCACTTCAGATGCTTGAAATCCATGAAGAAAAATCGCAAAACATATCTTTCAATTATTTTAGAGAAATTTTCGAAAACATGATACTTTACCGAAATGCTCATATGGCGACTATGTCACGATAACTATTGCCCCCTTTGTTCAACTAGCTATCAAATTATTTAAGCTTCAAAACTTTCCCAATAAGAATATTATATTATAACTTACTAAAAAAGTAAAGATAACTCTAAGAATGTTTCTATAAAATTAAACGTTATTTTCCAAAAACAAGTTATTTAAAAATGCCGTTATAACGACTATTTTACTTCAATCTTTCTTAACTTTGTTTTATGTTTCCAATATCTTTTCAAAACATATTCTTTACTTTAAAACACTTATATAAGTTTATAAATCAACCAAAACAAATTACATTAAAATATGTTATTAAATCACCAATTTTCACAATTTAAAGCTAAGGGATTTCAAAGTATGTTTATAGCAACTATCGCTATACAGACAATTGCATATGCAATTCCATATTTAGCGTCGTTTCATTTTATGCACATATATGACTTCCAATTTCAAACCATATTAATTACAACATATTTTAATGTATGTGTTCAAATCAATTATCCATTTTAAATGTCCAAATTAACTTATCATAATCCGATGGTTCAATAAGCAACTACTTTATCAATTTACATACTTAACAAAACATATAATCAAGGGTGTAACTTCGAGTAGTTAATGTCTATTATCTTTACTAATAGCAAGCAATATTAACATGTGATTTAGCAAGCAGTTATAAAGCAATATTATCACTTATTAATTTAGATAATTAACTTTATTAGAACTGAGATTAACTCACTTTTATCACCAAATATTCTTCCTACCAACGTTCATTTCAAACAAAACTTCACTATCAATTACTACTTCATCAAAATATCAACAAAACCCATCCTCTACTTTCCTACACCATACGTTTGAGAACTCCATTCCTCCTTAAGCTCACGGCCATCTCCGCCATCACCTAGTTCACATCCAACCTCCTCCGTCTCCCTCATACTCATGGCCCTAAGGCCTTCCACCTCCTCCTTCGATTTAAAATCCACGGCCTAAGCCATTTTCCCCCATCCAAAGCACAAACGGCCTAAGGCCATTGAAAATGGAGAAAAGAGAGTGAAGACCTATGTTTAGCAAATGAATTTGTTGTAGAAAATGAAGTGGCTTAGGAAATGGGTGGAAAAGTTTGTAAAAACTCATCCTTAACCATGAAGCAAAGAGTACTCAAACATATAAGGCCATGCCCGTATGCAAGCATGCCTTTCTTGATTTGTGCCCGAATTTATGGGTCCTTGTTGTACCAAATGTTCCCTAAATTAAATACTTAGTTTAATTAACCTTTTGTTAATATAAGAGAGATGTTTAATTCTTATTCATATGATAACTATTTAAGTTGCAAAATATTTACAAACTTGTATTGAATAAAAAGTTAATTTTTAACAAAACGTTTTCCGGTTATATTTTCAGGATTTATCCAAAATGTATATTTTTGAAAACAAAATTCAAAAACAAATTTTCTACCATTAGTTATTAATTAAAAAGTTTTTAACGAGGTTATAAAATCATATTTAATCACATAAAACCTTAGACACAAATATTTAAATAATTCAGATATTTAAATACGATTACAGTTAGCGTTTTCAAGGCGCCTCCTAAACCTCGGCTTAAGACATGTGTCCAAAATGTATGCAAAATCCATCATGAAAGGAACACATAATCTACTATCTCTACGTATCCACCCCTTCGATTCAATGGTATAATGCCTCAAATGACTCGACTGCTCTCCTCTACTAAGCTTCTCAAAAAAATCCGAAGAGAATTATGAAAATTATTTTTCTACATTGAAAATATCCAAAGATATGTAATGATACATATTAGTCAATGTTGATAATTAGTTTATCATGCATACTAAGATATATAATTTAGATAAATCAAGTTGTATATGGGGCAGCTTGTTCGAAACATATTAATAGCATTCTAAATAATGTGATCAATTTGTTTTTCTACTACCGGAAATTGCTATTATGAAATTACTACTGGTATTGATGCTCTTATCAAATATGCTAGATTATTCAATACACCAATAAGAAAATTCACTAAACTTTTCATAATATACAATAGGCTACATGGTATTGATTGGTGCGTTTTTTTTGTTTTTTAAAAATCATTTATGTCGATAACTAGGGGTGTTAATAGTTCAAATACCACATACTGGTACTTGATCAACATATAACGAATATGAATGTTATAGCATCTTTGATATTAAGATTTGTCAATATCATCCAAAAATGTATTGATGTTAACAAATATTGCATATTAAGTACCCAACATGCAAATGAAATATGTAGTCGACATTAGCTAACAAAAAGAGAACTATTTATTGCTTTCTCGATGTGAGATCTTGAAATGTTCTTTCATCTTTAAACTTTATTGTTATATTATTTTTTATAACAAAATATGAATAAATTTTTTAATGAACAACTTTATAATTTAGCTTATATTTTGTAACTTGGTATATATAAATAAATATTTCTGTTAAGTTGTTGAAGTCATTGAAAAGGTTTTAAATTTTAACGGAGAAATACTTAACGATGGCTAATATTTAGCTATCCCCAAGAAAGCTATTCTAGTTAATAAAACTTAAACAAATTTCAATAAAAAGGAAGAACGGAATTTTATGGAATTGATAGATGTTTTTAAAGTTGGAGAAATTGAAAGGATGAAAAGTATCTTTCCAAGAAGGAGAAGTACCTTGACCTTATGTTGGTGACTTACAATAGGACCCAATTAGTATTAAAAATAAAGTATGATGACTTGTACTTAATTGGGACTAAAATAATGGCCTTAGAATGTTATGAGGTCAGAACATTGGACGAACATATAAGAATTAACGGTGCAATAGCCATAGGTTATTCTGCAAATTACTGAGACTTTGATGGTTATAGCATCAGTTCTATAAATGTATATTGTTTCTACGATCGAATTTAATTCATTATTTCTAGATCTAAGCTAGGTAAAGGGTGATGATCGACATGTATATTAGTGAAATCAATTTGCAAATCCCCAAGATTTATCCATGTTCGTGTTCATCTCTTGGCAAATCAAATAGAAGTGGAGATTTTAATGGGATGTGGAATGATCTAGAGCAACAGTGGAGCGGAATGAGCAAGGTAGTAAGGGACTATAAGGACGATGGAAGAAAAATTAATTTAAGACTTTCCAATAACCTCATATTTAGATCGCTTGGTGATTTCATGTTCCAATTCCCCAAACGATCTAAGTACATGGTTAATGTAAACTCTAACATTAATATTTCTTTCAATGTCATCCTTATAGTCCCAGACAGCCTTGCTTATTCTGCTCTGCTCTTGCTCCAAATCATTACATATCCCATTAAAATCTCCACTTTTATTAGATTCGCTAGGGAGATGAACACGAATTGCAAATTTATTTCCCTATTATGCCAGTCGATCATCTCCATTCATCTATCTCAAATCTAAAAATAATGAATTGAATTACATCGTAGAAACAATATACATTTACAGAACTAATGCTATAAATCTATCTCAAATTTAAAAACAATGAATTGAATTACATCGTAGAAACAATATACATTTACAGAACTAATGCTATCACTGTCAAGGTCTTTGTAATACTTGTAGGCTCATCCAACATTCTAACCTCATACAACTCTAGGACCAACTTTATAAACCCAATAAAGTACAAATCATCATACTTTATTCTTAGTACTAATTGGTCCAATCGTAAGTCACTAACTTAAGGTCAAGATAATTCTTCTTTTAGGAAAGATATTTTATTCTTTTGATATCTCTAACTTTAAAGTCATCTACCAATTCCATAAAACACTATTCGCTTTTTTATTTAAATCTGTTTAAATTTCATTAACTAGGATATTTTTTTTGGAGACAGCTGATTATTCGCCATAATTAAGCATTTCACCATCAAAAAGGAAAACTTTTTGAACGACTTTAACAACCTAACAAAAAGATTTGTTTATATACATCATATTACAAAAATATAAGCCGAATTACATACTCAATTCTATACCTTTATAGTGTTAGATCTACACAAACCGAAATAAGTAAAAGTGTTCTTTTTCTATAGATTGGAGGTTGCTTATGCAAAAAATATTAGTGCCCATATTGTGTCAAAAGTGATAAGTTTTCAACCATTTCAAGTAATAGGATATATGAAGGTTAAATGTTGTACATATAAAGTTTAATTAAGACACTTTATTCTAAAAATGCATAATCAAGTAACTGATCATTTATACTCAGATCTATTGATAAGTTGTGTGTTAACTTTTTCTCTCACCTTCTTTCTGCTATTCACTCTACAAACAACCAAGTAGAATATGGGAAAAAAGGGTCATCTCTCGATAGTCATTGGAAAATAATAATATGAAGTAAATTATTCAAGTTATGGATGACAAAGTGTAGCATCACATTTTTGTTGTAGGTAATAGAAAGCGACCAAAATAACATATGGAAAAGGATATATTCATGTCCAAAATATCTATATGAAAATGTATGTATGCAAATATGGAAGTTTACACCGATCAATGATTGCCACAGTACCTTCTAACTTAAAATCGGCCCATTATAGCCTCGCCCCTCCAACATTTATGCAACATGATGTCGGTAACCTTCCAACTTCATCTTCAATATCCTCTGCATCGTGATGTAGTATGTAAGCTAACCAAAATACTGTAAGAATTATATTCACCAAAATATTTTCATAGTTCATTTGTACAATAGTGAAATAACTGTGTAAATATGTGAAACAGATTTTGAAAACAATATGCATTATCTATGTTGACATTGTTGCATATGATGGTAAGTTTATGAGTTTCAGAAACTTAAAACTGTTAATACACTTTGTTTGTAACCTTTGTAAATGGTTAAGACAGTTTGTTATAAAGTTGAATAACAAACTTCTTTGGTAAGTTGCAAGAAACACAAAGTCCCTAGTTTGTTATAAATTTAAATATAACACTCGTACCTTATCATGTCATGAGGACTTATATGATTTAGCCATTCTAGCTCTAGAACAACATTGGTCAGTGTAAAATCTTTGGAAGCATAAATGAGTAACTAAGGGATATATTTAATTAATACCAACAAATGCATCTTTAGGATTTAATATTTTCTATGAATATCACTGTCCATCACTAATAGTTGCTTGCTGATGCTATCATCAATTTTGTATTATTTGAAACCCCAATAAAAACTTTTATTGCCATCATACAGGACCACTTCCACATGGTACACTAACATAAACTCAAACACGTTTTCCATTGTTAATAGTAAGTCAGCAACGGCCGTTCTCAGAATAAGAAAATCGTGTTAATGATCAAGAGGCCACAATTTTTTGCCAAGATAGGAAATAGAATGGAGAGGAGGGAAAGTTGGCAGAGGAGATTACCTAATGGCAGAAGTGGAAGCTTTGAAGCAATCACCCAAAGCGTACGGCTGTATATGGAAAAGCGCCATAGTCGTCGTCGACGAAGCAAGATCAAACGACAGCAGATCCAGTAGGTGACGGCATGGAGGAAACGTCAGTCGTCGGATGACTTCAAACTAGGGCAGATTCCATAGACCGTGAGTAACCGTGGCACAATAGCAAATAGCCGAGACAAATAGACGTACCACTGCTAATCCAAAATCAGGCAAATATATCACAAAAGCATGACCAAAATCAGGCATTATTGGGGGAGGAGGAAAGGACGACTGTTGATTACTTAAAAATCTTAAAAATAATTCAAAGAAATCATTAAAATCTTCAATGAATTAAAAAATAAATATCCATAACATCATCTTTGGTGGAGATTTTGAAGGAGACTAAGTAAATAAAGATTGAAAATCTTCAAATTAGATAATTAATAATTTGGTACAGAAAAAAAGCAAAAAAGGATGATTTCAAAAAGGAGAATTTGGTAATTAAATTTTTTTTGTAAGGGAAGAACTGATGTATCAATTTTTTCCTTAAAAAATTCTTCTTAACCAAACAATTTCACCCTTCAACGATTCCCTTAAGTAATATGGATAATTTCTATTAATTAACATGTATAAAAGTTAAACCTTGTATCAAAATCTATTTTTAAGATAAACTCTAATTTTAACTTAAAAATATAAAAAATTTAAATGATTCAAACTCATACCTGGAATAGCTTGAAGCGAGTTCATATTTTCAACTTAAATTGTTTATAAAACTGTGAATGCAAAATTTTAGAAATATAAAGCATTTTTGTCCTAAATTTTACAGTGTTTTTTTTGATGATTATGTAAACTACTTTATGATCAATTAATACGATTTTCACTCCTGGTAATGCAACATAAACAGTCGAATACATCAAAATATATGTGATTATATGTATCTATCTATAAAGCCAACTACTTGTAAATTTGTATGTAATATAGTCCGTGGCATGACAAAATATTAGCAAGTAATACTAAATTATAAATGTATTGTAGATTAAGCGTAAAAAGGGGGAAAAAATTAAGGTATGGATAAGATAAAAATACTTACAAAGTAGGAAGAAGAGTAAAAGCTTAAAGAGAAATAGAATGAAGAGATAAATGGAACACGTTATCAACTATATGCATAATATATATAGCTTAGATCTTAAAATTTGGGAAACTTTATTATCATGTGTGCGAAAAGATTTGGAAAATTTTCTTACCATTTATTTTAGGTTACCTTAATTTTCTTAATTACTAATTAAATCTTTGGCATTATTTACCATTCCACTGTTAAGCTAGACTAATTTGGAAAACAACTATTTATCATAATTTTTAGATAAATAACGTACTTTTGGATTTCTCAACTTTCACTTTGAATTACTAAATCTTTGTCTATTAGCTATGTGTTTGAAAGGATATTTAGATTATTTGCCTCTTTAAAAAAAAATCATTTCTTGTAGGGCAATTAAAATACCGAGTATTTACTTGTACGCAATTACAATGCTTGAATAATGCAATTTGGAAACCTACTTTTCATAATTGTGTGATTAACTAATTTTTTTACCCGATTTCTTGAAATTTCTTCTAATTAACTAAAACGCTACATTTAATTGCATGTTCTTTTAAGGTATTTTTGTAATTTACCATGGAATCGTTAGATGAATTCCTAATTTGGATAAAATGAATAAAGAGAGACTAATTAAGAATCTTTATAAATGGGGTTCCAGTCCAACTAACTACAATGACAAGGAAGACTTATAATTCTATTAGCCATAAGGATAATGAAGAGAAGATTACTCTTCTCCCAACACGTGCACATCAAAATCATATATTTCAATTTACTTTGTTAGTTTTCTCTTGAACGAACTAATAATTTTTCTTCGTCGATTTTAGTAATTTTGGATTGATTTTATTAGACCAATTCCATTATCAATTCTTCATATCCAAAGCACAAATTGGTTTCCATACTATATTACCCTCAAACGATTTGAACTTTAAACGACTTCAGTCACACATGATTACATTCTCTAATTGATATCAAAAGGCAGTCCCTCAAAAGGCAATAAATCTCATAAGATTTTAGCTAGCTTATGTTTTTCGGTATATTATAAATGTAACATAATTTAAATGAATCAAATTTTATAAAATTCTTAATTGTTATTTTTAACATGACCTTTTGGTAAATTATCATTTAGGGATTGCCTATTGATCAATTATTTCTGAACTGATTGATCCAAATGTTTGTAGCATTAAGATGAAAACATTCATCTATCTTGATTTTTTTTGAAGATAGTTTATACCTGAAAATACAAGAACATTCACTTGCAGTGTCTTGTAATATAAAGATATCATTTGGATAATGTAATTTTGAAGAGATAAAACATTTATTCTATCGATGAACTAGAAATTTTAGTTGGTATGATGTAATATCACTACATACTCTATACCAAAATGATATGTTCGTTACTTTTTCAATAAAACTATTAAAAAAAAGTTGAAGATTCAGCGTGTTTAAACGTAAAGATAAATATGAGTTGGACTTTTGACCTATAATTAATAATTGCATTGCATTTTATCTCTAAAGTTAAATACATTTATCTCCATTCACTTCTCACCATTTGATCATTAGCCTGTAAACGGTCGGATGCGGATTCAAATAGTGTTATATCTGTATTCTTGTCTAAAATCATTTTTGGATATTCACACACTAAAACAAAAAGACCATATTACAACTATATTTTTACAACTGCCATAAAATGCTAGTTGTAATAAAGATTTTTTACAACTTTTTTTCCAGATAGTTGTAATAAACTTATTTTCAACAACTTTTTTATTTTTGTAGTTGAAATAGATGCTTTTTACAACATTTTTTTTGTCAGTTGAAATAGATGCCTTGTAACGACCCAGAATTTTTGATAATTAAAATTCGAATATTTAATTAATTTTAAATATTAATAAGTGAGATTAATAAGTCGAATAATTTTAAATTCGAATATTTAATTGATTTTTAATATTAATAAATGGAATTTAGAAGTCGAATGATTTATTTTTCGAATGTTGGATTTTATTTGATAATTAAATCGATAAATTAAATAGTGAAATTCCAGGATAATTGAAAATCGAGTTTAATATGATTGAAATTGATTTGGAAAATTTTATTTAATCATACTGGAGTTATAGAAAGGTTATAGAACTTTTAAAATTGAATTTAAAGTTAATCTGTGAAAATGGAATATTTTAATATTTAATTATCGACTGAAAATAGCCAATTTTCGAACAGTCTCAGAATTGAACGAGACCAGTTCCATTGGATCCGTAATAGTTAGTTATTATCGGATTTCAATTTTCGTATCCATCGGAGTTGTCGTTTGACCGTGGCAGCTCGAAACGCATAGATATCGTTTTAATTTTAAATCGTCGAGTTAAAATAGTCATTTTTCAAAAAGTCTCGGATTTCGACGAAACTAGTTTCATCGGATCCGTAATGTGATATTATTGCATGGTTTCAAATTTCGTAATTTTTGGAGTTACCGTTTGTCCGGTACAAATTAAAACGCCTCGAAATCGATTTAAATCGGTTTAATTTAAATTGATCGTTTTTCTCCGTATCTCGTACAGATGTTCGAATTAGCTTTCGAAACCTATTCCATTGTGTCCGGAACACGGGATAAACCCTAGAAACGATAGTGACCGCACGTAAATCGGAGTTCGGAAAACCGGGATGAATAGTGTTTGATAAAACTCTATAAATATACCCATTTTTCTCACAAAAATAAAAGAAAAAAAAGAATTAGGGTTTCATTTCAGCCAGCCGCCATATACAAAACTGATGGCCAGAAATGCGCGCCTTTCCCCCTCAACTAACTTCAAATCCGTTGACGATTACCTAAAACCTTCAACACGAAGATTGAAGAGCCTCGCGAGCACTTCACATCCATACGGTTGTGATCATCTTTGGTGCTTCGTGGTGGCCAAAATCGGGGCTCAAAGCTGGGCCGTTCGCGTGCGATTTCTGAGGTGACGGGGGCACTAGGGAGGTGCGGTCGGTGGTCGTGGGGTGGCATGGTGATGGTGGTTCGCATGGTGAGGAGATGATCGGATTTCGTCGACGATGGGGTGTGCGGTGATTAGGGTTTTTGGGGCGGCAGTGGATTTCTTTTAAAACCTGGAGCGCGTACGTGAATGGGGAGGGAAGAAAGACTACATGGCCGTGATCTGGGGTTTGCAAACGAACGGTCCAGATTTGCTAGGTTTAAAATTTTAAAAGAAAAATGTAAATTTAATTATATTAGAATCGTATAAACTTTGAAATTGCATATCTTTTTGCTGCGAGGTCGGAATGGAACGAAACGAAAAGCGTTGGCTTCGTTTTGTCGAGCTCTTCGCTATGGAACTGAATTGGAGCCATTTGGAGCTAGTTTGAATTTCGGGTAAAATTAAACGCCCGTTTAATTTTATTCGAAATAAACGCTGTGTATTCTGTATGAGGACAAGTTTATATAACTGTCCATTGTTGTATATTGACTCTGATGATTGATGTATGTATAAAATGATATAGTTCTTTGTTTTAAAGATTATTCATTTATCTATTATATATTGTTCCGCTGCGAATGTGAGATTCTGATATTGTTCTGTTTCTACTTCTGATGTTGTATGTTGTTCTTCTCTATTTTCTTCTTCTTCTGCCTTTTTCTTCTTTCTTAAACCCTCACTATTGGAGTTTCCGGCACTCGATTGCTCGACAGTCGATAAAGTGAGTATCGATGTCGAATTTTCGAAAGTCGAAAATTCCGGTATGTGACAGCGTGGTATCAGAGCATATGGTTAAGCGACAACCCTGCTCTGTTGGTTGTTACTCATTAGAGATAGAGTCAGTAGTACTCTAGAATGAGTTGAGTGTAATAATAGATACGAGCGCGTATTTGTTAGTGAAGATATAAAATTGTTTTATATTGTGATGATTGGTTTGTTGAGTGGTATATGAATTCTGGTCGGTATTGTCCGTACAACTCTATCGATAGGGATCTCTAAACACTTGTATAGAACAATTCGGCACAGTATTGTTTTAAAATAGGGTGAATGAAATAATTTTACCCAAAACTATTTTTGTATATAAAAGGAATAATTTTCTATGAATTATCATAGTATTTGGATGTTTGGTTGTTATGAAGTAATAATAGTGAATTATTATCATTGAAATTGAATAAGAAATTGGAATTATAAATCCAAAGTTAAGAAATGAATTCATATGAAATTTAAAAATGTAAATTATAAATGTGAATTGTAATTTAAAACGGAATTCCAGAGAAGTTTTTAGAAATGTTTTGAAAAGAATTTGTAAATTTTGGAGATTTGAAAAGTTTAAATCTTTTTGAATTTGAAAATGGATTTCAAGGATTTTGGGAAAAATGTTTTGAAGGAATGAAAAGCTCTAAACTCTTTTCGATCGCTGGAAAATAATTTCGATGATGACCGCGGCATCGTTGGTGTTCATTTTCGGGTTTCCAAAAGAGGAATTGCTGCCAAATTGTTTTAAATGAAAGTTGTTTGGAAAATTGAGTTTTGTTTTGAAAATTCAAAAGATAAATTTGAATTGTTTTCAAAATGGTTTTTGAAATGTTGGTAAACTTTGGAATACTATATTAAAATATTTACGAAATATTAATAAGTTGATAACTTATAGAATATTTGAAATTTGATTAGAATGGAATTCAAATTGAAAACGAATGAATTAGGGAATGAATGAATAAAATTGCAATTGTAAGTGCAAGAGAATAAAAATTGAAATTTTAAAATTCATTTCGAATTTGTAAAGTAATGTATTGAAATAAAATTAGTAAGTGAAACTGATTGAAGAAATGACAAATTAATATGGTTTGAAATGAATTAAATTCATATGGAATTCGAAATCCAGTTTAATATAAGTGGTTATAAACCAAAATAGTGAATTGTAAATAAATTTTGGGAATGAACTAAAGTTAATTGATAAAAATTCAATATTCAGAAGATAAACTGAATTCAAATTGGAATTGTGAATTGAATTCAAATGGAATCTTGAAATGCAAAATTGAACGAAATTGAATATATAACTTCAATAGTGAATTAGAGATGATATAAGCAGTTATATTGAAAATTTTGTAATTGAATGTACGAAATGGTTTGAATATATGCAACTAGATATTATGGCTAGTAGGATATACAGGTATAAAGGAATTGGAATTTAATTTCGAAGATAAATTTGAATTGCTCGAAAAAGGTATGTATTTAAATTTGAATATGAGATTTGATGACTTATTTCTCTAGCCGCTTGGCTTTTTTTTTTTTTTTTTGAAATTTGAGAGTCCGTAGGGACGTTTTGTAGTCGTACCGTATTAGCCGCGCAAAGGAGACACTGGCGAAATTTTTCGGAAGTTTAGGGCGTTAGAAAATTTTTGAGAAATTTTGGAAGTTAAAATTTTGAATTTGAATTTAAATTTGAATTTTGAAGTAAACAATATTGTTTGGAAACGATGAAAATGTTTAGAAAGTTAGTTGAATAATAACGAATCTTTAGTAGAGAGATTTGTTTTGATGAATTGATAAGACTATTAAATTGTGAAAAATAGTAGATGAGTTAAGGACCATTTTTCCTGACTTGTAATTTCGAGGACGAAATTCTTTTAAGGGGGGAAATCTGTAACGACCCAGAATTTTTGATAATTAAAATTCGAATATTTAATTAATTTTAAATATTAATAAGTGAGATTAATAAGTCGAATAATTTTAAATTCGAATATTTAATTGATTTTTAATATTAATAAATGGAATTTAGAAGTCGAATGATTTATTTTTCGAATGTTGGATTTTATTTGATAATTAAATCGATAAATTAAATAGTGAAATTCCAGGATAATTGAAAATCGAGTTTAATATGATTGAAATTGATTTGGAAAATTTTATTTAATCATACTGGAGTTATAGAAAGGTTATAGAACTTTTAAAATTGAATTTAAAGTTAATCTGTGAAAATGGAATATTTTAATATTTAATTATCGACTGAAAATAGCCAATTTTCGAACAGTCTCAGAATTGAACGAGACCAGTTCCATTGGATCCGTAATAGTTAGTTATTATCGGATTTCAATTTTCGTATCCATCGGAGTTGTCGTTTGACCGTGGCAGCTCGAAACGCATAGATATCGTTTTAATTTTAAATCGTCGAGTTAAAATAGTCATTTTTCAAAAAGTCTCGGATTTCGACGAAACTAGTTTCATCGGATCCGTAATGTGATATTATTGCATGGTTTCAAATTTCGTAATTTTTGGAGTTACCGTTTGTCCGGTACAAATTAAAACGCCTCGAAATCGATTTAAATCGGTTTAATTTAAATTGATCGTTTTTCTCCGTATCTCGTACAGATGTTCGAATTAGCTTTCGAAACCTATTCCATTGTGTCCGGAACACGGGATAAACCCTAGAAACGATAGTGACCGCACGTAAATCGGAGTTCGGAAAACCGGGATGAATAGTGTTTGATAAAACTCTATAAATATACCCATTTTTCTCACAAAAATAAAAGAAAAAAAAGAATTAGGGTTTCATTTCAGCCAGCCGCCATATACAAAACTGATGGCCAGAAATGCGCGCCTTTCCCCCTCAACTAACTTCAAATCCGTTGACGATTACCTAAAACCTTCAACACGAAGATTGAAGAGCCTCGCGAGCACTTCACATCCATACGGTTGTGATCATCTTTGGTGCTTCGTGGTGGCCAAAATCGGGGCTCAAAGCTGGGCCGTTCGCGTGCGATTTCTGAGGTGACGGGGGCACTAGGGAGGTGCGGTCGGTGGTCGTGGGGTGGCATGGTGATGGTGGTTCGCATGGTGAGGAGATGATCGGATTTCGTCGACGATGGGGTGTGCGGTGATTAGGGTTTTTGGGGCGGCAGTGGATTTCTTTTAAAACCTGGAGCGCGTACGTGAATGGGGAGGGAAGAAAGACTACATGGCCGTGATCTGGGGTTTGCAAACGAACGGTCCAGATTTGCTAGGTTTAAAATTTTAAAAGAAAAATGTAAATTTAATTATATTAGAATCGTATAAACTTTGAAATTGCATATCTTTTTGCTGCGAGGTCGGAATGGAACGAAACGAAAAGCGTTGGCTTCGTTTTGTCGAGCTCTTCGCTATGGAACTGAATTGGAGCCATTTGGAGCTAGTTTGAATTTCGGGTAAAATTAAACGCCCGTTTAATTTTATTCGAAATAAACGCTGTGTATTCTGTATGAGGACAAGTTTATATAACTGTCCATTGTTGTATATTGACTCTGATGATTGATGTATGTATAAAATGATATAGTTCTTTGTTTTAAAGATTATTCATTTATCTATTATATATTGTTCCGCTGCGAATGTGAGATTCTGATATTGTTCTGTTTCTACTTCTGATGTTGTATGTTGTTCTTCTCTATTTTCTTCTTCTTCTGCCTTTTTCTTCTTTCTTAAACCCTCACTATTGGAGTTTCCGGCACTCGATTGCTCGACAGTCGATAAAGTGAGTATCGATGTCGAATTTTCGAAAGTCGAAAATTCCGGTATGTGACATGCCTACTTTTAACAACTCTTCTTTTTTTGCAAGTTGTAATAGATGCCTATCACAACCTTTTTCATTTGTCAGTTGTAATAGATGTCTATTTTTAACAAATCTTCTTTTTTGCAGTTGTAATAGATGCATATTAGAACCTTTTTCATTTGTCGGTTGTAGTAATTAATTAATAATTATAATTAAATAATAATACTTAATAATTAATAAAAAATTATTAATAATCAATAATTACTATAAAATAATAATAATTAATAATTAATCTAAAAATATTAAATAATTAATATTAGTAATCACTATTTAATAATAAATAATAAATATTGATAATAATTAAATAATTAATGCTTAATAAATAAGAATTATTTTTTAATAATGAATATTAATAATTAATAATTAAGAAGTACTAATTAATATTATTAATAAAGAAGTAATAATTAAGAATTAATATTTAATATTCAGCCATGAACTTTTGATAATTAATAATTATGATGTTTTTTAGTAAGTTGTATAAATTTATTTTTATGAACTATTTTTTTACTAGTTGTAATAGAGGCCTAATTAATATTAATAATAAATAATATTTTATAATTAATATTCGATAATTAATATTTAATAATTAATAATATTAATATTCAAGAATATTTAATAATAACCTTACAAATAATATTAATTAATAATTACTATTAAATAACTAATAGTTAATAATGAATAAATACTAATTAGTTTATTAAAATTACTATTATATGTTTAATAATTAATAATTGGTAACATATACATAATGATTAATAATTAATAATTAATAAAAAAATTAATAATAATTAATAATTACTATTAAACAATAATAATTAATAATTAAGTTGAAATATGAAATAATTCCGATTAATAATTAGTAATTAATAATCAATAGTAATTAATAATTAATAAATTAATAATCAATAATCAATAAATAGTATTTAATAATGAATAATTTTATTTATAATTACCATTAAATAATTAACAATTAACAATTAGAAATTAATAATTACTATTAAATAGTTAATAATTAATAATTAAGACTAAATTTAATAGTTATATTTAATAGTAATATTTAATGTTTAAAATTTTTAATAATGTTTGTTAATAAAAATTTATAACCAATAATTATGTTTGTTAAATTAAAAAATTCAAAAATAAAAATTATATAAAAAATTATTTTCTTTTATGACTATTTTCTTTGACTTTATATAGGTTTTTTTTCTTGGTTTAACTAACGAATTTTTTGGCTCCATTCCTAATTATTTTGGCTCCATTCCTCGAAATTTTGGCTCCAATCCTAATTTTGATCTTAAACCTCCGTCTTCTTAATCGGCGCATTAAAACAATTCACTACTTCAACAAAAATATTCCCGTCTCAAAAGCCTTCTTCTTCTCAACAAAAGGTCAAGGCAAGAACGATTTAAGAAACTTCCGAGTTCCCAAAAAAATCTAGGAGTTTGGATCTGGAAGCTGCTCGTGATGCGTTGCTTTTGAAATCGGTGTTGATAAGATCAATAATGATCTGAACTGCTTGTTGCTCGCTTTTGGGTAATCAATGTTCGTGCTTTATTTCAGATCTAAAATCCAATTACTTAGTAGATCTGAAATCTGATTACTTGGTAGTTTTGGAATCCGAGTACTTAATATTCAGTGGAAACGTGATTTATATTTGGAGAGGAGGCAAAGCAAAAGAATGAGAATGGGCACGCTGTAAAGGGCAAGGAGCAATAAAGGTACTGGATAATAATAATGGATTCACGTACAATGGTAGGAAGAGGAATGAAGCTGTGACGCCCCACCTCAATACCCACGCTAGCCAAGGACAATACGATGTAGTGCTATCAACTAGCACAGAAATAAGGCTGTTGAGGAGCGACCATCCATGTAGTTGATTATCACACGGTGGCTATAAAATAATCTTTGGAAACAAACATAGAAATAAACATAACACAAAGCAGTCACAGACATCCATATCACAAAGGCGGAAGAAGATATGAATATATAACTAACACATGAAAGTGTACATCAGAGTAGTGGTCAAAAAGTTCCACAATAATACAAAAGAATAGCAACACGTGCTATACCAAAAGAATACAACTATGAGTCCATATCTCAAGTGTATACAACAAAAACTGCTAAACTAAATAGTCAGCCAAAAGTCAGAGTAGCAAATCCCGGGAGGAAGTCATGCAGAAGCACCTGTGACATCTCGGTCTGACCCGAGTATTATTTAAGAAAATAATAAACGGATCAGTCTAACTATAAATATCAGATGACATGATATAAAATAAGAGATATGGCATAAACATAAAATATCCATACTGACATACTACTATAAGTATGAAAATGATGATCAACAGGAGATCAACCGATGAGAAATGATCAATATCACGAGAATCTTCTCAAAGATCCAAAGAGGGCATCATACCCTAAACTTGTACTCATAACAAGTCAATGACATAAAAATCCAGAAATCAAAACAAGAAATCCAAAAATCATAAAAAGAGAAAGAGGCCTATCACATGATGGTCCGAAGACCATGGGGAGCTACCCCATATGTGTGAGTCGAAATCACACTGATTGAGGCCTAGGCTAACCAAAAAGCAAAAAGGTATGTGTGAGTGGAATCACACAAGTGGTGTCTAGCCTAACCTCGCAAACAAAAAGGTATGTGTGAATGGAATCACACAAGTGGTGTCTAGACTAACCTTGCGGACAAAGAGATATGTGTGAGTCGGAATCACACCACTGCGGTCTAGTCTAACCTTGCAAACAAAGAGACATCGCACAATTGCTAGTCTAAATCATAAAATGATCGTCATGATCAACGAGAAGTGTCAATTACACCAAGCTAGTAAATATATGAGTTTAGCTTCATGTCCCATAACCACTTGCTTAACTTAAATATTTACGAACAAGCTGTAAATCTTCACTAGGAAATTGTCACAAAAAGGGTTCAATCGAACAAGTCCAAGAGCTAACCGACGAAGTGAACACAAGCGTTTCATACCACTCGTTTTACTAAGTCGTTTAAGTCGATTTCTCATTCGAGTGAAGTAAAGGCTTGTATATACTAGTAGATTGGAAATCGGTTTGAGAAAACGAACTTTTAATATTTAAAATAGTGTTGAAATTGCTTTGATGAAAGAGTTTTGATATTTAGTACTAGTATTGAAACCTTCATATATCTTTAAAGTGACAAGTCATAAAACGATTGTAGAAACAATCTAGCACAAAAATTCACATTCGAAGACGTGAACAAAATCCAAGGAATTTAGCTCAAAATGCATCAAAGTGGAAATTCTGATGAATGCTTTTCAGATAAGATTGCCTACGCAGAGTAATACGGGGTTCGACCTGCCCGGTCAAGTCGCGGGGGTCCAGGGGGCAGCGCCCCCGGCGGGGTGCGGGTTCGCGACTTAGTGGGGCATAGGTCGAAGACGACCTACGACTTAAGGTCAAGCGACCTAGTGAAATAGCAGGGGAAATATTAGGTCGGAGACGACCTACGACTTAAAGGTTTAACTCGCGAACGACTTACGACTTAAGAGGGTATACGACCCAACGACCTAAAGTCGATACGACTTAACGACTTAAGCTCAAATACGAGCTACGAGCTAAGGTCTATACGACCTAACGACTTATCTCGGTACGAGCTAAGCCAGGGCGAGATAGCAGAAGGCAACGACTTAACTCTTAACTCGGGGACGACCTAAGGTGTTCACTCGTGGACGACCTAAGGTGTTAACTCGTGGACGACCTAAGGCTTAACTCGTGAACGACTTAGCGCAGGCGAACAGAAATACGAAGGCGGTGACTTTTCAACGCGCGCGACCTAAAGCCCTAACTCGCATACGACCTAGCGATGGCCAGAACGACCTAACGCCAGAAAATCACCAAAACACCAAAATTTGTAGTTTTTCGCCAATCCAATCCAAACCAAATGCAAACAAACATGCTAAGGTGATGAGGAATCATTCCCAATAGTCCAATGACGATTATAGGCAAGATGTGAGATCAAAAATCTCACCTTTTCACGGAATTTGATGAAGATGGAGATTGAAAGCAAGGAGAAGCAATCCAAAGCTTGAATCCACTATACTTGAATTTGGAGTTGAATCTCGGATTTGCAATAGAATTTGAGTTTGGAGTTTAAATTTCCACTTCCCACCACCATTTTTGATGAAGCTTGAATGTTAAAACAAATGGTGAATGAAGTGAGGAAGAGGGTTGGGCTGAACTAAGGAAGTGCAGTCCAAACCAAAGTCGCAAGCGGGAAAAGTGACGAAAATTTCACTATCTCCAAACATATCGAAGTTTACACTCAAAAAGATCGCAAACGTCATTTTGAACTCAATGGGGGTGGTCTCGAGTCCTAATTTGACCGTATGCAAAAAGTAGCTTTTCGGACTAATATCCGACTAACGATAAAATATTTAAATAAAATATTTAAATATAAAATCGATAGATATGCGGGTTGTTACAGAAACTATGTCAAGATTGCATGAGGCTTGTGCTAAATGGGGCTTCTTCTAGGTACGTAAGCCAAAAAAAATGCTATGCATATATTAAGATTGTGTAATTACATAAATAACCACATTAATTTTGTATTTTTTATGTAGTTAATAGTGTGGTTTTATGTGTTTTTACATTTTAGCATTTAGTTTTCTATCCTGTAGTAATTAGATTTTTCTTTTTTAGCGGTTGTTAAGATGTATCTAACATGACCCTTAGTAACATACTAAGGTTTATATCTGACTGGCCGTGAACAAGCAGGACATGGCCAAAAAATTAGAGTCAGGGTCGAGTATTAAGGCCACTGACTGAGAAAGCAGTTTCTTTGTTCGTCACGAGTCTAATTCAAACATAAATGGCGTTTGCAACTCG
Source organism: Allium fistulosum (assembly GCA_030737815.1). Classification (NCBI taxonomy): domain Eukaryota; kingdom Viridiplantae; phylum Streptophyta; class Magnoliopsida; order Asparagales; family Amaryllidaceae; genus Allium; species Allium fistulosum. The sequence continues at coordinate 578,380,728 of CM060904.1, read as the reverse complement.
AACGAAAATCTACGGTTAGTTTGAACATAAGTTGTACTACATCCTTCATGTTTTTTTTCTAAACTGTAATTTAACAGTAGTTGTATGTTTCTAGGTTATAACAAAGGTAAAATATACTCTCCATGATAAGCATGTTTTAGCAACTCAAAATTACATATTTGAATTAGTGTCAAAAGTAGTTTAAAAACAATTTTTTAAGTAACTATTCATTACTTACAACTTATGAAGGGATTTCACAAGTTTTTTCAAGGAAACAAATGCTTAAAGTGACCTTATGATTTCATAGTAAATGCATGTTATAAACATATTCTAAGTTAAAAGAAAATTTGCATAAAAAACTTTCACTATGAGTTAATTTTCAATACTACTAAGAAATTACTGTTCAAAACTCATTTTAAGAAGATTCAAATAAGTTATTAATAAGAGTTTTTAACCGTGTAGCGAAAAAATGAGGGAATATGTTCATCAACTAGTCACAGTGGCTGAGACACTAGCACAAGCAATGAGTGAAAACCTGGGACTACAAACCAACCACATCAACATCATACAAACTATAATTCACATCAAACTTTTTGACCATTTTGTTTATAAATGCACATGTTGTAATGCTAAGGTTGTTAGTATGTCTTATTTTTCATATTTGTAACTTAATTTCAACAAGCAAATGACTTGGAACACTGGAAGCGATTAAGGGCGGATGGGTATGTCACAGTTGACTGTTACTGTACATTCATTATAAAAGCAAACCACTGACTATACATTTATTGTAATCATTGTGATGTTCGTGTTTTGCTGATGAACTGGTGTGGATTGTGCTACTACAACATGTAATAGCAAACTACTGACTGAGTAAGGATGATTGTGTAGTGTAGCCAATTTAGCAAGTTGTGACCGGGCATTCCAACGTATGCCATCGCCACCTCAGTTTGTGTTTAGTGACGATGATGTGCCTTTTAAATGAATGAAGAAGAGTAAGGTATGGTTACATGTATATGCATTCATGCTTTTATTCACATATATAGCTCGTTTTCATTGTTATGTGATATTTTTTTGAATTGTTCAGGTTATATGTTATACTATAGCAAGTGAGAGGAGTTCAAGATCAATGAGCAAGCACTGAAGTAGCTACAGCACTACGGCTGAAAATGATGTGCCATGACAAGTTGCAAGTTGCTATAGGATGGTACGACGGGGCTTCATCTTGGAAATATTGCAGATGCTGATGCTATAAAGTGCTTTAAAGTACATGGTGCTAGGAGTAGTGCAATGTTCAGATGCATGCAGTTGCAGTTTTGGAGGTTGCTACTATTGGCTGCTGGCTATAGGGTATAGAGCATGTACATACTACAAGCTGCTGGCAAGTACATGGTGTATTATCATTTTTCATTTTGTAGATAATCAAATTAGTTTGTTTGATAGATTAGTTTTGTAGAAGAATAATGTGATTTTTGAGTTTCTTATTATGTAGTGTTATTTTTTGTGTATATATTTTATGCGCATCTATTGTTTGCTTCAATTGCAAATTGGGTTTAGATTTTTTATTAAATTTTGCGTCTATTTTAACCATGGATAGAAACAATTGTAAAAAAGTCTCTTACAACTGCTAAAAGCGGTTGCAGAAAGGTCTATCACAACTGTCAAAAGTAGTTGAAAAAAAGGTTTTTACAACTGTTGCTGCAACTATCTGTGATAGTTGTAAAATAATCTAACTCTATTACAATTTTGGATATAACGACTGGCGGACGCCCATTGTAATAGACTTATTACAACTTTTTATGGCAGTTGCAAAAGAGTATTTTTATTGTAGTGACATTCACGGCTGCAAACGAATATTGGATATTTATCGAATATTCTTTAATAAATTACGACTAATAAATCTAAAAATATAAATAGAAAATTTTGATACTTTATAAATTCATTTCGGTACAAAAAATATAAACAATAAATATATGCTAAGAAAAATAATTTTAGGAAGCAAATATCGACTTTAGTACACATATTACACTTTTTACATAAATAAAATAGTAACTGATAATCATTTTATGTGTTAAAATACACAAAAAAATTAACTATTGTCTTGATAAAAACCAAGGGGATAATTATCGAATATCAGATAATTGTTTATATTTCTAACACGGATAGAGAGGGATTTCGAATTTTTTGGGTACTCATTGACAATCATATTTGACCCTTCCTCTTACCCTTGTATGATGGGTAAAAATTGTAAAAATAAGTAAAAAAAATGTGTATTTAATAATTGGCTATAAGTTTACACAATATATATCAAATATCGATTCATTTCCAACACGGAGCAAACACATTCGACCCCTAATTTCCCATATTGGACCGCTAACATTATGTAATTAATCGTCATTGATAACTTAAATTTGACTTAAAACACATATACATGCTATATTTTATTTTAGCCCCTTTAACCAATCACCTTTTATACTATGTCAAACATATGTACAACGGTTGTAATATTTAACTCAATTAATTTTTAGGATTTAAATTATTAATCCATTCATATTTGCATATGCATAACAATTATATGCACGTATAAATCATCTATGTAATAATTAATAAAAATTATAAAATCATCATATTATTATTGATTTTGGTAATTTTGAACTATAGATTGCGATGAAGCTTGGGCACGAACATCGTTTTATTATATCACATATAACGTATTATATCGATATATTTATTTGTAAATATAAATATTATGGTTAAAATAATGGTTAAACAAACTTATTTTAAATCTTTGTTATCAACGCATTTTTAATTAAATGCAAAGATGTTACAGTTATATATATGTTAATTGATGCCTATCGATTATATTTTAGACTGTTGAAATCCGGTCCGCATATCTCTACGCGAGGGCAACATATGAGTTTAGCCAACACCTTTTAACAAAAGAAATCTCTTATTGTTACATGCGATCAAACTCATATATATACCACTCCGCCTCTATTATTTTTCATGATATGGGACTATTCTTCTTTTCAATGTGTGCGCCCATTACCCACACACAATGCGAGACACCCCAACAGATCTCTAAGGCGATGCCTGCACCATATCGAGACTTTGTTCCAACTGTGTCATTCTACCAGATCCAACATACCATGATCTAGCTCCACATTAAGTCTTACTACTTAAGCTTACACTGCTAGTCTTGTCCATTGTTCCAGGCGTTGCCATCGGCTCTGATACCATGTATAAATCATGTCCGCACATCACTACGTGTGGGCAACATTTGAGTTTAATCAACACCTTTTAACAAAAGGAATCCAAATTGTTCTTACATGCGACCAAACTCATATATATACCGCTCCGCCTCCATTATTTTTCACGATGTAGGACTATTCTTTTTTTCAATGTGCGCCCATTACCCACACACAATGCGAGACACCCCAACATAGGCATCAAGCTACCTTAATGAATAATTGCTTAAATCGTTGAAATGAATGTCTAATTTGATGGCTTATTTGGAATATACGTGACGAGTCTTACAAATCGAAAAACCGCCATTCGTCTAACTTTAGTTATAACCAAAAATATTTGAAAACCACTTCACAAAACTCCTTTCAAATACCTTGAAATAAAAATACTTTACCGAGATTCTCAAAATTATATTATTATTTCTTTCACAAATTCTTTCGAAATCACTTTTTTTTCAAAAGCATCTAGTTTTGAGTCCTAATAAACAACACTTTATAAACCGTAGTCTATAACATCACAGTATCAATCAAATCAAATTTCATAAAGGAATAAACTAACATTTAACATTATTCAAAATGTTATGTGACTAATAAACAATTGATAGAATTTTGCTTAGGTTCACAACTTTCTCGATCGTCCAAGGATATAGATAATTATTTAAGCGTACCATCATGCTCATCAGCCTTTGGTTATTGCTTAAAAGATTATCTATGCTCCCTCCGACAAAATTAAAAGTCACTCTCCAAATTTTCTTACGCCATACTATGCAAACAAATACACTTAAGCCCATATGATGTACATAAATCATCCATATGCAATATCCGATCCGACCACTTGCTCGGATACAAAAACTTCACTTTTGAACTAGTATCGCTCACTCGACCTCCCTAACGGACTTTGATCATGTTCCTTGATTAGAAACCCATATTCTCCTTACATAGCCATATACTATGATAAAAAAACCTTGGTATCATATCAAGAATCCGAATCAAGTGTTCGCTGACATGTAGTGAGTGAGAAATCCTTTTTCGAATTGGTCTGAATCACACCGAAGTTATGTACTCGAATCTTAGATCAAAAACTTGCGAATAAAATGATCTATGTATAACTTATGTACTTAATCTGATTGGTTTCTTAATTACACCAATTTTTTTCTAAATCACTTTCATTTATATTATTTCACTCAATACTAAAATTATTTATGAATTCATCATAAATTTTCAATAAAGTTTATAAACATTTTATAAAGAAAAATGATTATAAAATGTTAAATTTAAAACTTACTCCATCCTTATTTCCTTATATAATATTCTTCTAAATCCCAATGGTATATGAAAAATGTCAATTTTATTTTATTTATTCATTATTTTATTTTATTGTTCAAAATTCAAATTGAGGCCCAAACAGATTATTGTCTTAAAAGTTAAAACTTAGTCTACTACTTCGACCCTTTAACTTAGAGCATTCTAAGGAAAGATGTTTATTTAGTCGTCCTAATAACATCAAATAGTTTATGAGACTTTGATGTTTAAACAAGAACTATTGTTTCAATAAAATATCGTACCAACCCGACTTTTCGACCCTCGAATGTCGACATGAAGTACATCCACGGTATTCGTCTGTCGAGCACTCAAGTGCGGAAAAACATAAAGTTAGGGTATAATTAAAGAGAAGGAAATAAAACAAGAAAGAAAGAACACAACATTAGAATCTCATAATGGAACAATAATACATAATATCAAAGGAACAGTACAAAAGGCTACCTATATACAGAAATATCAGAGTTACTAAAACCTAAGTAATATGATCAGTCTGAACAGTTATAACTACATGTCCTTACAATGCCGATATATACAATACAAAAATGCAGCGAAAATAAGAATATTACAGAGGATAATCATCCAGCTCTTCTCCATAACTCCAAAGCATCCGTAGCTAAATCTGAAAACATACATGAGGCTGACCTGAGCATTATAAGGCAATAACATCATGATCAGTCTGTTAAACCAGCATGACGAACTCAAAAAATAAGAGTGACTTGCTTTAGCACCTTTCTTAGACCATACAGATTACCGCAACGATTTTCCCCTCAAATGAAACCTACTATTCATCAAGTTTTTATATACTGATATGATAGATAATATCTAGAGTATAACACATAAATTATGTCAAATAGCTGCTGTGTGAACGCCATAACAATAATAGGTATACAATCAATACTGCTAAGGCACGTTCGTGTAATGGATTTTCCACAGTGATCTCCTCGGTGTGACCACATCTGAACTCCATGACAGGGATCAGAAACTACATTTCATGCATCGTATATCCTCGTATATCTCTAGATAGGATACACTTTAAGGTAAACATAACTGAATCACCCTCGATGTATGATCTGAGCCATATCAATTCCCACTAGCAACAATCGATAAGCATATCTATATATGAAGTTGATATACCCTAGAGATCAGCTAAACCCCCTGGCCATCCGTTTTCTATCATTTTCCCAATGACAAGGCTACATTCGAAAACTCTCAGTTTAGTGTATATCAGTCAAACAAGGAACGAATCCACAAATTGATACCATCATCTCGAACATATCACAAATCACTACATGGATTTGAGCATCTCGAACCTCCATATAGGTTCTCCACATAAGTCCTTCGACCAATGTAAAGGTGTCAATTGTTAGAAGTGGTCACTAAATTTTCGAAGCTCTTGGTGTCAATTGTTAGAAGTGGCCCTTCTTTAGTTAAATCGATAATGGCCAACACTTTCGAGAGAATCAATAATTAGGTTGTTCATCTCACGACAAATGGTTGACCGTTGTAATTTTTTTTGACAAAAGGGCTTTATTTTTTGACGCCGACTATCATCGTTGTAATTTAGCATATAACTTTTGAATGATCGAATTTTGCTCGCAATGGCCTGTTAGAGTCCTATACTTGAATATGCTTTAATTATAGTTGGTTTAACATTAATGTGTATACTTAGTTGTTTGTATTTTGAGATGAAAGAAGAACGCAAGTAATTATTATTTTATAGCTTCCTTCATTCTTATATTTAAGGAGTTCTGTCCTTCTCAACTTACTCAAATTGGTCTCAGTATATCTTTGTGGGTTCTTATTAGAAATGACCGAATACACAGCTTACTACATTAATAATTTGGCGTAATGGCCAACAAAAACAACAGACTTAATAATGGAACATATGGAGGTTTAGATTCAAACGAACACCTCATTTGGATACTATCATGGCTGCATACTATAATGACCTACACAATAAACATATTTACCTATGATGTATGTGTGTGTGTATGAGGGATCCACATTCTACTTTTTTTTGTATCTCCAATTCCCAACTCAAATTTTGGTATCTATAATCAATGTAATTTGATAATTTGTTTCGCCATGATATTCTACATATCACTAATATCATCTAATATAATATTCTTACATAACACCTCTTGACCAAAATATATTAATATTTTTGAATCAATTATTTTATTAGTTAGTAATTTAAGCACATAATATATAACATATTTGTAAAGGCCCGCAAATCTATACCCCTTTGAGTTGACAATATTTCACCTCAACTCAACTCAAATTGGACGGAAATAAGAATCTTTAGGGTAAAGAAGAAAAAAAGGTAGAAGAAAAATAAATAACAACATAGAATCTCACAATCGCAGCGGAACAAAATATAATATATATAATAACGGATTTTTATACAAATGATCTGTAACAGTTTATATACTTACAATCATTAGAGTACAACAATCAATTCATCAAACTGGACAGTTATATAACTTGTCCTTACACAGCAGAATATAAGTCAAGTACGGAAATACATCTAAAAATCCTCCAGCTCGTCTTCTGATCTCCACGGCATTTAACCCTGAATCTGTAATACTCGGTCTGACCCGAGCATTATAATAAAATAACACCCGATTCAGTCTGAAAAACCAGCATAAGAAAACACACTCAATTTGAATTATTAGAGTTATCAAAATCCTTCGAAAAACAAAGTTATCTCGTAAGACCGCATCACACATAAACATGACGGGTTTTTACCTTACGATAACCAAAACATTTTCTAGAAAAACCAGTGATATTATAATAGTGTCTAAATACAAATACTTATTCAAATAGCTGAAATTGTTACATTAATTAAATTCAAGCATACTAGGCTATACAAACAAAACCGTAAGCTTGTATTGGAGAATGGATTCCAACGAATGACTGGGCCACTGGGGTACCGCCCGCCACAGTACACCTCTAGAATAATGTACCAAGGACCACACCAGGATCTCCTGCTACATAAGACCGACCTACCCCTAACTTGGATAGACCGAATATGTTATCACCATGGATGTTCCCACCCTTACCATCGAGCGCTCCTTTTTTCATCCACAACCATATCCATAATATATATAGGTTTTCCAAGGACATCTAGAAAGGTGGTAACATACCCTAATTGGGTCCGACCCACTTAGCCTTGCTGCATCTCCCTTGTTTTAGTCATTCCCGGTTGATGAGGTTCGAGGCTAAGCGTTACCTTTCAAGAGCAATTTTACTTAGAATGCTCATCGTCCTCCAATGACGATGTTTTGATAACATTCATCCATACAAGTTGTTCTTGGTCTGGACAAACCGAATCACTGTCTTCATCATCTTCACGGTATTCATTCGTTACGTTCAAACTGGATCGAAGTGGTTTTCGGATAATTAAATCCGATCTAAGTCTCTTCGAAACGATTAGTGAAATTGGCCAATATTGATAATCAGTTATTTAACTATCAAATAACATCCAAAAGCAACACTAGGCCTTATTTTATAGATTCCCACAATATTTATTTCGAACATCTTCACCAAGATATATTCAATCTCTTCAATATTCTATATTTGAAAACAATATCAACACTTGTATCCATAACAAGACATTTCCCATCTTCAATACTTAGAAATATTTCCAACTTCCACTTTTATAACACTTAGAAAATATTTCTATTCCAAATCCTTTTCCACTAAAAATATTTCAGAAACCTTCCTTTCGATACTTAGGAAAATATTTATACGTAAAATTTTCAAAATCATTTTAATATTTAACTTGGAAATATTTCATACTTATATCATAAGTCTTTGGAATTTTTAATAAATTCTTCTTACGATTTCCAAATTGATTATACATGTTTATAATCCCAACCCACCATTTATAACTCCTTTAGATGAATTCAAAATCTTCCCGAAGTTATCGCATCTAGAAATCGGAAATTCTCTTAAGTCTCTAACACTCCATTTATAAGATTTCTCTTATAAAAATCTCATCCTTTAATAAACCTGTCTACACATCTCGAGACAATTTATAAGTAAATTTGCAATCATTTCAAAATGATATATATATATAACGAGTATTTTCTTAAAGAATAGTAGTTTATTTAAAATATGTTTAAGTTATTATTTAAAATATTTAAAACACTTTTATAACATCTATAACTAATTTTTAGGTGAACAAATAAATTTCCAAAGCTAAATTTAAAAGTTAGAATTTATTAAATAAATACTTAACATTTGAAAGTCTACTTACCGAAGTATTTCAATCTCAACTAGTTTAAAATTCCATAGTTTTAAAATAATAAAATTTTCCTTTTAAAACAAACTCACATCTTAAATTTAAAATATATTTTTAAAATATCAATAACCAATTTAATTTATAACTTCCTCTCGATTTCACAACATATCGATTCATTATCGATTTCCTAACCATTCCCATTTCAAAAATAGAATCTTCTATTTTTCTTAACCCCGTTTCCATATTCTAATATAAATTCACCCTATGAATTTATATTTCCAATTATCATCCGATATCAAATCCCTTTATTTATAAACATCGTTTATCAATTTTATAATCCCATGGTTTTTACTTATTTATAGAACAAATCTTATTTATAAAATTCAATTATATACATTCATTTCTTATAAATTCCTTTTATACTTCCAATCTATTTTAATATTAACTTTAACTCCTTTTTATTTTTCAAGAATATCATTTATAAATTCTTTTATATAATTCATTTTTCAAAATCTCCATTTACTAATTCACAATAGTTAAGTATAACCAAACTCAAATTCTTTTTTAATTCAATTTCTTTAAACTAACTCCAATTCCAATATATGTATTTTTATTATCAAATTCCCTTCAATTCTAAAAATTTTAAAAATATATTTATAGTATTTGAATTATCAAAATTCATTCCAGTGCTACAATAGCATCCAATAATTTCAATCACTACAATAATCTATAATAGATTATTCAACACAAATCATATACCACTATATATGAAAAATAAACAATAAATTTGAGGAATCCGGTTGGATCCTACCAACCTGTTTCCCTACATCCACAAATGTTAATACAACATAAAATAAATACCAATCCCACTTCGAGGGGGATATCGCGGTATATAGGGTCATCTGCTATTATGCGGGGTGCACAGGGTCTCATTTGCTATAGTATGTGGGAATATAACTCCAAATACTATATCTATATACTACCGTATACTTAACATTCAGTAGATAATAATTTGTAAAATCAACCAACAGCCAATAATTTAAATTCAACATTTGTAAATTACACTAGCTATCCAAATGAGTGAGATTTTACTCACCTTGATTTTTGTTGCATAGATTTCACAGCTACGAATCCAAACTCGACTTGTTTTTTATTCATTAGGACCTCGTATAAATAAATTATGAATTTTTTTTATCATTTCTGATAAATAAAATAATAATAAAATAATTAAATTAAAAGTTTAAACTTGAGTAACATTAATTAAAAAAGTTTAAAATGATATTACCCTTAATATTCAGCCTTCGCTGCCGTTCAGACCTTCCCGACATCGCCTTCCCCACCAAGCAGACTCCAACCTTTCCCTGTTCGACTTCGACAACCCAAGAAATAGAACCCTAAAATCACTACCGACCTCCAAAACCCCTAGCTAGGCTAAAAGAGCACAAAAGTCGATCCTCTAAACCAACGTCGATCGTGATGCCTCACCCCCACTCGTGCTGCCTCTGCCACCAACAATCGCCTCCACTAATAGCAGGATATATCAAAATAAATAAACATCCAAGTAATCCAAAATGCGAACCAATAGCATCCGTTGCAGTCAATCATCCAAACAATCAATATAATCTACATCAATTTCATAGCTATTAATCTCGGGTATTTTACTAGCAATTAAATTTTAAATTCAAACTTAACTGTCAGTTTTAATTTCTACAGTTAATTCAGATATCAATTTATACGTCAATTTAACTACCAAATGACAGTCAATAAAATAAATAACTTCATGATATCAATTTAACGAACATTAGAAAATTTTAGTACGTTGTGAGCATTATAAAAGACTACCTTTTAGTTTTTGTTGTTGCTTTCGCACTTTGGTTCCAGTTAAATTCGAACGGCGTTCGAATTTAGCTAAAAATTTCAGAAGCTCTAAATTGTTCCAATCTAGTTCCTATATGTAGGATACGTTATTATGAACGCAATGCAAAAAGTTGCATTCGAATCTGACCTAGAATGAGCGAGTTATGATATTTATAAGCAATTAAATTTATTCAAACAAATTATATTACTTAATTTTCAATTAAATAACATTACCTAGCCCACAACGAAAACCCGGCCTACTGCTATTTCTCATCTTCTTCTTCAACTATACAAATGCGGCCTCCATATAATTGCCGCTCCATTCAATGCCTGCCGCCATCGTCTCGTACAACCTAGCCCCACCACGTTTCGCTTATGAGAAGCCCCACTCTCGAGCTTCCTTGCGTCGCCGCCCTCGACTTGAACGATGCCTCTACCCCACCAAAAACCCAAAAGACGTTTTCCGTTCAACCTCTATTTGCCCCCGCCTCGAGCCATGTTGCGCTACCATAATCTACCAATAGGTAGTCTCGACGTCTTCCACACTTCTCCTTTTGGTCCCATTGTCTCTCGATGATCAGGGGCAGCAGAATTCCCCACCCAAGTTCCCAAATTCAATCGCCCCCAGCTGCCACCACATGCCCCCATTATCGATCTCCACTGTTCATTACAGTCGCCTTCATGCCGCGCACACCTTCCCTTCGGGCGTCGAAGCACAAATCGGCCTGTGGTGGTGAGATATCACGGTGGCCGTTGGATGAAGCATAGTTAAAAAGATAAATGAACGTTTTTATATATTTTCTTTCTTTTTTCTTCTGCATACAAAACGAAGGAGGGAACGTGATTTAAAAGAGATGATGGGTACAAACATAGGTTAGGTTCGGGTGGCTGATGGTAAGTTTGTGGGCTGAGTGAATGTTTTTATGGTTGATGTGAAATAAAGGTAATAATATATATATATATATATATATAAATTCCCAAAATATCTAGATATTTAGAACCCCGATTGAGGCATGCTGCCAGACATTCATAATGTTATACACCTATTCCAAACGCAATGGAATAAGTCTCGAGTTCCAATTCGATCACATAAGATAGCTTTTTGAATCTAATTAAAATATTAAATTTTCGATATTAATTTCGATGCGTTTCTATCCCGTATGACCAAATGGTAACTTCAAACGCTATGAAATTTAAAATCCGATAATAATACACTACTATGGACCCAATGGAACTAGTTTCGTCGAATTCCGAGACTGTGCCCCAGAAGGCTATTTTTACTCGTTAATTACAATATGAAATTTTCAATTTCTAATTATTCACATTTAAATCCAATTTTAAATGTTAACAATCTTCATTGGAACAGGGTTAGATGCAGCAAGGCTAAGTGGGTCATTCCCAATTAGGGTATGATCATCCCCTTCTAGATATATTTCTACCCGCTATGACGTTTGGGATGTAAATTAATGTGGTTTCTTTGCTCGGGCGCTCGGTTTAAAGGTCGGTAACGACCGTGGGATGATATATTCGGTACTATCTAGTTATAGAGATAGGCCGGTCTTGTGTTGGTAGAGGATCCTTTGTGATGGTCCTCTGTACATTCCTCCAGGGATGTACTGCCGGAAGGTAGTTCCTTCACCTGGTCATTTGTATGGAAATCCATTCTCGAATAAGAACCTGCAGTTTTGTTTGTATTGGCGTAATGAATAGCCTCGAAATGCTATATGGGTAATCATTTCGGATATGATTAATATGTTTATTTGCAAATGTTTTCAAAGATATGTAATTAAAAATAATATCAAATGTTTTGATATAAAAGTGTTTTAGTTATCATAAGGTAAAAACCCATCCGTGTTTATGTGTGGGTGCGGTCTTATGAAATACTCTTTCTTTTCAAAGGATTTTATTCAAAGGCTGATATATGACAGTGTAATTTATTATTGAGTTTTTCTCATGCTGGTTTATCAACCCTGATCCGGGTATTTTTAGTACTCGGGTCAAATCCGAGTAGTTTCAGGTTTAGTCGAAGACGGTTGGAGTTTCCTGAGGAGAGTTGGAGATATTCATCTAAGTATGGACATATTCTATTATCCACTGTGCTTTGTTAGTTTTAGTTTAATATTTGTCAGCAATTGTAAGGATAGATGTTTATAGCTGTCCAAGCTAAATTTAGGTTAGACTCTGATATATGTATTTAAAAGTTTTCCACTGTAAAGATATTTGTTCAATATTATATATTATTCCATTCGTGTGAGATTCTGTTTTATCTATTTTTCTTTATTACCCTTCATGTTCCGTCTTTTCGTGCAATTTGAGTTGGACATGTGTGGTGTATTGTCGATTCAAAGGGTATGGAAAAACGGGCTGTGACAAGATGTTACGGGACTTTCCATCTCTTAAGGATCTGTCAAAATATTTATACGTAGTAGAATACGCTATATATATAATGCCTAGCCGGTAAAATAAATATTTTTCTTAGCGTTAAGGCTTTACATTAATCCCTCTTAACGCGTTTTTAAGCATTGTCGTACAATTTGCATTTGACACCACTAGTAGCACATCGGTGGTTAGTGATGCGCTGTGATGCAACTACACTAAACCAAAATAATAGGGGTTTCATATAAGGATAAAAGTATGACAAGGCACATGAGGTAATGCCCAAGGTAGGATACTACTAGTTTACCCTTCCCGGCTGGTGGTAACACATTATAGCCATTATCGCCCACCGCGTCCAATACTCCCATAATCCAAGGGTGCTCACCAATCAATCACAATGTAAATGATGGTAATACGAAGAAGTGTGTCCGCTCGGGTAGCTAGCCCGCTTGGTCTGTACGGCTCCTGTTTTAGTCATTTGAAATTTGGCAAAAGTGTTGGGCTAATCCATCATCATTTTTTTCTTCAAACCAGCAAGCGATGCCAAATCCAACCACTTCGTTCTGGACCATCTCTCCACGTACACAATTATTAAAGTGGTTCCAATATTGACAGAGAGTATGCCAATAAGTGGCCTCGGTCTCTTTAACAACCAAACATCATTTTACACACCGGTTGGTTCTTTTACATTTCGAAAACAATTCATACTTGATATCAAAAAATCATATTCGCTTCAACATCAAATTCATTTCAAAATCATCATATTTGCTCAAAATATATTATTTCAATTCAAAATCATTTTCGCCTTAATATCTCGATTTCAGTTCCAATTCAAAATTGCTTCGAATTTCCATTTGGGTTATAACTTCAATTTAACCTAATTTGTATTTAAATCCATGATTTAAATATAAATATTCCATCCTTAACCAGTTTGAATTTTTAGAAAATAGTTTGAATAGTTTATATATATATATATATATTGTTTAAGTAATTAAAATAGTTAAAATAGCTTTAATGGTTACAATAGTTTAAGTATTAAAATAGTTTAATTATTAAAATGATTTATATGGTAAAATAGTTTGGAATGTTTAAATAATAGGTTTTAAAAAGTTTATATTAAATAATTTTATTTAAAATAGTTTTAAAGTCAAACTGATTCAATTCCAAGTTTCCCTATTCAAATCGCTTTAAATTTCCATTTCGATTTAATCGATTAAATTCCGATTTCAAGTCGAATTTTACTACGACTCCAAATTGATTTTGATGTCAATTCCAATTTAATTTCCATTTCAATTTCAAATTAATTTCAATTACAGTTCCAAAATAATTTCAATGTCAAATTTGATCAATTTCGATTCATATCAATTCTGAGTTCGATTTTCAAAACATCGATTCAAAACACTTAAATCAAATTATCTTATACCCAATTTGAAATCCAAATCCTCAAATATAATTTAATTCCAAGGTCAATTCGAAATAGTTCGATTTCCATAAATTCGATTTTCATTTTCTTAAAATCAAACATTTAAATAAATTTCAAATCATTAAATTTTAAATCATTTAATTTAACCAATCTGGTGTTCGTATATAATTTTCTATCCTATGGCTGAGGGATCAGTTATTTCGATCTAATTTTAGGGATGGATATATATCATTTCAATCCAAAATAAATGTCATACATATGTATCATTTCAACCTATTTCTTAATTTATTCAAAATAATTCAATTTACAGTTTTATATACTGTAAATAATATACAGGATGATAATAGGATATATCAAAATAATATACATTTTTATATACTGTAAATAATATACAGGATGATCGTATGCAGAAGATAGCTTTTTGAACCCAATTAAAATATTAGATTTTCGATATTAATTTCGACGCGTTTCTATTACGTATGACCAAATGCTAACTTCAAACGCTATGAAATTTGAAATCCGACAATAATACACTACTACAGACCCAATGGAACTGGTTTCGTCGAATTCTGAGACTGTGCCCCAGAAGGCTATTTTTACTCGTTAATTATAGTATGAAAATTTCAATTTCTAATTATTCACTTTTAAATCCAATTTTAAATGTTAACAATCTTCATTGCTGTTTAAATAAAATTTAAATCAGCTTCCGATATCATTTTCAATCATATTAGATTCAGAATTTAATTATTCAAATAATTTCCAATATTAAATTTTAAACAATTTAATTATCCTATAAATCAATATAAATAAATCATTAAGTTCTAAATAAATTTTATTTATCAAAATTATTTTATTTCTATCTAAATAATTCTCAATTATCATTCAACTTCAGTTACTGATTATAAACCCAATTAATATACAGAATTTCATTTCAATACTCGTTACCACAAAATCTTCGAAATTTGTTTATTTCAAAATTTTATTCAAGTTCATATCCAATAAATTACATTCAAAATCATTAAATTTTTATTTTTAACCATTTTTATTCAATAATAATATTAAATTCCATAATTCAAAATAGTTAAAAATACGGACTATTACAATTTTTGTTGCATCACCTTTACAATGAAAACAAATTCCATAATATAGTTCTATTTCATAATGAATATTCATAATACTCATATTAAAATATAGTTATATCTATTTTTCAGTCAATACCAAAAAATAAACATTATTTCATAAATAATGTTCGGTACATTTTACGAAAACAATTTTTGTAATTTGATGCAATCGTTAGGTGCTATATGGCATGCTCCCACTATTTCCACTATTATTATAATAGCATACTAAATTTAGAGGTCCACCATTCACTTAATATTGTTAATATTGTTTACTTATTTCATATGCCCCAACTAGTTTACAGAGGAGAGTTATTTGATCAAATATCTTGAACTCAAAGAAATAAATGTTATAGAAAATAATTTTCTATATGAAAATACATTTCAGAATAAAAATCATATTTCATATTCCAATATTAAGTATCAGTTATTATTACAATTCATGTTTCCAATGTTTCTCTATGAAGCAGAAGTGACTATTCATTCAATTCATTCCAACTTTACCCTAAATTACATCTATTCTTATACATTCATTTTTCTTTCAAATGGTCAAACTATTCAAAAGAAAACCTTACTACAATATCATAACAAACCATTTACAAAAGCGCATTTGATTATTCTTAACATTTAAGACTTCAAATATGTTTCACTTTATGTAAACCGATTAAGATGACATTTCAACGATCGAGTTCTTAGGTGTATCTCATAGTTTATGGTCTTGTGTTACATTAACACAATATGATCCTTTTGAAATCATTCAAGTTGAATACATGATCTTAAAATACTGTTTATTACCTTACTTAAAATGAACTAACTTCATCGAAATATTGTACCCTAGAAACTGTAACTGTTCACCATATAACATTTATATGTGAAAGTACATCGATCAAATATCCGTAGTCTTAAATTGCATTTAGAGTTCAAAAACTCATAACATGCAATGCACGGTCTAAACCAAATAAACATATAAGTAAACAACTTATGAATGTATTAATTAGTTGAAATTGGGCACTTGCATAGGTATAGAAACATTATATAACTTGCAATTAGAATCATTAGTAAGTAGATATTATATTTCTACTTGTCAGCTTTCAATTCAGTTTGTTTATATATGTTAATTGACACACGTTTTATCAATCATATTAAATGCACAAATTTATCATTGTAGATAATTATAACATTATATAGCATATGTTCTTACAATATCAGAAAGGTTAAATGTTACCATTTCATTTTTGTGCTAAGGCTCTCACTAGTCTTTTATATTTCTCCAAACCCTAAGATGAAACATAGAAGTCCTACAACTTCACTAGCGGGTGTTAGGACCCGTTTGTTTTGGTATTCTGACCTTGAGTTTGCTCAACAAATCATAGCCCCACAAACAATGGATAACTCCTTATCGGTTGTATCATATACAACTCCAAAACCCAATTTTCCTTGTTCTAATCTCATTTTGACCTTGAGTTTGCTCAACAAATCGAAAGAAATTATTCACTCATACCTACCATATCGTGATAGCCTAAGTATAGTATATGTACCTTGAGTTTGCTCAATAAATACATATAGTTGTCTTACCTTATTTGTTCAATATATTAATAATACTACGCATAACATCCCTAGCTTGAGTTTGCTCAACAACTAAGGAGTATGTAAGTAATTTATTAATATATATGGTAGAGGACAACATTATATCGAAGATTCATAATCTTCAATATATATATTGAGTGATATCGACTTATAGAATAATATATTTCTTATGAAATACCCTATCGATTCAAGTGTCAGACACATCAGAAATCACGGTATATGTACATTTACATATGTATTTATTCCTTAAGTCAATTTGGGTTTCCTTAATGTTCCACATTTAGTTTATACACATATCATATAAGTTTTATTGTTATATAAATTTTATATTTCATATTACTTATATAATAGTCTTACGTATAATATATCACTAATTAAATCTTATCTAATTAATTTTAATCAATTAACTCTTTAATTAATTTTAAATTGGTAATCCAATATAACTTTTATATTGGACATATCAACTATAACATTTATAGTGTATACTATAACCTTTATAGTGTAACACATATATAACATATATATGTGTATTTTATTTAATTAATTAACCTTTAATTAATTTATTCAACTAAATAATTTTTATTAAAATTTATTAATTTCAAAATTTATCTTATATACATACATGTATACTTATGTTATCTTAAACATTTTAAAATAACATAACATATATTAGCATATGTAATACATGCATATATGCATTAATTAATTAATATATTTAACTAATTTATTTTATTAATCTTACTAACAAATTTAAAATTTGAAATTATTATGTAAATATTATCAAACATTTTGAAAATATCATTATCCTTTCAAACATTTTGAAAACTTATGTATTATTATAATTTTTATAACAAACATGTTTTTTTTTAAATTTAACTATTAAATTTAAAATCTTTAACATTAACTTTAAAAAGATTATGAAAATTAGCCCAAGGCCAAAATTAAGTTGGGTCTTTTCTATTAGGAGCAACCTATCGGCTCACTTCATCTTTCGGGCAAGGCCGGTAACCATGTAGGACATGGTACTTGATTATCCAATTCCAATCCTAGACATTACCTTTCTAGACACCGTACTAAGTGGGCAAGCTTAATTATTTAACCCTAATATGGCTAATTAGACCGCATATGCTATTGGGCTCTGATACCATTGTTGGAACTGGATTAGCCTGCAGTGGAAGTTATGGGTGAATTTCAAAAAATTTACCCTACTTGATCTTTTATTGGGCTTATGAAGTCTAACTGAATTAGAACATTTCTAAATTTCATTTAAATAAAATCATTTATTTTATTTAAATTCAAATATATTAAGATATGAAATTAATTTTATTTGATTTAGTTTATACATAAATGTATCATATACATATATGTGTGAGTGCATGTGTAACATAATAATCCGTTAAAGGTATAATATTCCCATATGTAGATGTTGGGATTTACATCGCAATAGACATATTAGCTCATTTTGTATGTCATGTATGTTGTCCAAATATATGCATGTATATGTATTACAAAATACACACACACACACATATGTATGTGTAAATATATTTCATATAATATATGAACATAAAACATTTATATATAGATAAATATATATATAGAAAGAGAAAGAACAATTATTAAAAATTATTTATAATTCAAAATTAGCTTAGTTTTGCAAACATAATAACTTTAGTATTTTAATTTGTATATATTTTGAATAAAATAATGTTTTCATCCATAAATAATTAACATAAAATAATCCATTGATGAAAATTCAAATTTTACAATTTTTGACAATCTAAGATCATAAAATAGAGCTTAGGAAAATCTATAGATTTTTCAAAGTTGATTTTTTTAAAAACAAATACATTGATTTTGGATAATTATTTAATTTAAAATAATATTTTATTAAACTTCAAAATTTTAAATTTCAAAAATTCTAGGATTATGAATGGAAGGTTACAAAAAATTTGGAAGAATTTTTCATTTAAATTATTATTTTTAATAAATCATAAACATTTTTTTGAAATAAAATTAATTATTAAAAATAATAAACTTTATTGAAAAATTCCTAAATTTTTTCTATATGTTTCTGAAATGATATTTTTTTTTAAAATATAAAATTAAATTTTTAATGTAATAATTATTTTATATATAATAAACCAATCAAAAATTCAATAAATGTTAATTTAAAAATATGAATATATGTATGATAATTAATTTTCGAATTTGTAAATTCATATTATATATAAATATGTGTACTAAAATTTTTAAATCACATATATATCTTATATATGCGTATATGCTATTATGAGAGAGAAATATACACTAATATATATATATTAATAAATATATATAAAATAGTTATTAATGACAAAATTTGTTTTTGTATAGTAAATAGTATTTTTCTATACATAAACCAAATAGTATAATAAACAAATTATGCACATAACCAAACTGATTTGTGACAACCACATCTACTTACAAAATCTCACCTAACTAAGCATATAGTAGCAATATATTTAAATAGATATGGAATTGCTTATTATAGAATTGTGACGACCCGCAAATCCATACCCTTTAAATCGACAATAAACCCCACATGTCCGACCCAAAATGCACAGACTGACGGAAAGTCATGAGAAAGAAAAGAAGAGAGAAGAAGAGAAGAAAGACAGAAGAGAGAACCAAACAGAATAATAGAGAATCTCACATCGCAGCGGAAAACATATAATATCATATCAATTATCTTTACAAAACAAAAGCTGTATATACATACATCAATCAGAGTTCAATAATCAATAACTAGTCATCAGCCTGGACAGTTATAATAACATGTCCTTACAATTGCTAATAATATAAATAACAAAGCAGCAGAAAAATAAATAGATACGTGTATACGAAAATGAAGATTTCCAGCTCTCCTGCTGAAGATCCAAAAGCACCAAATCTGAACATGTAAATATACTCGGTCTGAACCGAGCATTGAAAGGGAAGAACACCCGAATCAGTCTGGTAAACCAGCGTGAGAAACACACTCAACTGAATTTACTAAATGACCAAAACTTTCCTTTTCAAAACAAAAGTATTTCGTAAGACACACCCACACATAAACCCGGACATGTTTTTACCTTACGATAACCAAAATATTTCATATCAAATCATCTTATATTATACTAGTGTCTAGTATACAAATAATATTAATCATAGCCGAAATTATTACCATTATTAAATTCCAGCTTATAGCCCAAAATGGGTAATACAATCAAAATAGCAGGCATGTAGCGGAGTTTGGATTTCCATACAAATGACCAGGTGAATGGACTACCTTCCGGCAGCACATCTCTAAAGGAATATACCGAGGAACTTCACAAAGGAACCTCTACCAACACAAGAGCAGCCTATCTCTATAACTAGATAGTACCGAATATATCATCCCCCGGTCGTTACCGACCTTTCCGAGGGACCTCATAGCATACAAACCACATTAATTTACATCCAGAACATCATAACGGGAAGAAATATATCTAGAAGAGGATGATCATATCCTAATTGGGAATGACCCACTTAGCCTTGCTGCATCTAACCCTATTTCGGTCATTTCCGGTTGATGAGGCCTGAGGTAACGATTACATTTCACATATCACATCACTTTGAATGCCACATTGCCATTTCCGTCGACTATTAATTGCCTTCCAAAAAAATACAACCCTTGAGCTCATACGTCTCAAGGAGGGTGTTAAGCTAAGAGAAGTTGCCTTCTCCGCCACCACTGATGTACGTTTGTAAAAACCAATGTACGTAATCTTAGAAATGCAATGTCAGACAAACGTTCATACAAGTTGTCTAGGAACAGGACAAACCGAAGGTACTCTCCTACCACATCCTGTCGGGAATCCCTAGGATTAGTAGCGACAGCTCTTGCATTGGATATTTCATAACGAAGAGACTACTGCTACTATATGTATATTGGGATTTTAACCTCAAATGATCAACAAGCAGTCCTTCACTATGAAAATACTAAATCACAATATCATCAATAACCTGCACAATCGAATGCATATACATTGGTCCGAAGTGGTTTTTGGATAAACCGATCCCGATTTCTTCGCACCAACAACGCAAAAGCGTTTCGCAACCTCACACAGAAACGAAGTCTCATAGACTTATCACCTCTCCAATTTCAACTTGCTATCCTTCGGCCAAGAAGGAAGCTCGATAGATTGGAGTAATACTTCGCACTACAGGAATCAACATCCTCAACACAAACAAGCCTACACATATGGCTACGTATTAAGTGTACGACTAAATAGTTCCCACATCAGGTCGAGGTACTAAAATGGCCAAATTTTGATAGTCGGTTATTTAACTATCAAAGCAACAGACAAATATCTAGCACCATAAGCAATCACTAGGCCCTTTTAACTTATCTTTCATTAATTAAATCACTTTTCCAAATATTCACTTCAAATTATCTTCTTAATAGATGTAATTCATCAATCGTTTCAATATTTAAATATTTGAAAAGCATTTCCATATACTTATTTCAACCATATAAGCATATTCATAAATCTCTTTAGGAAAGCTTAATATTTTTCAATACATGCTTTATTGGGTCAAAACGAATGTTGCGTAAAACATCGTTACGACAACCCAAAATCATTAGTACAGGGATTCGATAATTAGATAGATATATAAATCCCATATACTATACAAAAATCTCCTTTCGAAAATCATTTACTATAACAAAAGTGTTATAGTCCATGCTTTCCTTACTTCTCAAAAATGTCTATTTCAACAATGAATGTTGAAATCTATGTTTTCGATGCTTACACATTTTATAACATCTTCAAACCATTTAACTCCATTTAAAATATCACTTTTCAAAACATTTATTTAATTTAAAGAATTATTCACTGTCCAAAATCGTGAATGAAATGCCGTTTCTACACATTTAATTTAAAAGGATTATTCACTATCCAAAATCATGAATATAATCCCTCTAATAAGCTTTCATAATTAACTTATCAAAATAAGTTGATTTCGGATTTATAAAACAATGTTTATAAATTCCATTTATTATTTTATAAAAACTTCCAATTATAAAATTCCATTATCAACCAATTTCATATATATCTTATTTACATGCCAAAATCCGATTATAAGTTAATTCACTTATAAATCTCTAATTTACAAATTCATTCTTTTTATAATTTCATCAATTAATAAATCTTATTCATTTAGAAGATCCAATTATAACTTTATTTTAACACTTATAAAACTCCTTTATAATTCCATTCTTTTGATTTATAAAATATCAATTTATAATTCTTATATATAAACCATTTATAATAAGTTCAAAATTCTCGTTTTCACTTATTTTACAAAATAGTTCACTTCATATTTCAAAAATGATAGTTTTTATAACATAAAAATTATAACTTTTATATTTATTTAAAATAAATTCATTCCCTTAAACAATTTAAAAATTAATAAAACAGCTATTTTCAAAATCACTTGAATTCCTTTTTAATTCGAAATAATCATTTTAATATTTTTAAAATTCCAAAATATGGCATAATGCTACAACAACGCTAAATAATGTAATTCACATCAATCACGGCATCCAAACACCAAATATCATATGGTAACAGCATATATATCAATATCTGTAAATAAAAATCAACACTGGTGAGGAATCCAGTTGGATCTTTCCAACCTGGGACTTGCAACAAATTTACATATGAGAAAATATGTACAATGTCCGCTTCAAGGCAGACGCTTACAAAGGGTCATCCGCTTATACACGGGAACGTTTAGGGCCTCATCTGCTCCAATAGGTAGGAATATATCCAAATACCAATCAATATATATATATATATATATATAATGTATCATATATTTTCCAAACAATGATCAATCAACAGGAAATAAATTTATTCTCACTTATATAAAAATATAAGCGAGATAGAAAGTGTGAGTTGCACTCACTTTGGTTCCACTAGTCGTTGCAGCGTTTTATTCCGAATAAAATTAAACAGACGTTTAATTTTACCCGAAATTTTCATTAGCTCCAATCAATTCCAAACCAGCTCCATCGCGTAGTGTTCGTAATACGAACCCAACGCAACTTGTTTTGTCAATTTTTGACCTTGATGAAGAAGTTATACAATTTTAAAGATCACACGAATTATAATATATATTAATTTACAAATTCTTTATTTTTTTATATTACCAAGCCATCTGGCCGTTGATTTCAAAAGAATAGATCATGGAAGCACTTTTTTCTTCTTCGTTCCCTGGCTAGAAATCGTGTTCGAACCCATCTCGACGAACTTCCATCGATTACCGCACCTCCTTCATTCGCCTAGAACTCGATCGAAGAACACCACCACGTGCGCCTAACTCCACCTCATTCACGCCCTAAGCCGATTGAAGCTCGACCCTTTATCATCTCATAAATCATGCTCGAACACGCGCCAAACACGACCATTTTCTCGCCTACGATGAACTCCAGGCGATCTCCATCGTTGGATGTGAAGTACTCATCGAGCTCTATAATTTTCGTGTTGGAGGTTTGTTGAAAAGGTAAATGGATCGACATATAATTGGAGGAGAAGGTCGGCAATTTCTGGCAATTCGAATTGAAGGTGGTGGCTAGACCTAGTTTTCTAGGGTATGGCAAAAGTGAACGTCCTTATAGAGACAATTACAAAACACTATTCACCCGAAAATTTTCCAAACTCCAAACGAAGCGTGCCGCTTAGCGTTTATAATGTTTTACCCCTATTCCAAACACAATGGAATATATATCGAGAGCCATTTCCATCGTATTTGGAAGATAGGTTTTCAAATCGAATTACAATTAAAATTTACCTAAACAAATTTCTATGCGTTTCAGTTTCCCATGAGCAAACCGTAAATCCGATTGACTAGAAATTTGAAATCCTATAATAATATAACATTATGGATCCAATGAAACTTGTTTCATCAAAATTTGAGACCGTATCAAAAATGACTATTTATTACATGTTAATTAAATCGACAAATTTCCTATTTCTATAAATTTACTTTTAATTCGATTTTAAAAGTTTATTAACATCATACTAATTCAATTAGAATTTAAAACAAGATTATAAATCATTTCCATTCATATTAAATTCAAAATCAAATTAGTTCTGCAATTTCAAATATTAAATTAACAATTAAATTATCCAATTAAATCCTTATATTTGAAATATAAGTTATTCAACTTATAAAATTATCTTTTGAATATTTAAAATCATTTAAATATTCGAATTCCGAATGAACGAAATTCTGGGTCGTTACATTCTCCCATACTTAAAAGAATTTCATCCTCGAAATTACCAAGTAAGAAAAAGCTATAAAATCCATTTACTTTTCAAAACAATTAGTTAACTTGGATTTACCAAATCTCTTAAGTGTTTAACTTCCCCAAAATCATCTAGTTAAACTTCTTATAAAAACTTTTCTAAGTTTTCAAATCCATACTTAGTTATCTTCTCAAAAAACTAATATCATTTAACCTTTAATTCAAAAATCAAAATTTCAGTTATCAATTTTTTTTTTCAAAATCTCAAAATTTTTCTAACGCCTTAAATTTTCAAAAGAATTCGCCATAGCCTCCTCCGCGCGGTTCAATCCGAAAAAAATGACAATATATATATCACAAATATACATCTCATCTTCGAGGATGAGGCATCCTGTAGGTAAAAAATATAAAAGTACGATATGTAATCCGAGATATGCACCTTATATATTATTAGCAAGCATATACGGCTAATATAGCATGAAAGCGAGCTCCAAATGTGAGGCATACACCATCCGAACCTACTAAACACTCAACACCAAATGAGAAACATGTATATATGAAAAGTAATATCAATATACAACACATACCAATATAACAACTATATATGCCAATATAGCAATGCAATCAAAAGAAACAAGTTCAACCATCAAACAACTGTCATCCAACTATCAACCAACAAACCAATCTCTATCCAATAAATTCATAACCAAATCAATATTCATTCATTTCTCATTAATATTCATTGAATTGATTTTTCAATTTAATCGCATTTAATTCATTAATGTAATGACCCAAATTTTTCAACCATTTAAAAATATTAGATTTAAAATAACTTTTGAATAAAAATGGTTAGAAACAAAAATTTAAGATTTGCAAAAACAAATAAAAGTGAGCGATGTAAAAGGACAAGGGATGATGGTAATAGAAATAGGATAATAAACATTTACATCTAATACGAAATATTATCGCGCATTTTTGTTGAAGTGGAATAAATGTTTTAATGAAAATAAAAGAATATTTTGAGAAAAATAAAATGTACGATTCCATCCTAAAGGTAAGTAGAAAAAAAATTTGGGTTTGGCGATAATATTTTATTGTTGTTGAAAACAGTCGTAATTCAAAATAGAATTTATTTTAACACGTAAATACAAAATTTCTATAAATTGAAGTTGTATAATTAAAACATGTTTTTAGTAAGTCTAATCTATGAATTCAGATTTCAAATTTTGAGAAAATTTATGTCGTTCAAATTTAAGTAGAACCCGGTTAATAAATGTAAGGGCAAAATATCATTTTTCGACATGTAATTTTTTTTACATAAAAAAGATCAAAAAAATTCTCTTGTTAGAATGGAGAGTTTGTTCTGTCCAATTCTGATCTTTCTAGCCTCATTTATCAAGAATTGCCGCTGTCGTCCAATTTCGAAGCGATGACAGCAGCGACAGATGAGATTTTGCTACGAATGTCGTAGCACAGATTTGAATACATCGTTGGGATCGTCTCGCCGTGCTGGTCTCCATGGTATATTTGTTTTTTTGTTTTCGCTTCCGTTGCAAAATGCTGCATGGATGAAATATTGGTAGGTGACCACGCACAGAGTCATCATTACACATTCTTTTCACATTCTTTCTGCTTGCAAACATTCTTTTCATTTTCTTTTCAGCCACAATGGTTGCATGTGCAGTCATGCATATTAAATGCTGCATTAATTAGCCTATTAATCCCTCTCTTCTCCTATTTAATCGAGCCTTCCCCTCATCCTATATTTTGGCAAATTCTGGAGATAAATCACTAAGTTATAAATAATTATAAAACATATATACGTACGTAACCTCTTCCTCCTTTCATCCTCCTACCCCCTCTCACTGACCTCCACACTTCACCCGAGTCCTGCACCAGCCGCTACCCTCCTTCATGAGCTCGCCCAACCAACCTCCGCCCTACCCATCTCCTCTAGCTGTTCCCCCACTTGCTACTGCACCGAGCTCCCCACCTTTCCACAAAACCACCCCGCCTTCTCGAATATGACCCAGCAGCCAACCCTCTGCCGAAACAACCCTCCACCGAACCGCCTCCTACCACCTGAAACCCTGCTTCACCCATCCTCGGTTGGATCCCGCACTAGCTCCGCCTGCACCCGACCATTCACTGAACCATCATCTAGTCACCCCTCTACCGAACCTCCACTGAACCCACACCCTACCCTAGCCACGACCTCCTCCGCCATATCACCCTGTCCCAGCCCGATTACCAACCTCCACCAAACCCACATCCCTTACTGAACCGAACCCAGTCTCCCTCAGTCGAACCCGCAACCTAGCACCACTTAACCGACCTTACTCCGCCCGCCTTCCCCACGGTCGGTAGCCAAACTCACGTCCAAAGTTTTCCCACGGCAGCATCCCGCCAAGACAGCAGTCTCCGAGTTCGCAGCAGCATATGTAGCTGTTAGTGCGTGTGTGTGTGTCCGTACCCATGTCGCCGTGTCCTTTCCTGCCTTTCTAATCCGCAAAGGTGAGTGTATAACTCACGACTTTTATTTTTATGCAAGTTAATTCAGTTTAATTTAAATTAGTTAAGTTAGAAATTAGTTAAGTTTAAATTAATTTGGTTAAATTTTGCTTATAGTTCAGTTATATTTTTTTCTTCCTTCTCCGCCAAAATGAAAACATAATACAAAACCTTTCCTTTCCCATTTTATTTGTTACATGACTTCTTATACATAGCAAGATGCCATGCGTGTGTGTATATATTAGTGTATGCAAGTAGGCATGTGTACGTGAAAGTGTGGGTGACTCATGTGTTTGTATGTGAGTTATGGAAGTGATGTTGCATGCATTGGCCATGTGTGAGGGAAGGAATAAGTGCTTGCGTGAGCTCTAAGTGAGGAGTAGGCAGTGTTGGGTTTTTCTTGCGAATGTTTATGTGTGTATATGTTGGCCATTTGTGCTAATGACACACGGGAAAGCATGCAAGTAAAAGAAAAAAAGAATATATATAACGTGTGCAGGGTGAATGTGAAGGAGGGAGTGGAAAAGCATGGAATCTGAGGCATGGGAAGAAAATGGTGGCGGTTGCATTTACTTGTTGCTCTGTAGTGTGAACATAAGGAAAAAAAACTAAAAAAGATAATAAGACGTGAGTGGCATAAAAGGTGAGGGAGAAGGGAAGACGAGGGATAGAGCAATTACATGCGTACAAATATAAGTGAAGGTGATGGTTTCATAACCTGGGAGTGCATGCGAGAAACAAATTGTGTTACTATTCATAACACATAATTTTGCACTTTAGTCCTATACAATATGGATAATTGCACATGGGATGGGAAAAGGAAGAGTTGTTGTGGCTTTTGGGCTTAGTAATTATGGGCCTTTGCTTGCTTGGTTTAGGGTGAGATAGTTATATAAATTAGTTATAAATAGTTTAGTTTATTATTTTAGTAATTAATTAGTTTAGTTACTTTAATTAGCTTGGGTGTTTTAAATGAACAACAGCCTTGGTAAGTTTTATATATATGTGGGCTGCTGTGCCTTGATTTTGAATTAGATGAGATTTATATAAGTTTAGTTATATAATTAGTTTAATTAATTTAGTTAAGTTTAAATTGGTTAAACTTTGAAAATTTATAACTCATCCATATGAAGTCCGTTTAACCCGCGGATTTCAACGTTAGATTCTTGTTAACGAATAGAACACATTAGTAAAATTATTGGGTACATTTATGAACTATAAAATAGTGATAAATTAGTGATCGAACTTAATTGCCATTTACATAGTTAAATTGTTATACTTCATTATTGACATTTATTCAACAGAATAAAACCCCGTTTCGCTATTATATATATTTATTTATTATAATGATGTGTTCCTATTCACTCCCGATTGAATTTACTTACATAAGAATATATAGTCCCTACTCGAGTGTTTTGTTTTTCATTACGCTCAGGTCAGACCGAGTTGTTTCAGTTCTTGAAGATGAAGACTGAGATTGGAAGACCGTACTTACTACTATTATTCCGCTGCACTATATAGACATGTTCAGTTAAATGTATAACTCTTTTAATATTGAAATGGAATCAAATGTATATTGATAAACAGCTTTGTAATTATGTTATTATTATATTTTATCCTTCCACTATGAGATTCTATATATTGTTCTTTCTCTTCTTCTTTTCTTCTCTTGATAATTTGACTTTGTGAATGATACGGGTTGGACATATATGGTTTAATGTCGACTTGAATTGACCAAAAAGGCAGGCCATCACACTTGGTATCAGAGCTGAAGGTTAAGCGAGAACCTTGGCTTTGGTGGGGATTACTCATTAGAGATAGGGTCAGAAGTACCCTAGAATGAGTCTGAGTGTATATACGTATGAGAGAGAGTGTATTTGTTAGTGATATAAAAATATTTTGATGGTAATAAATTGTGAAGACCCAAAATTTTTGAGATAAAAATAATTCTGAAATGAAAATTAAATTAAATTAGTTAATAGAGAATAATTGAAGAATAAAGTAATTTGAAAATGCATATCAAAAATAATAATGAGAAGAAAAATACCTAAAGTGTGAATGAGTTTTAAATACACATATCTTATAAATACTATAAATTTATGTGGCCAGAAAAATGTAGGGTAATAAAATATAGGCAAGTAATATTTATGAGTATGAATGCATTTTTGAAATAAATCGAGATAGATGATAAAAATAAGTTAGCTAAAGATCAAGCTTACAAAAGAAATAAGGAAAAATACATATAAGGCCGAGTCACATAAAAATAATGTGTAGGGAAATCATGCAAATGGCATGTGCACAGAAAAGCAATGAGGTAAGTGATTTACTAGAAGTAGAAACCAAAAGAAAATGGAACTTTTAGCCATAAATTATACACGTATGATTCTCTGAATAAGGTAAGGATAGAATGTGGTTTTCCTTCATTAAAACCCTAGCAAAATGATTTAAATAAAAAGAGGGGCAACAGTTGTTTCTGGGGAGAAAACAGAGGAAACAAAAATTAAATTAAAAATAAAATAAACTCACATTGTCTTCAGGCCTGAGTATTCTCGGGGAGGAGCAAAGAAAGGTGAGTGATAATCACTTATGAGATTTGAGGCGCTAAGACCCATGCTAAGGGCAGCCAAGTTATTTTCAAATATATAAATTCTATTATAATTTTCTGTTTGATTTTGTTCTCTGAATAAATGCATGTTGATCATGGGTGATATTTTGATTGAACTTTTGATTAAAGTTTTGATCTGTCTTGGTTTGTTAAGATTGTTTCAGTCTTTTGTTTTAAAATACAAGTAATCAAACATGTATTCAGATCATAGAAGTGGATTTTATGATCCAGTTTTATGAGAGAAATAAACTGAATGTTTTACTGAGAAATGGGATATCAAAGAAAAATGAGCAGGCAGTGTGAATAATGAGATTTATGCTTATGCCTAGTTTATATTAAAATGGTATGAACAATGCAGTATCATGTATAGGTGCTGAGTTGTTCCTATTATAAGTTAATAAGTTTTTATGGGTTTTTCTCAAAGAAAAAAAAATCATGTCCTGTGTTCTCAGTAAAATAAGTAAATAGGATATATATAGCTTCATCAGATTTATGTGAGATATAGGAATACTTCTGTAGATAAATATGTATGTAAGTTTCAGAAAATATGATTAGAATAAATTAACCTTGGGATGGGATTTAGTATTTTACATGGAAGCTTGGGATGGGATTTAGTATATAACTGTTGATTCATGAGAGGAGGAAAAGAATGCAAAACATTTCAAGTGATAATAAAATTCTCAGAAGATAAATAAACATGGTCTCTAAATTATAAGAATAATTTAGGAATGGTGCCTTGATCTGCTCATCATCAGGAGGATGATGGGTATGTGCATGACTTGCTAAAGTCCTGTAGGCCTCTGTGTAAAGGGATAACAGAACTGAGCCCCTTTACAATGCACACATAGTGTTCAATGGCAAGGAGCTAGACCAAACCCAAAATGTAAAAAGAAATGAAATGAGATTGATTAGTCAGGCTATGGAATTGGAAATAAATCCATAGGAGTATGTACATGAAAATCGGGATGAAGTGAATGCATGGATGTTTGGGTGTATGATTGATAGATAAGCTTACCAATGCTCAGATTTTAGCATGAATTAGTTTCTCATTAAACTGATATGTTATCTATGTGGCTTTAAGAATTTACAAAATGTTTAATATGTGATTTCACTAATACCAGAAATTTATTTCTGACCCTATTTGTTGCTTTGTAACATTTGGGGTGTCTCATTTTTATTGAGGCAGCTCTAGATGTTGCTGCAGGAAAGGAAGCATAAGAAAACTTGCTAGCATGGATACTTGAAGATTTACTTGCATTTAGAATGCTTAAGGAATTTGGCAGAAATATTGTAATAATTAGGCCAGGCAAAACTTCATTATGTTTTAAGTATTTTCTGGACTGATATGTGCTTATTTTTCTGAGTAAAGGATATGTAAAAACTTTAGTATTATATATGTGTGTTTGTGGGTTTCTGTTTTAAGTAACTGATCTGGATAATTTCTGGTGAAGTATGATATAGGGGATCATGCCATATAATTTGATATGTGATCATGTCTCCCTTGGCAATGTCTGATGAGCTTTTAAAATGGTAAAGTAGAAATAATCATAGAAAGAAAGGAATAAAGAACATTCAATGAATCTTTTAAAGATTGAGTTGAACCTAAACTGGGCTAACCAGAAAAGCATGATCATGACTTATAATTGATATAAGTATATGTCAAGCTTGAAAATGAAACTTGTAATTCTTAGTCTAGGCATTTAAATTACAGTAGAAGTTTGCATTGCTTTGTGTAGTAGATCCATATGAATTTTTGTAATACTTGTAAGTCTCACAGTACTATGCTTAACACATCTTACTACCGAGATATATGACTCAAGTCTGAATGCATTTAGTCATGACCAACCTGAGGCTGATTAAATAACTTGTAGTCCTGTTTGTAATAGGCATGACCATCACTCCACAACACCTTAGACACTACCACTTATTATTTAAGAGAACATCAGCTGTCTACCTAATAAGTTCACCTGAGAATTTATATTAATTTGGTTTGTAACATAGCTTTGATTATTTTGTCTTCAAATATATGCTAAGTCTTGGATTAGTATGTGTGTTTGCATTTGAACTCTGCCTAAATATATATTGTTTTCTCTGCTTGGTCTTCAATCTAATTTAACACTTGGTCATTCATATGATCCTTGCATAATAAATAAATTAATATATGAGTATCCTTACCTGACACAAGAATTGTTTGAATATGAATTATGAACCCCGGGCTAAACTAAAAGGAATGAGTTATTTTAAACACCCTCTTATTTAGCATAGAACAAAAAAGTATTAAATTATAGTATCCCAGAATCTAAATATATGGCTTGTAAATCCAGGAATCAAATAATTTGAGAAGTAAAGCAAGAAAATAAGAAAATGGTATTATTTGATCTTATAATCAAGCTTTAGTATTATAGAAATAAAAAGAGAATGAACAGAAAAGGCTATGTGACACCAAATCTCTGGAACATGAGAAATAAGGTGTGATTAGATTTCTTTGCCTATTTAAACTACTCTGAAAGGCAAAGAGTCATTTATATATCTTCATATATATAAATGATTTAATTTGATTTTATATACTAGTATTTTTATATTGGTAAAATAAGGAATCTTGGGAAAATGAACTATGAGAAGTGATCCATTAAAGTATATATATATACATGGAAAAAAAAACTCAACGGATAATTCATCAAAAATAATTGAATATAAGTAGTGGGTCATTTTAGTTGGTATCAGAGCTATGTTATTAAACATAGCAGAAATAAAGATCAATTTCTCTTATCAGAATAAAAAAAATCTTATGAGACTAAATACATAACACTATTTTCAGTATAAATAAAACTATTGAAATAATTAAATTACAAATTAAACTAACTAGTTATGTAAAAATTGTATAGCAAATCATGGTAGGAAGACCACCAAGTCATGGAGCTGGACCCTCCAATACAACGCCAATGGTTAATTTGCAAGATTTGGTGATGGCATTTAGAGAAGGAGCAGTGCACAGGGAAGAGAATCCTTATGAGGAATTAGCTAAACTATTTAAGACATTTTCAAACTTAGGAGGCAAGAATTTTGAAGGCACTGAAGGGGTTATGGGTGTGCAGACATGGTTGAGAACTTTAGAAAGAATATTTGCAGACATGCAAATTAATGATCAAAGGAAGAGGCAGATAGCTTCAAGAAGGCTCAAAGGAGCAGCACTAGATTGGTGGGAGGTGATCATCACAGGAAGGCCAGAAAATGAGATAACATGGGATCAATTCAAGGAGATGCTTGAGGCAAGATTTGTCCCAGCAACAGCTAAGGCAACCCTGCTGGAGGAATTTATAAGGCTGAGGCAAGGACCAATGAGTGTGACTGAATACACTCAAAATTTTGAGAGTTTGTCTAAGTATGGAACTATGCTCATAGGGAACGAAGAATCAAAGAATTCAAGGTTCATTCAGGGACTCAATGCTAGTTTGAGTAGAGCAATGCTACCATATAAAGACAGAACATTTGATCAAGTCATAGATCTTACTCTTTCTTTTGAACAACATGACAATGCAAGGGAAAAATTCAGGAACATGAGAACTAACAATCAAAAGAAAGGGAAGAATAGAGCACATCCTTATGACAAGAAGAATGTAGACAAGAAAGTTAAAGGAGCAGCCACTGGGGAAATTAAGAAGAAGGTTACCTGCTACAATTGTGGCAAGGAAGGACACATGAGCAATAGGTGTCAAGCAGCTAAGAAAGCACCATTCAGCTGCTATAACTGTGGGAAAGAAGGTCATATTAAGAGGAACTGCCCAGAGTTCAAGAAAGGAGCAAGGGTAGGAGCACTGGAAGCCAAGGAAAAGGCAAATGCAGTGGGAAACTTTGGACAATTGGAAGGTATACTTCTAATTAAAAATTACCCAATCACAGTTATATATGACACTGGAGCCACACATTCTCTAATCTCACAAGATATAGTGGATAAATTAGCTCTCACATACAATACAGTTGAAAAACCCTTGTTTATTCAAAGCCCACTGGGTAGCTCTTGTCTGCTAGGATTAAAATGTTTGGGAGTAGAATTAAACATAGGAGAAAATATGTTTAAATCTGACTTGTTTGTGTTAAAATATCCTGGAATAGGAATTATTCTAGGAGTAGATTTGTGTAACGACCCGTAAAATTTCAATTGTTTTAATAACATAATTAGTTGAAATTTTGTGAAAATTTTAAACGATAAAATTTTGAAATAAAAATTTAATATTTGGAATACGTCTAGTTAAACATAGCAACTGGCAAATTTTCGTCCGAAAATATGAAAGTTTATTTCGCGCGTAAATTCACTTCAATTCAATCAGTTAAAAAGTAATGAAAATAAAACGTTTTCAAAACCAAAATATTTTTACATAGAAAAATTCTAAACCATCTTCTGAGCAAGACGTCAGTTCGTCATTTTTCCAAATCCGGACATCTATTGCTCCGTCGTTCTTATTTTCTGCAAAATAGCAGTATTCTGGTACCGATATCGATTTTTATCGGATGATCGTACCACTGATATCTATATATCGTTTTGACTGTCTCGTCGTGCTGATCTTCGCAGTATATTTATTTCTACGATTTGGTGTCCGGTTCGCTGCGGAATCCGTGAAGCGACAACCGTGTCGGTACCGGTTTCGTGTCCTTTTGTTCTTGTGGCTATTCAAATTCCCACCTTGTAAATTACAATTTCCATTAGTTTTATTCCAGAAATTTATATCAACCGTCACTATTTCCAAAGTTCAAATTTATTATACGTTGGTTCGTTTCCACTTTGCAGTCTATCCATTTGCATTCCTACGTTCTGTAGCCTATTCGTTTCTTTTCCCTCTGCCAACACATAATTCATTCTCCTCCCAAACTCTTCCATTCATTTTCTTCCTACTGCACGTTCTTCTTCCCTTCCAACTCTCACAGCAACCGCCTTCCTCCTCCTATGAATTGTCGCGTTCCCTCCATAGCACTCCTCTGCCGAACCCGAAGACAGCACGCCATTCACCTCCTTCCCTTCTTCACCGCGTGCCTCTCCACCATTGTCTAGCACAAAACCCATCACTTCAAATTCGCCTCCACCGAGAAGCCCAGCCTTCGACGAAGCCGGCCCCTCCATTCGCCTTCACTCTCGCTCACCACAGCGGCCCCCTCAAACCCAGTAACCCGAACCACCCGCCCACCTTCTTCCGCACCTTTGGTCGGAGCTCCACCTAACGCAGCCTCCAGCCAAGTTTTGGCCCACACTTGCTGTCAACGCCACCTTACACCACCGGATGCTGACCGAACCCATCAGCCGCCCTCACACCTAGGCTAGCAACCCATCAATCAACTGATACCTCCACTTCTTTGTCTATGATCTCCAGCCGAGCTTTGCATAGCAACAGTTTCATCATTTATATATAAGAGGTATACTTATATGTTAGTTTTATATGCAGCATGTTGAGTCATTTGTCTGGTTTAATGATTTATATTTGTTATAGAATATATGTATAGTGTGTCAGTATATATGCGGTTATGAGAGTTGTATTGTTATAAAAAAAAAATATAGTTAATATATTAGGTTTACCCGTTTATATGTGTAACGTATACACATAGTTCTAAAACAGTAGTTGGAGATGTTTATATTTTTGTTTATATGCATTCAGAGCTTTATTTACCTTCTTATTATATTTACAATTTGATTTTTTTTTTTTGGAATATATGTGTCTATATTATGAGGTATGGGATATTTAGTTGTAAGTAAATATATAATATATAGATTTCAAATGTAAGATTTTCTTTGTTCTGAAACAATCTGCTCTTGGTTCTAAGAATTTTATAGTATAGTTAGATATGAGTTAAATATATATATAAGTTATATATTCTGGTATTTTTATACGTTTTATATATATGTGTGTTTTCATATATGTATTAGTTTATGTAAGTATAGGTTAGTAGAGATATATAAATACGTATATGTTGTATGTATAGTTGTTTTATATCGTACAAGTTTATAGTTTATATATTCATTGTTTAGTTGATCTGTAGTTATGATCTGTTTCATACTTGAAATTTTAGACAAGAGGCGGTATTATATATATGATTATATAGCAACTGTTTTGTATTGTTTAAAGTGCATTTATAAATGATGTAAGCTGCTCTAGTATTATATATATTTTCTTGATATAACAGCTATAATATATGTATGGTCTGGAAACTTAATATGTATAAGTTTAGTTACAACAAGTTTATAAAAAAAAATTATTTTTAAAAGATATAGCTTGTATGTAAGTATTTTCGCATGTTATAAGTGTGTGTGTCTATACATATATATATTCATTTCAAAATATATAATGTATACTTATATGTTTGATTTTTACATGTGTGTTTAATTTAAACGATTTTTGAAATACGTATATATTTAATTTAATATGTGTTTGACCATTTAAAATATGATTTTATATAAATAGTTATATATGGTTATATATATAAGTCGATTACATCAATTATTTTTATCGATCCAGTTCTGATTTGATTTCGTCTATTCCTTATCTATCAGCTTTGTCCATCGAATGCGTGCCCATCTCACTTTGATTTGGATCTCGTGCTTGGATTCATAACTCATCTCATTCTCGTTCATCTCTAGCCTCGAAAGGTGAGCAATCACTCACGATTAACGTTCTTTTATTTATTAGATTTGATTTCAATTGAAACGACAATTGAAATATACTGCTGTTAGTTAATTACACTGTTATATATGCTATTACCTGTATCAGTTTACCTGTGACACCTGACACCATTATCTGTTAATTATTTATGCGATGATAATACGGTTTGGCTGATAATTGATTGATTGTTGATGTTTATATTAGACGTTAAATCGTTAATGTTAAAAATGATAAATAGTATGAAATTGAACTTGATATAGGATAGTTAAATGTTAAAGTTGATTAACTGACATTTGTATAATATGATCCCTTTAAACTGTTAAATTTATTGACACGTAGGATTGTTTTACTACACCTTGAACCATCAAATGTATGTTGTTAAATTGATGATGTATGAAATTGTAAATAGATGACAAGTGAAAACCGTAATGTAATAATCTTTAATCTACATGAAATGATAGTGTAGATTCTAGAAATAGTTATATTAATTCGTACAAATAACAATGCGAATTAATACGATTATTTCGGGATTATTTGAATTGATTATTGGATTGATATTGATTGTTGTTATTGCTTGTTTATTTACTTTGACACCATCCCAGTTATCACACTGCAAGTTCCCTTTGTTATGTTTTGATTTTGAATTGAATTGGAATCGGGTTGAAATGATAAATACCCAAAAAATTGAATTTTGACCTAGGATAGAAAATTAAATAAAACCCGATTGGTCAATAATTTGATTTAAAAATAAAACGAAGATTTTATTTGAATAAATAATATGGTTTTGAAATGAAGTTGAAAATTGAATTTTTAATGAAAGGAAAATGTTAATAATCTGAAACGAAATATTAACGATGTAATCGATGAAAGTATATTGTTTAATTTGAGAAATGATTTGATAATTAAGTTTGAAATTAAAATCAAGTTTAAATTATAATTAAGTTTGAAATTATTAAAGTTTGAAATGATTTAATAATTAAGTTTGAAATTATTAAACTTTGAAATTATTTAATAATTAAGTTTTGAATTATTTAATACTTAAATAAGACTGAATTATTTAATGATTAAATTAAATTGAATTTTTGAATAAGTGAATTTTACTTCGTAAATAATTGAAATTGAGTTTTCTTTATTTATTAAGTTTTGGAAAATTATTTAAGAAAGTAAATAAGTGAAATGGAATTTCTTTAACAAGAAATGAAAATGTGATATTTTTGGAATTAATGTAAGACTTGAAATTTAAAGAATTGATTTGACGAATTTAATTTAATTCAAAATTGTAAGTTTTGTTTTAATGAAGTTGAATTTAAATAATTGATTTAATGATTTGGAAATTTAATAGAAATTGTTTTGAATGGAAAATTTACTAAATGAATATTGAATGAGATCGATAAATGAATTTAAATTGATTTAAATGTTAAATCAAATTAATTTAAATGATTTCGGGGTGAATCTTATATACGAATTTAAATTGGTATTTGAATTGTTTTAAATAGAAAATTGAAATTGAATTATAAGATTTTGAAATGGTATTTGGAAGTTTTGAAACATAAATCTTGGAAATTGGTTTTGAAAGACAAATGAAATGTTGATTTACGAATTCGAATTGAAATTGAATTTGATTTGGTTTTGAAATATATTAAACGACCAATCGGTGAAATAATTACGGAAGTTATTAAAGAGACCGGAATTCGGTTATGGATATACTCTCTATCTAAACCGAAAACCACTTTAATAACTATACGCGGAGTGATGATCCAGAATGAAGTGGTTGGAAATGATGTACGTGTTGACTGAAGAAAGAGAACGATAATGGATAACCTTGACACTTGTGTCAAATTGGAAATGACTAAAACAGGAGCTGTGCCGGGCCAATGGAGGATTGATACCTCAAGTGGACACACTTCTTCGAACTACTTATACTTATTGTCGATTGGTGCACCCTTGATTTTGGGAGTGTTGTCTCACGGTGTTGCGGGCGCTGCGGCGTTGCGTTCTCACCAGTCCGGATCAGGCGAACGGTAGTATCACTACCTTGGGTATAGCCTCATGTGCCTTGTCATACTTGTATTCCATTTATGCGCGACCACTACGAATTTGTTTTGTACCTTGAGTATATGGATTGCCCTCTGGTGACTTCCGGTTTTGGGGAAACTACGGTCTTGTATATGCTTTTGGGAATAAAAATGTGTTAAGGGTGGAATGGGCCATGACTTAACGCTATTTTGATATCTTCTTATATTACTGATAGACATTACTTACTTAGCGTATATTACTACCTAGTAGATAGTTTAACGGATCCTTAAAGGATGGTTATTCCAAACATCCTTTGAGTTAGTTGTATTTCAATTGCTATTTCACTTGAGTTGGATTTACTAATATGAGAATGTTAATCCTGACTCGAGTGTTTTGTGTTTTCCTTTACGCTCGGGTCAGACTGAGTAGTTCAGCTTTCGAGACTCACCTTTGGAGTTGGAGCTTCGCTTGGAGATCCAGCTATCTATCCAGCTTTCAGATATTCGATGATTCCAGTGATGTATTCTGATTTGTACTCTGATTTGTATCTGATGTATCGTATTACTGTAACGACTCGGATTTTGCGCGTTCGAAAATCGACATCCGTACTTCACATCGTACTAGAATGCCGCAGATTCGACCGTTCAAATCCGATTCGCCGGAGCTTATAACAACATTAAGTAAATAACACAGCGGAATAAAAGAATAATACATTGATATATAATATCTGATACAACAGAGTGATACAATGAATATCAATATACATAAGAGATATGATACAACAAATAGCAGCGGAATAGAATGTCTCCAATAGAATGCTCCAAGATAAGCAACGTCAGTCCATGAATTCCAAGAACTGAACTAGCTCCAGATAATCTACTAAACTTGAATATCTGAAAAAAAACCCAACTCTAGACTACTCGTGTGGAAAATTATGAGCACCCAGAGTTTAGGAAGGGAACAATAAACTCCAGATCAGTCATGGGACTGGTGTGAGCAACAAAAACAGTTTATCTTTAAACAAACACAAAAGGCTGTTTAACATTTAAATCCGCAATGCTTTTCGAAAATGAAACTACCATAAGACCTCCCACCACACACACAATGCAAACGCAGAATTGGAGGAGATTTCTTCTTATGATAGTCAAAAATGCTTACTACGCAAAATCATTCGATATTATTATCATTAGTGCATAGTGTCGAAAACCATTTCGAAAATATAATATTAATCTTAGCCAGCATACAACCATTGTTGTATGCCTACTATAGCTACTACGTTCAATAGCAGGTTACCGCCATATCCCATAGCAGGTAATACAACTAAAACCGTACAGGGTTCGTATTGTTTCTTTGGATTTCCAACAAATGATCAGGCTAAGGAACTTCCTTACCGAAATAGAAACGCCTCTGGAAAGACGCCCCGGATCCTAACCGGATCTCTGCAAACAAAAGGCCGACGCTACCTCACGCTGTACAGCTGTAACTAGGTAACTAACACACGAGTCATGTCATCCCCCGGTCGTTACCGACCTTTATCCGCGGGATCCCGAAAACCAACAAAGCAACATCATAAAGTAATAAATTACCGTGTCCACACGAGTTAAGTATCTGGGCTCCATACCATGATACCACCCTTTATCCAGAAGGAAATGACATACCCTAGGGGCGCTACCCCTACAAACCTTTGCCGCAACATTCCTGTTTCGACCATTACCGGGTTGTGAG
The DNA here is from genome assembly GCA_030737815.1 of Allium fistulosum. Taxonomy (NCBI): domain Eukaryota; kingdom Viridiplantae; phylum Streptophyta; class Magnoliopsida; order Asparagales; family Amaryllidaceae; genus Allium; species Allium fistulosum. The sequence goes on along the minus strand of CM060904.1, from coordinate 578,340,758 downwards.
GCTCGACGAAGTCTCGTCCACAAAGCTACGCTTTTCCACAAAGCCACGCTTTTTCACAAAGCCACGCTTTGATCAACCAATGATCAGCAGCACTTCGTATGCCACATTACCAAATTGGGAATGTATCACTAGTGACCATCAACTACATAACCTCTGAGCTCGTACGTCTTAGAGAAGGGTGTTAAGCTAAGAGAATAAATTCTCCGCCACCAACAGAAATGTATTTGATAGAAACCAGCTTTACATCTCAAAGTGTAACGTCAGACACACATCCATACAAGTCTGTTCCGGGTTCGAACAGAACCGAAGGCACTTCCGAAGAAGCCCTTGCAATTCCGGGTATTCACAATCCTGATCGGACTTCCCATCACTTAGGGAATCTCTATACCGTAGCTACTCAGTGCAGAGACAATCGATAGGTCATCCTATCGCTCTCGCAAATACCCGGTCTTCACCACCGGTCTTCAAATGCTATCCATATCGTCGTATCACTATTCAGAATGGGTTATATGACCCAAAGGTCCTCTCCCGGCTAAACCGAATAACGAGCGCAATTAAAAATCATATGGATACTGAGGTCTCAGTTAAATCACAGCTTAAAGCCCAAAACTTTTCATTCGAATGGTAAAACAAATTACCATTTCCAATCTTTTAAACAAAAAGATTCATTTCAAAAACCTTCAATGGTTTAAACAATTTCCACACTTTTAATCTTTTAAACAAAAGATTTAATTCACAAAGTTAACCCCATTCACAAAGATTTATTCATGGATTTCAAAACAATTTCCATTTTAATTGAATTAACTCGTTAAATCTTTAAATCAAGATTTAACTTATAGCTTTCAAAACTCGTTTTCAAAGATTCATTCATAGTCTTCCAAAACAATTCCATTTCAAGTTAGATTAACTCATCCGGTCTTTGAAATCAAAGACTCATTTCATAGTTTTCAAAACATTTCAATTCCATTTCAAACTTGAAATCTTTCAACAGAAATTGGAAGTTCATTACTTATGTGAAAGCTTTTACTATTTGAAAACAAATAGTTTCGTTTCAGAAAAATCCAGTTATATTTACACGAGTTAAAACCCTTGAATTAAATTCAAATTCCCAAATCAATATCTATAAAATGGTTTAACCCATATATAACTTGTACAGCATTTTTAATCCCTAGTTTCAAATCATAGAATTCAATTTTCAAACTTGAATTCAAATTTAAATCAAATTATTTAAATTTCAAGACTCGATTAAGTTATTCGAAATAACTTTTATCTTTGAAATTCCATTTCAAAAGCTTTTCACTTTAAACCCAAATTTCCAATTTCAAAATCAATTGAAATTAAAATTTCAATTTCAAAACATCAAATTTCAATTATCTATGACTTAACCGATTTCCACGTGAAATCCATATTTGTGTGTGTAAAGGTGTAGTCCAGGGGTTTTACACAATAGTACAACATCAATCATCACAGATATATCGATAAGCGGTATAATCGCTAACGCTTATCTTCATTCACAGATTCATAGATAAAATAAATTTATCGGTCACAAAGATTCATCATTACAATTCGATGTGGGTTTCGGATAATCAACTGGAATCCGACTCCCTGTCGCATCGAAATTCAAATGTCGTGTTACGGGTCAAGGGTTTTCATATTCACATAGTAATATATCACAGAAACAGAAATCACAGATATATATATCACAGAAACGTAAATTACAGATCACAACATAAATCGGGATGTATCACAAAACATCATATATCAGGGATATCAAAAAGTCAAATCAATAGGATCCAAACATCCATAGGTAAGGTCAATTAATTGTCTGATTATAATTAAGTTATACCAGGTTAATTACCTATGAATAACTATAAATCTTGGTTAATTAATTTTCGCAAAGTAATTTAATCTAAATTGCTATCATACTCAAATCAGTACAGGTATATCACAGATCATCACATTTGTTATCATTTCTACTAGCTTACAATATAATTTATTTGAATATTATTTACCTTACATTTTAAATCTTCTTTAAATAATTTAAAATAACTAGATTTTGATAAATTTAAATAACTTGGAATAATTTCAAACTTAAGTGTTAACAATTTAAAATATTTGCCAAATAATTAAACTTTACCTAAGTTTAACTTAACCGCCAAACATTCAAAATCTACAGTGCTCAAGTTTAAAGAAAATTGTTCATTTAACTTTATTTGAAATAAAAAAACAATTTCAGCTTCCCTTATACAAACCCGAGTGGTTACTCGAGTAATTCTCGAAAAACCCCGAGACCCACTCTGTTTTCATGCGTCTTCCCTTTCCTTGCTCCCTGTTCTTCTTTTTCTACTTTCTTTCCTTTCCCGGTTACACTCAAGTTAACAACTTGTCGAAGAAACTCACGCGCCAGTTCTTTCTTCTTTTTTTTTCGAGTCAACTTCCTTTCTCCCTCGAGTTTCCCCCTCGTCACGAAATCGCCATGCCTTACTGACCTGCACGTCACCCAACCAAAACAACTTCGAGTCCTACTCGACAATATCACGAGACCGAACCCAGTTTTCTTCATTGCTACTATACACATACTCGACTGTGCACGTGTGCACAGTGCACCGCCACCAGATCATCGCTGGCCATCCACTCATTCACCGACAACTCCAAATCGATCCCCTCTATGCGATCGACCACCCAAACCAACAACTCATTGCTCGAATCAAAATGCAACACTCCGGTCGAAACTGGAATGTACAGACTCACCCAAAATCGCTTCGCCACGGCCATCTCGACCACCAGCATCGCCACCACTTCATCCATAACCTCGTCTATGACCCACTCACCTCCTCTCCAAGTCCGACCCCACTCGATGCAACGAGGAATGAGAACGACTCGAAAAAAAAAACTCATCAGTTTACACGGTCTTAAACCCTACTTTCGATTCGAACTCACAATCTATACATTCGAAAAATTTTCTATCATTTTTCTGGTATTGCTACACTATCAAGCTTGCTTCTCACCAAAATTTAGATTTTAAATTTGTTTGAAACGACTGGAATTCGTGAAAGTGTCTTTATACGTCACGTTCGAACTGCATCTCACACACTTGCTTAAAAATCATCATTTTCATTTTAAAAATCCTACTTTGTATGTAGATTCAATCTATATTGTTGAATTGACAAATTAAAATATTTGAATTTAATGTAGAAAATTTTGATAGCCTGCAAATCACTTCCTGTTTTGAAGTTTTCCAGTGATATTTAAATTGTATTTTAGCTTAAATAAACTTTTAAAAACTACACTATGATAAAACATACAAATTTTGTTTGAACTCAATACTTATCACAGACTAAAACGAGAGATATCATTTTTTTTTCTTTTTTGAATCAAAACTGAAATCTGAAAACATGCAGAAGAGCTACAGATATAATCATGTACACACATACATTTACAACTACTCAAGTAATCACATAACCTAGCTATGCCCAGATGTAAACATGTAACCAACATATACTTAAGTAGTTTTAACAAAAAATGTTACTCACAAGCAACACGAAATCAAAACAGGGTAAGCTCTAAAATTAGGAGTTGCTCACCTTGATTTCTGGAAATGGACAGAGACAGCAGAAAACAAAGAACAGAGGGGCTTTGAACAAAATTCTAGAAATGCTTTTGATCTGCATCCTAAGAATTGAAGAAATCTGAATCCAGACTGAGTTGAATTAGCTTAAATCTTTACTTTACCTTGAATTCCAGGTTGCTTTGATTTATGATTTAAGTTTTCAAATTGCCTGACTTTTGATCTTGAGTGATACTTGAATTCTTGTAAGATAATGATGCTTCTCTTTTATTTTCTCAGGTTTGTAGAGTTATGATTTTGAACGAACTAAAATGAAGAGGAAATCTGATATAGAGGAAGAGTTGTACAGGGTATATTTTCTTGCTTGTACAATATAAGATCAAAGATCTTTTCCTTTGGAGGCTGAAGTGATACCTTTCGTGCGTGCATTAAATGCAAAAGTCCTTTCTTGTTCACAACTTATGCTGTTTGAATTATGTATGTACAATAGGCAGAGATATTTGTTTCAAATTGTTGGCTGAAATCTTGCTTTTCCAGTTCCCATTTGTTTTGTTTTATGCCTTGTTTTCGGCTGAGATAATTTTGTTTTGGGTTGAGTTGCCTAGTTGTACTTAGTTTATTTGCACATTCCTATATTTATCTTGTTCCTTGTTTTGCAAGCTTCACTATATATTGTTTGTTTTATTACTTGGTATTTATTTTGTATTGATTTACTAAGATAAATATATTTATCATATATATCTTTTTTATAACTCAAATCATTATTAACCTTGTAAATCCAAATTACTTATATTTTTAAACCATTTATTTACAATTTAAAATTCAAGTCAAATATATATTTATATATTTATTATTTTCAAATTCACTCGTATATGCCCAAATACATATATACACCTATATATAATATTTTTTTTAATTTGAAATGATTTATATAGAATATATTAGAATCCGGGGAAACTCGCATCTCTTCAATCCATTTATCGTTTTATTTCACAAATATTAATTCAAAAATTAATTTAATTATCGATTTAAAATAGATTAAAATTCGAGGTCGTTACAGACTTCCCCCCTTAAAAGAATTTCGTCCTCGAAATTACCAAGGAGACACAAAGATAGATGAAGAATGTTTCATCAAATCAAACTGAACAGTTATTCTGCATTTGGCTTACCAAATCAGAATATCAAGAACAGATACACGAACGAATCTGTTTGACACTCCACAAAATACTCGGGTTATCCAGATCTACGAGATATACAGTGGCATCGGTTAGTTCGAAGAAATAACTAACCATTCGTAGAACATATCGGGACCCAAAGAAATAGATAGATATATGGATAAAATTTCAAAGCTTTCAGTTTAGAAAACAAATTATACCTATCAACCATAACAAACAAAGCAACTAATACATCCAAACAAACAATTTTGGTCCATCCGGAGTTTATGTCCCATATTAATATATCGAATCTTCTTCCTGAATCTACCAGGAACTATCGAAGAATTGAGAAAAGAGGCTGAACAAAAGAGATTGATAGAGAAAAGATTGCTTCCTCGTTGTTACAGAGTATTGATCATTTACAGTCGTATTCCCCTGTCCCCTATCTCATCCTCTTCTCGCACTCATACTTACTATCAGTGGATAGCAAGAGAATTTACTGAGGTATTCGAATGGATATCTGAGGAATACTCATTCTAGAGTTTACTTCACTCTATCTCTAATGAGCTACTTAACGTGTTATACTCCTGAGCTAAAGTTCAACCTTAGCTCTGATACCAAATGTAACGACCCGGATTTTGCGCGTTCGAAAATCGACATCCGTACTTCACATCGTACTAGAATGCCGCAGATTCGACCGTTCAAATCCGATTCGCCGGAGCTTATAACAACATTAAGTAAATAACACAGCGGAATAAAAGAATAATACATTGATATATAATATCTGATACAACAGAGTGATACAATGAATATCAATATACATCAGAGATATGATACAACAAATAGCAGCGGAATAGAATGTCTCCAATAGAATGCTCCAAGATAAGCAACGTCAGTCCATGAATTCCAAGAACTGAACTAGCTCCAGATAATCTACAAAACCTGAATATCTGAAAAAAAACCCAACTCTAGACTGCTCGTGTGGAAAATTATGAGCACCCAGAGTTTAGGAAGGGAACAATAAACTCCGGATCAGTCATGGGACTGGTGTGAGCAACAAAAACAGTTTATCTTTAAACAAACACAAAAGGCTGTTTAACATTTAAATCCGCAATGCTTTTCGAAAATGAAACTACCATAAGACCTCCCACCACACACACAATTCAAACGCAGAATTGGAGGAGATTTCTTCTTATGATAGTCAAAAATGCTTACTACGCAAAATCATTCGATATTATTATCATTAGTGCATAGTGTCGAAAACCATTTCGAAAATATAATATTAATCTTAGCCAGCATACAACCATTGTTGTATGCCTACTATAGCTACTACGTTCAATAGCAGGTTACCGCCATATCCCATAGCAGGTAATACAACTAAAACCGTACAGGGTTCGTATTGTTTCTTTGGATTTCCAACAAATGATCAGGCTAAGGAACTTCCTTACCGAAATAGAAACGCCTCTGGAAAGACGCCCCGGATCCTAACTGGATCTCTGCAAACAAAAGGCCGACGCTACCTCACGCTGTACAGCTGTAACTAGGTAACTAACACACGAGTCATGTCATCCCCCGGTCGTTACCGACCTTTATCCGCGGGATCCCGAAAACCAACAAAGCAACATCATACAGTAATAAATTACCGTGTCCACACGAGTTAAGTATCTGGGCTCCATACCATGATACCACCCTTTATCCAGAAGGAAATGACATACCCTAGGGGCGCTACCCCTACAAACCTTTGCCGCAACATTCCTGTTTCGACCATTACCGGGTTGTGAGGCTCGACGAAGTCTCGTCCACAAAGCTACGCTTTTCCACAAAGCCACGCTTTTTCACAAAGCCACGCTTTGATCAACCAATGATCAGCAGCACTTCGTATGCCACATTACCAAATTGGGAATGTATCACTAGTGACCATCAACTACATAACCTCTGAGCTCGTACGTCTTAGAGAAGGGTGTTAAGCTAAGAGAATAAATTCTCCGCCACCAACAGAAATGTATTTGATAGAAACCAGCTTTACATCTCAAAGTGTAACGTCAAACACACATCCATACAAGTCTGTTCCGGGTTCGAACAGAACCGAAGGCACTTCCGAAGAAGCCCTTGCAATTCCGGGTATTCACAATCCTGATCGGACTTCCCATCACTTAGGGAATCTCTATACCGTAGCTACTCAGTGCAGAGACAATCGATAGGTCATCCTATCGCTCTCGCAAATACCCGGTCTTCACCACCGGTCTTCAAATGCTATCCATATCGTCGTATCACTATTCAGAATGGGTTATATGACCCAAAGGTCCTCTCCCGGCTAAACCGAATAACGAGCGCAATTAAAAATCATATGGATACTGAGGTCTCAGTTAAATCACAGCTTAAAGCCCAAAACTTTTCATTCGAATGGTAAAACAAATTACCATTTCCAATCTTTTAAACAAAAAGATTCATTTCAAAAACCTTCAATGGTTTAAACAATTTCCACACTTTTAATCTTTTAAACAAAAGATTTAATTCACAAAGTTAACCCCATTCACAAAGATTCATTCATGGATTTCAAAACAATTTCCATTTTAATTGAATTAACTCGTTAAATCTTTAAATCAAGATTTAACTTATAGCTTTCAAAACTCGTTTTCAAAGATTCATTCATAGTCTTCCAAAACAATTCCATTTCAAGTTAGATTAACTCATCCGGTCTTTGAAATCAAAGACTCATTTCATAGTTTTCAAAACATTTCAATTCCATTTCAAACTTGAAATCTTTCAACAGAAATTGGAAGTTCATTACTTATGTGAAAGCTTTTACTATTTGAAAACAAATAGTTTCGTTTCAGAAAAATCCAGTTATATTTACACGAGTTAAAACCCTTGAATTAAATTCAAATTCCCAAATCAATATCTATAAAATGGTTTAACCCATATATAACTTGTACAGCATTTTTAATCCCTAGTTTCAAATCATAGAATTCAATTTTCAAACTTGAATTCAAATTTAAATCAAATTATTTAAATTTCAAGACTCGATTAAGTTATTCGAAATAACTTTTATCTTTGAAATTCCATTTCAAAAGCTTTTCACTTTAAACCCAAATTTCCAATTTCAAAATCAATTGAAATTAAAATTTCAATTTCAAAACATCAAATTTCAATTATCTGTGACTTAACCGATTTCCACGTGAAATCCATATTTGTGTGTGTAAAGGTGTAGTCCAGGGGTTTTACACAATAGTACAACATCAATCATCACAGATATATCGATAAGCGGTATAATCGCTAACGCTTATCTTCATTCACAGATTCATAGATAAAATAAATTTATCGGTCACAAAGATTCATCATTACAATTCGATGTGGGTTTCGGATAATCAACTGGAATCCGACTCCCTGTCGCATCGAAATTCAAATGTCGTGTTACGGGTCAAGGGTTTTCATATTCACATAGTAATATATCACAGAAACAGAAATCACAGATATATATATCACAGATACGTAAATTACAGATCACAACATAAATCGGGATGTATCACAAAACATCATATATCAGGGATATCAAAAAGTCAAATTAATAGGATCCAAACATCCATAGGTAAGGTCAATTAATTGTCTGATTATAATTAAGTTATACCAGGTTAATTACCTATGAATAACTATAAATCTTGGTTAATTAATTTTCGCAAAGTAATTTAATCTAAATTGCTATCATACTCAAATCAGTACAGGTATATCACAGATCATCACATTTGTTATCATTTCTACTAGCTTACAATATAATTTATTTGAATATTATTTACCTTACATTTTAAATCTTCTTTAAATAATTTAAAATAACTAGATTTTGATAAATTTAAATAACTTGGAATAATTTCAAACTTAAGTGTTAACAATTTAAAATATTTGCCAAATAATTAAACTTTACCTAAGTTTAACTTAACCGCCAAACATTCAAAATCTACAGTGCTCAAGTTTAAAGAAAATTGTTCATTTAACTTTATTTGAAATAAAAAAACAATTTCAGCTTCCCTTATACAAACCCGAGTGGTTACTCGAGTAATTCTCGAAAAACCCCGAGACCCACTCTGTTTTCATGCGTCTTCCCTTTCCTTGCTCCTTGTTCTTCTTTTTCTACTTTCTTTCCTTTCCCGGTTACACTCAAGTTAACAACTTGTCGAAGAAACTCACGCGCCAGTTCTTTCTTCTTCTTTTTTTTCGAGTCAACTTCCTTTCTCCCTCGAGTTTCCCCCTCGTCACGAAATCGCCATGCCTTACTGACCTGCACGTCACCCAACCAAAACAACTTCGAGTCCTACTCGACAATATCACGAGACCAAACCCAGTTGTCTTCATTGCTACTATACACATACTCGACTGTGCACGTGTGCACAGTGCACCGCCACCAGATCATCGCTGGCCATCCACTCATTCGCCGACAACTCCAAATCGATCCCCTCTATGCGATCGACCACCCAAACCAACAACTCATTGCTCGAATCAAAATGCAACACTCCGGTCGAAACTGGAATGTACAGACTCACCCAAAATCGCTTCGCCACGGCCATCTCGACCACCAGCATCGCCACCACTTCGTCCATAACCTCGTCTATGACCCACTCACCTCCTCTCCAAGTCCGACCCCACTCGATGCAACGAGGAATGAGAACGACTTGAAAAAAAAAACTCATCAGTTTACACGGTCTTAAACCCTACTTTCGATTCGAACTCACAATCTATACATTCGAAAAATTTTCTATCATTTTTCTGGTATTACTACACTATCAAGCTTGCTTCTCACCAAAATTTAGATTTTAAATTTGTTTGAAACGACTGGAATTCGTGAAAGTGTCTTTATACGTCACGTTCGAACTGCATCTCACACACTTGCTTAAAAATCATCATTTTCATTTTAAAAATCCTACTTTGTATGTAGATTCAATCTATATTGTTGAATTGACAAATTAAAATATTTGAATTTAATGTAGAAAATTTTGATAGCCTGCAAATCACTTCCTGTTTTGAAGTTTTCCAGTGATATTTAAATTGTATTTTAGCTTAAATAAACTTTTAAAAACTACACTATGATAAAACATACAAATTTTGTTTGAACTCAATACTTATCACAGACTAAAACGAGAGATATCATTTTTTTTTCTTTTTTGAATCAAAACTAAAATCTGAAAACAGGCAGAAGAGCTACAGATATAATCATGTACACACATACATTTACAACTACTCAAGTAATCACATAACCTAGCTATGCTCAGATGTAAACATGTAACCAACATATACTTAAGTAGTTTTAACAAAAAATGTTACTCACAAGCAACACGAAATCAAAACAGGGTAAGCTCTAAAATTAGGAGTTGCTCACCTTGATTTCTGGAAATGGACAGAGACAGCAGAAAACAAAGAACAGAGGGGCTTTGAACAAAATTCTAGAAATGCTTTTGATCTGCATCCTAAGAATTGAAGAAATCTGAATCCAGACTGAGTTGAATTAGCTTAAATCTTTACTTTACCTTGAATTCCAGGTTGCTTTGATTTATGATTTAAGTTTTCAAATTGCCTGACTTTTGATCTTGAGTGATACTTGAATTCTTGTAAGATAATGATGCTTCTCTTTTATTTTCTCAGGTTTGTAGAGTTATGATTTTGAACGAACTAAAATGAAGAGGAAATCTGATATAGAGGAAGAGTTGTACAGGGTATATTTTCTTGCTTGTACAATATAAGATCAAAGATCTTTTCCTTTGGAGGCTGAAGTGATACCTTTCGTGCGTGCATTAAATGCAAAAGTCCTTTCTTGTTCACAACTTATGCTGTTTGAATTATGTATGTACAATAGGCAGAGATATTTGTTTCAAATTGTTGGCTGAAATCTTGCTTTTCCAGTTCCCATTTGTTTTGTTTTATGCCTTGTTTTCGGCTGAGATAATTTTGTTTTGGGTTGAGTTGCCTAGTTGTACTTAGTTTATTTGCACATTCCTATATTTATCTTGTTCCTTGTTTTGCAAGCTTCACTATATATTGTTTGTTTTATTACTTGGTATTTATTTTGTATTGATTTACTAAGATAAATATATTTATCATATATATCTTTTTTATAACTCAAATCATTATTAACCTTGTAAATCCAAATTACTTATATTTTTAAACCATTTATTTACAATTTAAAATTCAAGTCAAATATATATATCTATATATTTATTATTTTCAAATTCACTCGTATATGCCCAAATACATATATACACCTATATATAATATTTTTTTTAATTTGAAATGATTTATATAGAATATATTAGAATCCGGGGAAACTCGCATCTCTTCAATCCATTTATCGTTTTATTTCACAAATATTAATTCAAAAATTAATTTAATTATCGATTTAAAATAGATTAAAATTCGAGGTCGTTACAATTACTCTTCTGTTGTAAACTCTGATGTATTTTATATATTCATATAGTAGCTTCATGAACTACTATCTCTTTTATTTCCGCTGCACTTATTACTCTGTGTCTATGATCTGTGATTATTCATTTATTTACTGTATATGTTCAGTTTTGCCAAATTTAAATTAACAACGCGGTATTTTGAGCAATTCAACTCCGGCATGAGTGTCTACCTATACACTTATAATGGATGCGAATGGTCCAAAATTCCGGGTCGTTACAGTTGGTATCAGAGCTTTGGTAGCTCTAGGCAAAACTCAACATATAGGGTAAATATATTTACAGAATCACTCTCATTCGAGTTTCAATCTTTTTCTTTCGACTCGACTTCGTTGAATTTTGGAACGTTCCCTACGGTTCCAAATTTCATTCGTGTCCCTCACTATTCGTCTCCTTTCAATTCTGGAGCATCACATAGTTCCACTTCGAATGACCCTTATAATGAATCGGCGGTCTCGCCAAACTTCAAATGATTCGTAAAGGAGCAAAACTCCTTTATAATAGGCATTGATTTATCGGAGATTTCTGTATCCTCGGATTACGATGCTATCTATCTCCTGCTATACCTGAATTTTATTTCTCGAGATCGGATGTTGATTTACCTCGGAATTCAGCATCGATCTTATTATTAAAGTCACGGTCGATCCGGTTAAGGTTGCCCGTAAATAAAATAAACTCACCCATCTCCCGATTGTGGTAATTGAATTATCTTATCTTTTGTTTCAAACTTATTTTCGAATCAAAAATTCTCTTTGATTTGATTTCTATCAAAATTGAATCCCTATCCTTATTTTGAAAATTCATTCTTGTATCGTCGAGCAAAGAAGTGTATTTGTAAATTAATATTTAAAAATGTTTTATATTGTGTTGTTTGAGTTGTTGATGTTGATTTGGGTTTTCGATCGATTCGTCTGATCAACGTTATCGATAGGATTTCCAAAACACTTGAGCAGAGCAAACTGACACAATATCATTTTCGAATTTGATAAATAAAATAAAAGTTTTGTATGATTATATTATATATAAATATAAGTTTCTGAAATTAAATTGTTAATGAATTTGTTGTCTGAAATAATAATATTTGATTTTCATTTATTGTTTTGTAAACCATTGACTATTGCATAATATAAATAGATGTATTATAAACTTGGTTATAAATTGATTGGAATTTGAAATGAATTAAATTCAGAAATTTGAGAATTTATTAGTTTCCGGTGATTTTGAACTTTGGTTTTTGAAATTTTAAAGTATATATATTGAAAGTATTTTCGAATAAGAATCGTTTTCAAAGAATTTTTAAAATATTAAAATCAGTGCTCTTCTCTTTGTCGCTGGAAAATAATTTCGGTGATGGCGGCCGCATCATCGACATTCATTTTCGAGTTTCGAAGTGGAGATACTATTCAGTAGCTTTGCTACGGTTTTGTTTTGAAAAATATTTTGATTTGAAAGTCTTCAGCATAATTTGATTTATATGCCTTATTTTAAAATTTAATTTGATTTGATATAAATATATTATATATATCTCTAAATTGTTTAATGAAGTTAATCGGAAATCTAATTCTTAAATTTTGTTAAAGGGTGATTTTAATTATAAATAAAACCAAAATTTGGAATAAATATTTAAACTTGAATAATTGAATTTGGAAAATTTTATTTGTATATTGTTCAACTGCATTCTAATACAACTTACCTAAATCATTCAGAAGTTGAATATGTAATTGGATAATATATAAGATAAATTGAATTTATAAATAAAATTTGAGTGTTTATAATAAATGTTATACACTAAATTTTGAAAGAATTAATAAATTTGTTTTGAAAAAAATTAATAAATTGAAATTTGATCAACTTATGAAATACCTTGAATTTAAAAGCTATTAGTAAAATATAAATTAATTTAAATCGAAATTTTATGGTTTAAATTAATTTATATGGGTTAAATATACATGATTAGATATATTAAGTAGAATAAATGTAACAATAATTTGGAATAAAGAGAAATTTAAATTGTTGAAAATAAAATATGATTATAATAAAAGACTATTCAAATTTATGGTTTTAGAATTGTAAATTGAAGAAATGGGATAATAAGATAATGAATTTAGAAATAGTTGAGATTGATACTAGTGAAATCAAATGGATTAAATCAATTATCAAATATCAATTAATTTAAATTTAAATTTATATGGTTTAAATTAATTGTTATTTTGTATTTCAAATCTGTTTTCTTTCTGGTTGTTTTATTCTTCTACCTCGTTCCTTTTCGGGGACGAAAAGTTTTGAGTGGGGGAGAGTGTAACGACCCGTAAAATTTCAATTGTTTTAATAACATAATTAGTTGAAATTTTGTGAAAATTTTAAACGATAAAATTTTGAAATAAAAATTTAATATTTGGAATACGTCTAGTTAAACATAGCAACTGGCAAATTTTCGTCCGAAAATATGAATGTTTATTACGCGCGTAAATTCACTTCAATTCAATCAGTTAAAAAGTAATGAAAATAAAACGTTTTCAAAACCAAAATATTTTTACATAGAAAAATTCTAAACCATCTTCTGAGCAAGACGTCAGTTCGTCATTTTTCCAAATTCGGACATCTATTGCTCCGTCGTTCTTATTTTCTGCAAAATAGCAGTATTCTGGTACCGATATCGATTTTTATCGGATGATCGTACCACTGATATCTATATATCGTTTTGACTGTCTCGTCGTGCTGATCTTCGCAGTATATTTATTTCTACGATTTGGTGTCCGGTTCGCTGCGGAATCCGTGAAGCGACAACCGTGTCGGTACCGGTTTCGTGTCCTTTTGTTCTTGTTGCTATTCAAATTCCCACCTTGTAAATTACAATTTCCATTAGTTTTATTCCAGAAATTTATATCAACCGTCACTATTTCCAAAGTTCAAATTTATTATACGTTGGTTCGTTTCCACTTTGCAGTCTATCCATTTGCATTCCTACGTTCTGTAGCCTATTCGTTTCTTTTCCCTCTGCCAACACATAATTCATTCTCCTCCCAAACTCTTCCATTCATTTTCTTCCTACTGCACGTTCTTCTTCCCTTCCAACTCTCACAGCAACCGCCTTCCTCCTCCTATGAATTGTCGCGTTCCCTCCATAGCACTCCTCTGCCGAACCCGAAGACAGCACGCCATTCACCTCCTTCCCTTCTTCACCGCATGCCTCTCCACCATTGTCTAGCACAAAACCCATCACTTCAAATTCGCCTCCACCGAGAAGCCCAGCCTTCGACGAAGCCGGCCCCTCCATTCGCCTTCACTCTCGCTCACCACAGCGGCCCCCTCAAACCCAGTAACCCGAACCACCCGCCCACCTTCTTCCGCACCTTTGGTCGGAGCTCCACCTAACGCAGCCTCCAGCCAAGTTTTGGCCCACACTTGCCGTCAACGCCACCTTACACCACCGGATGCTGACCGAACCCATCAGCCGCCCTCACACCTAGGCTAGCAACCCATCAATCAACTGATACCTCCACTTCTTTGTCTATGATCTCCAGCCGAGCTTTGCATAGCAACAGTTTCATCATTTATATATAAGAGGTATACTTATATGTTAGTTTTATATGCAGCATGTTGAGTCATTTGTCTGGTTTAATGATTTATATTTGTTATAGAATATATGTATAGTGTGTCAGTATATATGCGGTTATGAGAGTTGTATTGTTATAAAAAAAATATATAGTTAATATATTAGGTTTACCCGTTTATATGTGTAACGTATACACATAGTTCTAAAACAGTAGTTGGAGATGTTTATATTTTTGTTTATATGCATTCAGAGCTTTATTTACCTTCTTATTATATTTACAATTTGATTTTTTTTTTTTGGAATATATGTGTCTATATTATGAGGTATGGGATATTTAGTTGTAAGTAAATATATAATATATAGATTTCAAATGTAAGATTTTCTTTGTTCTGAAACAATCTGCACTTGGTTCTAAGAATTTTATAGTATAGTTAGATATGAGTTAAATATATATATAAGTTATATATTCTGGTATTTTTATACGTTTTATATATATGTGTGTTTTCATATATGTATTAGTTTATGTAAGTATAGGTTAGTAGAGATATATAAATACGTATATGTTGTATGTATAGTTGTTTTATATCGTACAAGTTTATAGTTTATATATTCATTGTTTAGTTGATCTGTAGTTATGATCTGTTTCATACTTGAAATTTTAGACAAGAGGCGGTATTATATATATGATTATATAGCAACTGTTTTGTATTGTTTAAAGTGCATTTATAAATGATGTAAGCTGCTCTAGTATTATATATATTTTCTTGATATAACAGCTATAATATATGTATGGTCTGGAAACTTAATATGTATAAGTTTAGTTACAGCAAGTTTATAAAAAAAAAATTATTTTTAAAAGATATTGCTTGTATGTAAGTATTTTCGCATGTTATAAGTGTGTGTGTCTATACATATATATATTCATTTCAAAATATATAATGTATACTTATATGTTTGATTTTTACATGTGTGTTTAATTTAAACGATTTTTGAAATACGTATATATTTAATTTAATATGTGTTTGACCATTTAAAATATGATTTTATATAAATAGTTATATACGGTTATATATATAAGTCGATTACATCAATTATTTTTATCGATCCAGTTCTGATTTGATTTCGTCTATTCCTTATCTATCAGCTTTGTCCATCGAATGCGTGCCCATCTCACTTTGATTTGGATCTCGTGCTTGGATTCATAACTCATCTCATTCTCGTTCATCTCTAGCCTCGAAAGGTGAGCAATCACTCACGATTAACGTTCTTTTATTTATTAGATTTGATTTCAATTGAAACGACAATTGAAATATACTGCTGTTAGTTAATTACACTGTTATATATGCTATTACCTGTATCAGTTTACCTATGACACCTGACACCATTATCTGTTAATTATTTATGCGATGATAATACGGTTTGGCTGATAATTGATTGATTGTTGATGTTTATATTAGACATTAAATCGTTAATGTTAAAAATGATAAATAGTATGAAATTGAACTTGATATAGGATAGTTAAATGTTAAAGTTGATTAACTGACATTTGTATAATATGATCCCTTTAAACTGTTAAATTTATTGACACGTAGGATTGTTTTACTACACCTTGAACCATCAAATGTATGTTGTTAAATTGATGATGTATGAAATTGTAAATAGATGACAAGTGAAAACCGTAATGTAATAATCTTTAATCTACATGAAATGATAGTGTAGATTCTAGAAATAGTTATATTAATTCGTACAAATAACAATGCGAATTAATACGGTTATTTCGGGATTATTTGAATTGATTATTGGATTGATATTGATTGTTGTTATTGCTTGTTTATTTACTTTGACACCATCCCAGTTATCACACTGCAAGTTCCCTTTGTTATGTTTTGATTTTGAATTGAATTGGAATCGGGTTGAAATGATAAATACCCAAAAAATTGAATTTTGACCTAGGATAGAAAATTAAATAAAACCCGATTGGTCAATAATTTGATTTAAAAATAAAACGAAGATTTTATTTGAATAAATAATATGGTTTTGAAATGAAGTTGAAAATTGAATTTTTAATGAAAGGAAAATGTTAATAATCTGAAACGAAATATTAACGATGTAATCGATGAAAGTATATTGTTTAATTTGAGAAATGATTTGATAATTAAGTTTGAAATTAAAATCAAGTTTGAAATTATAATTAAGTTTGAAATTATTAAAGTTTGAAATGATTTAATAATTAAGTTTGAAATTATTAAACTTTGAAATTATTTAATAATTAAGTTTTGAATTATTTAATACTTAAATAAGACTGAATTATTTAATGATTAAATTAAATTGAATTTTTGAATAAGTGAATTTTACTTCGTAAATAATTGAAATTGAGTTTTCTTTATTTATTAAGTTTGGAAAATTATTTAAGAAAGTAAATAAGTGAAATGGAATTTCTTTAACAAGAAATGAAAATGTGATATTTTTGGAATTAATGTAAGACTTGAAATTTAAAGAATTGATTTGACGAATTTAATTTAATTCAAAATTGTAAGTTTTGTTTTAATGAAGTTGAATTTAAATAATTGATTTAATGATTTGGAAATTTAATAGAAATTGTTTTGAATGGAAAATTTACTAAATGAATATTGAATGAGATCGATAAATGAATTTAAATTGATTTAAATGTTAAATCAAATTAATTTAAATGATTTCGAGATGAATCTTATATACGAATTTAAATTGGTATTTGAATTGTTTTAAATAGAAAATTGAAATTGAATTATAAGATTTTGAAATGGTATTTGGAAGTTTTGAAACGTAAATCTTGGAAATTGGTTTTGAAAGACAAATGAAATGTTGATTTACGAATTCGAATTGAAATTGAATTTGATTTGGTTTTGAAATATATTAAACGACCAATCGGTGAAATAATTACGGAAGTTATTAAAGAGACCGGAATTCGGTTATGGATATACTCTCTATCTAAACCGAAAACCACTTTAATAACTATACGCGGAGTGATGATCCAGAATGAAGTGGTTGGAAATGATGTACGTGTTGACTGAAGAAAGAGAACGATAATGGATAACCTTGACACTTGTGTCAAATTGGAAATGACTAAAACAGGAGCTGTGCCGGGCCAATGGAGGATTGATACCTCAAGTGGACACACTTCTTCGAACTACTTATACTTATTGTCGATTGGTGCACCCTTGATTTTGGGAGTGTTGTCTCACGGTGTTGCGGGCGCTGCGGCGTTGCGTTCTCACCAGTCCGGATCAGGCGAACGGTAGTATCACTACCTTGGGTATAGCCTCATGTGCCTTGTCATACTTGTATTCCATTTATGCGCGACCACTACGAATTTGTTTTGTACCTTGAGTATATGGATTGCCCTCTGGTGACTTCCGGTTTTGGGGAAACTACGGTCTTGTATATGCTTTTGGGAATAAAAATGTGTTAAGGGTGGAATGGGCCATGACTTAACGCTATTTTGATATCTTCTTATATTACTGATAGACATTACTTACTTAGCGTATATTACTACCTAGTAGATAGTTTAACGGATCCTTAAAGGATGGTTATTCCAAACATCCTTTGAGTTACTTGTATTTCAATTGCTATTTCACTTGAGTTGGATTTACTAATATGAGAATGTTAATCCTGACTCGAGTGTTTTGTGTTTTCCTTTACGCTCGGGTCAGACTGAGTAGTTCAGCTTTCGAGACTCACCTTTGGAGTTGGAGCTTCGCTTGGAGATCCAGCTATCTATCCAGCTTTCAGATATTCGATGATTCCAGTGATGTATTCTGATTTGTAGTCTGATTTGTATCTGATGTATCGTATTACTCTTCTGTTGTAAACTCTGATGTATTTTATATATTCATATAGTAGCTTCATGAACTACTATCTCTTTTATTTCTGCTGCACTTATTACTCTGTGTCTGTGATCTGTGATTATTCATTTATTTACTGTATATGTTCAGTTTTGCCAAATTTAAATTAACAACGCGGTATTTTGAGCAATTCAACTCCGGCATGAGTGTCTACCTATACACTTATAATGGATGCGAATGGTCCAAAATTCTGGGTCGTTACAAGATTTGTAACGACCCTAGATTTTAATTTATTTAAATTTATAATTAAATGAATTTTTGAATAAAAATTGTAAAATTTATTATAAATGGAAGCGAGTTTCCCCGATTCAAATAGAAAATATATTAAGTCATATAGATTTGAAAATGTGTATATATTGAATTTGTGTTTAAAATCTCAAGTAAATGGTTTAAAAATAGTGGAAATTAAGGAGGCATCCCTATCATACTTTCATATTGTAAAGCGGGTCCCTGTTAAAGTTTCATTGTAAAGCGGGTCCCTGTTTTCTGGAAACGAAGAAAAATTATTGCTGAAATGTCAGCAACTTTTATAAATAAGTGCTGATATTTCAACAACTATCTGTGTCAAAGTTTTATTGTAAAAACAAAAAAAAATTATTGCTGAAATGTCAGCAACTTTTATAAATAAGTGCTGATATTTCAGCAACTTTCATAAACTGTGTTCACAGTGTACATAAATGTTGCTGAAATATCAGCAACTTTTATAAATAAGTGTTGATATTTCAGCAACTTTCATACACTATGTTCACAGTGTACAGAAATGTTGCGGAAATGTCAGCAACTTTTATGAAATGTTGCATCATGCTCTGCAATAATCGTGAATAAAAAACAGGGACCTAATTTACACTGAAATTTAGTGAAGGACTTTTCGTGAATTTTGAAACTTAATAAGGACCTGTGCCAAAAGTACCATTAAAAATAAATGATAATAATATTAAAGTAAAATAATCATAATATATATTAAGTTATAAATAGAATCAAAATATGTAAGATAAATTATATAGTTTTATAAAATAGAAAGTGAATACATTAGTAAATTCTAGATTTGATAGTTTAAGTTTTAAAAATAAAAGAGATACAAGATAATAAGTATTGAAGTAAAAATAAACATTTAAAATAGAAATAAAAAAATGAAAGTGTATAAAACAAGACAAAAGAAACAAACATATATACATAGTTAAGTATGTACCCATGAAAACAAAGACAACATTTTTTTTATGCAAGTATGAAACCAGATTTGAAGATAAAAGATAATCAATGCAAATATCTTTGGCCACCACAACATCTGCTCAGCCACAAAAGAAGGAAAGAAAAATACTTAACAATGAATGCTAACCAAAATAACATCATATCAGCCGAGATTTATTTCAAAAAAATCATAAAGCACATAGCATTAAATGCTTCCATTCCTTAGCAGCCATGCCTATTGTACAAAATAACATCACTGTACAACTATCTTTTTATATGTATATACCTATACACTTTCTCCTTATTTATCAACTTCTCCACCTCAGTTCATTTACTAAAAGCTGAGAAAAGAAATTTAAAGTGATATCATGCAAACTAAAACAATTCGTAGCACAATACAAATCAAACCAGGGGATTAAAGAAGAAAAACAACTGCAGTTTTCAAATGGGAATGCTCTGCTCTGTCATCTTCTCAAAACTGTGAGTAAACAAGAATTTTAAAGTTTTAAGTTATTTAAAAATAGATCAAGATTCATTTATAATCAGGCGTTGTGTTTTAATAACAAACTAGAGCAAGATCTATATAGTTTTTTTTGTCTCTGAAAGACTGTAAACACTGTCATGCTCAAATCTCTGGTTCACAGAGTAAACCATCTACAACTGAAACATCTTCTTCCTTCTCTTTGCTTTTGGAAATAACTGAAAATAAGTATTGTTTTAAACTTGTATTTTATCTCAGAAAGAAAAATCAAAGCAAAGAAATATGTTTTGTCTTCACTGGCAAATGAAAACCCAGTCACAACTTAAGGAATGCAGAAATTCGAACTTTAAGGATTTGAATTCCAGGAACACCACCTGAATCGCCATGTAAAATGATGATTTTAGAAACAAAAATTCAAATTTTTCGTTAAGTCTTTATTGAGATTTTTGAGATGATCAGAAAATTACATTTTCCCATTTTCTTCCAATCGAATCAATTTAAAATGTTGAACTTTGGTTTGAAGTAAGTATGAACATCATGGATCTCCAGAAAATTATCAGATAATTTTTCCATCATATATATTGTTGGGTCGAATTCATAATAGGGTTTGGTTTCGAGTTTTTGGCCATGTTAGAAACTAGGCGCGTTCTTCTAATATACGTGATCAAGTTGCTCGAAACTTGGGTGGTAGGTTGCTTAGAGGGTTGCCGAGGTGTGGGTGGAGTTTGAAGGTCTCCGGTGGTCATTGTAGCAGTGGCGAGGAAGTAATGTCGATCGAGGTGAGCTCCAAATTTCGATCGAGACACCTATTTTCGATTTAGAGTGGATGTTGTCGAATCGAGACCTGATTTGGAGTATAGGAAGGATTCGCGACTTGCCGTTGTTGGTGGAGTTCGCCAGAGTCACGGCGCCACGTCGTGCACGTGCACGATGTCGTCTTCGTGTCAGCAAGAGCAGGCCTGGGGGGAACTCGAGGGGATGCTCCAGTCGAAAGAGGAAGTGCTTCGGGGTTCTCTCTTGCGTTCAAATGGTATTAATCCTGTAGTGGTTAAGTTTTAGCTTAGCTTAGAAAAAAAAAGAAAAAAAAGAAAAAGAAGAAGCAGCAGGCACTCGGGGAAAGAAGGAGAGAGGTCTCGGGGAAGAAAGGAGAAGGACCCGGGGTCGACTCGAGTGAAGCCTGGTTTTAACTCGGGTGTGTTTTAAAAATGGGTTAAGCCCAAATTTATAAAGTTTAAAAAAATGTTAAATTGAACCATGTTGAATAATTTTAACTTGAAAATTTGTTTAAGTTATCGACTAAGTAAGTATATATATATATATATATATATATATATATATCAATGCTTTATAAAACCTTAATTAATATCTAAATTAAGTAATTTAATTTAAGTAAGTATAAAGTTAATTAACACTTAAGTTTGTAGTTAATAGAAAATTCGTTTAAAATAAATCATTCGATAAAAAGAAATTTATTAGTTTAACTGAAAATCTTAGTTAAATTAAGATTTTAAAATGGCAGATTTAATTATTCGGTTTATTTTGAATATTAACCGATTGTATAAAATTGTTTATACAAGGTTAAAATCGAGAAAACAAAACTGGAATGGAAAATGGATGGCAAAATAAAGGCGAAGGTGAGATCTTTCTCACTCAAAATTAAATTTGAATTTACAGTTATTGATTGATTTGATTGCTATTGGATGTGATATTATATATAGTAGGATATATCTATATATATATAGCAATATATACATATTGGCATATGTATATATTGGATTGATTGATTTCCCGCCTCGTATAGCGGATGGGACCCTATTGCGCCGTTAGTAAGCGGATATTTTATAAAACCCATATACCACAATATTCCACCTCGAAGTGGAATTGGTATTGTGCTAACGTCTTTGGATGCACGGAAACAGGTTGGAGGGATCCAACTGGATTCCTCAACTGTATTTATTTATTTACGGATGTTGATATATATTCTGTTATCATATGATGATATATGATGATTGATGTTGTGATGGACTAATTGACGCGTTGCATCATCGGATTCAAGTTTTGAAGTTTAAAATAACATCTTTTACTTTAAAAGGGTTTTTTAAGTGATTTTTGAAAGTAGACGTTTTATTGAATTTTTGAATTGATTTATTTCAAATAAATAAACATCTAAAATTTTAAAGTTATAAAAGTTAAGATTTTTGTGAAATAAAATCAAAGTGTGATTTTTGAAATAAAAGTTAAGAAATTTATGAAATGGGTTAAATTGGGATTTCTAGTATTATAAACGGTTTATTTAAAAGATGTACAAAAATAGATATTTATAAATTTGAAAAATTGGAATTATAAGACAAGTTTCTATAAGTGTTAAAATGAAGTATAAATGGGATTTCATAAGTTAATGAAATCTGAAAGTTTTAAATTTTGTGAAGTTCAAAAGAACGATTTCTTTTAAAATAAATGAACTATAAGTTATATTAACTTATAAGATGGACCTTTGGTATATACATTGAGTTATAAATTGAATGGGTCGTTAAAGAAGATTTATAAATTGAAGTTGTTAGAAAATAGAAATAGAATTTATAACGTTGTTTTATAAATTCGAAATCAATTGGATTTGATAAATTAAAAGATAGAAGGTTGTTAAAGGAGATATATTCGCGATTTTGGATAGCGAATTATTATTGAAATAAAATGTGTAGAAAATAGTGAAATGTAATTAGTGAAGTATATTCACGATTTTGGATAGTGAATATATCGTTAAGTAAAATGGATAGTTTTGGAAAAGTGACATTGAAAATGAAGTTAAACATTTTAAAAATGTTTTAAAATGTATTATGAATCGAAAGCATAGATTTCAACACTTGTTATTGAAATAGACGTTTCGAGAAATAAGGAAATGGTGGACTATAACACTGTTGTTATAGTAAATGGTTTCCGAAAGGAAATGTTTTATATAGTATATGGATTTATATATCTATCTAAATTTCGAATCCCTATACTAGTGATTTTGAGTTGTCGTAACGATGTTTTACGTAACATTCGTTTTGACTCAAATAGATGTTGTTATAGTAAATGATTTCCTTAAAGAATGAAATGTATACTTAATTTTGATTTAAGTATAACGAATATTTTCAAATGTTGAAAATAAATAGATTTGTGAATTACTTATTATTAAATAAGTATGGGAATGTTTTCCAAAATGAAATGAAACGTTTTTGAGATTTTATCTTCTTAAAGATAAAATGAAATTGAATATTTGGAATCGACTTGAGAATCGTATATCAGTAGATATTTTGAAAATATAAATTCACTATGGAATTTATAAAAGAAAGGGAAGTTGTTTAAAAAAATAAATGTTGATTTATTTTTTTGAAGTGTGGAAATTTTATATCTAGTAAAGATATTTTGGAAGATAAAATAATTTGGAAAATTATTTAGAATCTGATGATGTTGCGCATCTTTATTGATAGTTAAATAACCGACTATCAATAATTACCTTTAGATAGGTATTTGTTGTGAATTGGATGAAATTGAATGCCATACTTATTTTTGAATAAGCGCTCACTATTCGGGTTAGCCGGGAAAGGATCATGGGGTCGTATAACCCATTCCGAATATGTGATACGTCGTTATGAATTGCATTTGAAGACCGGTGTTGAAGACCGGATATTTTTGAAAACGGAAGGATTACCGTCGAGTTACTCTACATCGGCTGATCTCCGATTTAGAGGTTTTATCACCCTTAGTGACGGGAAGTCCGGACGTGATTAGAAAATTATCCGGATATGCAAGGGCTTCGTGAGAAGTGCCTTCGGTTCTGTTCGATCCCGGAACAGACTTGTATGGATTGTGTGTCTGACGTTACAAATTTGAGATATAAAGCTGATTTCTTTCAAATACATATCTGTTGGTGGCGGAGAATTTATTCTCTTAGCTTAACACCCTTCTCTGAGACGTACGAGCTCAAAGGTTATGTAGTTGAAATTTATCAGCGATATATCCCAATTTGGTAACGTGGCATGTTGAGTGTTGCTGTATGATGATCAGTGTTTGATCATTTGTGATATGATCATTTGTTTGATCTTATATCTTTGTGATCATAGGTTGATCATTTGTTTGACCCGAAGCATGGCTTTGTAGAAAGCGTAGCTTTGTGGACGAGACTTCGTCGAGCCTCACACCCCGGAAATGGTCGAAACAGGAAGGATGCAGCAAGGTTCTAGGGAGTAGCGCCCCTTAGTGTATGTCATTCCTTCTGGATAAAGGTGGTATCATGGTATGGAGCCCAGATACTTAACCTCTGTGGTTGCTGCAAATTTATTACTTTGTGGTTGTTGCGAATCGGGGATCCTCGGGAAGATCGGTGACGATCGGGGGATGGCATACGCGTGTCAGTAGTTACCTATTTTTGCAGAGGTAACCCGGCCTTGTGTTGGCAGAGATCCGGTTAGGTTCTCGGGTCGTCTATTCCAGGGACGTACCCATCGTGGAAAAGGAAGTTCCTTAGCCTGACCATTTGTTGGAAATCCAAAGAAACAATACGAGCCTTGTACGGTTTTAGTTGTAGAACCTGCCATTTAATATGGTAGCTATAGCAAGCATACTATAATGGTACCTATGCTGGCTAAGATTTATATTGTACTTTCGAAATGTTTTCTACACTATGCACTAATAATAATATCAAAAAGAATTTGATTTTCGCGTAGTAAGCTTCTTTGACTATCATAAGAAGAAATCTCCTCCAAGTCTGCGTTTGCATTGTCTGTGTGGCGGGAGGTCTTATGGTAGTTTCAGTTTCCAAAAGCATTTCGAATTGACATTAAAGTTTTCATGTTGTTAATTTTAAAGAATAACTGTTTTACGATCTCACACCAGTCACCATGACTGACTCGGAGTTTATTGTTCCCTTCTAAACTCTGGGTGCCCACAAATTTTCCACACGGGCAGTCTAGAGTTAGGTTATCAGGATATTCTGGATATTCTGGAGCTTTGGAGATAAGATGGATGACGAGACGTTGTATTTGTATCTGATAGTATTTATTCCGCTGTGTATTCTGTATGAGGACAAGTTTATATAACTGTCCATTGTTGTATATTGACTCTGATTGATGTGTGTATAAAAACTGATATAATTCTTTGTTTTAAAAGACTAGTGTTTATCTATTATATATTGTTCCGCTGCGATATGTGAGATTCTAATATTGTTTCTGTTCTGATGTTGTTCTGTTGTTCTTCTCTTTTTCGTTCTTCTTCTCTCTTTTCTTCTGTTTTCTTCTTTCTAAAACCCTAAGAATTCGGTTTTCCGGCATTCGTTGCTCGGCAGTTGATACAGTGGACGTATCGATGTCGATTTTCGGAAGTCGAAAAATCGGGTCCTTACAAGATTGATTGAGTAAATTCAAAGCAATTTTGAATTTAGAAAATTTTACAATTTCTTTGAAAATAGAAAATGGTAAAAATATCATAGTCATGAGTGAAGCAGCCAAGATAAATTGCCTTAATCAAATATGGAGTATGACTGAAAAGGAATTGACTTTAGAAGACATAAAAGTAGTAAATGAATATCCAGATGTTTTTGGGGAAGTTGTAGGAGTTCCAGAAAATAGACCAGTGGAATTTCAAATAAGGCTAATTCCAGGATCAAGTCCTATCATCAAAAAGCCTACCAGAATGGGTCCAAAAGAATTAGTAGAATTAAAGCAACAGTTGGAAGAATTAGAGCAAAAAGGCTTCATAAGGCCTAGTAGTTCAAACTGGGGTTCTCCAGTTGTATTTGTGAAGAAGCATGATGGTACACTAAGAATGTGTATTGATTACAGAGAATTAAATAAAGTGACCATCAAAAACAAATACCCACTCCCCAGAATTGATGATCTATTTGATCAATTAAATGGAGCAAGAATTTTCTCAAGGCTAGACTTAGCCTCTGGATTTCACCAAATGAAGGTTGAAGAGGAGAGTATTAAATACACTGCTTTCAACACAAGGTATGGCTTATATGAATTCTTAGTAATGCCTTTTGGATTGACAAATGCACCATCCTATTTTGTAGATTTAATGAATAGGAAATTTAGAGATTTTTTGGATAAATTTGTAGTTGTCTTTATTGATGATATATTAGTGTATTCAAGATCAGAAGAGGAGCATACAAGGCATTTGCATCTGATTTTGTCAAGATTAAGAGCACACAATTTAAAGGCAAAATTTACCAAGTGCACATTTTGGCAAAATGAAGTAAAGTTTTTGGGGCACATTGTATCACAACAAGGAGTTAGTGTAGACCCAACTAAGGTGATAGCAGTGCAATCTTGGAGTAGGCCAAAATCAGTGACTGAGGTGAGATCATTTTTGGGAATGGCAGGCTACTATAGGAGGTTTATAAAAGACTTTGCAAGAATAGCCATCCCACTGACCAAGTTAACTAAAAAGGAGCAACCATATGTGTGGACAGAGAAGTGTGAACAAGCTTTTTCATCACTGAAGAAGGCACTGGTGGAAGCTCCAGTCTTGCAAGTGCCAGAGGGTAATGAAGGGTTAGTGGTTTACACAGATGCTAGTGGATCTGGATTAGGGGCAGTGCTCATGCAACATGGTAAAGTCATAGCATATGCATCAAGGCAACTCAAGCCAAATGAGACTAGGTATGCTACACATGACTTAGAACTAGCTACTGTAGTATATGCATTGAAGCTATGGAGACACTACTTATTAGGTGCTAAGTTTGAATTGTTTACAGATCGCAAGTCACTTAAATATTTGTTTTCCCAAAAAGACTTGAACATGAGGCAATATAGGTGGGTAAAATTTCTAGCTGCCTATGATCTTGATATATTGTATACCCCTGGAAAAGCTAACAAAGTGGCAGATGCATTGAGTAGGCATCAAGCAAAATTGGCAAGCTTAATGATGACCGAATTCAAGGATTTGACAATCCTTAGTGAAGTGGAAATAAAAGAAGAAATGGGAGTATCATATAAGGCACATAGTGATATGATTGAATATGGAAAACTAAGTCTCATTTCTTTAAGATCAACTCTAGTTGATAAAATAGGACAAATGCAGGATCAAGACACAAATTTAAAGGAGAAGAAAGACATGATATCACAAGGCATGACAGTGGAAAATTATGAAGTAGATGAAAAAGGTTACTTAAGGAAAAAGGGGAAACTCTGCATACCAAATATAGAGGAACTGAAGCAAGAAGTTATGGATGAACATCACAAAACAAAATATACAATACACCCAGGTGGTACAAAAATGTACCATGATCTCAAGAGGAATTACTGGTGGCCAGGGATGAAAGGAGCAGTGGCAAAATATGTGGTAAATTGTTTAACATGCCAACAAGTTAAGGCAGATTATCAAAGACCATCAGGTTTACTGCAACCTTTGGAAGTGCCTACCTAGAAGTGGGAAAGCATTTCAATGGATTTTGTGGATGGTTTGCCAAGAACAAGAAGAGGCAATGATAATATTTGGGTAGTGGTTGATAGGCTCACAAAAACAGCACACTTCATCCCAATAAGTTCAAACAGAAATGCTCATAAGCTAGCTCAATTATTTGTGAAGGAGATAGTGAGATTGCATGGTATCCCCAAGACTATCATTAGTGATAGAGACACCTTGTTTACCTCAAGATTTTGGAGTAGCTTTCAAGAAGCCATGGGGACAGAACTAAGCCTAAGCACAGCCTACCACCCACAAACAGATGGGCAAACTGAGATTGTTAATAAAGTTTTAGAAGACTTACTTAGAGCATGCATACTTGATTTTGGTGGCAACTGGGAAGACCATCTTTATTTAGCTGAGTTTGCTTATAATAATAGCTACCAGTCCACCATAGGTATGGCTCCATTTGAGGCTTTGTAAGGAAAGCCTTTCTTATCTCCTGCATGTTGGATGGAGGTAGGTGAAAGAGTATTGCTTGGACCAGAACATGTTAAGAAAACCTCTGCAAGAATTGAATTAGTGAGGCAAAGAATGAAAGTGGCACAAGAAAGACAAAAAGCATATGCAGATAAAAGGAGGAGGCCGGTAGAGTTTGAAGTGGGGGATTATGTATTTCTCAAAGTTTCACCCATGAGGAAAATACTGAGATTTGGCAAAGCAGGAAAGCTATCACCAAGGTATGTAGTCCCATATGAAATTGTTCAGAGAATAGGGACTTTGGCTTATAGATTGAAGTTGCCAGAGGAATTGAGCAACATACATGATGTATTTCATGTATCTCAATTAAGAAAGTGGGTGTATGATAAGAAAACTATCCTTGAATCCCCTACACATGTTGAAATTCAAGAAAACTTGGTTTATAAAAAGGAACCAGTGGGCATAGTGGCTAGAGAGGAGAAGAAATTAAGAAACAAAATAATTAAATTGGTTAAAATTCAGTGGAGTCTAGATGGAAATGAGTGCACTTGGGAGGCTGAAGATAGGATGAAGGATAAATACCCTAATCTATTTTCTGCATAAAAGGTATGTCTGAAATTATAATGAATTTAAATACTATATATATATATATATTTGATTAGTTTTGGATGCATAAGTTTTTAAAATTGCTGAGATAAAGATTAAACTTTTGCACAGTGGAAAAGAAAAAAAAAAATATTATAATTGTGGGACACAATTCCTTTTAGGAGGAGAGTATGTGAAGACCTAAAATTTTTGAGATAAAAATAATTCTGAAATGAAAAGAATATTAAATTAGTTAATAGAGAATAATTGAAGAATAAAGTAATTTGAAAATGCATATCAAAAATAATAATGAGAAGAAAAATAACTAAAGTGTGAATGAGTTTTAAATACACATATCTTATAAATACTATAAATTTATGTGGCCAGAAAAATGTAGGGTAATAAAATAACTTCTCTTGATAATTAAACTGCATAAAAACTAGGCAAGTAATATTTATGAGTATGAATGCATTTTTGAAATAAATCGAGATAGATGATAAAAATAAGTTAGCTAAAGATCAAGCTTACAAAAGACATAAGGAAAAATACATATAAGGTTGAGTCACATAAAAATAATGTGCAGGGAAATCATGCAAATGGCATGTGCATAGAAAAGCAATGAGGTAACTGATTTACTAGAAGTAGAAACGAAAAGAAAATGGCACTTTTAGCCATAAATTATACACATATGATTCTCTGAATAAGGTAAGGATAGAATGGGTTTTTCCTTCATTAAAACCCTAGCAAAATGATTTAAATCAAGGGAGAGGCAATAGTTGTTTCTGGGGAGAAAACAGAGGAAACAAAAATTAAATTAAAAATAAAATAAACTCACATTGTCTTCAGGCCTGAGTATTCTCGGGGAGGAGCAAAGAAAGGTGAGTGATAATCACTTATGAGATTTGAGGCACTAAGACCCATGCTAAGGGCAGCCAAGTTATTTTCATATATATAAATTCTATTATAATTTTCTGTTTGATTTTGTTCTCTGAATAAATGCATGTTGATCATGGGTGATATTTTGTTTGAACTTTTGATTGAAGTTTTGATCTGTCTTGGTTTGTTAAGATTGTTTCAGTCTTTTGTTTTAAAATACAAGTAATCAAACATGTATTCAGATCATAGAAGTGGATTTTATGATCCAGTTTTATGAGAGAAATAAACTGAATGTTTTACTGAGAAATGGGATATCAAAGAAAAATGAGCAGGCAGTGTGAATAATGAGATTTATGCTTATGCCTAGTTTATATTAAAATGGTATGAACAATGCAATATCATGTATAGGTGCCGAGTTGTTCCTATTATAAGTTAATAAGTTTTTATGGGTTTTTCTCAAAGAAAAAAAAATCATGTCCTATGTTCTCAGTAAAATAAGTAAATAGGATATATATAGCTTCATCAGATTTATGTGAGATATAGGAATACTTCTGTAGATAAATATGTATGTAAGTTTCAGAAAATTTGATTAGAATAAATTAACCTTGGGATGGGATTTAGTATTTTACATGGAAGCTTGATATGTCTGATTAAAACCCCTGATAGAGTTTCATAACTGTTGATTCATGAGAGGAGGAAAAGAATGAAAAGCATTTTAAGTGATAATAAAATTCTCAGAAGATAAATAAACATGGTCTCTAAATTATAAGAATAATTTAGGAATGGTGCCTTGATCTATTCATCACTAGGAGGATGATGGGTATGTGCATGACTTGCTAAAGTCCTGTAGGCCTCTGTGTAAAGGGATAACAAAAATGAGCCCCTTTACAATGCACACATAGTGTTCAATGGCAAGGAATTAGACAAAACCCAAAATGTAAAAAGAAATGAAATGAGATTGATCAGTCAGGCTATGGAATTGGAAATAAATCCATAGGAGTATGTACATGAAAATCTGGATGAAGTGAATGCATGGATGTTTGGGTGTATGATTGATAGATAAGCTTACCAATGCTCAGATTTTAGCATGAATTAGTTTCTCATTAAACTGATATGTTATCTATGTGGCTTTAAGAATTTACAAAATGTTTAATATGTGATTTCACTCATACCAGAAATTTATTTCTGACCCTATTTGTTGCTTTGTAACATTTGGGGTGTCTCATTTTTATTGAGGCAGCTCTAGATGTTGCTGCAGGAAAGGAAGCATAAGAAAACTTGCTAGCATGGATACTTGAAGATTTACTTGCATTTAGAATGCTTAAGGAATTTGGCAGAAATATTGTAATAATTAGGCCAGGAAAACTTCATTATGTTTTAAGTATTTTCTGGACTGATATGTGCTTATTTTTCCGAGTAAAGGATATGTAAAAACTTTAGTATTATATATATGTGTTTGTGGGTTTCTGTTTTAAGTAACTTATCTGGATAATTTCTGGTGAAGTATGATATAGGGGATCATGCCATATAATTTGATATGTGACCATGTCTCCCTTGGCAATGTCTGATGAGCTTTTAAAATGGTAAAGTAGAAATAATCATAGAAAGAAAGGAATATAGAACATTCAATGAATCTTTTAAAGATTGAGTTGAACCTAAACTGGGCTAATCAGAAAAGCATGATCATGACTTATAATTGATACAAGTATATGTCAAGCTTGAAAATGAAACTTGTAATTCTTAGTCTAGGCATTTAAATTACAGTAGAAGTTTGCTTTGCTTTGTGTAGTAGATCCATATGCATTTTTGTAATACTTGTAAGTCTCACAGTACTATGCTTAACACATCTTACTACCTAGATACATGACTCAAGTCTGAATGCATTTGGTCATGACCAACCTGAGGCTGATTAAATAACTTGTAGTCTTGTTTGTAATAGGCATGACCATCACTCCACAACACCTTAGACACTACCACTTATTGTCTAAGAGAACATCAGCTGTCTACCTAATAAGTTCACCTGAGAATTTTGTATTAATTTGGTTTGTAACATAGCTTTGATTATTTTGTCTTCAAATATATGCTAAGTCTTGGATTAGTATGTGTGTTTGCATTTGAACTCTGCCTAAATATATATTGTTTTCTCTGCTTGGTCTTCAATCCAATTTAACACTTGGTCATTCATATGATCCTTGCATAATAAATAAATTAATATATGAGTATCCTTACCTGACACAAGAATTGTTTGAATATGAATTATGAACCCCAGGCTAAACTAAAAGGAATGAGTTATTTTAAACACCCTCTTATTTAGCATAGAACAAAAAAATATTAAATTACAGTATCCCAGAATCTAAATATATGGCTTGTAAATCCAGGAATCAAATAATTTGAGAAGTAAAGCAAGAAAATAAGAAAAATGGTATTATTTGATCTTATAATCAAGCTTTAGTATTATAGAAAAAAAAGAGAATGAACAGAAAAGGCTATGTGACACCAAATCTCTGGAACATGAGAAATAAGGTGTGATTAGATTTCTTTGCCTATTTAAACTACTCTGAAAGGCAAAGAGTCATTTATATATCTTCATATATATAAATGATTTAATTTGATTTTATATACTGGTATTTTTATATTGGTAAAATAAGGAATCTTGGGAAAATGAACTATGAGAAGTGATCCATTAAAGTATATATATATATATACATGAAAAAAAAACTCAACAGATAATTCATAAAAAATAATTGAATATAAGTAGTGGGTCATATCATAAATGAAATGATTTTAACTTGGATTTTATATAGAATATAAAATAATGAACCATATAAACCGATAAAATCATTCATGACTTTTGATGATGATGGGATGTTATCTCTTTGTTGATTGATTGTTTGATTAATATGGATGTGCATATTATCGCTTATTGATTGATGAGTCGTGCTTGACCAGTTTATGAGCATCGACTATTGGCTGTTGATTTGAGCATTCGAGTAGGGTTGGAAAATTTTGGTTTTTGAAAAAAATATTTAACCAATTTAGAAACTGCATGTTTAACATGTATTTTGAAGTGAATTTATATTTTAATTTCCTCCTATATCATTTTAAAGGGAAATTGATACCATTTGAAAGTGATACATGAATTATGGTTTATCTAGACATGGTCAATAAATAAACAAAAAGTTATTCAAACTAAAAATTTGCGAGCTTGGATTCCGGGGTTTTTTTAATTTGTTTAAGAATATAATAGTATAATTTGAAATTATTTTTCGAATAGAACAGGTATAAATGGTTTCAAAGTGATTTCGAAAAGGGATTTTCAAAAGATTTAAAAGAAATGTCTTCAAAATTGTAACAACCCGAAATTTTCGACCCGAAACTTCGACACTAATACGTTCACTGTAGAAGTGCCGAGCAATCGAACGCCGGAAATTCCAAATCATTAGGGAAAATAAGAAAAAGAGGTAGAAAAAGAAACAGAAAACAACAGCACAGAATCTCACAATCACAGCGGAATCAAAATATAATATCAAATAACAGCATTTACACAAAGAAAGCTGTAAATGTCAATATACATACAATATATCAGAGTACAATCATTCACAAATAAACTGGACAGCTGTAACAACTTGTCCCTGACTACTATCAATACAATCTCAAATACACAGCGGAAAATACTCCATACGTCCCTGCCATCCAGCTCGCCTCCTGAGCTCCGAAACATCCTAACCTGAAAATCTGTAATACTCGGTCCGACCCGAGCATTACAATAAAGTAACACCCGAGTCAGGTGGAAACCAACGTGAGTAAACCCATATAACTTGAAATACTTTAATTATAAAACCTCTTTAAAAAAATCCGGGTAACTCGTACATCACTACGAGCCCTTATCTTGTTATATCCAACCACTCATTTCACAAAACAATATCTAAGTATCGTTACTTAGTTTAAATGGCCATGATACTTAATTTATTCCATTCCAGCCCATTTGATTCCATAATCAAATCTACAAAGAATTAAAGTAGTTGCTAATCGAAGTGGTTCCATATATTGCTGATATCCGACACCGATCTCTTCGAACCCAACACCATCCCTTAAGCCAAGTTGTTTAAGTTTAAACAATTAAATTTATATTCAGAATACAGCAATTCATCATAGATAGATCACCCACATTTATCACAGTTCAACCATAGCATTCATATCATAGAACATCACAAATTACATACCAAAGATATCAAATAATCCAAGGCATTCAATTATAGTTTATCATTCATAAGCAAGATTAATTAGTCACCATTTCTAATTAATTTAATTAACACAAAATAAATTAATTACTTTTAAATCCTGCTTAATTATCATTAATTAATTTCAAACCATTTATTATTATTATAATTAATTACTGACATTAATTAATTATCCTTTAATTATTTAAGACCTTATTTAATTAAAGATTACCATTTATCTTAATTAATTACTAAATTATCATTTAAATTTTATTTAAATTAAATGTTTTAAATTAATCACTTGAGACCTTTTTATCAATTAAATTTTAATACACTTATCTAAATCACCTACTTAATTACATCATTTTATTTTTGAAAACATTTAGGGATTTAATTAAATAATTATCCTAATATATAATTATCTTAAGTCAAAACAATTTAAACCCAAAAACATTTGACTTATAATTATATTTTGAAACTTGTTTTGAAAACTTGATAAATACTTATACTTTGAAAACTTGTTACTAACTAGCTTTGAAAACTTGGTCATGTTTTCTTTTTAAAACTTGGTTAATTACCTTACTTGAAAACTTAGTTAAATCATCATCTAAAAATCTCGGCCCAAACTCAAAAACCCCCGAGCCTCCCTCGATCCTTCCCGCTTCAACTTCCATCGAACAGATTCGCGAACAAACCCGGGCTTGGCCCGAAGAAAACTCCTTCTTCTCCGATCCTCGATCAATTCAGCGACTAACATACACGAAAGAAAACTCGTGCACGTGCACACGAGATCAGATCATCTCCGACTATCGTTTCGACCACCCACAAGTCGCCGACCTCTCCCTTAGTCGTCCCGACCACCCAGATCAACGATCACGCCTAGAATTCGAAAACGAGCTTGTCGAGCACTCACTAGAAACCAAACCTGATTAACAAATCCCTCTCGCGTTGTCGCCTCCGATCGCCAGAACATTCGCCGACCAACCCAAACCTTCGCCTCGAAACCACGCTTCAATTTCCCCCACCTCCGATTGACTTCGGTTCACCCACGACGATGCACGAGCCTCGAATCCCATGTCGACCAAAACAGGCTACAAAACCCTAGATTTTTGTCGATAAGCCACCACGGTGATCGATAATTCCTCCGAGCATTTTTCCCCTTATCTCCATCCTACACACTACCTCCAGCATCGATCACGACGCTCATCTCTTCCCCGATTGCCAGAAATCGACGAAAGATCGATTTCCATTCATCTCAAAAATTCTCTCCCAACCTAAACTTAAAAATCAAGATATTATTATCAAAATTCATGGTTTCTAAGCACGAATCAAATATACAATCAAAACTTGGAAATTTAACAATCGAGTTTTTGACTTGAATTAATTTTTTACTGTAAATTCAATCCAATCTGATAATTACTAAAAATTATTCTTGAAACTATTTTTAAAAATAGTATTTCACCTATGCAAACAACTCTTCTTTAATGATCAAAGCCTAAAACTGTTTAGGTAGGGAGATATGAATTTATTTAGGTGGGTTCTTGAGTCTGTTGAACATAACAGAGGCTAATATATACATATACACAGACATGCACATAAATATACAGAGTAGTTCAACTATATTCCAAGTAAAATACATCTATGCAAACATTATTCACAACATAACATTTTCAATTTATCTCATGCACTAGGATACAAACAGATTTAAGCTTTTAAAAGAAATGTTTACTCACTGTATATTTTGTTTGAACAGAGCAGCACTTTTGAAATTGAAAACTAGAAATGCTCTTGATTTTGAAATAGCAAGCTTTGAATGGATCTGGAAACTTGATTCACTTGTTCTTAGTTGTGTTGAATCTTGAATTGCTTAGCTTGAAACTGAAAAGAGTTTGATTGCTTTTCTTTTTATTTTATCTGGTTTTTTAGTTTTGAATATGAAGGATGAAGAGAAAAAACGAAAGAATAGGAGTAGAGATGAATATATAGCCTTGTTTTATTATTACTTTAAAAATTAAATGTGACACTTGTACAAAACCCTTCTTACTAGCTTACAAATGTCTTTTTGCATGCATTTATATTTTATATGTTTTTATATTATATTTTATATTTTATATTATACATTTTCTTTTTACTTATATTTATATAACTTTTTAAAGAAATAATATAAAACCCATTTATACATTAATTAATAACTATATATATATATACTTAGTGTTTGTAATTTAAATAATTATAAAAGAAGATTATCAAATAAATATTTATATCCAGATATTTTCTTAATTATCAGAATTTATTTGTTCAACTTACAAATCAATATTTTTTTAATAAATTTAATCCTGTTAATTACCAATTAACAGATGTCCAAAAATCCACGTTATCACAAAAATGATTTTCAAAAAAGATTTCAAAGAAAATAAAACTTTAAAGTAGCTTTGTTACTCGATTGTTTAATGAAATTGATTTGATTCGAACCCTCGAAGTATGATTTGATATTCAAAAGATATACATATATATCTATTTGAAATGAACCTGGTGTTCAATTCTCGAGTTTTCGGATTGGATGATATTATGAATGCTTGTACCCTATGCATTGGGTTGATTGATTGATTGTGCATCTTGTTAAGATGATTGATTGCTGATTCCAATTTTGAATTAGAATTTGATTTTTCCAACTATTTTGAATAGTTGAACACTTCTAAATTGAGAATTAATTTTCAAAAATAATAATTTTTGGGAAGTATATAAAGTTTAGTTTTGAAAATTTTAAAATAGAGATAAATAGAAGTTCGACAAGTTTTAAAAAGTTAAACATTTTGATAAGTAAAATAAATAAGATTATTTTGTATTATACAAAGAAGAAATTTGTTTTGAAATGTTCACAATGAAATTTTGCTTTAAGAAATATTCTTGAATAATAAAGGGAAAAGAAAAAAACTTATTTATTTTACAAATTTTGTTTTAAAAGTAATTTTGATTTATAAAACCTTACTTATTTGAAAAATGATTTTGAAAGCAAATGTTAATTATATACAAACATAAAATCTTGTTTTGAAAGGTTTTATAATGAATTTGTTTGAGAAATGTTTATGAAGAAAACTAATTTATAATAATAATAACAAAATAAAATAATAATTTATAATAATAATAATAAGATAAATTTTTTTATAAGGTCAGTTATGTATAAAGGATTTTGTAAAGTATTTGATTTTGAAAAGAAATTGTGGTTTTAAAACTTAGATACTTACAAAGTAATTTTAGAAAGGAAGTTGATTTTATATAGATATGACTTTATGTAAATATGAAACTGAAGTAAATTTTGAAAACTGATGATTGGAATTTTAAAATATATGAATATTGAATAATATTGAATTTGAAGAATGATTATTGAAATCATATATGAATTTGAAGCCGAACCGATATTTGAAAGTGAATGATTTTGAGAACCTTTGACTTTATATAAATGTTTGATTTGAAAGTTTTCGATTCTTATATGAAACTGGTTTGTATAATTATGAAGTTATTTCGAAAACAATTGATTTTGAAAGGTACTCGATTTGAAAAGCGGTGATCTTATATATAACAGAATTGTATAAGAATGATATATTCGAAATTGATCACTTCAAAAAGGTATTATGTATAGTATGATATACATTTTTAAATTGAAGATACGAGAAGTACCTTCTGCTTAATTATCCGCTTTATGGCCACATTGTGGATATATTCTATTGATTGATTTAAGTTGTTCAGACATAAACTCATGAGTTTATTCGAATTTCATAGCGTAACCTATGGTCTTACGACTCGACTGCATAGCGAAATTCGCAGGGCTATGAAGGCTTACGATTATGGATATTTCCTAGGGAAACCAGGCGAAACCATTGTGTAACTACAATCTATGGTCGATTATGGCGTAATCCGCATGGGAAGAGCGATTTCCCTGAGGTATGGATGTTTCTTGGGGGAACCAGGCGTAACCATTGTGTATTTGCGGTCCACATGGCGTATTTCGAGGGGCAGATGATTGCCTAGAGTCTATGGGTGATAGCGACGTAACCACCAGTGTTACTATTAAGTAGACTACGGTCCACGCGAGTGTTTTTCATAGCGAAATTCGTAGAGCAGTGATTGCCCACGAGTACGGATGTTTCCTGGGGGATCCAGGTGAAACCATTGTGTATCTATGATCTGTGGGTGTTTTGGATGTCATGGCATAAAACGTGACGCAGTGGCTGCATAAAGTCACCCGAGGCCGCGTCGCTCTGTCCTTTCAACTTAGCGAGAGAGCGACCTTAGGGACTGCATTCCATGACAATCTAGTTCGTTTGATTTCGGTGATTGGATTGTACTTTCCATATTTGTTTTAATGCTTTTCAAGTATTTTCACTGGGTGTTGAAACGGGTTTACTAAGCACTTAGAGATTTCTAGTCTTGCGCCTGATCAACGTATTACTAAATTATGTAAGAACGAAGATAAAATTGTGGAAACATCGAGTTATCAAAATTATTTTCGATATAAAAGTATTTCGTTATAAAAGAATTGTAACGACCCGGATTTTTCGACGTTGAATTTGGAATATTTAAATGGTTTTAAATATTTGATTTGGATTAATGAATTGGTTTTGAATATGGAACTTGATTTTATTTAATAAAATAGATGCAGAATTTGAATATAACGATTTATTGGACAATTCAACTTTTGGGTTTAATAATTGGAAAGTGGATAAAATATGGAATCTTGAGTTTTAGGCCTGTTAAAAATAATTTAAAGGGATTGTAAAATTTATATTGATAATAATAAAGATAATAAAAGTTTTAAAATTTAATTTGGAAGTGATCTGTTCAATTTTAAAAATATATCGTTTAAATTGACATTTAAAAATAGCCTTTCGAGGCACAGTCTCGGAATTCGACAAAACCAGTTCTACTGGATCCGTAATATTGTATTATTATCGGATTTCAAATTTCATAACATTGGAGTTGTCATGTAACCATACGGTATGTAAATGCATTGAAATTAATATCGAAACTCTATATAATAACTGGGTCCAAAAAGCTATCTTCTCCATACGATCGAATTAGGACTCGAAACCTTTTCCATTGCGTTCGAAATGGGGGTATAACATTATAAAAGCCTAGCAGCACACCTCGATAGGAGGTCGAGATGTTAGGCTACGT
This sequence comes from Allium fistulosum, assembly GCA_030737815.1. Lineage (NCBI taxonomy): Eukaryota > Viridiplantae > Streptophyta > Magnoliopsida > Asparagales > Amaryllidaceae > Allium > Allium fistulosum. Next base: position 578,301,762 of record CM060904.1, on the reverse strand, counting down.
AAATCAAGACGATTTAAATTTAAATTCAAAATATAATATATTTTGACCAGTCAAATTTCCTTCAGCCGAAATTCCCTTCCAACAGCCTGTTTTCTTTCTCTATCAATGCTTTTTCCCTTCTCTGTAGCAAGCATTCAATACAAAGGAAATCACGTCCATCTTCTTCCCTCAATGCAAAATCAAATCAAAGCCGACAACTCCCTTCGTTAAATCACGTATCTTCCTTCCATCCTCATCAGTTCAAACCGAAACCAAAAATCGAAACAAAGAAAAATGGCGATTGCACAGTGCAAAATCTATTCGCTCGTAATGAAAAAAAAACGAACAAGCCAGAACCCATTCACTCCGCTTCCCTTTTATAAATTCAAAATCGCATCCTTAAATTAATTTGCGAAATCAATTCGAAGCAGCTGAGAAAAAAAATCAACCGCGAAGTTTTCTTCTTCACCGCCTTGTTCAAATTCGAGCCACCTCTGAGGGGAAAGCGTGAACTCGCGAGCAAGGAGCAGTGTGTGGGATGCAGAGATGTGATGGGTTGTTGGGCTTTGGTGGTCGATGCCGCGGCGCCTGGGTAGAGGTGAGCTCGTCTCGTGGTTCTCGAGACAGCGTGGTGGAGCTTCGATCTGGGGCATCTCGCTTGGTCGATGGGAGAAGGAATCGCGGTAGGGAAGGTCTCGAGCTATAGGATGTCGGAGGTGGGTGATAGGCGCGAGTCGTTAAAGGCAGTGCAGGGGTTTGTCGATGGGGCTGGGTTCGATTAGGAGGGTGTTTGCCACGCCTGTGAGTGGAAGCTGGGTTGTTAGTGAGGTATAATTCTTCGTTTCAATAAAGATTTAATGTATATATGTATATATATCTATATGGTTTTGAAAAAATAAAATAAATAGATAACAGTAAGGTTTCTGTTTTAAATGTGTATATATATATATAGAAGTTAGGAAGAAATTTTATAAAAATATGTGTATGTATGTAGAAAAACAGAAATATATATATATATATATATAAGATTTGGAAAATATAGGAGTTTATGGAAAAAATAATAATAAAATAAAATAAACATGCTTATACACATTTTTAACTTACTAGATAATTTTAAAATAATGTATATTAGTAATTAACTTGTTTAATTTACCTATTTAATTATTTTGGTTACTAAAGGACTTTTAAAGGGAAATTATTAATTTAAATTAAATTATTAGTTAATTAAATTATAAAATGGTAATTGATTTTTCGATTAGTTCAAATATTAATAAACCATATGATGTTTATACAAGGTCAAAAATAATGGAGAGGCAAGCCGGGTTGGATCGGATTGCAAACAAAAAATTAAAGGTGAGTTAATCTCACTCACATCTGGATTATCGGTTAATTTAAGTAGTTAAAATTAAATTATTGGTTGATTGCTTGAATTGATAATTTATTATCAGTTGGATGTGATATATTATATATCGTAGTATATATATATATATATTGGAGTGATTGATATTCCCGCATTATATAGCGGATGAGACCCTATGCGCCCCGCATAATAGCGGATGACCCTTTATACCATGATATCCCCCTCGAAGTGGGATTGGTATTTTTATTTTGTGCTAACATTTGTGGATGCAGGGAAGCAGGTTGGAGGGATCCAACTGGATTCCTCAAAAATGTTGAATTCATTTTCATATTCAGTTATATGAAATGTTGAAAAATCTGTGATGTATTATGTTGGGAAATTAATTTATATTGTTGTTAAACTGTGATAACCGACTATCAAATCTGGACCCAAAATATAACTTTGGGAATATCTAGAAGAGGTATGGGAATTATATGGTACGGTTACCGTTCGAGGTGCTATACTGTACGTATAAACTCGTTCGTTCTTCTAGGACGTTTATAAGGAAATCTGTCCACTAACGTTTAGGAGGTGATCTCCGATCTTATTCTCGTCTATTTCCTAAAGAACCGAGGTTGATTTTACCGGAAAATAGCGAACGTTGTTTCGAAGAGACCGAGATCGGATTTGTGATCCAAAAACCACTTCGATCCAATGAGTATGTTTTCGTAAGGATGACAAGAGCTTGGAGTCGAAGATGGAGCAGTGAAGTTCAAGGGCTAATCGCTACTAATCCTGAGGATGATTCCAAAACAGATGTAGTAAGAGTAGTGCCTTCAGTTCCGTTCGGACCGAGAACGGACTTTTATGGATGAATGCTATCAGTACATTGTTATTGGAGGACAATGAGCATTCGAAGTGAATATTTCTAAAAAGGTAACGCTTAGCCTCGAGCCTCATCAACCGAGAATGACCGAAAATCAAGGGATATGCAGCAAGGCTAAGTGGGTAGCACCCAATTAGGGTAAGATTTCCCCTTTCTAGATGTCCCTTTTTATTTGGCTTAGTGGGCGGTTGCTAATCCCAACCACGAGGTGATCTTATTCGGACTATCCAGTAAGGGGTAGCTCCGGCCTTGTGTTGTAGAGGATCGGGAGTGGTCCTCGGTATGCTGATCTAGACCGGGTACCGTGAAAGGTGGTACCCCAATGCCTAGTCATTAGTTGGAAATCCATTCTCCCTACGTGCCCTTTATGGTTTTGATTGTAGAGCCTAGTATGTTGGAATTTAATGAATGTAACAATTTTGGCTATTTGAATAAGTATTTGTACTTAGACACTATTATAATATCAGAGGATTTTGATAAGAAATGTTTTGGTTATCATAAGGTAAAAACCCGACATGTTTATTTGTGGCGTGGTCTTACGAGATACCTTTGATTTCAAAGGATTTTGAAATCTTTAATAATCCAATTGAGTGTGTTTTCTCATGCTGGTTTTCTAGACTGACTCGGGTGTTATTTTATTATAATGCTCGGGTCTGATCGAGTATTACAGATACAAGATAGGATGCCGTGGAGCTCAGGAGACGAGCTGGATGACGAGGCGTATTTCCGTAGATTTTTTATATTCCGCTATGTAAGGACAAGTTACTAGACTGTAGAGTTTTGATGTGATGATTGTGTACTCTGATGAATGTAAGTATTAAACAGTTACAAATTCTTTTGTATGAAAATCTGTTGTTATATATTATATTTTGTTCCGCTGCGATTGTGAGATTCTGATGTTGTTTTTATCTTCTTCTCCTACCTCCTTCTTCTTTTCCCTTACGGTCTCGTATTTCCGGCATTCGATTGTTCGGCATTAAATACAGTGGACGTATTGATGTCGATTTTCGGGCGTCGAAAAATCGGATCGTGACATTGTGGTATTAGAGCTGAAGGTTAAGCGAGAACCTTGGCTCTGGTGGGGATTACTCATTAGAGATAGAGTTAGTAGTACTCTAGAATGAGTTTGAGTGTATTAATAGATATGAGCGCGTATTTGTTAGTGAATAAAAATGTTTTAATATTGTGTTGACTTATTGGTTGAGTGGTATATAAATTCTTGTCGAGTAGAGGGACGCTGCTATTTCGATAGGAGTTTATAAACACTTGAACACGATAAACCGACAGAATATTTTTTGAAGTGGGTGAATTAAATAATTTTACCCAAAATATATTTTGATATAAAAAGAAGTAATTTTCTAAAATTATTATTTATAATTGAATGTTTGGATGATAATATTATAGTCAAACAAGATTATAAAATTTAAAATAGTTTACATCACTAATATGAGAATTTGTATAAGTATAAATTATACAAATGGATTAAAATTGGATTTAAAACCGGAAGCTGGAAGTATAAATTTCGGGAGGTTTGAAAAAAAAATTATGGAATCCTTGTTTGATAATTTAAAAATCATCTGGGAGTAAGTTATAAGCTTATAAGTTGAAATGATTTTTAAATAAGAAAGAAAAGCATAAAGTTTGAATTTTTAGAATGAAATCAAAAACGAGGAGATTAAAATAAAGTTCAACTTAGATTAAGTTGAAGAAATTTAAATTGTTGAAAATTTAAATTGTTTGTGGTTTGACTGAAATAAATTGTGAAGTAGAGCAGTTAAATGGATTAAAATTTGGGATGTGATTGAATTGAATTGAATTTAACTTTAACTAAATGAAAGTTAAGTTAAAAATAGAAATTTAAGTTGGAATTGAGAAATAAGAGTTGAAATTGACTTGAACTGAAGGAAGTCGGGTTAGAAATTTAATTGAATTGAAATTAATTTAAGCTAAGAAAATGGAATTGAGTTGAATTAAATGAACTTAAGCTAAGTGGATTTGAATCAAGTTGAAAATGGAATTGAATTGAAATAAATTCAGTGAGTTATAAATAATAGTAAATGGAATTAAATTCTTATGGAAGAATGATATGAAGTTGGATTTAACTGGAGATAAGCTAAATAAAGATCGAATGGGAATAAATAAGCTTCGATGACTTATCAAAGAAGTGAAATGCATGAAATAGAAATATGCTTGGCTAAATAAATGTATAATCCCGACTTAAAGATGAAATAAGAATATATTCGAGCCTAAAGTGAATGGAAGTGTGGAAAATTAATAAGTGTGTGACTTATAAGAATCTAGAAGTGAAGTAATAAAGCCAAAATAATTTTTTTTGATATTATGGAAAAAAATCCAAACTTGAAAAAAAATAGTTTGAATTCAAGTAAACTAATCAAAGAGATTTTTGGAAGATAAAAATCAAATATTGGATTATAAGTTGGAAGTGGACTAATTCGGGATGAATCAGTTAATTGAATATGCTAATGGAAGTCAACTTGGTTAAATAAAGTTGGATGGTTAGTTAAAAAGGGATTTGTAACGACCCGTAAATTTTAACCGTTTTAATAACGTAATTTGTTGAAATTTTGTGAAATTTTAAACGATAAAATTTTGAAATATAAATTTGATATTTGGAATGCGTCTAGTTAAGCATAGCGACTGGTAAATTTTCGTCCGAAAATATGAAAGTTTATTTCGCGCGTAAATTCACTTCAATTCAATCAGTTAAAAAGTAATGAAAATAAAATGTTTCCGAAACCTAAATATTTTTACATAGAAAAATTCTAAACCATCTTCTGAGCAAGATTTCAGTTTGTCGTAATTCCAAATTCGGACATCTTTGGCTCCGTCGATCTTATTTTTCAGTGTTTTTCTTGCATTTTCCGCCAGTAGAAAAATTCGAATTTTTATAATTCAATCGTACCATTAATATTATGTATACCGTTTTGATCATCTCGTTGTGCTGATCTCTGCGGTATATTAAATTCTGCGTTTTGGTGTCCGGTACATAGCGGAAACCGTGAAACGGTCAACCGTACCCGTATCCGTTTATAACCTTTTTGGTTCCTTTGTCTTTCTATTATCTAATGTATAAATTCCAAAAGACATTTGCTTTTATTAATTCTGAATTCAGCAGCAGGCTATCGCTATTCCCAATCTCAAAGCATATTAGAATTTGACCTTTCACCGTGCGCATTCCAAATCTTCACCTACAGCCTTCAACCGAGCCATCATTTCTTCTCGTTGTCAAACCTCCCACTACTGACACAAACCCGTACCCTTGCCCCTCTGCTCGTCCAAGATCCACTCATCTTCTTTGCTTGGCGTTCATATTCTAAGCATATTTTGGTTTGACGTTGCTTGTGTATTGATATTTTTGTTTGCTTTCAAATGGTTGCTTGATCTATTTCATTTATACTGCATATACATTGTTACACGTGCTGCATATAAGCTAAGGTGACCTGTTGTGTTTATGATTGAATATAACTTGATAAGCTTATATTTTTCTGACTAACATTGTTTTAAATATAAAGAGTATGTAAGTTATGCGCAAGTTGTGGCTGCCGTGCTTCTCTATAGATGTACGTATGTGTATATATGAATTTTATTCAAGTTTTGTCTATAAAAAAAAATATATAAATAAACAAAAAGTTTAGCCTGTCGCATATACGGTCGTTCGGTCTCCTTTTGCTTTCATATTTGCTGTTCTTTTTTGGTTCTTGGGCAAAGGTTCATTTTGATTTGGTCATAGTTTGTACGTTATTTATATATGTTGATTTGAAGCATTTTCTTCTCTGTATGTGAAAGAAGTTGACAATTTTTTTTATGTCAGCATATAAGTTCTTTTTAATAGGACAGGTTTTATATACATTTGTTTGAAAGCTTACAATACAAATGTTGTTTGTGTATTATAATATAGTAATATATATAGCTGTATTTGGGCTCACAACAGATATTATAAAGGTTTTATTTTGATTTTATTTATTTATTTTTTTAGTTTATTTTATTTTATTTTATTTCTTTTTATATTTTATTTTTTTGAACAGCAGTTAGACTTCATGTTCACGATATCATATCTCACTCATGTTTTATCGGAATGGGTTGATTCTAATTTTAAAAAAGAGTCGAAGTTACCTAGTTTATGACTGTCAAATTTCAGCAAAATCCGACATCGTTTGATTAGTGGTCGAGGATCTGGAAGTTAGACTCAGGCAGATGTTCTTTTGTACTTGAAATTATTTTACACTGCTGCAAACACGACCTGAGTTCATGTTTGACGCATCGTATCTCTTCCGTCTTACGTCGGAATACAGTGATTCTTTTTTTGTTGGAAAGATTGAGTTTTATATTTTATGTTCACGAATTTTCAGCTTCATGCGAGGTCATTTGATCCTCTGTTTCTCATTTGGAAGTTAGACTCAGGCAGCTGTTCTTTTGTACTTAGAAATTATTTTACACTGCTGCAAACATGGCCTGAGTCTATGTTCGTGACATCGTAACTTTTCTCGTCTCTTGTCCAAAACAAGTGAATCTTTTGCAGTTTGAAATACAAGTTTTGATCTTTATTCATACCAAATTTCAGACCATTTCGATCTCGGTAGCACATAGAATTATATTGTTAAACTTTGACGCAGGACATGTTTTTTTATTTGTTGCTATGTTGAATGTTTTGATTTGATTTCGGCAATTCCTATCTAACAGCTTTGCTCGTCGATTCGTGCCAATCTAGTTTATTTCGGAAGTCGTGCTTGCGTCGTAACTCAACTTCGTTGTCTATTCTCGATCTCTAGCCTCGAAAGGTGAGTACTCACTCACGATTAACGTTCTTTTATTTATTAAATTTGATTTCAATTGAAACGACAATTGAAATATGCTGCTGTTAGTTAATTATACTGTTATATATAATATTACCTGTATCAGTTCACCTGTGACATCTGACACCATTATCTGTTAATTATTTATGCGATGATAATACAGTTTGGCTGATAATTGATTGATTGTTGATGTTTATATTGGACGTTAAATTATAAATGTTAAAATGATAAATAGTATGAAATTGAACTTGATATAGGATAATTAAATGTTAAATTTGATTAACTCACATTTGTATAATATGACCCCTTTAACTGTTGAATTTATTGACACGTAGGATTTGTTTAATTACATTTTGAACCACTGAATGTATGTTGTTAAATTGATGATGTATGAAATTGTAAATAGATGACAAATGAAACCGTAATGTAATAATCTTTAATCTACATGAAATGATAGTGTAGATTCTAGAAATGATTTTTATTAATTCGCACAAATAACAATGCGAATTAATACAGTTATTTCGGGATTATTTGAATTGATTATTGGATTGTTATTGTTGTTGTTATTGCTTGTTTATTTACTTTGACACCATCCCAGTTATCACACTGCAAGTTCCCTTTGTTATGTTTTGATTTTGAATTGAATTGGAATCGGGTTGAAATGATAAATACCCAAATTGAACTTTGACCTAGGATAGGAAATTAAATAAAAACCCGATTGGTCAATAATTTGATTTAAAAATAAAACGAAGATTATATTTGAATAAATAATATGGTTTTGAAATGAAGTTGAAATTTGAATTTTTGATGAAAGGAAATTGTAATATTTAATAATCTGAAACAAAATATTTAGAATGTAATCGATGAAAGAATGTTGTTTAATTTGAGAAATGATTTAATAATCAAGTTTGAAATTATAATTAAGTTTGAAATTATTAAACTTTGAAATGATTTAATAATCAAGTTTGAAATTATAATTAAGTTTGGAATTATTAAACTTTGAAATTATTTAATAATTAAGTTTTGAATTATTTAATAATTAAATAAGATTGAATTATTTAATGATTAAATTGAATTGAATTCTTTGATAAGAGAAATTGAACCTTTGAATAAGTGAATTTTATTTCGTAAATAATTGAAATTGAATTTCTTTATTAATTAAGTTTTGGAAAATTATTTAAGTAAGTAAATAAGTGAAATTGAATTTCTTTAACAAGAAATGAAAATGTGATATTTTTGGAATTAATGTAAGGATTGAAATGTAAATAATTTGATTTGATGAATTTAATTAAATTCAAATTGTAAGTTTTGATTTAATGAAGTTGAACTTAAGAAATTGATTTAATGAATTGGAAATTTAATAGAAATTGTTTTGAATGATAAATTTACTTAACGAATATTAAAGGAAATCGATAAATGAATTCAAATTGATTTGAATGTTAAAATTAAGTTAATTTAAATGATTTCGAATTGAAATTTATATACGAACTTGGATCAATATTTGAATTGTTTTAAATAGAAATTGAAATCGAATTATAAGATTTTGAAACTATGATTTGGAAGTTTTGAAACGTAAAGTATAGAAATTGGTTTTTGAAAGACAAATGAAATGTTGGTTTACGAATAGAAATTGAAATTGAATTTGATTTGGTTTTGAAATATATTAAATGACCAATCGGTGTAATAATTACGGAAGTTATTAAAGAGACTGGGATCGGTAATGGATATACTCTCTATCTAAACCGAAAACCACTTTAATAACTATACGCGGAGTGATGATCCAGAATGAAGTGGTTGGAATGATGTACGTGTTGACTGAAGAAAGTGAACGATAATGGATAGCCTTGACACTTGTGTCAAATTGGAAATGACTAAAACAGGAGCTGTGCCGGGCCAATGGAGGATTAGCTACCTCAAGTGGACACACTTCTTCGAACTACTTATTACTTGTTGTCGATTGGTGCACCCTTGATTTTGGGAGTGTTGTCTCACGGTGTTGCGGGCGCTGCGGCGTTGCGTTCTCACCAGTCCGGATCAGGCGAACGGTAGTATCACTACCTTGGGTATTGCCTCATGTGCCTTGTCATACTTGTATTCCATTTATGCACGACCACTACGATTTTGATTTGTACCTTTAGTATATGGATTGCCCTCTGGTGACTTCCGGTTTTGGGGAAACTACGGTCTTGTATATGCTTTTGGGAATAAAAATGTGTTAAGGGTGGAATGAGCCATGACTTAACGCTATTTTGATATCTTTTTATATTACTGATAGACATTATCTACTTATCGTACACTACTACATAGTAGATAGTTTAACGGATCCTTAAAGGATGGTTATTCCAAACATCCTTTGAGTTACTTGTATTTCAATTGCTATTTCACTTGAGTTGGATTTATTAATATAAGAATGTTAATCCTGACTCGAGTGTCTTGTGTTTTTGCTTTACGCTCGGGTCAGACTGAGTGTACCAGTATTCGAGACTCACCTTTGGAGTTGGAGCTTTGCTTAAAGATCCAGCCATCTATTCTGCTTTCAGTATTCGATGATTACAGTGATGCATTCTGATTTGTATCTGATGTATCGTGTTACTCTTCCGTTGTATCTGGTTTAACTCTGATGTATCGTATTACTCTTCTGTTGTAAACTCTGATGTATTTTATATATTCATATAGTAGCTTCATGAACTACTATCTCTTTTATTTCCGCTGCATTTATTACTCTTTGTCTGTGATCTGTGATTATATTTATTTACTGTATATGTTCAGTTTTGCCAAATTTAAATTAACAACGCGGTATTTTGAGCAATTCAACTCCGGCATGAGTGTCTACCTATACACTTATAATGGATGCGAATGGTCCAAAATTCTGGGTCGTTACAGTTGGTATCAGAGCTTTGGTAGCTCTAGGCAAAACTCAACATATAGGGTAAATGTATTTACAGAATCACTCTCATTTGAGTTTCAATCTCTTCCTTTGACTCAATTCCTTTGAATTTTGGAATGTTCCCCTCGGTTCCGAAATTCATTCGTGTCCACCACTATTCGTCTTCTTTCAATTCTGGAGCATCACATAACTCCACTTCGAATGACCCTTATAGTGAATCGGCGATCTCGCCAAACTTCGAATGATTCGTAATGGAGCAAAACTCCTTTACAATTGGCATTGATTTACCGGAGATTTCTGTATCCTCGGTTTACGATGCTATCTATCTCCTGCTATACCTAAATTCTATTTCTTGAGATTGGATGTTGATTTACCTCGAAATTCAGCATCGATCTTATTCTTGAAGTCACGGTCGACCCGGTTATGGTTGCCCGCGATTTATATAAGATTATCTATTTCCTTATTCGGTTAAATAATCATCTTATCTTTCGTTCCAACTTATTCTCAAATCAAAATTTTCTTTGATTGAATTAATCAAATTTGAATCCCTATCCTTGCTTTGAAATCCATTCCTGTATCGTCAAGCAAAGAAGTGTATTTGTAAATTAATTTTAAAATGATTTATATATTGTGTTGTTTGAGTTGTTGATGTTGATTTGGGTTTTCGATCGATTCGTCTGATCAACGCTATCGATAGGATTTCCAAAACACTTGAACAGAGCAAACTGACACAATATTATTTTCAAATTTGGTAAATAAAATAAATTTGTTGATTATATTGTAAAAATATAAGTAAAATTTTCTGGAATTTAATAGGTAAATTAAATTGTTTGTTTGAAATGATAATATTTGATTATCATTTATTGTTCTAAATAAATTTATAAATACGGTTTATAAATTGATTTGGAATTTGAAATGAATTTAATTCAGAAATTTGAGAATTTAGTTTTCGGTGATTTCGAACTTGGTTTTTTAAAAAATTTTAAAAGTATATATTATTGAAAATATTTTCAAATAGAAATCATTTTCAAAGAATTTTAAAATGTTGATATCAGTGCTATTCTCTTTGTCGCTGGAAAATAATTTCGGTGATGGCGGCCGCATCATCGACATTCATTTTCGAGTTTCGAAGTGGAGAAACCATTCTGTAGCTTTGCTACGGTTTTGTTTTGAGAAAATATATTTTGATTTACATATATATAGGTATCTTATTTTTAAAAAAAAAATTAATTTGATTTGATATAAATATATTATATATATCTCTAAATTGTTTAAAGTTAATCGGAAATCTAATTCTTAAATTTTGTTAAAGGATGATTTTAAATATAAATAAGACCAAAATTTGGAATAAATATTTAAACTTGAATAATTGAATTGGGAAATTTTTATTGTATATTATTCAACTTCATTCTAATACAACTTACCTAAATCATTCAGAAGTTGAATATGTAATTGGATAATATATAAGATAAATTGAATTTATAAATAAATTTGAGTGTTTATAATAAATGGTATACACTAGATTTTGATTATAAAGATGTTAATAGAGTTGGATAGGATAATAAGTAAACTCAGTTAATAATGAAATAATTTTGTTTTGAAAGAATTAATAAATTTGTTTTGAAAGAATTAATAAATTGAAACTTGATCAACTTATGAAAATACCTTGAATTTTAAAGAAATTAATGGATGTAAATTAATATAAAACGAAACTTTTATGTTTTAAATTAATTTATATGGGTTAAATATATGTGATTAGATATATTAAATAGAATAAATTTAACAATAATTTGGAATAAAAAAAGAAGAATTTAAATTGCTGAAAAAAAAATATGATTATAATAAAATACTATTCAAATTTATGGTTTTAGAAATTATAAATTGAGGATAATTGGATAATAAGAAAATCAATCTAGAAATAGTTAAAGCTTGATTAAACTTAAGAAAATCAAATGGATTAAATCAATTATTGAATATCAATTAATTTAAATTTGAATTTATATGGTTTAAATTAATTGTTATTTTGTATTTCAAATCTGTTTTTCTTTCTGGTTGTTTCTATTCTCCTACCTCGTTCCTTTTCGGGGACGAAAAGTTTTGAGTGGGGGAGAATGTAACGACCCGTAAATTTTAACCGTTTTAATAACGTAATTTGTTGAAATTTTGTGAAATTTTAAACGATAAAATTTTGAAATATAAATTTGATATTTGGAATGCGTCTAGTTAAGCATAGCGACTGGTAAATTTTCGTCCGAAAATATGAAAGTTTATTTCGCGCGTAAATTCACTTCAATTCAATCAGTTAAAAAGTAATGAAAATAAAATGTTTCCGAAACCTAAATATTTTTACATAGAAAAATTCTAAACCATCTTCTGAGCAAGATTTCAGTTTGTCGTAATTCCAAATTCGGACATCTTTGGCTCCGTCGATCTTATTTTTCAGTGTTTTTCTTGCATTTTCCGCCAGTAGAAAAATTCGAATTTTTATAATTCAATCGTACCATTAATATTATGTATACCGTTTTGATCATCTCGTTGTGCTGATCTCTGCAGTATATTAAATTCTGCGTTTTGGTGTCCGGTACATAGCGGAAACCGTGAAACGGTCAACCGTACCCGTATCCGTTTATAACCTTTTTGGTTCCTTTGTCTTTCTATTATCTAATGTATAAATTCCAAAAGACATTTGCTTTTATTAATTCTGAATTCAGCAGCAGGCTATCGCTATTCCCAATCTCAAAGCATATTAGAATTTGACCTTTCACCGTGCGCATTCCAAATCTTCACCTACAGCCTTCAACCGAGCCATCATTTCTTCTCGTTGTCAAACCTCCCACTACTGACACAAACCCGTACCCTTGCCCCTCTGCTCGTCCAAGATCCACTCATCTTCTTTGCTTGGCGTTCATATTGTAAGCATATTTTGGTTTGACGTTGCTTGTGTATTGATATTTTTGTTTGCTTTCAAATGGTTGCTTGATCTATTTCATTTATACTGCATATACATTGTTACACGTGCTGCATATAAGCTAAGGTGACCTGTTGTGTTTATGATTGAATATAACTTGATAAGCTTATATTTTTCTGACTAACATTGTTTTAAATATAAAGAGTATGTAAGTTATGCGCAAGTTGTGCCTGCCGTGCTTCTCTATAGATGTACGTATGTGTATATATGAATTTTATTCAAGTTTTGTCTATAAAAAAAAAATATATATAAATAAACAAAAAGTTTAGCCTGTCGCATATACGGTCGTTCGGTCTCCTTTTGCTTTCATATTTGCTGTTCTTTTTTGGTTCTTGGGCAAAGGTTCATTTTGATTTGGTCATAGTTTGTACGTTATTTATATATGTTGATTTGAAGCATTTTCTTCTCTGTATGTGAAAGAAGTTGACAATTTTTTTTATGTCAGCATATAAGTTCTTTTTAATAGGACAGGTTTTATATACATTTGTTTGAAAGCTTACAATACAAATGTTGTTTGTGTATTATAATATAGTAATATATATAGCTGTATTTGGGCTCACAACAGATATTATAAAGGTTTTATTTTGATTTTATTTATTTATTTTTTTAGTTTATTTTATTTTATTTTATTTCTTTTTATATTTTATTTTTTTGAACAGCAGTTAGACTTCATGTTCACGATATCATATCTCACTCATGTTTTATCGGAATGGGTTGATTCTAATTTTAAAAAAGAGTCGAAGTTACCTAGTTTATGACTGTCAAATTTCAGCAAAATCCGACATCGTTTGATTAGTGGTCGAGGATCTGGAAGTTAGACTCAGGCAGATGTTCTTTTGTACTTGAAATTATTTTACACTGCTGCAAACACGACCTGAGTTCATGTTTGACGCATCGTATCTCTTCCGTCTTACGTCGGAATACAGTGATTCTTTTTTTGTTGGAAAGATTGAGTTTTCTATTTTATGTTCACGAATTTTCAGCTTCATGCGAGGTCATTTGATCCTCTGTTTCTCATTTGGAAGTTAGACTCAGGCAGCTGTTCTTTTGTACTTAGAAATTATTTTACACTGCTGCAAACATGGCCTGAGTCTATGTTCGTGACATCGTAACTTTTCTCGTCTCTTGTCCAAAACAAGTGAATCTTTTGCAGTTTGAAATACAAGTTTTGATCTTTATTCATACCAAATTTCAGACCATTTCGATCTCGGTAGCACATAGAATTATATTGTTAAACTTTGACGCATGACATGTTTTTTTATTTGTTGCTATGTTGAATGTTTTGATTTGATTTCGGCAATTCCTATCTAACAGCTTTGCTCGTCGATTCGTGCCAATCTAGTTTATTTCGGAAGTCGTGCTTGCGTCGTAACTCAACTTCGTTGTCTATTCTCGATCTCTAGCCTCGAAAGGTGAGTACTCACTCACGATTAACGTTCTTTTATTTATTAAATTTGATTTCAATTGAAACGACAATTGAAATATGCTGCTGTTAGTTAATTATACTGTTATATATAATATTACCTGTATCAGTTCACCTGTGACATCTGACACCATTATCTGTTAATTATTTATGCGATGATAATACAGTTTGGCTGATAATTGATTGATTGTTGATGTTTATATTGGACGTTAAATTATAAATGTTAAAATGATAAATAGTATGAAATTGAACTTGATATAGGATAATTAAATGTTAAATTTGATTAACTCACATTTGTATAATATGACCCCTTTAACTGTTGAATTTATTGACACGTAGGATTTGTTTAATTACATTTTGAACCACTGAATGTATGTTGTTAAATTGATGATGTATGAAATTGTAAATAGATGACAAATGAAACCGTAATGTAATAATCTTTAATCTACATGAAATGATAGTGTAGATTCTAGAAATGATTTTTATTAATTCGCACAAATAACAATGCGAATTAATACGGTTATTTCGGGATTATTTGAATTGATTATTGGATTGTTATTGTTGTTGTTATTGCTTGTTTATTTACTTTGACACCATTCCAGTTATCACACTGCAAGTTCCCTTTGTTATGTTTTGATTTTGAATTGAATTGGAATCGGGTTGAAATGATAAATACCCAAATTGAACTTTGACCTAGGATAGGAAATTAAATAAAAACCCGATTGGTCAATAATTTGATTTAAAAATAAAACGAAGATTATATTTGAATAAATAATATGGTTTTGAAATGAAGTTGAAATTTGAATTTTTGATGAAAGGAAATTGTAATATTTAATAATCTGAAACAAAATATTTAGAATGTAATCGATGAAAGAATGTTGTTTAATTTGAGAAATGATTTAATAATCAAGTTTGAAATTATAATTAAGTTTGAAATTATTAAACTTTGAAATGATTTAATAATCAAGTTTGAAATTATAATTAAGTTTGGAATTATTAAACTTTGAAATTATTTAATAATTAAGTTTTGAATTATTTAATAATTAAATAAGATTGAATTATTTAATGATTAAATTGAATTGAATTCTTTGATAAGAGAAATTGAACCTTTGAATAAGTGAATTTTATTTCGTAAATAATTGAAATTGAATTTCTTTATTAATTAAGTTTTGGAAAATTATTTAAGTAAGTAAATAAGTGAAATTGAATTTCTTTAACAAGAAATGAAAATGTGATATTTTTGGAATTAATGTAAGGCTTGAAATGTAAATAATTTGATTTGATGAATTTAATTAAATTCAAATTGTAAGTTTTGATTTAATGAAGTTGAACTTAAGAAATTGATTTAATGAATTGGAAATTTAATAGAAATTGTTTTGAATGATAAATTTACTTAACGAATATTAAAGGAAATCGATAAATGAATTCAAATTGATTTGAATGTTAAAATTAAGTTAATTTAAATGATTTCGAATTGAAATTTATATACGAACTTGGATCAATATTTGAATTGTTTTAAATAGAAATTGAAATCGAATTATAAGATTTTGAAACTATGATTTGGAAGTTTTGAAACGTAAAGTATAGAAATTGGTTTTTGAAAGACAAATGAAATGTTGGTTTACGAATAGAAATTGAAATTGAATTTGATTTGGTTTTGAAATATATTAAATGACCAATCGGTGTAATAATTACGGAAGTTATTAAAGAGACTGGGATCGGTAATGGATATACTCTCTATCTAAACCGAAAACCACTTTAATAACTATACGCGGAGTGATGATCCAGAATGAAGTGGTTGGAATGATGTACGTGTTGACTGAAGAAAGTGAACGATAATGGATAGCCTTGACACTTGTGTCAAATTGGAAATGACTAAAACAGGAGCTGTGCCGGGCCAATGGAGGATTAACTACCTCAAGTGGACACACTTCTTCGAACTACTTATTACTTGTTGTCGATTGGTGCACCCTTGATTTTGGGAGTGTTGTCTCACGGTGTTGCGGGCGCTGCGGCGTTGCGTTCTCACCAGTCCGGATCAGGCGAACGGTAGTATCACTACCTTGGGTATTGCCTCATGTGCCTTGTCATACTTGTATTCCATTTATGCGCGACCACTACGATTTTGATTTGTACCTTTAGTATATGGATTGCCCTCTGGTGACTTCCGGTTTTGGGGAAACTACGGTCTTGTATATGCTTTTGGGAATAAAAATGTGTTAAGGGTGGAATCGGCCATGACTTAACGCTATTTTGATATCTTTTTATATTACTGATAGACATTATCTACTTATCGTACACTACTACATAGTAGATAGTTTAACGGATCCTTAAAGGATGGTTATTCCAAACATCCTTTGAGTTACTTGTATTTCAATTGCTATTTCACTTGAGTTGGATTTATTAATATAAGAATGTTAATCCTGACTCGAGTGTCTTGTGTTTTTGCTTTACGCTCGGGTCAGACTGAGTGTACCAGTATTCGAGACTCACCTTTGGAGTTGGAGCTTTGCTTAAAGATCCAGCCATCTATTCTGCTTTCAGTATTCGATGATTACAGTGATGCATTCTGATTTGTATCTGATGTATCGTGTTACTCTTCCGTTGTATCTGGTTTAACTCTGATGTATCGTATTACTCTTCTGTTGTAAACTCTGATGTATTTTATATATTCATATAGTAGCTTCATGAACTACTATCTCTTTTATTTCCACTGCATTTATTACTCTTTGTCTGTGATTATATTTATTTACTGTATATGTTCAGTTTTGCCAAATTTAAATTAACAACGCGGTATTTTGAGCAATTCAACTCCGGCATGAGTGTCTACCTATACACTTATAATGGATGCGAATGGTCCAAAATTCTGGGTCGTTACAGGATTTTTGAAGTCAAACTTGAGTTATAAATAATATTGAAGGGAAATGTTGTCAAATGAAATGGAATTAGATTAAAATAGAAATGGTTTGAATTGCAAATAAATCAAATTTAAATGGAAACAGAATTGGTTCTAGAAGAAATGGAAGTTGGTTGAATAAAATACTTAAGTAAATTGTGAGATGGTTATTGGTTGTTGAGTTTAATAAAATGGTTTGGAATTAAACTTTTTGAATATGAAAGAAAATGCAAGGAAAGGATTGTGAATAAATTAGAAATGGGATGGAATTAATATAAATTTGAGTTGGAATCAATTTAAAATGGTTATAAGCTTAAAAAATTGTTATCTGAATGAATATCGTCGAATTTGCATAAGAAAATGGGTCGTTCGACGTAAACGGAAGTAAATAAAATTCTATGAGGTGATAGAAGTGAAATAAATTGATTTTTGAATCAATTGAAATGAATATGAGTTTGTTTTGCTTATAATGAATTAAATATAAGCGAGTAAGTTGTAAATCACTTAAATTGAAGGAATGGTTTGAGAATTGGTTGTAAGCAATTAAAATAAGTGTCGGAACCTTATATGTGCTTATGAAAATTATATAACATGCATTGTATGTGAAATTCATGTGTTAGCTATATTAAAATAAGTGAAATACTAGTAAATTGCATACATTTAGCACTTACATGTTGAAATTGAGTAAGTACAGGTACAGGGAAGCCGTTTGGCTGGATTTTGGTCGCGCTAGTTGCTAAATAAATAAGCCGCTTGCTTAAAAATGCTAAATAGAGGTACGCCTACGCAACAAAAGATAGGAAATATGAAATATTGTTTGTTTTTTTTTGTTTTCCGACTGTGTGGGTCGATGTATATATATTTATATCTCTTGTCAAATTGCAAAAGCTCCTCCGTACAAAGGAGACTGCCAAAATTTTACGGAAATTTTGGGAGTTAGAAACTTTTTGAAAATTTTTTGGAAATTTTTTTTAACGAAAAGTTGAATTTCAAATTGAAATGAAAATGTAGGATTGAACTAGAAAATGAAAGCAAATTGTTTTGGGTGGAAGTTAAAGGATTAGAAAAGTGAATATCGGGTTTTGCACTAAGTGGGTTTAATAAGTTAATGAGTTGGGACATTCTTCTGCCTTAGAAATTTCGGGGACGAAATTCTTTTAAGGTGAGAGGAATGTAGCGACCCGGATTTTTCGACGTTGAATTTGGAATATTTAAATGGTTTTAAATATTTGATTTGGATATATAAATTGGTTTTGAATATGGAACTTGATTTTATTTAATAAAATAGATGCAGAATTTGAATATAATGATTTATTGGACAATTCAACTTTTGGATTTAATAATTGGAAATTGGATAAAATATTGAATCTTGAGTTTTAGGCCTGTTAAAAATAATTTAAAGGGATTTAAAAATTTATATTGATAATAATAAAGATAATAAAAGTTTTAAAATTTAATTTGGAAGTGATCTGTTTAATTTAAAAAATATATCGTTTAAATTGACATTTAAAAATAGCCTTCCGAGGCACAATCTCGGAATTCGACGAAACCAGTTCCATTGGATCCGTAATATTGTATTATTATCAGATTTCAAATTTCGTAACGTTGGTGTTGTCGTGTAACCATACGGTATGTAAACGCATTGAAATTAATATCGAAACTCTATGTAATAACTGGGTCCAAAAAGCTATCTTTTCCATACGATCGCATTAGGACTCGAAACCTTTTCCATTGTGTTCGAAATGGGTATAAGATAGTTTGAGTTTTCAAAAGAATGGTTTGTATTATAAATAGCTTGGAAAATCAAAATCAATTTGAATATTTAAGAAGATTGATTTTAAACAGTTTATACTAAAATAATTTATTTGAAAATATTTCCAAAGTCAAACTAATTCAATTCCCAATTTTCCCATTCAGATCAATTTCAGTTTCCACATTATTAATTAAGTAATTATAAATTTACGTTCAAATCGGTATAAAAGTGATTTTATTTAATATCGTATTTCTACAAAATATTTCACAACATCGATAAACAACAACACTAGTAAGTTCAAACACTACATCCATTTATCCATATGAAGAGTCTTACAAAAGGTCATAAATCTAGATGCCTTAACAACTACCTAGGGGTTTAGAAAAGAATAGAGCCCTAGCATCCTTCTTAAAAACTTTCTTAAGGACTTCCTATCAACTCGCCAAACTCGTCCGTGCGTTCTGTAACTAGGTGTCCCCAATTATTGCATTTGCCACAAAAGAATTTTATACTCCCATCTTCCTGGATAATTTTCACACCTCTCACGGGGCGTTCCACAACTTCCTCTTTCTTCCATCTCTTGGGACAATTCTTGGGACAATCCCTAGCGATGTGTCTCGTCATTTAGCAATGGTAGCAAATGGTCGATCCACCGAATGTTACTATGGGTTTATGTTTCATCTTCCTCACCTTAGGGCAATGGCTTAGCAAATGTCCTTTTTCAGGACACATAAAGCAAAAAAATCTCAGAGCGAAAACGTTTAACTTCCTCATTCTTTTCTTTTCTTGTTTTACTACACTTGACTACATAATGTCCTTTACAGTGACATCTATAACATATGACATTATCATAAGGACCTGGTCTATCCCTTTCCCGTACCCGTTTCTCGTGTTCCATTATTGCTTCTTCACGTGCCTTACGTGGAGCTGCTCTTCACTCCCTACGCCTTGCCTTCCATTCTTCTCCTTTTGCCAACTCTTACAACTTGTACTAGATTCTAGTATGACTTCCTAACCTATAATTAAAACCTCGATTAGTCGAAATTTTAGCTTTATTCTTATTTCTAAATATTCTTTTATTTGTTCTCGGTCATTTTTATAATTTAATCCACTAATTTGATAATCTGGTTCATTTTAATTTCCAAAATTCGAAACCCGTTTTTATTTCAAAAAATCATTTCGAAATCATTTATACATACATAACTCCTTTTTCAACCTTTTCTCAAATCTAAACCTTTTTTTACAATTTAATTCCTTTAACTCCCATAAGCTAAATTTTCATTCCACCTTGAAATTTGCAATTTCAGGTTATAAGTTCAAAAATCATTTAACTTGGTCTGAGTTAATTCCCAATTCGTTTAAACTTGCTCGATTTAAATTTTCACATTCTAAAATTTAATTTCTTATTAATATCACTTCCCAATTATAAGTTTAAAAACTTACTTTTCTTTTAGGTTATACTCTCATTTCAAGGGGGATTCCAAAATTCAATACCTGGTATTTATTTCAAATCAACATTGAAATCACACACACACACACACACATATATACATATATATCATATTTACATATCTATTTACACTTTAAATTTTAAACCAACCTTGGTTTTTATCCAAAACAAATTTCTTCAGAATTTCCAAACAATTCTTGTTTCTAAAACAAAATTTTCTATATCAAAAATATTCTAATAATATTACTTATTATTACTTCAAAGCATTTTGAAACACATTTCATAATTTCCGGGACTTAGATTCAAAACCTCACAATTTAGATCCATTTTTAATTTATGGGTTACATTTATAGCTTATACTTATATAATTCCACTTCCTTAAAACATTTCACACTGTTTTATCATTGTTTATTCTGTAATAAACATCCTTTATTAAGACACAACAACCAATTTATGATAGTAATCAATATTATCATACCTAGAAACCAAACATACCATATATTTCATAATAATTTTCTAGAAAATTATTCATATATATAAAATATAATCAGGATAACTTATTTCGTTTCAAAACACTTTGAAAAACTCTTCCGAAATCTCCAGGATTTAAATTCTGGTTTGATCTACTCTTAGCTCAACCCATTTTCATAGTTCATTCTTATCAAATTTCTATTTGGTTATATATATACAACCACTTAAATTTTATAATCTTATTTGATTATAATAATAATAACCAATCACCTTAATATACTATAATAATTTAGAAAAAAAATTCTTTTCATATCAAAATAAAATCTTATATAAAAATTATTTTTATATAAGAATATAACAAGTACGCCCTCATATATAATACACTCATCTCATTCTAGGGTACTACTGACCCTATCTCTAATGAGTAATCCCCACTAGAGCAAGGGTTCTCGCTTAACCTTCAGCTCTGATACCACGTGTAATGACCGGGCGATTTTCGACCCTCGAAAATCGATACTCATACGTTCACTATATAGAGTGCCGAGCAATTGAGTGCCGGAAATACCAGGTTGCTAGGGTTTAAGAAGGAAAGAGGTAGAAGAAGAAACAAAAATAATAACAACACATAATATCACAATCGTAGCGGAACAAAATATAATATAAAATAACATCATTTTATACAAAGGAAAAATGTAACTGTTAATATACATACAAGTTATCAAAGTACAATCATCAACACATAAATCTGGGCAGTTATAATAACTTGTCCCTAAATGTTGAATATACAGCCTACAATACACAACAGAATATAGTCAAATACGTGCGATACGTCTCTGCCATCCAGCTCGTCTCCTGAGCCTCAAAGTAACCTAACCTGAATGTGTAATACTCGGTCTGACCCGAGCATTACAATAAAGTAACACCCGAGTGAGGTTGGAAACCAGTGTGAGTAAACACACTTAATTTGAAATACTAAGGTTATCAAAATCTTTTGAAAAACCAAGATATCTCATACAAACACGACGAGTTTATATCTTATTATAACCAAACACTTTTACAGAAGTCCATCGATATTATAATAGTGTCTAAGTACAATACTTATTTAAAAAAAGTCGAATTTGTTAAATTAACCCGATTCTGGCATATAGGGCTCTATGATCAAAATCGTAGAGGTTTGTAATGATTATTAAATCGAAGTGGTTCCGGATAACACTGATATCCAATTCCAGTCTCTTAGAATCTAATCGATAATTTTAAACGTCCAAGTTGTTTTTAAATAAACAATTTATATTAAGGGTGACAATATTCACATATGGGAATTTGCTACATATGTTTTTCTCGAAAAACGTATCAAAGTTTCATTCTAACTATTTTAGCTTGTTGGGCGACTTGATGGCAAAGACAAGCACAATTAAAATAAATATTCAAGAGTAGTAAACCAAAGCATAGATCATTAACAAATTAACGACTAATAATTAATATTACCTAATTCACAAAAACAGGATTTCATTGGTTTAAATTAACTGGTTCTATTTATATTATAAATCCAAATTACTTATAATTTAAAATTTATATAAAAAAAGATTTGCTATTAGTAAATTAAAGTTAAGCAATCCATTTAACAACTAGTTTATTAATTAATATAAAATTTAATCGATTAAGAATTTAAATTTATATATTCTCTTAAATTATTATAAATAACTTAATTTTATATTACCGCAAACTAACCAAAATAATTATAAATTATAAATCTAGGTGATATGATCAAAATGCACAAACCTTCATGTTTTTAATTGGCTTTAAATGAGTTGATAACAATGTTTTAAATTTTAAGGTTAAAAATAAATGTTTTTTTACTAAAGAAAACTTGGCCCATATTCAAAAACACGACCCAATCACAAAATAAAAACTTTGACCCATCCTATTTCCTTTCATCCTTCTCTCTGTTCTTACTTCCTGTGTATCCCTTATTCGAACCTAAGGGAACGTGCACGAACGTACACGAAAGTGTGCACATGCACACTATCTCCAACCAACAACCCTCGCCGCCGACATTCCTCGCAGATCCCCCCCGACTGCGACAACTCGACCATTCACCTGGAAACTCGACCGAACCCATCTTTTGAAATTCGAACTACTCACCACACCAAAAACGCAAACTGCAACCCCCAACATGCCTCGCCACATCGCCCACGACCTTCGTTCCTCACCAAAATTCACCCCAAGATTCGCCTTTGCATCCTCTTCCATTTCTTCCTGGACCGCACGTCCATCTTTCCCTCCTTTCTTCGTCATTGCCTCGAAACCGAACCCAAAGAACAACCCATCCCAAACCCTAAAACGAACTCAACCAGCCTATCCCCTCAACTAAAAGTTGGCGTATTATTTTTCCTAGGTGCCGCATACATTAGCCTCCTCCATACCGAATGGCGAGTCACAAAATTGACCAGGTCACCGGAATTTGACATTTTCCCCAAAAGCCGATCAACCCCACCATTCTCCATGCACACAACCTTAAAAAATTTCAAACCACTTCTAAAATTCATGATTTTCGACCACGATTCCAACCATAGAATGCATGAATTAATTTATGGAAGTTGATTTTCAACCAAATGTGACCTACTTACTGTTATTAGAAATTCTCTACCTCTATGCTTGATTAATTTTAACAAAATAAATTTTAAAATGTTACAAACTCAAAAACAAACAACCTTCGTTCGGGAATCATGTCCTAAAAATGACTAGATGCTGAGGTACAAATTTTTAAAGTTAAAAGTTCCACTGTTTTATAAAAAAAATTAGATAAGAGAACTTTGATGGAAGATATACCATGCTTGGTGAAATTTGCCATGTTGAATGCACACATACATATCCATATTAACATCACAGACATTTAACATAAATCAACTATGCATTCATTCCCACAATTATGTATAAATATATGTAGTATCTGTAAACCAGGGTAAGTGTCTACTCGCTATTTTTAAGAAAATGAATACTGCTGGTGTAATCTTCTTCCTTCAAGCTTTTGCATGTCTTTGTTCTTTGTTTTAATGGTAGAACTTTTTTTTTCATATGCATTGACAAAGTGTAACAACCCATATTTATAACAAATATTTTAATAGAATTTATTTGAAAACTTTTATTTTAAACCATTTAAAATTGAAATTTTTGAATTTAACAATGTATTTTGGATTTTGTTTATAATTTATTTTCCAAATATAAAAAAATAATGATTTTCTGGAAATTTTATATTTTGGTCAACTTTAGTCAAACTTTGACTTTTAGTTGAAATTTTTAAATTTGAATTTTTAATTTTCAATCCTTTTCTTTTGAACTGTATTTTATTCTGATATTCGTTCTGCTTTTCGTTTTATCAAATTTTGTTTTATACTTTGTAAATCTGATATAATTCAGCGTTTTACACGTAATTATTTTCTGTATTTCATTTATCTATTTTCTATTTTCATTTTCTATTTTATTTTGGGTTTGGACTTTGATTTGTTTTGAGTTGTTGAGCTTGTTTTGTTTTGGGCTTGGCTAATGGGCTTAGAAATTTCAAGAGACTCGAGTTTCTTTTCTTGAATTTGAAGAGATACCACTTCATCTTACCCTAGCAGCTCCTTTTCTTTACTCTAGCCGTACAAAACTTCTTGTTTCCCATCTCTTTCTCATTTTCATTTCATAATAAAAACAATTCCTTTAAGTTTTCATGTCTTCCTCTTTTCCATTTTCTCTTTTCTTTTATTTGGTTCTCCTTTACATGTTCGGCCATGCATCATCCCTAGCCGACCTCATCTCCTCCACCACCATCAACCATGACCGCCATCATCTCCTCATCACCATCCCATGCCTTGTCGTGACCATGGATCCAAATTCCAGCACCATCACATGCTTGAAACCCTAGCCGAGATCACCACATCATCCCCTTCCTATTTGCCTCGACCACCATTTTTCCACCATCTCCACTTGCTTGGCCGTGGCCCATCTCCATCCCCTAGCCGTGAATCCATGTGCCTTGATCCATAGTATGACTAGACCGAACCCAAAGTTGCATCTCCTTGTCTTTTTGCCTTCACTTGACCTTTGCTATGACATTTCTTCACATTCTTTAGCCGTTCACACCCAACCCCTTGCCTAGCCGTGCACTTGCTTGCCTTGGCCAAGTCATACTTGCATCAAAACAAGTCATGGCCGAACCATATGATGATGGTCTAGCTTATTTTTGAAAGTGGCCGAGCCCACATGCAATGGTTAAGCCACTTTGTTTCATTTTGATTCATATTTATACATTGTTTTGATCTATATTACTTTGTTGAATTATATACTTATATATGTTTGATATTTTTTGTTTACAAGACTTGGATCTTGGCTCTCCATCTACTCGAATCTAGTCGTGCTTTGTCGTGCTTTTCAGAGTTTGGTTGTCTTGTGTTTGATTTGTCATCTCTAGCTTTAGAAGGTGAGTTTATCACTCTCGACATCGTACCTATATATTTGTGAAACGATGACAAGTGGATATGTAGTAGTTGATATGCTATGTTGATAAATTCATATATGCTTGTGATATGATTATATGATGTTATAACCTGATTATATACCTGTTACATCACCTGATATGATATGCTATGCTGTTTATTTTATTTTCTGTTTCTCACACTACAAGTTCCCTTTCACTATGGGTTGAAATGATACATACCCGAACGGGCATTAGAATAGGGAAAAATTGTTATGAGCTAAAATGATAGGCTCAAGCGATTTTTGTTTATTTGACTTAGGATTACGAGTTTGAAATGATAGATACCGGAATTTTTATTCATTATAGATTGAAATGATATATTATCTGTATCACTTGACCTAGGTTAGAAAATATTATACAGACTCGTGGTTAATTTTAAAATGATTTTTTCTAAAATTTATTAAGTATTTTTGAAATTTAAAATATGAAATTTTAACTTAAACTGGATTTAAATGATTTAAATAAGTTTATAGTGATTTTCTATAAGTTAAAATTGTACGAATTAATAAATGATTAAAATGTAAAATTTAAAATGTGATTTGACTTAATAATTGAAAATTTGATTTGAAATGGACATTTTGGCTTAACTTAGAAATAAATAATTTATTTCTGAAAAGTGATATATGTTTTATAAGTTAAAAATGGTGAAAATTGAAATTATAATGTTTCTGAAATGTTATAATAAATCTTAGATTTGTATTGACAGCATTTCCAAAATGCTGTGGTTTTAAGGTAGCGTTTTCTAAGTGCTACCATTTCTGAAACTGTACTATTTTTCGAAATACTACTATATCTGCAGTAACGTTTTCTAAGTGCTGCTATTTCTGAAAAAGACAATATTTGTAATGACCCAGAATTTTGAACAAATTAAATTGAAAATATTTAATTAATTTTAAATATTTGAACGGTAATTTAATTTGAATCCCCGATATAATTTTGAAATTTGCGATTAAACTTTAAAATTTAATCTATTGAATAGTGAATAAAATTTGAATATTCAATTTTAAGTTGAAGAAAAATATTTCGAAAGCTTTTAAATTTTATATTGATAACACTGAAGATAACAGCAGCTTCAGAATCGAGTTTAAAAATAATTTGTTCAGCTTTGAAAATTATATCGTTCGAATCGATATTAAAAATAGCCGTCCGAGGCACAGTCTCGGAATTCGACGAAACCAGTTCCATTGGGTCCGGAATATTGTATTATTGCCGGGTTTCAAATTTCGTATTCTTCAGAGTTGTTTTGTGACCGTACGGTTAGAAAACGCATTGAATTTTTATCGAAATTCAATTTGAATTTTCAAATTTTTAAACTGGTCAACGTCAGCACGTTTCGTTCCTAAACTTACGCCTACAATCATGTAGAGAACAAGGAAGAAAATCGTGCAACCCATCCCTCTTCGATTTTTAATAACAGTTCGTCCCTTCTCTTTTGCTCTGCTCAAAATCGAAATGAAAATGGCCGCCTCTTTTCATTTAAAAGAAAACAAGTAACGAAAATAGTTTCGTTCGAATCATCTTCAGCAAATTAAAAATCAAAACAAATATAAACTGGCCGAAGCCCTTCTCCTCCTTCAAATTTCGTTATTCCACATTCGTTCGAGTCAAAATCGCGGCCTTTCCTTTTTAAACAAAATCCAGCAGTTCGATATAAGATAGAAATCATGGCGACCTGGGGTATGAGCTCGACCTCGAGCATCATCGAAAAAGGAGGGAAACACCATGTTAAAATCGAGTGGAGGCGACTGCTCGAATTCGTTCGGCACATTGGATCTGGAGGGAGGTAATCGAGGCGCACGCTTGAGGGATCGGCGAGTTTGTTTTCGTGAGGCAGTGGCTCGAAGTCCAGCAGGCAATTCAGGCGGCATCGCGATGGAGCTCGCGCGCAGCGGCGTGGTATCGTTGATCAAACTCGGGTTCGACGAAGCAGTTCTATCGAGCGGCACTACATTGAGGGGTTTGTCGAGGCGCAAGGGCTGGGGCTCTGTTCGGATTCGATAGTGGTTGGTGGCGTTCGTGGGGTGGAGCTCGCCAACAGCTAAGGTCAGCTAGGGTTTGGGTAGCTCTCGCGTACATCTGTTGGTGGCGTGAGTGGGTGATAGAGCATTTCGATCTGAGTTCGTCTCTCTACAGTGAGGAATAACTGTTTAAATTAAAGTTTATTTAAATGAAATATCAATCTGTAGATTTTAAATGTAAACAGTAAGGTAATGTTTCTGTTTTTGATTTAAAAATTCATAAATATGTATACGAAGAATATATATATATAAATACGTATGAAAGCAGTAAGTCTTAACATAGATTTTTAAAGCTATTTCTGTTTTAATTTGCAGAAATGAAATATAAAAATATAAATAGCAATTGGTATATGTGTATATATAAAATGATAAAGTTTAAGCAGTTTAAGATTTTAGTATACTGCTTTTGAACGATTATAAGAAAATAGAAAATTAGGCTATATGAACAGTTGTACGGTAAAGGAAAACTGTTAGTTAAATAAATTTATTAAAGGAGAAAATTGGTTTAAAAAGAATTATCAGTAATTAAACTATTAAATGGTAACCGGTTATGCGATTGATGTGAATATTAATAAATGGTATAAATTTTTATACAAGGTAGAAATGAAGAAAACAACTCTGGAACGGAAATGGATTGAAAAATAAAAGCTAAGGTGAGATCTTCTCACTCAGATTTAATTTTGAATTGCAGTTATTTATTGATGTTTGGATGTGATATTAGATATAGTAGGATATATCTATATATATATATATATATATAGCAATATATACATATTGGCATATGTATATATTGGATTGATGATTTCCCGCCTCGTATAGCGGATGAGACCCTATTGCGCCGTTAGTAAGCGGATTTTTATAAAACCCATATACCGCGATAATTCCGTACTGGAGCGGAATTGGTATTGTGCTAACATCTTTGGATGCAGGGAAACAGGTTGGAGGGATCCAACTGGATTCCTCAACTGTATTTACTTATTTACAGATATTGATATATATGCTGTTATCATATTGATATATGATATTGACTGTTGTGATGGACTAATTGGTGTTGTTGCATCATCGGATTCAGTTTTGAAATGTAAAAATAACGACGTTTATTTTAAAAGGGTTTTTAAAGTGATTTTTGAAAATATACGTTTTATGGAATTTTTGAATCGATTTATAAACGTAAAGTTTTAAAGTTATAAAGGTTATAATTTTTAGTGAAATATAACCGAAGTGTCGTTTTTGAAATAAAAGTCGATTTATTTATAAAATGGTTTAAAATAGAGATTTTTGAAATTATTATGAAAGCTCTATATATAAGATTTATAAAATTTGATTTTTATAAATCAAAGTGATGAAATTATAAAGGAGTTTTAAAGACGTTTTAAATGATGTTAAAATGGGTTTTATAAAGGACAGAATAAATGATTTGTGAAGTCCTAAAAGAACGATTTTTGTAAATAAACGAATTATAAGTGTTTAACTTATAGAATGGACTTTTGGTAGAAAATTGAGTTATAAATTGAATTGGATAATAAAAGGAATTTATAAGTTGAAGTAGTTATAAAATAAAAAAAATTGTGATTTATAAACGTTGTTTATGAATCCGAAATCACTTATTTTGATAAGTGAATTGTAGAAGTTAATTAAAGGAATTATATCCACGATTTTGGACAGTGGATAAGCTTTTAAATAAAATGTGTAGGAAATATTGAAATGTGGTTAGTGAAGTATATTCACGATTTTGGACAGTGAATATATTGTTAAGTAAAATGGATTTATTTTGGAAGAAGTGATATTTTAAAAATGAAGCTAAACATTTTAAAGATGTTTTAAAATGTATTATGAATCGAAAGCATAGATTTCAACACTTGTTATTGAAATAGATGTTTTCGAGAAATTTAAGGAAATGGTAGACTATAACACTGTTGTTATAGTAAATGATTTTCGAAAGGAAATGTTTTTAGTATTGGGATTTATATATCTATCTTAAAAATCCGAATCCCTATACTAGTAATTTTGAGTCGTCGTAACAATGTTTTACGTAACATTCGTTTTGACTCGAATAAAGGTGTTAAAAGAATATTTTCCTTAAAGGATGAATATATACTTAATTTGATTTAAGTATATCGAATATTTTCAAACGTTGAAAATTAATGGATTTGTGAATTGCTGACTTATTTTTAAATAAGTATGGAATGTTTTCCAAAATGAAAAGAAACGTTTTGAGATTTATCTTCTTAAAGATAAATCGAAAATGAATATTTGAAAACGATTGAAAATCGAATATTAGTAGATATTCGAAAAATATAAATTCACTATGGAATTTATAAAAGAAATGAGAATTCGTTTAAAAATAAATGTTGATTTATTTCTGAAGTGTGGAAAATTTTATATCTAGTAAAAGATATTTTTGAAGATAAGATAATTTGGAAAATTATTTGGAATCTGATGATGTTGCGCATCTTTATTGATAGTTAAATAACCGACTATCAATAATTACCTTTAGATAGGTATTTGTTGTGAATTGGATGAATTTGAATGCCACACTTGTTTTTAAATAAACGCTCACTATTCGGGTTAGCCGGGAAAGGACCATGGGGTCGTATAACCCATTCCGAATATGTGATACGTCGTTATGAATCGCATTTGAAGACCGGTGTTGAAGACCGGATATTTTTGAAAACGGAAGGATTACCGTCGAGTTACTCTACATCGGCTGATCTCCGATTTAGAGGTTTTATCACCCTTAGTGACGGGAAGTCCGGACGTGATTAGAAATTTATCTGGATATGCAAGGGCTTCGTGAGAAGTGCCTTCGGTTCTGTTCGATCCCGGAACAGACTTGTATGGATTGTGTGTCTGACGTTACAATTTGAGATATAAAGCTGATTTCTTTAAAATACATTTCTGTTGGTGGTGGAGAATTTATTCTCTTAGCTTAACACCCTTCTCTGAGACGTACGAGCTCAGAGGTTATGTAGTTGAAATTTATCAGCGATATATCCCAATTTGGTAACGTGGCATACTGAGTGTTGCTGTGAAATGATCAGTGTTTGATCATTTGCGATATGATCATTTGTTTGATCTTATATCTTGGTGATCATAGGTTGATCATTTTGTTTGACCCGAAGCAGGGCTTTGTAGAAAGCGTAGCTTTGTGGACGAGACTTCGTCGAGCCTCACACCCCGGAAATGGTCGAAACAGGAAAGATGCAGCAAGGTTTTAGGGAGTAGCGCCCCTTAGTGTATGTCATTCCTTCTGGATAAAGGTGGTATCATGGTATGGAGCCCAAATACTTAACCTCTGTGGTTGCTGCAAATTTATTACTTTGTGGTTGTTGCGAATCGGGGATCCTCGGGAAGATCGGTGACGATCGGGGGATGGCATACGCGTGTCAGTAGTTACCTATTTTTGCAGAGGTAACCCGGCCTTGTGTTGGCAGAGATCCGGTTAGGTTCTCGGGTCGTCTATTCCAGGGACGTACCCATCGTGGATAGGAAGTTCCTTAGCCTGACCATTTGTTGGAAATCCGAACTCCAATACGTGACTTGTACGGTTTTAGTTGTAGAACCTGCCATCTAATATGGCAGCTATAGCAAGCATACTATAATGGTACGTATGCTGGCTAAGATTTATATTGTACTTTCGAAATGTTTTCTACACTATGCACTAATAATAATATCAAAAATGATTTGATTTTTTGCGTAGTAAGCATCTTTGACTATCATAAGAAGAAATCTCCTCCAAGTCTGCGTTTGCATTGTGTGTGTGGCGGGAGGTCTTATGGTAGTTTCATTTTCCAAAAACATTGCGAATTGACTTTAAAATTTTTCTGTTGTTTATTTTAAAGATAAATAACTGTTTTACGATCTCACACCAGTCACCATGACTGACTTGGAGTTTATTGTTCCCTTCTAAACTCTGGGTGCCCACTAATTTTCCACACGGGCAGCCTAGAGTTATATTATCAGGATATTCTGGAGCCGTGGAAGCAAGCTGGATGGCGTAACGTATCACATATACCTTGTTTATTTATTCCACTGTGTATTCTGTATGAGGACAAGTTATATAACTGTCCATTGTTGTATATTGACTCTGATGATTGATGTATGTATAAAAACTGATATAGTTCTTTGTTTTAAAAGACTAGTAATTATCTATTATATATTGTTCCGCTGCGATGTGTAAGATTCTGATATTGTTTCCTGTTCTGCTCTGTTTCTGTTGTTGTTCTGTTCTTCTTCTCTATTCTCTTCTTTGTTTTTCTTCTTCTTTCTTCTGCCTTTTTCTTCTTCTTAAAACCCTCACTATTGGAGTTTCCGGCACTCGATTGCTCGGCAGTCGATAAAGTGAGTATCGATGTCGAATTTTCGAAAGTCGAAAATTCCCGTACGTGACAGCGTGGTATCAGAGCATATGGTTAAGCGACAACCCTGCTCTGTTGGGTGTTACTCATTAGAGATAGAGTCAGTAGTACTCTAGAATGAGTTTGAGTGTAATAATAGATATGAGCGCGTATTTGTTATTGAATATAAAATTGTTTTGTATTGTGTTGACTTATCGGTTGATTGTTTATGGATTCTGGTCGGTGCAGTCTAGCTAACTGTAATCGATAGGGGTATCTAAACTCTAAACAAGATAAACCGACACAGTATTGTTTTAAGTAGGGTAAATGAGATAATTTTGCCCAAAACTATTTTTGTATAGAAAAGAAATGGTTTTCTATGAATTATCATAGTATATGGATGTTTGGATGTTAGGAAAGTGATAATATTGAAATGTTATCATTATTATATGAAATTAAATAAGAAATTGAAATCATAGCTCCAAAGTTAAGAAATGAATTCACATACAAATGAAATTTGAGAATGTAAATTATAAATGTGATTTGTAATGTGAAACGGAATTCCAGGGAAGTTTTTGGAAATGTTTTGAAAAGAATTTGAAAATTTTGGGGACTTGGAAAGTTTAAATTCCTTTTTGATTTGAAAATGAATTTCAAAGGATTTTGGAAAAGTATTTTGGAGAGATGAAAAGCTCTAAACTCTTTTCGGTCGCTGGAAAATAACTTCGATGATGACCGCGGCATCATTGGTGTTCATTTTCGGGTTTCCAGAAGAGAAATTGCTGCAAAATTGTTTTAAATGGAAGTGTTTGAA
Organism: Allium fistulosum; assembly: GCA_030737815.1. NCBI lineage: Eukaryota > Viridiplantae > Streptophyta > Magnoliopsida > Asparagales > Amaryllidaceae > Allium > Allium fistulosum. The sequence continues at coordinate 578,269,208 of CM060904.1, read as the reverse complement.
AAATTTCGATCTTTGTTTTAGAAGATTCAAAAGATAAATTTGATTTGTTTTCAAAATGGCTTTGAAATGTTGGTAAACTCTGGAATGCTATATAAAGATATTTATGAAATATTACTAAGTTGATAACTTATATCAATTGAATTTTGGTAGAATAAATTTAACTTAAAAGAATGAAGTTAAATCAAAGCATGTAACATCCAGGGTTTTTCTAACATGAAAAACCGGACCATTTTAGTTAAGAAGAAGAGGTAGAAGAAGAAAAATAGAAAACAACAGCAGAATCTCACATACGCAGCGGAATAAAATATAATATATATCAACAGATCTTTACACAAATCAAACTGTATCTGTATATATATATACATCCAAATACATCATCAGAGTACATCACATCAATATCATACAACTGAATACACAGCGGAAAAATAATAGCAAGTACGAGAGTACGTATCGTCATCCAGCTCGTCTCCTGAGCTCCACATCATCATATCCTGTAACCTATAATACTCGGTCTGACCCGAGCATCATATAAAACAATACCCGAGTCAGTCTGGAATACCAGCGTGAGAAAATCACACTCAAATTGACTATTAAAGTTTCAAAATCCTTTGAAAACAAAAGCATCCCGTAAGACCACGCCACAAATAAACATGTCGGGTTTTTACCTTACGATAGCTAAAACACTTTATATCAAAATCCTCTGATATTATAATAGTGTCTACAGAAAGTAAAATATAATCTAGCTGAAATGCTTGCATCTCACATTTCAACAATAGTTGGGCACAATCAAAACCGTACAGGCACATAGGGAGAATGGATTTCCAACGAATGACTAGGCACTGGGGTACCACCTATCACAGTACGTGGCCTAGATCACCGTACCGAGGAGTACGCCCGCTCCCCTGCAACACAATGCCGGAACCATCCCTTACTGGATGATCCCGAATAAAATCACCCCACGGTTGGGATCAGCAACCGCACCACTAAGCCGAAATAAAAAGGGACATCTAGACAGGGATGACCTTACCCTCCAGTGGGAGCTACCCACGAAGCCTTGCTGCATAACCCCTGATTTTCAGTCATTCCCGGTTGATGAGGTTCGAGGCTAAACGATACCTTTTAGAGAACATATCCCTTAGAATGCCCATCGTCCGCTGACGATGTTTCGCAAGCATTCGTCCATACCAGTCCGTCCTGGGTTTGAACGGAACCGAAGGCAATATTCCTACTACATCCATTTTGGAAATATCCTCAGGATTAGTAGCGACTAGCCCTTGCACTTCACAGCTCCATCTTCGACTCCGAAATCGTTACACGAAACGTACAAACCGGATTGAAGTGGTATTCGAGTCTCCAGACCTAGAATCCTGGTATACGGAAACTCGATCCCGGTCTCTTCGAAACGATCAGCGCATTGGCCAATATTGATAGTCGGTTATTTAACTATCAATTAACATCCACAAGCAACCATCACACAATAAATAATTTCCCACATGATTTATTTGCCCAAATATCTTTCCAAGATATATTTCCAAATTTTCAAAGCTCATTTGAAAACAATTTCAAAACAATTTCCGCTTACGGAATACATTTCCAAATATTTATTTCTCTGAAACACCAAGTACAAAACACTTTTAGATTTTAAAATAATTTAAAAACACTTTATTTTAAAATATATTTTATAACATTGAAATCAAACTACTTTAATACTTTATTAAAAATATATATACTTTAAATTAAACCACTTTATAAATATAAACTAAATTTCTCCTTTTAAAACATAATAGCAAATCACTTTTATATAATTACTACAATAATAGATTTTTAAAAATACCTACTTTGAAAATTAACATTTAGAAATAATCAATTTTCTAAAACATGCTTTTTAAAACATACTTAAAACTTTTAACTTATATTTAAAATTGCTTTGAAAACGTACTTGGCTATCCAGAGAAATATACTTCTCATTTCCATCTTTTAAAAATAAATCAACATTTATTTTTAAACCCAAACCATATCTTTTTATAAATTCCCACCTTGAATTTATATTCAAATATCCACTATATTTTATTTTACTTTATAAACCCAGTTTATATCTCCAAAATCTCACTTCTCTTTTAAAATTCCAATTTTAAACAACTAAATCAATTTCCAATTGATTTTCCAATTTACTTTACTTTGAAATAAATTTCCTTTACTACTTCATTTATTTCAAAATACATTAACTTTTAGATTTATTCCTTTATTTGAGTTAAAACTCTTTTTAACTGAAAATACCAATTTTAAACTTCCAAAATTCCTTCTTTAGCCTTTAATTAAATTTAATCCTTACATTCAAAATAAATCCTTTATTCTTTAAATTTAATATCACTTTAGTTTAAAGTTAATATTTCCCTTGTTATTTCGAAATTCCCTTATTCCAATTCACTTGAATTATTTACTTAAAATTTACTCTTTTATTTCTTTCAAAATCCAATTCAATATATTTTGATAACTCCTTTTATTGAAATATTCAATCCAACCATATCATCCAATATTTCAATCATCAATAAAATCATCACAGGATATCAATATTCATAGAACAGAATATCAAATAATCTAAATAATTTTGAGGAATCCAGTTGGATCCCTCCAACCTGTTTCCCTGCATCCACAACCGTTAGCACAATACCAATTCCACTTCAAAGTGGAATATCGCGGTATATGGGATTTATATAAAATCATCCGCTATTATACGGCGCATAGGGTCTCATCCGCTATATAAATGCGGGAATATCAACAACTCAAATATATACATATGCCAATATGTATATATTGCTATATATTACTATATATATAATATAGCATATTCAATCAATGCAATCATCCAATCAATTATTTAAATTTAACCATTTAAATTTAAAATAAAATTCAACTGAGTGAGATTAACTCACCTTTATTTTATTTGCTTCCCATCCCCAATCCAGCTTGCCTCTTCAAGATTTAGACCTTGAATAAACATTTACGGTTTATTAATATTCGAAATAATCGAACAATTAATTTCATTTAATAAATTTACTTAATTAACTTGTTATATATAATTTCTTCAAAACCTATCTGTATAAATAAATTTTATCTGTAAAACTTCTGATTCTCATATTTATATAAACTGTTTTGAAGCTACATGTATTTTCTTCCCAAATCTGAATATACATATTTAGTAAACTTTAAATATCTCTAAAATAAATTCCTACATACCTTTCCAAAAACTGTTTCTATATATGTATACAATTTCCTTGTTTACCCATTTATAACACTATATTGAAACAGACTTGTATTTATATACCAATTTCTAAAAATCCTAAATTCAATTATATGCATTTTAAACCTGTATATATATATAATTATTAAATCAAATTTTAACCGAGAATTTAAACTCAAATACCTCACAGACTTCCTCAAAACTGGACGGCAACCGCTGCAACTCGCGATACCACCTTAACCCTAGCTTTACTGGACAATAGCTTGAACAACTGGAAGCAGCTGCGACTTCGAGACGGCCACATGTCGCGAGCCTGACCACCGCCCAGATCGACACCACAATCGAGTCCCTTAACGAAAATGCCAGCTTTCACAACCCAACTGCTACAGACCAATGACCAGGTCGCAATCCCTAACATGGCCAACTCCATCTCGAATTCAAAAGTGGACTCAGACCTCGTATCGAGCACCGCCAAATCGATCTTCCCCCAACCCTAGCTTCGAATGCGCCTATACCAGATGCAACGCCCCCTCGACTAGAACTGCCGCGTACCAAGCTTCGCACGCGATTCGAAAACACGATTCCCTTCGAATCGAGATGCCGGAAACCCCTAAAATGATGTCGCCGTGATACAATAGATCCTCAGAACTTCGATCGTTCGAGAATAACAACTCGATTTCGCTGATGATTCTAACCAGAGCCGAAGAAATATATGGGGTTCGTGAATTAATTGAAGAAACGAAAACAATATTTCGTTTTGTATTGAAGGGGAATAAAGGAAAGGATAGGCGGTTAAGAACTAGGATAGAATAGCGTTACAAAGAAGATAGGGCTTTTTAGAGGACGCGTGTTAACCCAGATTGAACACGTGTTATGAACTGCCTTGCGTGTCTGCATAGGCTTGTTATAGGTGTTGAGAAATGAAAGCAAAAAGCACCGATGGGAGATATATTGACCAGTTATAAAATTAAATTTCCGATTTATTTTCAGCGCGTTTACATTCCGTACGATTACACGACAACTCCAAATACTACGAAAATTGAAATCCAATAATAATACAATATTACGGATCCAATGGAACTGGTTTTGCTGAATTCCGAGACTGTGCCTCGGACGGCTATTTTTAAATTCAATTTCAACGATATTTTTTTAAAACTGAACAAAACTCTTTAAAATTCCATTTTAAAAGTTCTATCATCTTCAGTATTAACAATATAAATTTTCTGAACCTTTGAACTATTTTTAACAGGCTTAAAATCAAGATTCAATATTTTACCCAATCTCGATAATTAAATTTAATAATTAATTATCCAAATAAATACTGTATATTTGAAATTAAAGTTAAAATTTAACCTTCGGATATTTAAAATAAATTAAATATTCCCATTTCAAATATACAAAAATTCCGGGTCGTCACATTCCTCCCCCCTTAAAAGAATTTCGTCCCCGAAATTACTAGTTAGGAAGAATGATCCAATACCCATTACTATTTCCCAAGTTCAAACAGTTTTAACAATACTCAAACAATCTTTTATTAATGATACACTAATCATCTTTTAACTTCCCAAACTTATTTATAAGTTCAACTCATACCACCTACTTATCCATTCAAATTTAAATTTGAATTCAAATTTTGAATTATCAAAATTTCTCAAAATTTTTCTAACTCTCTAAATTTTCGAAAAATTTCGCCAGCGTCTCCTTTGCGCTGCTAGCTCGGTACAACTACAAAATGGCTCTACGGCCTCCCAATCTCAAAAAGAAAACAAAAAGCCAAGTGGCTGGATCCAAAACCCAATCAAATTTCATATAGAAATTCAAATACATACCTTTTGTCGGGCCATTAAATTTTATCTTCTAAATCAAAAATCCCAATTTATCCATTGCTTTTATACACCTGTATATCCTACTAAGCAATAATATCCATTCACAATTCCAAAGTCATTTTATCGACTTTTTTACAAATTTCCAATATTTGTTTTACTTAAGCCCGTACGATGCACATATATCATCCGTACGCAATATCACATTCGATCGCTCAATCGATCACACAATTTCACTTCCGAACTAGTATCGTCCACCCGACTTCCTAGTGCGGACTCAGATCTGGTTCCTTGATCAGAAACCGTCATTCTCCTTGCATAGCCACAAACTATGATAGAGAATATCCAGAATCAATCAACAATCCATATCCAGGCTGGCCGTCGAAAATCGAGTGAAAAATCCTAATTCGGATCGATAAAACTATCTCGAAATTCTGTGTTCGACATCTGGACCAAATAGCTATGCGAATAAATAATATACGTACACCTTACGTATAAATTCCAATTGATTACCAATTATATCAATTCTCTTTTATTCATATTCCTTTGATTGTTAACTACTTATTCACAATTATCCATTTCACAACTTCAGTTTTAGTCTTCATTCAACTATTCACTTAGTATATATATTTTCCATTCCAAAATTACTAAGTATATTTCCAATACAAATTTTCTTAAGAATTTCATTCTTCAATTCTTAAGTTCATTATAAAATTTTCTTATATTTATTTACTACTTTACCATTGAAGTGTATATATTCAAATTGAACTCCCATTTCCTATGAATTTCAACTTACTTCAATTTACTACTTCACTTCAAATATAAATACTTATTCCATATTTCATTCAGATTTTCATTTCCAATTTTTCTTTCTTAAATTCAATTCATCTCCAACCTATGAATATTGAATTTTATCTAGCTCGAAAACAATCCAAGTTAATTCATTCAATAACCATTTCTCAACTTATTTAAACCACTCCTCTGTTGAGTTCAGTTTCCATTCAACATTTACTTAAGTCAATAATTTAAGTTTATTTTCCATTTAACCAACCCTTTAAAGTTTTATTTCCATCTTTCATTTGATTCTTATTTAATCAAATTCCATCCATTTATTTATTTTCACTTATTCGGATTCCATTCGAAAGCCAAACCATCACTATTTTAATTTTAATTTCATTAACTCACAATTCAATTTCATTAACTAATTTATTATCAAATTAGTTCCTCCGCTGGTTAAAATTAAATACTTGCTTTTTAATTCCAAATATCACTTCACTTAATTATCTTAAGTTCAATTTATTTTATAATTCAAGTTTGGATTTATTAAGATTGCTCATCTTAGTCGTTTCCATTTGATAATTACAATTTCAAATTATAACTCTTAATGGTTCAAAGAAATGAATTCCCATTTATGACTTACAATTTCATTTCTATTCATAAGTTTTAACTTACTTACTTAAGACCTGGGACTATTCATTTAAGTCCATTTCATCTTTATAATCAAATTCAAATTATTATACTTAAGAACTTAAGAATATGAGTTTCTTTACACAATTATAAGCATTCTACATTACCTTTATATCCAATTCAATTCGACTTCAACTTACTTATATTTAATTCAATTCCAATTCTCAATTTTTATTTAACTTATCTTAAGTTAAATTCAAATATATTTTTTTCACCTTCATATACTCGAATTAAATTTTAATCCTAGGATACAATTTTATACAAGTTTTACAATTCATTCACCTTCACGTTCTCTAACTCTTTTATCTACCAACTTATATTACTCATTGGGTTATTTCCATCTCATAATTATAATCCCAGAATTTAACTTTCCTTCCTTTCTTATTTCAATCAACTTCATCCTATACTTTATATTGTTGATTCATTTAAATTTCCACATTTAAATTTTAAATAGAATTTCCAGAATCCAATTGCCCAGTTTTATTTCAAAACCATTTTAAATCCATAAATAACTCACACACATCTGGTATATCACCTCAAATCCCAATTTCCAAAACAATCTGCTTTTATCAAACAATTTTCCCTTTGAATTTCAAAACCAACCCAGTTCACAATCATTTTCAATTTAAAACAGTTTGGTAGCAATTTCTCTTTGGAAACTCGAAAATAGACATCGATGATGCTGCAGTCATCACCGAAATTATTTTCCAGCGACCGAAAGAGAATTTAATGCTTTTATCACTCTAAACATTTCAAACATTTTTAAATCCCAAATCCCACCAGATTTCAATTCAATTTCAAAAATATTCATGAAATAATATCACTATTATTTCCCCAAAACCTTTAAAAACTATTTTTAAATCCAAAGGAATTTAAATCTTTCCCAAAACAAAAATCCATCCAATTTTTATATCCAAACATTACTCTGGAATTCTATCACATTTTATTTCAAGTTATAAGTCACTTTTACCATTTACATTTACAAATTTCATTTGTTTATGAATTTATCTCATTTGATTATAAATCACATTTGTAATTCACATTTGTATATAAAGTTTATTTATAAATTTCATTTATAGTCTATATTCTCAAATTCCATTTTGTTATATAAATTTATTCTTCAACTTAGGTTATAAGTTTCAATTTCTACTCAATAATGAGACTAACTCATTATGGTCATTTTCCAACAACCAAGCATCCAAATATATAACTATAATAAATTTCTAATAATTATTTCTTTTATATACAAAATAATTTGGGCAAAATTATTTCATTCACCCTATTTAAAACAATATTGTGTCGAACTGTTCTATTCAAGTGTTTAGAAACCCCTTCGATACAGTTGTACAGACTGTGCCGACGAAGGTTCATATGCCACTCAATAAATCAACCAACACAATATAAAACCATTTTATATTCACTAACAAATACGCGCTCATATCTATTAATACTCTCAAAATTCCCACCAGAGCCAAGGTTATCGCTAGCCTAAGCTCTGATACCACTGTGACGTCCAGGGTTTTTCTAACACGAAAAACCGGACCATTTTAGTTAAGAAGAAGAGGTAGAAGAAGAAAAATAGAAAACAACAGCAGAATCTCACATACGCAGCGGAATAAAATATAATATATATCAACAGATCTTTACACAAATCAAACTGTATCTGTATATATATATATACATCCAAATACATCATCAGAGTACATCACATCAATATCATACAACTGAATACACAGCGGAAAAATAATAGCAAGTACGAGAGTACGTATCATCATCCAGCTCGTCTCCTGAGCTCCACATCATCATATCCTGTAACCTATAATACTCGGTCTGACCCGAGCATCATATAAAACAATACCCGAGTCAGTCTGGAATACCAGCGTGAGAAAATCACACTCAAATTGACTATTAATGTTTCAAAATCCTTTGAAAACAAAAGCATCCCGTAAGACCACGCCACAAATAAACATGTCGGGTTTTTACCTTACGATAGCTAAAACACTTTATATCAAAATCCTCTGATATTATAATAGTGTCTACAGAAAGTAAAATATAATCTAGCTGAAATGCTTGCATCTCACATTTCAACAATAGTTGGGCACAATCAAAACCGTACAGGCACATAGGGAGAATGGATTTCCAACGAATGACTAGGCACTGGGGTACCACCTATCACAGTACGTGGCCTAGATCACCGTACCGAGGAGTACGCCCGCTCCCCTGCAACACAATGCCGGAACCATCCCTTACTGGATGATCCCGAATAAAATCACCCCACGGTTGGGATCAGCAACCGCACCACTAAGCCGAAATAAAAAGGGACATCTAGACAGGGATGACCTTACCCTCCAGTGGGAGCTACCCACGAAGCCTTGCTGCATAACCCCTGATTTTCAGTCATTCCCGGTTGATGAGGTTCGAGGCTAAACGATACCTTTTAGAGAACATATCCCTTAGAATGCCCATCGTCCGCTGACGATGTTTCGCAAGCATTCGTCCATACCAGTCCGTCCTGGGTTTGAACGGAACCGAAGGCACTATTCCTACTACATCCATTTTGGAAATATCCTCAGGATTAGTAGCGACTAGCCCTTGCACTTCACAGCTCCATCTTCGACTCCGAAATCGTTACACGAAACGTACAAACCGGATCGAAGTGGTATTCGAGTCTCCAGACCTAGAATCCTGGTATACGGAAACTCGATCCCGGTCTCTTCGAAACGATCAGCGCATTGGCCAATATTGATAGTCGGTTATTTAACTATCAATTAACATCCACAAGCAACCATCACACAATAAATAATTTCCCACATGATTTATTTGCCCAAATATCTTTCCAAGATATATTTCCAAATTTTCAAAGCTCATTTGAAAACAATTTCAAAACAATTTCCGCTTACGGAATACATTTCCAAATATTTATTTCTCTGAAACACCAAGTACAAAACACTTTTAGATTTTAAAATAATTTAAAAACACTTTATTTTAAAATATATTTTATAACATTGAAATCAAACTACTTTAATACTTTATTAAAAATATATATACTTTAAATTAAACCACTTTATAAATATAAACTAAATTTCTCTTTTTAAAACATAATAGCAAATCACTTTTATATAATTACTACAATAATAGATTTTTAAAAATACCTACTTTGAAAATTAACATTTAGAAATAATCAATTTTCTAAAACATGCTTTTTAAAACATACTTAAAACTTTTAACTTATATTTAAAATTGCTTTGAAAACGTACTTGGCTATCCAGAGAAATATACTTCTCATTTCCATCTTTTAAAAATAAATCAACATTTATTTTTAAACCCAAACCATATCTTTTTATAAATTCCCACCTTGAATTTATATTCAAATATCCACTTTATTTTATTTTACTTTATAAACCCAGTTTATATCTCCAAAATCTCACTTCTCTTTTAAAATTCCAATTTTAAACAACTAAATCAATTTCCAATTGATTTTCCAATTTACTTTACTTTACTTTACTTTACTTTGAAATAAATTTCCTTTACTACTTCATTTATTTCAAAATACATTAACTTTTAGATTTATTCCTTTATTTGAGTTAAAACTCTTTTTAACTGAAAATACCAATTTTAAACTTCCAAAATTCCTTCTTTAGCCTTTAATTAAATTTAATCCTTACATTCAAAATAAATCCTTTATTCTTTAAATTTAATATCACTTTAGTTTAAAGTTAATATTTCCCTTGTTATTTCGAAATTCCCTTATTCCAATTCACTTGAATTATTTACTTAAAATTTACTCTTTTATTTCTTTCAAAATCCAATTCAATATATTTTGATAACTCCTTTTATTGAAATATTCAATCCAACCATATCATCCAATATTTCAATCATCAATAAAATCATCACAGGATATCAATATTCATAGAACAGAATATCAAATAATCTAAATAATTTTGAGGAATCCAGTTGGATCCCTCCAACCTGTTTCCCTGCATCCACAACCGTTAGCACAATACCAATTCCACTTCAAAGTGGAATATCGCGGTATATGGGATTTATATAAAATCATCCGCTATTATACGGCGCATAGGGTCTCATCCGCTATATAAATGCGGGAATATCAACAACTCAAATATATACATATGCCAATATGTATATATTGCTATATATTACTATATATATAATATAGCATATTCAATCAATGAAATCATCCAATCAATTATTTAAATTTAACCATTTAAATTTAAAATAAAATTCAACTGAGTGAGATTAACTCACCTTTATTTTATTTGCTTCCCATCCCCAATCCAGCTTGCCTCTTCAAGATTTAGACCTTGAATAAACATTTACGGTTTATTAATATTCGAAATAATCGAACAATTAATTTCATTTAATAAATTTACTTAATTAACTTGTTATATATAATTTCTTCAAAACCTATCTGTATAAATAAATTTTATCTGTAAAACTTCTGATTCTCATATTTATATAAACTGTTTTGAAGCTACATGTATTTTCTTCCCAAATCTGAATATACATATTTAGTAAACTTTAAATATCTCTAAAATAAATTCCTACATACCTTTCCAAAAACTGTTTCTATATATGTATACAATTTCCTTGTTTACCCATTTATAACACTATATTGAAACAGACTTGTATTTATATACCAATTTCTAAAAATCCTAAATTCAATTATATGCATTTTAAACCTGTATATATATATAATTATTAAATCAAATTTTAACCGAGAATTTAAACTCAAATACCTCACAGACTTCCTCAAAACTGGACGGCAACCGCTGCAACTCGCGATACCACCTTAACCCTAGCTTTACTGGACAATAGCTTGAACAACTGGAAGCAGCTGCGACTTCGAGACGGCCACATGTCGCGAGCCTGACCACCGCCTAGATCGACACCACAATCGAGTCCCTTAACGAAAATGCCAGCTTTCACAACCCAACTGCTACAGACCAATGACCAGGTCGCAATCCCTAACATGGCCAACTCCATCTCGAATTCAAAAGTGGACTCAGACCTCGTATCGAGCACCGCCAAATCGATCTTCCCCCAACCCTAGCTTCGAATGCGCCTATACCAGATGCAATGCCCCCTCGACTAGAACTGCCGCGTACCAAGCTTCGCACGCGATTCGAAAACACGATTCCCTTCGAATCGAGATGCCGGAAACCCCTAAAATGATGTCGCCGTGATACAATAGATCCTCAGAACTTCGATCGTTCGAGAATAACAACTCGATTTCGCTGATGATTCTAACCAGAGCCGAAGAAATATATGGGGTTCGCGAATTAATTAAAGAAACGAAAACAATATTTCGTTTTGTATTGAAGGGGAATAAAGGAAAGGATAGGCGGTTAAGAACTAGGATAGAATAGCGTTACAAAGAAGATAGGGCTTTTTAGAGGACGCGTGTTAACCCAGATTGAACACGTGTTATGAACTGCCTTGCGTGTCTGCATAGGCTTGTTATAGGTGTTGAGAAATGAAAGCAAAAAGCACCGATGGGAGATATATTGACCAGTTATAAAATTAAATTTCCGATTTATTTTCAGCGCGTTTACATTCCGTACGATTACACGACAACTCCAAATACTACGAAAATTGAAATCCAATAATAATACAATATTACGGATCCAATGGAACTGGTTTTGCTGAATTCCGAGACTGTGCCTCGGACGGCTATTTTTAAATTCAATTTCAACGATATTTTTTTAAAACTGAACAAAACTCTTTAAAATTCCATTTTAAAAGTTCTATCATCTTCAGTATTAACAATATAAATTTTCTGAACCTTTGAACTATTTTTAACAGGCTTAAAATCAAGATTCAATATTTTACCCAATCTCGATAATTAAATTTAATAATTAATTATCCAAATAAATACTGTATATTTGAAACTAAAGTTAAAATTTAACCTTCGGATATTTAAAATAAATTAAATATTCCCATTTCAAATATACAAAAATTCCGGGTCGTCACAAAGCAAGTATAAGTGAATCAGTTAAATGAAAATGAAATTGAAAGTTGAAATTCATTTCGAATTTGTAAGTAAGTAAGACTGAATTGAATTTAGATTTGGGAAAAACAAAGTGAAGTATTGAAATAAGAAGTATATATTGGAAATCCAGTTTAAATGTAAGTAGATTTAATCGAAGTAGAATTAAAATAAATTGAATTGATATCAATTTGAATTAGTAATTGGAACAAATTTAAGATAGTGCAGTTGTAAATGACAGATAGTTGATAAAAATTCAATATTCAGAATAGAAGGTAAGATTGAATTCAAATGAAATTGAAATGTAAAGATTGAACAAAATTGAATAGGTGTAACTTCAACAGTGAAGTGAAAATGATATAAGCAGTTTATATTGAAAATTTTGTAATCAAATGTGCAAAATAGTTTAAATGTTGTAACTAGATATTATGGCTAGTAGGACATACATGTGTTATAAAAGGAATTGGAATTTTGATTTCGAAGATAATTTGAATTACTCGAAAAAGGTATGTATTTAAATTTGAATATGAGATTTGATGACTTATTTCTCTAGCCGCTTGGCCTTTTCTTTTTCTTTTTGAAATCTGAGAGTCCGTAGGGACGTTTTGTAGTCGTACCGTATTAGCCGCGCAAAGGAGACGCTGGCGAAATTTTTTGAAAATCTCGAGTGTTAGAAATTTTTTGAGAAAATTTTGAAAGTTTGAAATTTGAATTTAAACTTAAATTTGAATTGTTAAGGTAAACAATGTCGTTTGAAACTTATAATTGAAGTTGGAAAAGTTAGTCGAATTAATAACGAATCTTTAGTAGAAAGATTTGTTTTGATAAATTGATAAAACTATTAGATGTTGGAAGATAGTAGACGAGTTAAGGACCACTTTTCCTAACTTGTAATTTCGAGGATGAAATTCTTTTAAGGGGGGAAGTCTGTAACGACCCAGAATTTTGAACAAATTAAATTGAAAATATTTAATTAATTTTAAATATTTGAACGGTAATTTAATTTGAATCCCCGATATAATTTTGAAATTTGCGATTAAACTTTAAAATTTAATCTATTGAATAGTGAATAAAATTTGAATATTCAATTTTAAGTTGAAGAAAAATATTTCGAAAGCTTTTAAATTTTATATTGATAACACTGAAGATAACAGCAGCTTCAGAATCGAGTTTAAAAATAATTTGTTCAGCTTTGAAAATTATATCGTTCGAATCGATATTAAAAATAGCCGTCCGAGGCACAGTCTCGGAATTCGACGAAACCAGTTCCATTGGGTCCGGAATATTGTATTATTGCCGGGTTTCAAATTTCGTATTCTTCAGAGTTGTTTTGTGACCGTACGGTTAGAAAACGCATTGAATTTTTATCGAAATTCAATTTGAATTTTTAAATTTTTAAACTGGTCAACGTCAGCACGTTTCGTTCCTAAACTTACGCCTACAATCATGCAGAGAACAACGAAGAAAATCGTGCAACCCATCCCTCTTCGATTTTTAATAACAGTTCGTCCCTTCTCTTTTGCTCTGCTCAAAATCGAAATGAAAATGGCCGCCTCTTTTCATTTAAAAGAAAACAAGTAACGAAAATAGTTTCATTCGAATCCTCTTCAGCAAATTAAAAATCAAAACAAATATAAACTGGCCGAAGCCCTTCTCCTCCTTCAAATTTCGTTATTCCACATTCGTTCGAGTCAAAATCGCGGCCTTTCCTTTTTAAACAAAATCCAGCAGTTCGATATAAGATAGAAATCGTGGCGACCTGGGGTATGAGCTCGACCTCTAGCATCATCGAAAAAGGAGGGAAACACCATGTTAAAATCGAGTGGAGGCGACTGCTCGAATTCGTTCGGCACATTGGATCTGGAGGGAGGAAATCGAGGCGCACGCTTGAGGGATCGGCGAGTTCGTTTTCGTGAGGCAGTGGCTCGAAGTCGAGCAGGCAATTCAGGCGGCATCGCGATGGAGCTCGCGCACAGCGGCATGGTATCGTTGATCAAACTCGAGTTCGACGAAGCAGTTCTATCGAGCGGCACTACATTGAGGGGTTTGTCGAGGCGCAAGGGCTGGGGCTCTGTTCGGATTCGATAGTGGTTGGTGGCGTTCGTGGGGTGGAGCTCGCCAACAGCTAAGGTCAGCTAGGGTTTGGGTAGCTCTCGCGTACATCTGTTGGTGGCGTGAGTGGGTGATAGAGCATTTCGATCTGAGTTCGTCTCTCTACAGTGAGGAATAACTGTTTAAATTAAAGTTTATTTAAATGAAATATCAATCTGTAGATTTTAAATGTAAACAGTAAGGTAATGTTTCTGTTTTTGATTTAAAAATTCATAAATATGTATACGAAGAATATATATATATAAATACGTATGAAAGCAGTAAGTCTTAACATAGATTTTTAAAGCTATTTCTGTTTTAATTTGCAGAAATGAAATATAAAAATATAAATAGCAATTGGTATATGTGTATATATAAAATGATAAAGTTTA
The DNA here is from genome assembly GCA_030737815.1 of Allium fistulosum. NCBI lineage: Eukaryota > Viridiplantae > Streptophyta > Magnoliopsida > Asparagales > Amaryllidaceae > Allium > Allium fistulosum. The sequence goes on along the minus strand of CM060904.1, from coordinate 578,254,187 downwards.
AGCAGTTTAAGATTTTAGTATACTGCTTTTGAACGATTATAAGAAAATAGAAAATTAGGCTATATGAACAGTTGTACGGTAAAGGAAAACTGTTAGTTAAATAAATTTATTAAAGGAGAAAATTGGTTTAAAAAGAATTATCAGTAATTAAACTATTAAATGTTAACCGGTTATGCGATTGATGTGAATATTAATAAATGGTATAAATTTTTATACAAGGTAGAAATGAAGAAAACAACTCTGGAACGGAAATGGATTGAAAAATAAAAGCTAAGGTGAGATCTTCTCACTCAGATTTAATTTTGAATTGCAGTTATTTATTGATGTTTGGATGTGATATTAGATATAGTAGGATATATCTATATATATATATATAGCAATATATACATATTGGCATATGTATATATTGGATTGATGATTTCCCGCCTCGTATAGCGGATGAGACCCTATTGCGCCGTTAGTAAGCGGATTTTTATAAAACCCATATACCGCGATAATTCCATACTGGAGCGGAATTGGTATTGTGCTAACATCTTTGGATGCAGGGAAACAGGTTGGAGGGATCCAACTGGATTCCTCAACTGTATTTACTTATTTACAGATATTGATATATATGCTGTTATCATATTGATATATGATATTGACTGTTGTGATGGACTAATTGGTGTTGTTGCATCATCGGATTCAGTTTTGAAATGTAAAAATAACGACGTTTATTTTAAAAGGGTTTTTAAAGTGATTTTTGAAAATATACGTTTTATGGAATTTTTGAATCGATTTATAAACGTAAAGTTTTAAAGTTATAAAGGTTATAATTTTTAGTGAAATATAACCGAAGTGTCGTTTTTGAAATAAAAGTCGATTTATTTATAAAATGGTTTAAAATAGAGATTTTTGAAATTATTATGAAAGCTCTATATATAAGATTTATAAAATTTGATTTTTATAAATCAAAGTGATGAAATTATAAAGGAGTTTTAAAGACGTTTTAAATGATGTTAAAATGGGTTTTATAAAGGACAGAATAAATGATTTGTGAAGTCCTAAAAGAACGATTTTTGTAAATAAACGAATTATAAGTGTTTAACTTATAGAATGGACTTTTGGTAGAAAATTGAGTTATAAATTGAATTGGATAATAAAAGGAATTTATAAGTTGAAGTAGTTATAAAATAAAAAAAATTGTGATTTATAAACGTTGTTTATGAATCCGAAATCACTTATTTTGATAAGTGAATTGTAGAAGTTAATTAAAGGAATTATATCCACGATTTTGGACAGTGGATAAGCTTTTAAATAAAATGTGTAGGAAATATTGAAATGTGGTTAGTGAAGTATATTCACGATTTTGGACAGTGAATATATTGTTAAGTAAAATGGATTTATTTTGGAAGAAGTGATATTTTAAAAATGAAGCTAAACATTTTAAAGATGTTTTAAAATGTATTATGAATCGAAAGCATAGATTTCAACACTTGTTATTGAAATAGATGTTTTCGAGAAATTTAAGGAAATGGTAGACTATAACACTGTTGTTATGATTTTCGAAAGGAAATGTTTTTAGTATTGGGATTTATATATCTATCTTAAAAATCCGAATCCCTATACTAGTAATTTTGAGTCGTCGTAACAATGTTTTACGTAACATTCGTTTTGACTCGAATAAAGGTGTTAAAAGAATATTTTCCTTAAAGGATGAATATATACTTAATTTGATTTAAGTATATCGAATATTTTCAAACGTTGAAAATTAATGGATTTGTGAATTGCTGACTTATTTTTAAATAAGTATGGAATGTTTTCCAAAATGAAAAGAAACGTTTTGAGATTTATCTTCTTAAAGATAAATCGAAAATGAATATTTGAAAACGATTGAAAATCGAATATTAGTAGATATTCGAAAAATATAAATTCACTATGGAATTTATAAAAGAAATGAGAATTCGTTTAAAAATAAATGTTGATTTATTTCTGAAGTGTGGAAAATTTTATATCTAGTAAAAGATATTTTTGAAGATAAGATAATTTGGAAAATTATTTATAATCTGATGATGTTGCGCATCTTTATTGATAGTTAAATAACCGACTATCAATAATTACCTTTAGATAGGTATTTGTTGTGAATTGGATGAATTTGAATGCCACACTTGTTTTTAAATAAACGCTCACTATTCGGGTTAGCCGGGAAAGGACCATGGGGTCGTATAACCCATTCCGAATATGTGATACGTCGTTATGAATCGCATTTGAAGACCGGTGTTGAAGACCGAATATTTTTGAAAACGGAAGGATTACCGTCGAGTTACTCTACATCGGTGATCTCCGATTTAGAGGTTTTATCACCCTTAGTGACGGGAAGTCCGGACGTGATTAGAAATTTATCTGGATATGCAAGGGCTTAGTGAGAAGTGCCTTCGGTTCTGTTCGATCCCGGAACAGACTTGTATGGATTGTGTGTCTGACGTTACAATTTGAGATATAAAGCTGATTTCTTTCAAATACATTTCTGTTGGTGGCGGAGAATTTATTCTCTTAGCTTAACACCCTTCTCTGAGACGTACGAGCTCAGAGGTTATGTAGTTGAAATTTATCAACGATATATCCCAATTTGGTAACGTGGCATACTGAGTGTTGGTGTGAAATGATCAGTGTTTGATCATTTGCGATATGATCATTTGTTTGATCTTATATCTTGGTGATCATAGGTTGATCATTTTGTTTGACCCAAAGTAGGGCTTTGTAGAAAGCGTAGCTTTGTGGATGAGACTTCGTCGAGCCTCACACCCCGGAAATGGTCGTAACAGGAAGGATGCAGCAAGGTTTTAGGGAGTAGCGCCCCTTAGTGTATGTCATTCCTTCTGGATAAAGGTGGTATCATGGTATGGAGCCCAGATACTTAACCTCTGTGGTTGCTGCAAATTTATTACTTTGTGGTTGTTGCGAATCGGGGATCCTCGGGAAGATCGGTGACGATCGGGGGATGGCATACGCGTGTCAGTAGTTACCTATTTTTGCAGAGGTAACCCGGCCTTGTGTTGGCAGAGATCCGGTTAGGTTCTCGGGTCGTCTATTCCAGGGACGTACCCATCGTGGATAGGAAGTTCCTTAGCCTGACCATTTGTTGGAAATCCGAACTCCAATACGTGACTTGTACGGTTTTAGTTGTAGAACCTGCCATCTAATATGGCAGCTATAGCAAGCATACTATAATGGTACGTATGCTGGCTAAGATTTATATTGTACTTTCGAAATGTTTTCTACACTATGCACTAATAATAATATCAAAAATGATTTGATTTTTTGCGTAGTAAGCATCTTTGACTATCATAAGAAGAAATCTCCTCCAAGTCTGCGTTTGCATTGTGTGTGTGGCGGGAGGTCTTATGGTAGTTTCATTTTCCAAAAACATTGCGAACTGACTTTAAAAATTTTCTGTTGTTTATTTTAAAGATAAATAACTGTTTTACGATCTCACACCAGTCACCATGACTGACTTGGAGTTTATTGTTCCCTTCTAAACTCTGGGTGCCCACTAATTTTCCACACGGGCAGCCTAGAGTTATATTATCAGGATATTCTGGAGCCGTGGAAGCAAGCTGGATGGCGTAACGTATCACATATACCTTGTTTATTTATTCCGCTGTGTATTCTGTATGAGGACAAGTTATATAACTGTCCATTGTTGTATATTGACTCTGATGATTGATGTATGTATAAAAACTGATATAGTTCTTTGTTTTAAAAGACTAGTAATTATCTATTATATATTGTTCCGCTGCGATGTGTAAGATTATGATATTGTTTCCTGTTCTGCTCTGTTTCTGTTGTTGTTCTGTTCTTCTTCTCTATTCTCTTCTTTGTTTTTCTTCTTCTTTCTTCTTCTTCTTCTGCCTTTTTCTTCTTCTTAAAACCCTCACTATTGGAGTTTCCGGCACTCGATTGGTCGGCAGTCGATAAAGTGAGTATCGATGTCGAATTTTCGAAAGTCGAAAATTCCCGTACGTGACAATATTTCTGAAATACTATTATATCTACAGTAACGTTTTCTAAGTGCTGCTGTTTCTGAAGAGATAATATTTTCGAACTGCTACTATATGTATTATCATATTATCCTAGTGCCACGAATGCTAAAATACAATGTTTTGAAATTGTTATAATTGAACGAATGAACTTAGAAATGCTACAACTTTGGAAATGAATATTATTTTGAAAGATATTGACATTGAATTTAAATGGTTTAAATGAATATGTTTTGAGGTGAAATATAAACCATTTTGAAATTTATAACCATGGGTTATAATAACGATTGGTTGTTAAACAGACCGGGATCAGATATGGACATACTCTCTGTCGATACCGAAAACCACTTTAACAACTGTGTACGCGGTGGAGATTCCAGAATGAAGTAGGATGGTGGCGACGATCCTATTGAGATATATACGTGGACCCGACTCCCGTGAGTTGGCATAAGGTGGCTAAAACAGGAGCAATTGACGGGCTAATAAGGTAGCTCCTCTGATCGGACACACTCCTTCAATACCATTTTATTACTTTGTGATTGATTGGGTGCACCTTTGATTTTTGGGAGTGTGGCTCGAGGTGGGCGGTAGTGGTTGCTGTTTCCTGGAGATTTGACCAGGCAACTAGTGCTCGGCATCAGGTAGCACCCGGCAACAAGAAAGTGTCTGGCATCCAGGAGTGATCGGCGAAGCACTTGGCATCCAGGAGTGGTCGGCGAAGCACTTGGCATCCAGGAGTGTTCGGCGAAGCATTCGGCGTCAAGTAGTGTTCGACGTCAACTGGCACTCGGCGACAACCAATGCTCAGCATCCCTAGCGTTCGGCATCATTAGAACTCGGTGATAGGAGAACTCGGCAACAAGAGCGTTCGGCATTCCTTGGTACTCGGCGTAGTACTCGGCAACAGGAGTACTCGGCACTCCAAGGTACTCGGCGTAGTACTCGGCAACGAGAGTACTTGGCATCTAGAAGACATTCAGTATGCACAACTACTCAAGGTGACAATGTCGTTCGGCCAGCGCGCACTTTTCATTCAAGAGCTTCGGATAGAGACACGTTCGGCCTCAACTGACAATCATACTGCACTTCCCACACATCCAGCGTATCGTTCGGCATAGAAGGACTGTTCGGCATCAGAGCGTTCGGCATACCAGGATCGGCATGCAGCGACCACTGTACTGGGGCTAGAGTGTTCGGCCATCCAGCCCATTTGGGAAGTCCAGCCCATATTTGCCTATAAATAGAGGGGCAGGGTCACAGTGAAAGGGATCCTTTTTTGGGAGAAAACACTGGGGAGACTCTGCCATTTTCGAGACTCATCTTCTCTACTTAAGCAACTTCATGCAAGCATTTGATTCACGAATTGTATTTGTAATCAACTACAAAGAAGATCAATAAAGTTTAACCTCAAAGTGGATGTAGGCAATTACGTTGAACCACTATAAATTTGGTGTTCTTACTTTCTGCAGTTAGATTAGCATTGTCTTCTCTGTTTAATTTACTTCCATCACTTATATCTCTACACAATCTTTCTCTACAAGGTTAGTGACCAATTTTGGTGCTAACACTTTGGTGCTTTCACTGAGAACTGAATTCTCAGACCTCAAGGATCTGCTTTGAAGCTACTGGATTGAACAAATCCCCCAAAGAAGATCCGACTCACTGATAGGACATCCGTTGATTCTACTCAGAGTTCATACCGATAACTCTACAATGGCAAGACCACATACCAGGTCAGCTTCTCATAATGCGGATGCCCATGAAACCGCTAGTGTGCAACAAGCAGGACCTAGCAATCAACCAACGATTCCGAGTGTAGGAATTGCCGCTCAAGAACAGACTCCAGTTGTCACCAGAATAGAGTTCAATGACTTGATGAGAGAACTCAGGGAAAGCAGGAGACAACTAGGAGAGCAGATGCAAGCTAATGCCAACCTGATGGCACAACTCACTCAACAGCAGCAACAGAATGCTGGGGGCAATCCCGCTCCTTACTCTTCATCTGACAGCTCAACTTCCTCTGATGAACCTCCCAGGCGCAGACGCCGCAAGACTGACGCTGCACGAGCAAAAGCTGCTGTTCAAACAACTGGAGACCGTGACCAAGCAAGAGCTGGAAACTTCAGGACCGGGGTACAGACGGAGGATAGAGGTCCGGATCATCAAAATGCTAACGATGTCGAACCTCAAGACGCACGATTGGTAGACCGCCAGGAGAGGAGGCATCAGCATGGACAGGCACGCAGAACAGACACTAACCTTCCGCCTTCCATACAGACACCAAATCTGACAGCCATGATCAGGCAGTTGATGAAGGAAAATCAGGGGTTATCGAATGATGATTGGGGAGTGTCAAGTAGTCATACTCCGTTCACGGAAGTTGTGTTGCAAGCGGCGTACTCCAGGAAGTTTAGTATGCCTACTATCCCTGCGTATGAAGGGAGGACTGACCCCAAACAGCATGTCATGAGGTACGAATGGATGATGGATTCAGCTAGAGCGAATGATGCCACCAAGTGTAGGTGCTTTCCGATTACTCTATCTGGGATCGCTACTATGTGGTTCACCCGACTTCCTCCGCGATCCGTATCAAATTTCGAGGAGTTGGCGAAGAAGTTTATTGAGTAGTTCAGGATACACACTACGCGCCCAAAGGACGTGATGTCTCTGTCGAGTGTAATCCAAAATCCCGGGGAGTCGTTGAAGGAATATTTACAAAGATTCCACGTAGCAACAACTGAAGTCAGTAATCCCAATGACTATGCAATTCTGATGGCTGTAATGAGAGGTGTGGATCCAGACTCTGAGTTTGGAGACTGGCTGGCAGGAAAACCTCCGGCTACACTAGAGCGTTTCTACTCAAAGGCACACCAGTTCATAAGAAGAGAGAAAGCTAGGTGGGTACGACGAGATAAGGCGCCAGGACCTGTCCAAGAGTCAATAAAGAGCAACATTGCTGTGAAGTAGTCTGGAGACAGCTCGGGAAAGGTTCAAGTCAATGTCCAGAACAAGCCTGGGCAACCCAAGGAGTCCGGCGGAAGGAGTCAAGGGAAAAAGAGAGAAGCGGGGAAATGGAAGTCGAGAATCCCAAGCTACAGCGAGTATACTCCGCTGAACGCACCGCTTGAGAACATTTACTTATCCACCTGCAATACATTTCAATACAGAAAGCCACGTCCGAAAGAATCAACTGAGGAACAGAAGCGGACCGGGAAATATTGTCGCTTCCAAGAGACTTATGGGCATAATACAGAGGAGTGCAGACACCTACACGACGCTATTGAGAAGTTGATTAGGCAGAAGAAATTGCAAGAATTTGTGAAGGATCCACAAGAAGGAGGACAGGGAACGTCCAACCCAGGTCGTGCACCAGCTCCACGTCATCCCGAGGAGCCTGCCCGAACCGTAGGTAGACTAGTCATAAATACAATTATCGGCAGACCTCACCCCGCGAATAAGAATTGGCAAGAGATGGAGCGATATGCAAGTTCCCTGAAGCATGCCGATTTTGAGTGTTGTTCGAACATGGAGGACGGGGCCCCTGCTAAGCAGCAGCGCGTAATGACAGACGATATTGTGTTCAGAAGTAGAGACGCTGATCAGATAGAGGCTCCGACCATCGATCCCATGGTCATATCTGCAACGATCGGACCAGCATATGTAAAAAGAATTCTGATTGATTGCGGGAGTTCAGTCAACATCATCTTCAAGAAGGCTTACGACCAAATGAAACTGGAAACAAAAGACCTGAAACCGTCCAAGGCTCGTATACACGACTTTAACGGCGCGGCAACCGACGCCGTGGGGTACGTTGAGTTACCAGTTGAACTGGGACAAGGCGAGCGTCGGAGGGTGCGGATTCTACCCTTCGTAGTTTTGGATGTGAATTCTCCATATAACGTTTTCTTGGGCCGGCCGGCCCTGGCTGAGTTTAGGGCAGCGTTAGCCCCTTGGTGTTTAACTTTGAAGTTCCCAACGGACAAAGGAGTGGGTATTGTTCATGACGACCAAGCAGCTGGTCGTTCCTGTTATGTGGCTGAGCTCCGAGAAGCCCATCGGAGGGAGAAGGGAAAGGTTGCGGACAATCCCGTCCGCATCCTTAATGCGGATAATTGACAAGTAGTGCCCGAGCCCTGGCTCGAGCATAGTTCTCGGATCTTCGGAGATATAGATCCGAGAGACGACGATGAGAAACCCAGAGAAGAGAAGGCGACACCGACTGAATTAACAATTGACATCTCAGTTAGCCGTGACGACCCTTCGCGAATTCTGAAAATCGGATCACAGCTTGGTCCCGCGATGACTGAAGACCTTAGCGACTTCCTCCGGGTGAATCTTGATGTTTTCGCCTGGACGCATTCTGATATGTGTGGGATTTCCCCCGCCATCACGAGTCATATGTTGAACATAGACCCGAAATATGTTCCAGTTAAACAGAAAAGGAGAGGAATGGATCCGGAGAGGTCCGCCGCTCTTGGAGAGGAGGTGGACAAACTCAAAGCAAATGGGTTCGTCCGCGATGCCCTCTACCCGGAATGGGTATCCAACCCCGTGCTGGTAAAAAAGGCGAATGGAAAATGGAGGACTTGTGTAGATTATTCTGACTTGAACAAAGCATGCCCTAAGGACAGTTTCCCGTTGCCTAGGATCGATCAGTTGGTCGATTCCACCGCAGGACACGAGCTGTTATCATTCATGGATGCATACTCCGGGTACAACCAAATCCCGATGCATGTTCCAGACCAAGAACACACCAGTTTCGTTACGAATGTCGGGCTTTATTGCTATGTAGTGATGCCCTTCGGATTGAAGAATGCAGGAGCTACTTACCAGCGTTTAGTGAATCGAATGTTCAAGGACCAGCTGGGTAGAACGATGGAAGTCTACGTGGATGACATGCTCGTGAAGTCACGACGGTCAAACGACCACATTCGAGACTTGGCTGAAATGTTCGACATACTCAGGTTTTATGGGATGAAGATCAACCCTCTGAAGTGTTCCTTCGGCGTTGCATCAGGAAAGTTTTTGGGATTCATCGTCAATGCTAGGGGAATTGAAGCCAACCCAGAAAAGATTCAAGCTATTCGAGATGTGCAAGCGCCCAGGACTATAAAACAAGTACAGAGCTTGAATGGAAAAGTAGCTGCGCTGAGTCGATTTATATCCAGGGCAACTGACAAGTGCATCCCATTCTTTGATATAATAAAGAAAGGGAAGAGAAATTTTGAATGGATGGCTAGTTGTGAGGAAGCATTCCAGAATCTGGTGAGGCATCTGGAGAGTCCACCAATGCTGTCAAAACCAGTTGACCACGAAATGTTATATGTATACTTGGCTGTATCCCCACATGCGATAAGTGCGGCTTTGGTTCGTGAGGAGGATCGAGTCCAGAAGCCGGTGTACTATGTTAGCAAGCGTTTAACAGGGGCAGAGAGGAATTACCCTAAGATCGAGAAATTGGCTTATTGCTTGGTGATTGCATCACGTAAGCTGCGCCCATACTTTCAAGCACATTCAATCGGCGTTTATACCGATCAACCCCTGAGGCAAGTACTCCAACGGCCGGAAACTTCTGGAAGGTTGCTAAGATGGAACATCGAGTTGAGCCAATTCGATATCGCATACTTACCGCGGAGAGCCATCCGAGGGCAAGCATTAGCAGATTTCATCGCTGAGTTTACCATACCCATCAAACCGGATGACGACGACATCATTCCCCCCGTTCGATGGAAATTATACACTGACGGTGCATCAAACGACCGTTGCTCCGGCGCGGGCGTAGTTCTTATAACTCCGGAAAACCGATCAATCTGTTATGCCCTGAAGCTCGACTTCCCGGCTACAAATAACGAAGCCGAATATGAAGCACTGATCGCTGGCTTGAAGCTCATCAGAGAACTCGGGATCGAATCAGTCGAAATCTTTTGTGACTCACAGTTGGTGGTTTACCAAGTATGGGGGGACTACCAAGCAAAGGGACGAAAGCTTGCTCCGTACCTCGTTCAGGTCCAAGAACTATTATCAAATCTTGAGCGTTATGACATTTCACATATCCCGCGCGAACAGAACAAAGAAGCCGACTTATTGGCTAAGTTTGCGAGTACCGGCGATGCGCAACAAATGGGATTGTATCCCGTCGAAGTCTTGCGTGCCCCGAGCATAGACGAGATGAAAGTCGATCGCGTGTTGGAAACAGAAATCGAAAAGGAATCGTGGATAACCCCATTCAAACTATACCTAACGACCGGGACTTTACCAGAAAAAAGAAGCGAAAGACGGCAAGTCCTTCGAAAGGCCGCGCGATACGTAATGCGGGATGGGTCAATGTATCGAAAAGGATTCTCAGTCCCATTATTACGATGCATCGCTCATGATGAGACAAAGCGGGTCTTGAGAGAGGTTCACGAAGGGGAATGTGGCGACCATACTGGGGGGCAAACGCTAGCAAAGAAGATCCTCCGCTATGGATATTACTGGCCAACCGTGAACCGGGACGCCGCAGACTACGCGAGAAAGTGTGACAAGTGTCAAAGATATGCGAAAATCCCGAGGACTCCATCAACGGAACTAACACAAATGGTTAGTCCCTGGCCGTTTGCAATTTGGGGAATCGACATAATCGATTCTTTGCCTATATCCAGAGGTGGCGCGAAATACGCGATAGTTGCAGTCGACTATTTCACGAAATGGGCTGAGGCAGAACCTTTGGCCACAATCACCTCTAAGAAAGTCGTTAACTTCGTTGTACGAAACATTATATGCCGCTTTGGCCTTCCTCGCACCATCATCACGGACAACGGGACGCAATTTGAAAGTAGAGAGTTCAAAGAGTTCTGTTTAAAGTATGGCATCGAGAAAAAGTTTGCCGCCGTTGCACACCCGAAGGCTAACAGACAAGTCGAGGCCGTTAACAAAATAATCAAGTCCATACTGAAGAAGCGTCTGGAGAAGGTTGGAGGCAAGTGGGTAGATGAACTCCCGACAGCATTATGGGCGTATAGAACTACCCACAAGTCCGCGACCGGCCACACTCCATTCGCCTTGGCATACGGCTCTGAAGCCGTTATACCCGTGGAACTTGAAGTTCCATCGCACCGAGTGACATACTATGATCCCAAGACGAACCAAAACCTCTTGCTGGAATCACTGGACTGCATCGACGAAAAGCGTGAAGAAGCTGAATTAAAGGCGGCAGCGCACAGACATCGAGTCAAGCGTTACTACGACGGTAGAGTCCGCCCAAGAATCTTTGATGTGGGTGATCTCGTTCTGAAACGAGTCTTCCCGGTACCATCACGCATGAATCCCAGCTGGGAAGGTCCGTACGCCATTAAACGGAAGCTTGAAGAAGGAACATTCAAGCTAGCGACCGTTGATGGCACGGCACTCCCCCGAGCATGGAACAGTGAACATTTGCGGCACTATTACATTTAGCATGTTTTCCTTCTTGTTTTAGGCACTGTTATTTCCATTCAGTCATAACTTAGTTTCCTTTCAAAAGTTGTAATCGAACAGTTTGGTTGATTTTCATTAATAAAGGATTGAAGTCGTATTTTCAATGAATCACTAACGTTTCTATATCTCATAATTGGGTGGCAAATTACATTATCCTGTACGACGCACAGACTCGTGCAAACTATTTCAAATCTCCGAACCCCCAGAGTGCGGAGCGGAGTACTCTAAGTCCCCAGATAGCGGACTGGAGTATAAACGATTCCAAATCTCCGAATCCCCAGAGCGCGGAGTGGAGTACTCTAAGTCCCCGGAGCGCGGACTGGAGTATAAATGATTCCAAATCTCCGAATCCCCAGAGCGCGGAGCGGAGTACTCTAAGTCCCCGGAGCGTGGACTAGAGTATAAACGACTTCAAATCTCCGAATCCCCAGAGCGCGGAGCGGAGTACTCTAAGTCCCCAGATAACGGACTAGAGTATAAACTATTCCAAATCTCCGAATCCCTAGAGCGCGGAGCGGAGTACTCTAAGTCCCCGGAGCGCGGACTAGAGTATAAACGACTTCAAATCTCCGAATCTCTAGAGCGCGGAGCGGAGTACTCTAAGTCTCCAGAGCGCGGACTAGAGTATAAACGATTCCAAATCTCTGAATCCCCAGAGCGCGGAGCGGAGTACTCTAAGTCCGCGGAGCGCGGACCAGAGTATAAACGACTTCAAATCTTCGAATCCCCAGAGTGCGGAGCGGAGTACTCTAAGTCCCCAAATAGCAGACTGGAGTATAAACGATTCCAAATCTCCGAATCCCCAGAGTGCGGAGCGGAGTACTCTAAGTCCCCAGAGAGCGGACTAGTGTATAAACGATTTCAAATCTCCGAGTTCCCGGAGCATAGAGTCAACGAAAAGTCCAAGTACTCGAGGGATGTGGTACGAGAAGCACGCCATGTCTAAAAATGTCTGAACAACACGAGAATGGACCGGGAGATAATGCAACTCATGAGAACTCGAGTTATGGCTACAATTAGCCAGCAAATCAAAGAAAGACAAGAGAATCATTCAAACAAAAAAAGAAACTAAAAACTTTATTCGATAAGTCCAAAATGGGGTTACATGATCACTCCTACAAAATTCAGACCTGTCTATACAAACTACAAGCTATGGAAGATAAAAGCAATTACGAGACTTAAGCAAGAAACTCGTTGAACGAGTGTATCGATTATTTCTTCGATTTCTTCTTCTTGTCTTCTTTTGCTGTTTCCGACGATTCCTCTCCCTCACGCTTTTTCTTGGACTTCTTGCTTACTAAGGAAGCGGAGTCAGGAGAAGGAGACGGAACTTCCAGTGGTTTGGACCTGCCCGGGAGAATGATTTTCAAAGGTCTGTTCCGAGGATCGGTGAGTTCCAGGATTTCAGGTTCAATCTTGACCTAGACCTTTTTCTTCTCCTCTGCGGCGAGGCGGTCCTTCATGCTTGTCTGTGAAGTATGCTCAGAGGCGCCGGTGATTTCAATTTCATCATCCCCTTCGGCAGGAGATGAAGTGTCGAGCTTATCATCATCCAGCGCCCCGATCACCTGAGCATCGGGACCAGGGAGTACTCCCACGTGGACAGCATCGCTTTTTTTCCCTGCCTCCTCCTTGGCGTCATCGCTCCTCGGAGTTTGCTTGGCGTCAGAACAACCTGCACGAAAACATAAAGAATGAGCGTTAGAACGAGTAGCCACTGCTGAAAAAAGACAGGATCTTTCAACTTCTAGAGAAAGAAGAATTTCCTACCAGGTTCCGGTTGGCTATCGGTGGCGCGTGGGGTTTCACCCTCCAGGATAGGTGATAGCACATGAGCACCGAGCCCGGGGGCTTCGGGGTCATAACCAACATGTTGCTCGAATGGATCAAGTGTCGGCCGACCGGCCGATTGACCAGCGGATTGAGCAGTAGTATGAAGAGCAGTAATATTGGCCTCAGACGGGCCAGCTTCATCATTTTTCTCTTTCAGAAGGGGAGAGCCTTTGCTGTAAAGTGCCAATGCTGCGGATAAATCCGATGGCTCATTCCCCCTAAGAAACTCTTTCACCAAGGCCTCCTCATCAACCTCTTCGGAGCCCGACTCGATCTTCCTGATCCTTATCAAAGTTTCCCAGGCCTCAGATAGGGACTCAAGGTAGCCGTCGCCCAAGAATGTTAAGTCGCGATGCCTAAGGACACGGGCTCCATATTCAGCAATCAATGGGTCAAACATGTTTTTGACCTCTTCCCTGTCGGCTTCCGCGGCCGCCTCGAGGCGAGAATCAATCTCCTCCGCAGCCTCTCTTTTGCCCTCCTCACGGGCCTCATCCTTCATTTTCTCAACCCCACCGAGTTCGTCATCGAGCTTTGTTTTCAGGAGTCGGGTAGCAACGATCTCATCACAGTATCGTTGTGATACTTCTTGAGCAGCTACCTTATCCTCCTTCTCCTTGGAGAGTAATTCTTTCAGCTCTTTGACTTGGGTGGCGAGCGCGTCCCTTTCCTTTTGGACAGAGTCTTTTTCTAGGGCGAGGGCACCGCTGCGCTGGACTGCTTCGTCAAGCTCTTTTTTGTGAGCCGCCTCTAAACGAGTAACTGCCTCAGCAGTATCTTTTGCGCTTTGTTCAGCGGCTTCCAGCTTCGACTTATACGAAGCAAGCTCTTCGTCTTGGAGTTTGATGATTTTCTTATCGCTGCCAGCCTCCAGATTCAGACGATCAATCTCGTGTTGACGCTCAACGGATACTTCCGAGATCTTCTCCACCAAGTGCACAAACGCGTCATGTTGAACATAAACGTCGTTATTGCAGGCAATGGCACTCTGCTTCACATGCCCGGGAATGTGATGAATGGCCGGGAGGAACTTCAGACCATCGAAGCAAATTTTTGGAAACTTGGCCTTAAGATCGACCATCTTTTCCACAACAGTTGGGTCCACCGCAGGAGTAGGAAGAGGAGGCTTTGAGAATTCCGCTCTTTTCCGTTGCTCTCGAACTTGCCTTGTACTCGATGAACTGGAGTGTTGTTCTCGAGGAGCATCAGATTGATAACCCTTTTGTAAAGACTTTTCTCTATCCGGCTCAGTTGGAGGAGGAAGATCGCGGGGCTGGGAAGATTGAGAGTGTGCCTTCTTGCGGTGAGACGACTCGCGAGGACGATTGTCCCTATCTTCATAATCGCCTCTGTCCCTGCGTTTGCCTGAACCAGAATCCCATCCAAAGTGATGAAATACAGAAGAGCCCTGAAGGCGATCGAGACCGTGAGAACGCCCCATATCACCTGCAAAGAATGGAGATAACAACGAGTTAAGGAAAATTCATGAGATAAGAAAAAAGACTTGAAGTATATTATGGAATGCGCATGTGCGTGTGTGTCCTAGTGTTCCCCCCGACGGACCCGTTCGTTTATCTTTGCTAATCGAAGTGGTGTCTCCTTGGGCCGGGAGTTGAACTCCTGCATTGCCTCTCGCGGGCGAAGAAAATTTGAGAGCTTCAGGATCATCGAACCCGTAATTAAGTAAATCATCGGGAATGGACAGGTTGGACAGACCCCTCAGAGAACTTTCCAAATGCTGTGAGGAAGCCTCTTTCTCAGGCGGGATAGGCATAACTTTTGAAGTGCCACCAACTTTCTCTTTTTGAACTGTATATTTTAACTTCTTCTTTCCCTTTGAAGGGGAGGATGACGTCTCAATATCCTGAACTTCGATTGCCGGATTCCAAGCGGGACCCCGTTCTTGCCTCGAGTCTCAGGAACATCATCTTCTCTGCGCTCACCTTCTCCGTGAGTATCGGGAGTGTGGCGCGACGACGATCCGGCCTGTTTTTTCCCTTTACCGGACGGAGGTCTGGGAATGGTGACACCTTCTGGAAGGCTAATCCGACGACCAGGGGCTAGCAAGCCAAACCCCGACAGTGATTCATTTGAAATGATAGTCCGGATGTCTCGATCCTCAGCAGGAAGAGCTCTAATGGCTTCAACAGCCTCAGAATATCCTCGGCCTTCCGGACGCGGGTTCATACCTGAAAAGATGAAATGAAGAGTTAGGAAAAGCATGACTCCGATTAAATACGAATAGTGACTCAGCAAAGAGACTTACTGCCTTCAACCCATCTCCTAGCGAAACCAGAAGGGCAGCGCACATAGAACCATTCATGTTTGTACAGGGCGAATTTACTACATGCCCCTGTCAAGATCTGGCATTTGTGGTATGGCTCGAGGAACATAAAGGAAGGACTGTCTTTCCGTCTCTTGAACATATAAATGTATCTGATATCACCGGCGGTTGGAGGTCTGGAGAAGACGGCCATGAAAAGTAAGTAAGTCCCATATAAAAATGCATGGCCGTTCGGGTGCAGCTGCGATGGAGCTATGTCTATATACTGCAGTACATCCCGGAGAAATAAATTGAATGGAGGCACGCTGCCCATCCAACACATGAACTTGTTGCAGGTAGTGTACCCGACTGGGGGCAGATGAGGACGATCGTGTCTCGAAGGAACTAACACGTCGGCAAAAGGAATCCCATGAATGGAGCATATCCGTCGCAGAGCAGCTTCGTTGATCTTCGAGGCTTGTGAATCGATCGGATTTTCTAGTAGGATGGTTGCCTCCAGAGCATCAGGTGCCAAGTTATGAGCAGGAGAAGTCGATAGATTAGAAGTATCAGCGGCTCCTTGCTTTGATGACGGCCCAGGCCTGTCGGATATGGTGGCAGAGCTAGATTTTCTCGACATCCCCAATAAATAACGAACCTGGCTAAGTGCTTGAGAAAACTATACTTAAAAAACGTTGAACGTTAGAATTAGCAACACGAGTTTTCCCCCCATGTGGTGTGTGAACTAGTGCAAGCAATTGTGTACAAGCGATAAGAATCTAAAGATTTCAAAGATATAAAAATGAGCTTCAAAATCATTGCCTTCGAAGACCGTCACGCTGACCGTCTCAAAGAGCCCGCCTGGTGGTGATTACAGTTCCAGATTCAGAAAACATATGATTTATAAAGTAACCGGCCTAAGTGTAGTTTGACATTTATACTGTTCGGCATTTGAATGTTGTTCGGCAATTGTATTGTTCATCCTAAGTATAGGTCAGCATGTATGTTTGTTCGACATGCCATAGTGTTCGGCTAAAGGCCTTGTTCGGCTAAGTCTGTGTTTGGCTAAAGGCCTCGTTCGGTTAAGTCATTGTCCAGTTAAAAGTCCTGTTCGGCATTCAGACTGTTCGGCCTAGGTATAGTGTTCGGCTTTGTTTTGCTCGGTCTGGGTTTTGTTCAGCTTAGTTATTGTTCGGCTTGGGTTTTGTTCGGCTAAGTTATTGTTCGACATTTTAGTAAGTGTTCGGCTTTGGTTCGTTCGGCTAAGTTGTTGTTCGGCGTTCTAGTGAGTGTTCGGCCTTAGTTTATTCAGACGAAATACTATTCGGCAACCTCTATCATTCGGCGCATGACAACATACGCCGAACCATAGCTATGCCATCCAACACCCTTACCACCTCCAACGTTTTCCTTTTCCTTTTTTTTGACTTTGGTTCAGCGCGATGGAGCTAAAGCCACATGTGCAAACACCTCAAATCCTTCCTCCTCGCCTCGCATTATCGTTCGGCAATGAGGGCAACCTACTCGAAAGCTTTTTACATGACAAACTTGACCATCTCATTTGAAACCTATTCGAGTTATACGAGGAGCAGTACCTAGATTGCAGTTAGGAGCTTAGGAAGGAATGTTCAAGTTGTAAATCTGTTCGGCTAGAGAAAATTGCAAATCTTGGAAGAGTGACAGAAATGAAAAGGTAAAGGAGAAGGGACGGGAAGGACCTGGTTATATAGAGGGAGGTAGAAGTTGAAAAGGCTATACCCGGTAGAACCGGTCAATACCAGAGTGTTCGGCATCAAAACGAAGTGTCGTTCGGCACATGAGGGCTGTCCGGCTTCGAACGTATCGTTCGGCGTCCAAACCACGCTCGTCACGCACCTCCGTCACAGGCATTCTCGAGAAGGCATCATCAAGGGAAATTGAACCGGATTCAAAGCGCATCACGTTCGGTCACATGATACACTTTGGGGGGCAAGTGTTTCCTGGAGATTTGACTAGGCAACTAGTGCTCGGCATCAGGTAGCACCCGGCAACAAGAAAGTGTCCGACATCCAGGAGTGATCGGCGAAGCACTTGGCATCCAGGAGTGGTCGGCGAAGCACTTGGCATCCAGGAGTGTTCGGCGAAGCACTCGGCGTCAAGTAGTGTTCGGCGTCAACTGGCACTCGGCGACAACCAATGCTCAGCATCCCTAGCGTTCGGCATCATTAGAACTCGGTGATAGGAGAACTCGGCAATAAGAGCGTTCGGCATTCCTTGGTACTCGGCGTAGTACTCGGCAACAGGAGTACTCGGCACTCCAAGGTACTCGGCGTAGTACTCGGCAACGAGAGTACTTGGCATCCAGAAGACATTCAGTATGCACAACTACTCAAGGTGACAATGTCGTTCGGCCAGCGTGCACTTTTCGTTCAAGAGCTTCGGATAGAGACATGTTCGGCCTCAACTGACAATCATCCTGCACTTCCCACACATCCAGCGTATCGTTTGGCATAGAAGGACTGTTCGGCATCAGAGCGTTCGGCATACCAGGATCGGCATGCAGCGACCACTGTACTGGGGCTAGAGTGTTCGGCCATCCAGCCCATTTGGGAAGTCCAGCCCATATTTGCCTATAAATAGAGGGGCAGGGTCACAGTGAAAGGGATCCTTTTTTGGGAGAGAACACTGGGGAGACTCTGCCATTTTCGAGACTCATCTTCTCTACTTAAGAAACTTCATGCAAGCATTTGATTCACGAATTGTATTTGTAATCAACTACAAAGAAGATCAATAAAGTTTAACCTCAAAGTGGATGTAGGCAATTACGCTGAACCACTATAAATTTGGTGTTCTTACTTTCTGCAGTTAGATTAGCATTGTCTTCTCTGTTTAATTTACTTCCATCACTTATATCTCTACACAATCTTTCTCTACGAGGTTAGTGACCAATTTTGGTGCTAACAGCTGCTATGCGTTACCACCGGTCCGGAAGTGTAATTGGTATATCTACCCTGACATTGCCTAGTTGTGCCGTGTCACCTACCCTAGCGGCTTTACTACGAGTTTGATTTATGTCGTACCTATGGAGTATTTATGGTAGCCTCCCGATCTGGAGGTACGATGGTACTGTGTAGACTATTGGCACTATAAAATGTGTTAAGGGGGATATGGGTAACACCTTAACGCTATTTTTAAATATATTATACTTTACTTTAGACATTATTATAATAGCGTATATTACTACATAGTAGATAGTTTAACAGATCCTTAAAGGATGGGCGATCCCAAGCATCCTTTAAGTTACTTATGCATTTCTATTACAGTTCACTTGAGTTGGTTTACATTGTATAAGTATGTATGTCTTGACTCGAGTGTTTGTGTTTTTGCTTTACGCTCGGGTCAGCCTGAGTATCACAGCTTTGGATTCACCTTCTGGAGCTAGGAATTGCTGGAGATTATCTATCTATCTAGTTGTCTATCTATTTATATTTCTATTATTTTTCATTCAGCTCATGTAATAGTGAACATATGTATTTGAGATTTCTTCTGTATTTGCTTTCAGACTCTGATATTTTGTACTTGTTTTGAGACTGTGTTTGTAGTAGCTTTGTGAACTACTATGGTTATTTTATTTCCGCTGCGAGTTATTCTGATATTCTGTGTGTGTGATTCTTTGATTGGTTTTATATGCTCCAAATTTTATTACAATCTATTGTTTTGAATTATTCAAGTCCGAGATGTGTGGTTTTATTGTCGATTTGAATGGTCCAAAATAGCGGGTCGTTACACAAAGCATGGCTATGCATATATATATAGAAGAAAGATTGAAGTGAATAGGAAAGTATAGGGTGGCTGAAATCTTTGCACAGGCTTCACGTTTTTTCTCATTTTTATTTTATTTCCATTTTCTTTTGTTTAGTGGCTGATTTGATTTCTACATTGATTTGATTTATTTCATGGAATTGATATTATATGACTTGATTAAATGTTTTGTATGCTTGACTTGATTTTGATTTGTGTGTGACTTGATTTTGAAATTGGTTATAATGATGTCTCCTTATGTATATATATCTATATGTATAAATAGGTATGTATATATTCACTTATACACATACACCTTCTTGTCATCATATACATATATGCTCATATACACTATCTTTACCATAAATGCATTTATAAATATATAGATATGCATACATATACACTATACATGTTTATTTTATCATATTTACATTTATACATTTTTATATGTTTATCACTTCATATGAACATATATACATGTATGTATACCTATATAATTATATATATTTTTAATCATCATAAAGCTTATATATATATATACTTATATGGATATTCCATCTTAAATTTTAAATGGTGGAGTTTATATACATTTATCTATAAAATCAATCATATCTAGAAATTTTATTTTAAATTTGAATAAATTTTTTATTAATTATACATTCAGATATTTTAAGTATCGGAAAACTCACCTATCCGACTTATAAAAATTAATATTCTAATAATAAAAATCAGTTAATTACCCCAATAACAGGTGGCTGAAAATCCGGGTCGTTACATTATTAAATAACCATTTCACAATTTATTCGAGCCAAATTTCCACCAAAAATATTAAGTTAAGTTAATTCATTTACTTCAAATTATTACAACTCTGTAACTTAAGTTTATTACTCTTGCAACCAAATCTCATTTTCATTTCAGATTGATTCTCATTCAATCTAAATTCCATTCCATTTTACTAATTAATTTAAGTAGTTCACCCACTTAATCCACTTCAAATTTTAATTTCCATACTCATATTCATTTAATTAATATCCCAAGTCATATTCAATTTTATTTACACTTAAATAGAATTATTTATAACCCAAACCGTTGCTATCTCAATCCAATTCTACCTTATTCAACGGTACTTCCAATTATATTAAATTCGCTTACAATTTAAGTTGGATTCTATTTATAACTCAAGCTCCATTTCCAATATCCACTTTTAATCCATAATTCGATTTTGTTCAACCAAATTAATATCCATTCTATATTCAATTAACTAATTAATTATCTAATTAGTGCACTTCAAATTTATAACTCAATATCTAATTTTTGTCTCAAAAATCACTTCTTTTAAGTTACTTTAGTTCAAATTTATTTTATACTTCAAGTTTGGATTTTTTTTCCTTCACAAAAATATCAAACCATTTTTATTTTTGGTTTTCTATTTCACTTTTCAATTTTATAAGTCACACAACTTATTTTTCACATTTCCATCAATTCTATAATCGAATATATTCACATTTTATTTTTAACTCGAGATTATACATTGTAATGATCCGCTATTTCGAGCCAATTTCGGGGTGTGAGGTTCGACGAAGTCTCATCAACAAAGCTACGCTTTTCACAAAAGCCATGTTTCGATCAACAAATGATCAGCACTTAGCATGCCACATTACCAAATTGGGAATATATCACTAGTAACCATCAACTTCATAACCTCTGAGCTCGTACGTCTCAGAGAAGGGTGTTAAGCTAAGAGAATAAATTCTCCGCCACCAAACAGAAATGTATTTGATAGAAACCAGCTTTATATCTCAAAGTGTAATGTCAGAAATACATCCATACAAGTCCATCCTGGGTCTGAATGGAACCGAAGGCACTTCGTCCAAGGAAAAAGCCCTTGCAAATCCGGATATCCACAATCCCGACCGGACTCCCCATCACATATGGAGATCTCTATACCAGAGCAACTCAGTGCAGAGACAATCGACAGGTAATCCTTTCGTTCTCGAAAATACCCGGTCTTCACCACCGTCTCCAAATGCACTCCCATTTCGTCATATCATTATTCTGAATCGGTTTTATGACTTAATGTCTTCTCCTGGCTTAACCGAATAATGAGCGCTTATTTTAAAAACAAGTGGACATATTCAATCAAAGATAAGTCACAACAAAATTCCATTTTTATTCTTTTTAAAAAAAAGATCCACCTTTAAGATTCGATGTGGTTTTCGGATAACCATTTGGAATCCGACCCCCGATCGCATCGAAATTCAAATGTCATTTTAAAGGCCAATATTGATAGTCGGTTATTTAACTATCATACAACATTCATAAACAACCATCAGATTTAAATAATTTCCCCAAATTATTTATCCATTTATAAATATCTTTGCAAGATATATTTCCACACTTCAACCCTTTGAAAACAATTTTCAAAACAACTTTTCTCTCGCGGAATAAGCTCCCAAATATTATTTATTTCCACTGAAATTTGGCAAGTTCGAATACTTTAAAAATATTTAAATTACTTATCCAAAAATATATACTTGGAAACATTTAAAATAAAAACTATTCTAAACATTTTATTTTAAAATATTAGTTATGAAATTTTATACTAATATCTCATATAAAACTTAAGCCCAAAAATAATTTTAAAAATAAAATTATTAGATAGAGTTTAATTATTTAAATAACAATCTTTTAAATCAAATACTAGTTAAATCTTTAAAATAATCACTTCTATAATTAACTTAGTAAATATTTACTTTTAAAATTTTAAAAACAATTTAAGAAAACATTTTCTTCAAAACATTCTTTTTAAAACCAACTTTATAACTTTTAATTTATACTTAAAAGCTACTTTGAAAACATACTCGTCTGTCCAGGGAAAATACACTTTCCATTCAAAATAGTCCATTTAAATCAATTAATAAATCCTTCTCGATTTATCTCAATTTACATCCCAAATTCGTAAATTTTCTTTCCACACTTTTAAAAATAAACCAATATTTATTTTTAAAACAAATTACCCATTCTTTTATAAATTCCATTGTGAATTTATATTTCCATATATCCACTGATATACAATTTTCAAATTGATTTCCAACATTTACTTTCAAACACTAAATCAATTTCCAAAATTTACTTTCAAACACTAAATCAATTTCCAAATCAATTTTCAAAATTTACTTTCAAACACTAAATCAATTTCCAAATCGGTTTATAAAATTTACTTCATTTAAAAATTACTCCTTTATTTATCCAAATTTATTTCAAAACCCATTAATCCAATATTCACACCTTTATTAAGATTTTAAAATCCGAATTTTAAAATAAATTCTTCAACTTTTAAACAATACTACTCAAAATCCATTTATTTCTATTTATTAAAATCTTTTCCCAATACTTGGAATTTATTCAATAGGATTTCAAAAATCAACTTTTATCCAATTCTCTAAAATAAATTTACTTAAAATTTTCTACTTTAATTTCCAAAAATCCAAGTTTATATTTCTGGTATTTTCAAAATACCAGAATATATTTGACCAAACCATAGCCTTCAATAATTTCAATTATCAATATAATCAATCCCAAATTATCAATAATCATATCACAGCATATGAAATAAATTCAAACAATTTGTGGAATCCAGTTGGATCCCTCCAACCTATTTCCCTGCATCCACAGATATTAGCACAACAATTAAAATACCAATTCCACTTCGAGGTGGAATATCATGGTATATGGGGTTATATCATATCATCCGCTATTGTGCGGCGCATAGGGTCTCATCCGCTATATAATGCGGTAAATCAATCACTCCAAATATATATATATATACACACACTATCATATATAATATCACCCAACAGATAAATTATTAAATTCATCCAAGCACATCCAATACTAAGCAAACCAATAGTGAGAAGATCTCACCTTTAATTTTAATTTGCAGTCCATTCCAACTCATTTCCATTCCAGCTTGTTTCTCAATTTTAGACCTTGTATAAATATTATACAGTTGATTAATATTTTGAACAATTGGACAAATCAATTTTCATTTATTAAATTTGATTTAATAATTTAATTCAAACTAATTTTCTTTTAATAAAAAAATGTTTATGGCAACTAAAATAATTAAATAAGTTTATTTAACAAATTAATCACTGATATATATCATTTTAAAATAACTGGTAGATTTTAAAATGCGTATATGAATATATTTTCTATTTTAAACTCTTTATATATTCAAATAGGAATGTTTTTATACCTATCTGTAATTTATTTTTCTGCTACAACTTGTATACAATTTTCAGCAAATAACCAAAATAAATTTCCTACTATATATATATTTTTCTGTTCTCTAATCTACAATATATTTAAATTAAATTAAAAACATCCAGGATGAAACTGCTACCTCACTGCCGCGTTGCCAAATCGATCGGAACCCAGCCTTGCCGACCCTCGATGCCCACCATCGTTCATCTACGTGTCAATGTGACGTTGCGAAGCCTACCGCTCCTCTAGATCACCTCGATCCCTTCGCCCATGCGACTCCCCCAAATGCGACCACCTCGAACGCGTCGCTCGAAACCCTAAACCTCGAGCCTCCTCACGCTTCAATCACACGACCACCCTTGCTTAGTACGAATGACAACATCGCGTTCCCCTCGATGTTGAAGAGGACGAGATAGATCGACCGTTGATTTTATTCATGATATGCGAATGAATTTTGATTTTGAACGGAAGTAGGAATGATTTTGTTCCGCCATTTTTTATAACCGTGAGGATTTCGATTTTTTGTTGAAGGTAAGGAAAGTCTTCGGTTTCACCCTCTTTTTTTCGTTATTATTATTTCTAAAATGAACGCATGTTAAAACGATGGACAAGTGTTTAAAAAGGAATGCCAAGTGTTAAAAGAGAGAAGAACATGTATAACTTGTCTTATGAAAACATTATTATATTTAAATTTAAATTTTAAATTTAAATCATTTAGAAAACGAAGCCTAAAATCTCGATCTCTTATCGAGGCGTGCTGCTAAGCGTTTATAATGTTAAACCCCTATTCCGAACGCGATGGAAAAGGTTCCGAGTCCAAATTTGATCGTATGGAGAAGATAGCTTTCTGGACTTAGTAATTATATTAAATTTTCGATATAGATTTCAGCACGTTTACTTATTGTATGATCACACGACTACTCCAAATACTATGAAACTTGAAATCCGATAATAATACAATATTACGGATCCAATGGAACTAGTTTCATTGAATTCCGAGACTGTGCCTCGGAAGGCTAATTTTAAATATTAATTTAAACGATATAAATTCAAAACTGAACAAATCATTTTCAAATTCAATTTTAAAAGTTCTATTACCTTTAGTATTATCAATATAGATTTTACAAGACTTCAAATTATTTTTAACAAGCACAAAACTGAAGATACAATATTTTACCCAATTTCAATAATTAAATTTAATAATTTAATTGCCAAATAAATCCTGATATTTGAAATTCAAGTTAAACTAACTTCCAAATATTTAAAATCAATTAAATATTTCAATTTCAAATATCCAGAAATTCTGGGTCGTCACATTCGACCTCCAGTGAAAATACTTAAAATCATTAAAAATAGATATGGATAGTACATTCCCCCATGGATCGCAGTTACACAATGGTTACGCCGCTATCCCTGCAGAATCACTTGTAACTGCAGGCATCTCGCCCCTCGACTTACGCCATGGTTGATAGATCGCAGCTACGCAATGGTTACAAAGCTATCCCAACGGAATCGCTTGTAGCTGTAGGCATCCCGCCCCTCGATTTACACTCCGACAATATCAAATGAATATAATAAGTGAGCCACCAAAGGGATCCAATAAATGACCCACCAAAGGGATCCGATAAATGACCCACCAAAGGGATACGATAAATGACCCACCAAAGGGGTCCCGATAAATGACCCACCAAAGGGGTCCAATGGAAGGTACTTCCCATATCATTTACTTCAAAATTTATCATACTATACATAATACCCTTTCAAAGTCATAACTTCAAATATCCTACATATATAAATTCCATTATATATAAGATTTCATTTTCAGATAGAGTACTTTCCAAAATCAACGGTTTTCAAAATCACCTTATACTTACATAAAGTCCATCTTATATAAGAATCAAATTTTTTCTAAAATCAATTACGCTGTATGAAGAGCCAAATGAGATTAAACATCTTTGCTTTATAAAAGGTTTTGAATTTAGAATAGTTTTGTATATAAAAATCATTTTGTGAAATAGTTTTGTATATAAAATATTTTTGTAAAATAGTTTGTAAAATAGTTTTGTAAATAGAATAGTTTGTAAGATAGTTTTGTAAATAATAGTTTGTAAAATAGTTTGTATGTAAAATAGAATAAAATAGTTTGTAAAATAGTTTTGTAAATAGAATAGTTTATAAGATAGTTCTGTAAATAAAATAGTTTATAAAATAGTTGTATGTAAAATATAATAAAATAGTTTGTTTAAGAAAAATAAAAGAAATAGTTTTGTAAAATGGTTTTAAATTAGTAGTAGTTTTGCATAAAAGAAAAATTCCAATTTAAATTACAAAATATCCAATCCAACCACTTTCAATTTCAGCGTCAAAGCATATCAATAATATTAGAACATAAGATGTACATATGTCATCATTTCGCAAAATCACATTAGATCGCTCGCTCGATCACACAAGTTCGCTTTCGAACTAATGTTGTCCATTCGACTTCCCAAATGCGGAATTCGATATGGTTTCTTGACTAGGAATCATCATTCTTCTTGCATAGCCATATACTATGATAGAGAATTCTAGAATCGAACAAAAATCCATATCAAATATTCGCCATCATGAATCGAATGAAAAATCCTAACACGAAATGGTGTAATTCACCTCGAACTTATGTACCCAAATCGGGATCAAATTAATTATGCAAACAAAACAATATACGTACAACTTAAGTATCTATTCCAACTTGTTTCATCACAATTACATTTTCAATTTAAATTCATTATAAATCTCGTTGATTAACACAAATATCACTTCATACTTTAATATTGGTTTCATAGAATTACTCTAATTGACACAAAACGTTAATATATTCATATATTGCTTATATTTCTCTTCAATTTTAAATTACATTCAATTTCACATGTAATATTTCTCATTTAATATTACATTTATTTGCGAATCATTTCATAAGAAATTTCCTTTAGTTTATAACCAATTTATAAAATCTTAATTCCTTTTTATAAGACATTATTCTTGTTTAAAGTTATCACAACTTTATTTATAACCATTTATTGCAATATCTATTTATTTCATAATAATTTACAAGTCATGGCTTTAGTTACAATTATTTCACTTTTAGTTCATATTTGTTTATCCAATTAGTTTTCAACTTTTACTTTTCAAATTTATTTATGACACATTTCATAAATTTTAATTAAGTTTATAAACACTTTTTTCAATTAAAAACTCATTGACAACATTTCCTTAATAGCAATTTCGATTTAAACATGCCAAGGCTTATAGTTCACCCTTGTATATTATTACACTACATGCCAATAATGTATACAACAATTCTATTCATTTACTAAACATAGATATAACAAATTTAACCTTGTTTCACTTGCTTTCTAAGGTTACCAAATTCAACTGCATAATTCAACAAAATTTCTACATTTCAACTCATATATTAATTCAGAAGTTTCAACTATCCAAAATATCCAGATATTCCATTTTATTTCAATAGTTGAAACTACCAATCAACAAACAACAATATTCACAACCAAACATTTCAATTTTATAACCAAATATCCTAATCATTCATTTTATTCTCTTTAATACACCATTACTAAACTAGTGTTTAGTCCATAAATTAAATCAACAATAATTAGTCAATGCTTATAAACTAACAAAAAATCAACTAATCAAGAATAAATGATAATAACTAAATATTACCATTTCATATATAAAACCCATTACAAATAACTATATTAGTTATAAAAATTTATTCCCTTATATATATCATATAATATTAGGAAAAATAATTTCATTTCAAAACTTATATAAAACATTTTTATAACACTAAAAAATACGCGCTCTCGTATATAAACTCAAACAACTCATTCTAGGGTATTACTACCCTATCTCTAATGAGTTAACCCCAATAGGCTAAGGTATGTCTAAACCAAAGCTCTGATACCAACTGCAACGACCCACCCTTTTAGACGGTTTAAATCGATAATAAACCACACGTGTCTAATTCAAACCATTCAAAAGGGAGGATTGTTAATTTGGTAAATAAGAAAATAAAAGAAAAGAAGGAAAAATAAAACATAGAATCTCGTAGCAGAATGACAAAATATAATAATCAAATAAACAGTTCATGAAGCTGTTTTACAAATAACATGTGATTACACTTTTACAATTCAAATCAGAGCTATACACACAGTAGGAATAAACAAACAATGCAGCGGAATACATGATGTAGTGGAATAATTATAATAAATAGTAATAATATACTAAATCTTCATCTTCGACCTCTAGAAAATAGTCTTCAATACACTGAAAAGCTCAGACTGACCCGAGCGTAATGAAAACAAAACACTCGAGTCGGAACTAAAAGATCTTATGTAAGTCAAATTAATCTAAAATAAAATGTGAGTGCAATGGCTTCATAGATGTTACGGGATTTTCCATCTCCTATCAAGTGTACAACGTGAATATAATTATTAAAAGATTTCAAATAATTCGAGGCATCAATTTTAACCACTTAAATTAAAAAAATTCGAAGTTTAACTTAAACCTTTTAAATAATTAAATTCCAATACATAACCCAAATTCAAGAAATCATATGGATGTATATATCATTTCAACCAGTATCTAAAATTAAAATTTTCAAATCAATGAAATCCGCTCGGGTTTATCATTTCAACCAAAAACGATTTCTCTAATCTATAAGATTATTCGGGTATGTATCAATTCAACCCATAGTGATAACAAAGGTATATGCATAAATAAATACCCAATCATCCAAAATTTCAACTAATAACATCCATCACAATCAACATCCAAATTAGCAAATAAATCACAACAATTAATTGGTTATCATTATTAGGTGTTTAACTAGAAATTATATTCAATATTTTTTTTTGAATACGGGTTCAAACTTTTCTATTAAACTATAAGCAAAATATATACAAGAGTCAAAATACAAGACCAATGCAAAGCTAAGCCAGCTTCTAAACAAACAAAACATGCCCGAACTAAACAAACAACGCTATCGGCCCAAAGCCCACTAATCAAAAATCAAATGCCAGTAACTTCGAGACTGTTCTCAAAGCAAAAAAGGCAAAACGACACTTGTACTACTTCAATTACTTCATATCTCATCTCGAAAGAAAAAATAAAAAAGAAACAAAAATGGCGGCGAGCGAGGAAGTAACGAGAAATAGATCGAAACATCCTCTGCTACTTCCAGATCGTAGCTTCTTCCTTTGAAACCGAGGAGATGAGTAGCAGCAACAACTCGAAGGACAGCAGCTAACAAGATCTTCGATCCAACCAGAACGGACAAGGCAGGTATTAGATCTGACAAAACCTTCTAAATAAATCTCATAGCTTCAGACTAAACTTCTTTTGTGACCAGGACGTGAATACAAGAACTTGGAGCAGCCTACTGTTGCTCGAAACCTCGTCTTTTACTTCCAGATCTAAGTTGCAAGCAGGTCTAGAAACCGACACTTCCTCATGAAGAACAGAGAAGACAAGATAAGTCTCTAATAACCAAAAGGAAGCTTCTTTTATCTTTATGTGAATTAATTTCCTATGAAACTACTTCGAGATCTATAGGAAATGCAAAACTAGAGTTATCGAGACTGAATCATAAATCGGAGGACGATGTTAGATCCCTCCAGAATTGGCAAGACAGGTATAACTCTGAAAAAGGCCTTCTAGATATATCTCAAGACTCAAGCTAAAATTCTTTTGTGTCCAGGACGAGGTTACAAACACTCGGAGCAACCTGCAAATCTGCATCCTTATAAACTAATTCAATAATTATTGTTAATTGTAAATTATAATGTGATTAAGTGAGAGGAGGTGAGAAACATTGTAATTAATACAGGTTCGCGAAGAAACAAAGAAACAGGAAGATGGCAGAAGAATAATACTTATGATGAAGCAGATGATGCCCCAATTCAGCGTTGGGAGGTATATCCCATTTCAATGCTATTGCTTCATTCAAGCCAGTGATGTTCTTAAAATGTTTTGATTTTGCCATTCTGATATTCATTGTCTGGAAAATTTTAGTACAAATCTGCGACCTTTTAATGAAACGATTCTGAAAAATCCTATCGTTCCTTTCTTTCCAAATATGCCAAACACAAACAGAAAGAGATAGTTGAAACAAGTCTAAATTGAGATTTTTTGAGCTAGATAAAGAAACAATTTTCTATAAATCATCTTTCAAAGAGAAAGAGAATAGACTTTTCGGCGATTGGAAATTTTTTTACAGCTCCAAAGCCAAACATTTTCTGTAAAATTACATTGAAAAAATAGATGGTCTATATTTTCAATGTGATTATTACAAAAGACGCAGTTATGGTCCACGACTATCTGCTTCTGAAGTAATCTTTCTTTTTAAAAGATAGTCATTAATGGCTTTAAATAGGCATACCGCCATTTTAGGAACGTGAATTTTGTTCCAGACCAAAGACGCCCAGTTCTTAATATCAAAACTGGATCGAACCGAATTCAAAACTTTTTTAAACTGATACAAACCATCCTTAGAACACTTCCAAGACCAGAAATCCCTCTCCCTATTCTTGTGAATCTTGACACCTTCAATTTCTGCATGAATTTGAAATAAAAAATTATACGAATCCCACTTCCACTCACCATTTCTTAAGATCTTGTTGAGAGACAAATTTTCCGTACCGGTTCTGAAAGCTGTGTCTCTACCAATACGTTCCATAATAGTACTTCCATTTAACCATGAATCATACCATAGAGAAGTAGTTTTACTGTCTGCAATGTTAAGGGAAAGGCAATTCAAAGCTTCATGTCTGTTTTTCAAAATGAATTTCCACACTCCCGAATCGTCCGATCGCTGGTTAATTTCCCAAAAACTTTTAAGACCAATATATTTACAATGCATGAGTTCCGCCCAAATACCTTCTGAATTGATTACTTTCCATATCAGTTTGATATATAGTGCTCTGTTCATCTCTTCTAAATTTCTCAATCCCATTCCTCTTTCTTCTTTTTGCCTACACAAAACCGCCCAAGGGATCTTACTGCTATGACTTTTCCAAAGGAAGTTCAAAATCAAGTGTTTAATTTTTTGAACTGTAGAAACTGGGAGGCAAAAGCATTGCATCCAGAATTGTATTATGGGGTAAATGGTAGATTTAATAAGTTCAAGTCTCCCAGCTAAGCTCAACATTCTTGTTTCCCATCTACCAATCCTATCCTTGATCTTCTCTATTAAAAGAGAACAATCCTTATCCCTCAAATTAGCACTAGACAGAGGAATACCCAAATACCTTATTGGGAGATCCGATTCCTGAATATTGAGGATCATACTAATATCAGTACAACAATCCACCCCTTTCCCAAAGAAAATGTTAGATTTCTCAAAACTTAACTCCAAGCCAGTAACCCTCTTCATGGTCTTAAAAACATCACTAATAGCAATTGCATTTTGAGCATTGGCTTTAGTAAAAACAATAATGCCGTCAGCGTAAATAAGGTGAGTCAATTTATTGTCAAAGTCTGTAACTGGGGAATTAAGACCAACCCTGACTTTTTCATCCATCCGTAGCGTAAAATATTCCATAACCAGGGTGAACAGTATAGGGGAAAGCGGGTCGCCTTGTCGAAGTCCATTAGAACTCTTGAAATAACCATACGCTTCTCCATTTGCAATGATAGAAAACAAAGGAGTCTTAATTAAGTTTTCAATAATTTTCACCCATTTGTCTGGGAAACCCAAGCTTAGTAACATATGTATGACAAAAGATCGATTAATCGAATCATATGCTTTCTTTAAATCAACTTTAATACACATATATTTGTTATCCTTTCTTCCAAGACCCCTGATAATTGCATGAGCAAACAAAATACCATCCCTTATTGATCTACCTTTAATAAATGCCGTCTGATTCGGGGACACCAACTTATCCAAAAAAGGACCCAGTCTATTACACAGGATTTTGGTGAAAACCTTATATAAGGTATTACAACAGGCAATGGGTCTAAAATCTAGGATACATGTGGAATGGTCTTTTTTTGGAATCAAGTGTATGAACGTATGATTCCACTCGTTGATAATAAGACCCTTTTGAAAAATATCATTCAAAGCTTTGAAAATTAAGTCTTTCGAAAGATTCCAATGAGTTTTCAAAAACAGCGAGTTAAAACCGTCCGGACCTGGAGAGGTAGAATCTTTAATATCCCACGAAGCAAATTTAATTTCTTCCAAAGATATACCATCGTTCAAAAAATTAGCTCCGTAATCAGTAATAATCGATTTACAGATAACTTCAAGGAAATGATCACATAATGGAAGGTTAAATATTCGTTTGTAGAAATCAATAGCCGATTCAACAAACTTATCTTCCGAAACCACCTTTCCATCGACACCAATGTTGGTCAAATGCTTTCTACTTCTTTTACTAGACATTTTAGCATAGAAAAAAGAAGAAGCCTCATCACCCATCATCAACCATTCACATTTAGCCTTTTGTTTGGCATCCAGAAATTGAGTGCTAAATCCAGGTTTATCTTGGCATTTTGAAATTCCATAGCTAAATAGTGATCATCAGTTTTTTCCAGAAGTTTCTGAAGTCTTGAACAATTCTCTCTCTGAACATTAACCTCTTGTTTGGTATTACGTGATTTAGCACTCCAACTCTTAAGCTCTCTCTTGATATTCTTGAGAATATTAATGATTTGATACAAAGGTCTATCTGTATGATCAGAAATCCAGTGTTTCTCAATCAAAGGAAAGTATTGATCACATAAAGACCAATGGTTCATATATCTAAACGGTCTATTCTTGTCCCTTGGCTTAGAGGAAAGCGAGACGAGGACTACATTATGATCGCTCACAGAAGGAGGCAAATATTCAGCCGATAGGTCTGTGAATAAGTTGATCCAATCTAGGTTTGCAAAAACCCTGTCAATTTTAGAAAATATGTTTCGACTCGGACCAGACCACCAAGAAAATTCATAACCTTTAATATTAATCTCATTAAGGCCAGTAAAGTTAGACATATCATCTAATTCAAACAAGTTACCAAAAGTCACTGGGTTACCTCCCTTTCTTTCTGAGGGACTACGAATACAATTAAAGTCTCTAAGAACAAGCCATGGTCTATAAATATTGATAGCATCCTCCTGTAAATTCTTCCATAATCTACTTCTTAATGCAACATAATTATGAGCGTAGACTAAGGTTAGATTACATTTGAATTTCGAGGTATTGATCAATTCAATGGTAATGTGTTGATCACTCATACTAATATAGTTGAAATCCCAAGAATCTCCGTCAATGAGGACCATAATCCTGCACTTAAAATAACAAGAGACGTTACTTATCATTTTCCATCTGTCATCCAGCGCTTTTTCCGGCTTCAGAATATCCGACAACAACAACTTATTTTCCAAACCACCGAAACAGCTAATTTTATGCTTATCAATGAGTTTTCTCACTTCTCCCATTCTATTGGGGTTATGAAACCATCTAACATTCCAACAAGCTATTGACATTATGTAACCTTGTTATTGCGGGTCCTCAATGACCTACTACTGGAGGACTCCCCTTTGTCTTCCGTAGGAATACCTTGCATCTGAACCCACTTGGGATTCTTACGAACAAGCTTATCCTTCTGAATGTTCTCAAACTCTATACCTTGAGGCTTAGGAAAAGGTTGCTCCACAGGAACCTCCTGAATTGGGTCTGCATTATCATAAGTATTCTGTTCCTCTACCCTTTCTGTCATTCCTATATCCTGATCCAGATTATCTTGCACCTGTAAGTCAATACAAGATTCAGTGCCTCTCCTAAAATTAACATTATTAATTATACAATCATCAATAAATATATCGTTAGAAAATAAAGATTTTGGAACAGAAGGAGAATCCGATGATGACGAAGGGCGTTTGAGAATAGTTATGTGGGTCGAAGGTGACTTCGGAGGTGATGAACTCGGATCTCTGGCTCCTGGGGTAGTTGGAGACACAGGAATGAATGGCTCATAGGTTCCTTGATCAGGAGGAACTTCCGACCTGGCCAGAGGAACAGAGTAGCAATCTTCACTGACTCCTACTTCGGTAAGAGTAACAGGTTCTGACTCTGGTGCTTCTGAGATTGCCCCCTCACCGCGCTCTTCTGAGGATGCAGCTCTTTCTAAATTCTAATCCGAGGGAAAAACTTCTGTTTGCTTTTGTTCTGAAATGGACTTTCCCCTAATTTCTGTCACCGTCCCATTAGATGCGCTATCTGGTGCCTATCCCGAGACCCATCCATAGGTGGGCAGTCAATAATTAGATTTTGATTTTCTTTAAGTACTTCTGACTGTAAGATTTCAGTCAAGCCATCACCACTTGAGACCTCCGCCACAAAATTCCTGCTTTCTTCATTAGACAAATGACCATCGTGTAGTAATTCAGAATTAGGAGAATCAGTGGGACAGCCATCATTCAACTGCTTTTCGAGATCAATAGAAATCTCAATTCCGCCTTCCTCCCTTACAACTTCCGCACAACCAACCAGACTTGGATCCTCAGGGCTTACCTTATCAGAGTTGACAGCTTGAGACAGTTTGGGAACCCAAGACTTGGTCATTGGGCATTCATCAGTTACATGTCCGAAACACACGCACTTGCCACATATGGGAGGAGGGTTCTCATATTCCACTTCCTGAGTGAAACTCCTCCCATTGTCATCCATGCCTTCAATGATGTTGGGCATATCATAAGTAGCATTAACCTCGATCAAAACTCTGGCGTAGGCTAATCTAGATTTATTTTTCGTGGCCTCGTCCATCTTTATGGGAACTCCAATGGTACTTGTTAGTGCGCTAATTGCCTTATTGCCCCATAATTTAAAACTTAAACCAGGAAGTCTGAGCACATAGGCAAGGATGTAAGTAGATCTCTATCTGTTCTCATGTTTGGGGACAATCGCTTCATGATGATCTAGTTCCGGTCCATGAACCAAGGACCTGATTTCAAAATCTTGTTGCAATCCTCCTCAGAGCCAAATCTCACTACAAAGAATCCATTATTCCTTGAATGAACTGAAAACGTCTTCTTTGTAGCCCAAACCCTGTTGGCATATCCCTCAAAAGTTCTAAGCCATGGTTTATACCCAACCACATACAATAAAATACATAAATCCCAGCCTCCCTCCGCTTCTTTGATAGCTTCAGAGAAAAGGGTACCAATCCTTTTACCATCCGCTACTTTTGGCTCAATAAACTCAAGATCTAGATTACCTAAATCTCCTACCGCTCCTGCTTTCACTGCCTCACTGTACGAAATTTTTTTAGCGTTCTCTGAGACAGTGAATTTGATTTTCGGGTTGCTTCCTGGCAGCAAGACTTTCTGCTTCGTTGATTTCGAAAATTTTGTTGGTGTCCGCCCAGCGAGGTCCGCCTGCACCTTCCTCTCCGTGTTCCGATCAGGAAAAGACCCAGATCTGCTCGGTCTTTGCCCTCCCAGGTTGAGCCTTTGTTCAGGTCCCAAAGATGCTGGAGCCTTGCCCCTTTTCCTTCTCACCTCCTCCCAACCTTCATCATCCCGCAAAGATCCCATGATTTAACTATGACGTCCAGGTTTTAGGAGATAGAAGTGAAGACAGGAAAAAGAAAAAAATAGAGAAAAGCATGAATACTTGGATAAATCGAAAAAAGGAGAAAAGGGAGAAACCCTAATCTCCAGATCTAGATCTGGAAGCCATTGTTCACCTTTATTTGAATTTTAAATATTATTCAATATTAATTATATGGCTATGAAATTCAATATCAATTCAAATTAAATCTAAATGACAAATTAAAACACCAAACAACAATTAATAAACTTCTAATCACATCACAAATCTAATTAACTAACATAAGATAATTTAGTAGTTGTGAGTGGGTTAAAACACTCATCTTTGATTTGTCGACGTTTAAAAATCCAATTAAATGCCCACATTTGAACAGCGGACAAACCAAAAACTAGGTCATCTTTAAGAGAATATACGGACCAGCGTATTACTGAATCTATAAAAGCGACTAACTAGAAAGTTGTTGTAAATTCTTTTCTATCCATTTTAAAAAAAGAATCACTTAAAAAGCATCTGTCTTATGGTCAAAACAAATAGAGGTTTTTTCCTGAGTTGAAAATCTGAGTTCAAATATACTTCGAAAAGATTTGAGTTTTAGGCATAGAAAATTAAGGAGTTTGAAGAACTGATTCAAACGAAAGTTGAAGCCACTAGAAAAATAAATGGTTTGAAAAAAAGAATCACATAATTTGATTCATTCCTGAAGGAGATATGATTGATACAATATAGGGTATTATCGTCCAAAAATGGAAGGAAGAGGGAAAAGGGAAGGGGAAAAGAAGGGAAAGAGGAGAAAGGTGAGAAGAGGAAAGGTGGGACTTTGACCATGGGTTACTGCCGTGGGTTGTGGGTGGTGATAGAGATGGGTGGTGGTAAGAGGAGAGAGGTAGGCTAGGGTTTTGAAGGAGGAATGTAAAGGCCCGTAAATCCGTATCCCTTTGAGCCGACAATATTCCACACTAATTCAACTCAAAACGGACGGAAATACGAATCTTTCGGGTAAAAGAAGAAAGAGGTAGAAAAGAAGATAAAAACAACATCAGAATCTCACAGTCGCAGCGGAACAAAATATAATACAGAACAACAGCTTTTGAATACAAGAAATCTGTACTGTATATACACATACCATTATCGGAGTATACAATCACTACATCAAATCTGGACAGTCAAATAGTTTGTCCTTACACAGTGGAATAATAATCAAATACGGAAGTACGCTTTGCCATCCAGCTCGTCTCTTGAGCTCCTTAGCTTTTAACCTGAATCTGTACAACTCGGTCTGACCCGAGCATCATAATAAAACAACACCCGAGTCAGTCTGGAAAACCAGCGTGAGAAAATCACACTCAATTGGATTATTATATTTCTCTGAAAATCCTTTGAAAACAAAGGTATCTCGTAAGACCACGCCACAAATAAACATTCCAGGTTTTTACCTTATTATAACCAAAACAATTTTATCAAATTCGTCTGATATTATAATAGTGTCTATAGAAAGTAAAATAGAATCTAGCTGAAATGCTTGCATCTCACGTTCCAATAATAGTTGGGCACAATCAAAACCGTACAGGTGCTTATTGGAGTTTGGAATCCATACAATGGCAGGGCTACTGGGGTACCGCTCGACACAGTACCTGGCCTAGACAAGAGTACCGACGATCACGCCCGTTCCCCTGCAGCACAAGACTGGAGCTACTCCTTACTGGATAGTCCGAGTAAGATCACCCCACGGTTGGAGCGACCAACCGCCACACAGCCGAAATAAAAAGGGACATCTAGACAGGGGACATCTTACCCTACTTGGGTGCTACCCACTTAGCCTTGCTGCACCTCCCTTGTTTTAGCCATTCCCGGTTGATGAGGCTTGAGGCTATGCGTTACCTTTTTAGAACAAGTCCCACTTAGAATGCTCATCGTCCTCCTGACGATGTTTTGAAAGCATTCGTCCATACAAGTTGCCCTGGGTCTGGACAAACCAAAACACCGTCTTCATCATCTTCATGGTCTTCATTCGGTACGTTCAAACCGGATCGAAGTGGTTTTCGGGTAATTAAACCCGATCCCGGTCTCTTCGAAACGATCAGCGCATTGGCCAATATTGATAGTCGGTTATTTAACTATCATACAACATTCATAGCAACCATCAGGCCTTAAAATAATTTTCCAAATTATTTATTTCAAATATCTACTTAAGATATTAATTCCACATTTCACCACCTTGGAAATAGTTTCCAAAAATCACTTTTATTCTTCCAGAATAAATTTCAACGTTTTCTCAATACTTAGAATATTTTCCTATTTCATTTAATATTTGTAACAACCCGCATATTTTACAATTATCTATTTAAATATTTTATTTAAATATGGTATCGTTAGTCGGATTTTAGTCCGAAAAGCTACTTTTTGCAAACTATCAAATTGGGACTCGAGACCACTTCCATTGAGTCCAAAATGGCGTTTGCAACTCTTTTAAGTATAAACATCGATATATTTGGAGTAAGTCGAATTTTGCTATTTTCTATTGGGCTTTAGGTTTGGGTTTCACCCCAACTAACTCTATAACCTAGTTCAGCCCTCCCCTCTCCTCTTCACTTCATTTCTATTTCTCTCAAACACTTAAAAATGAAAATGGGGAGAGGAATGGGAAATTAAAACTCCAAGCCCTAGTTTTCATTTGCAAATCCAAATTCTTGCTCCAAATCCAAAGAGAAGCTAAGGTATGCATCTCCATCTTCTTCTCCAACTCATTCTCTCTTTAATTTCAGAAATTTCCTAAACCTAACTTTGGAAATGTTCTTCTTTTAAGCTTAGATTCAAGCTCCTTGAGTTGAGATTGAAGAGTGGTTGATTCTCCTTTGTTTTCAAGCTTCTTCTTCCTTGTTTTTGTGTCAAAGGTGATATTTTTATCTCACATCTTTGTCTATAACTATCTTTAATGTTAGGTATGAATTCCTAACACTTGTTCATGATCATTTGCTTTTGGTTTGAATTGATTTGGTGAACATTTCAATTTTTGGTGTTTTGAAGTCAAAACTTTGAAAATCCTTGTTTGATTCGTGAACATGTGATTGGTGGCGTATCGAAGAGCCTATAGGGCTGGGTTGCCGATTGGCGTAAACCCCTAGCGCCCATCGCTCGTCCGTTTGCCAATTGTTTGGGATTTTGCTCCTTGGGGGCTAGGCTGAGAATACTGGAATTTCCAGTACCGGTCGACCGACCACCTGGGTCAGTCGACCGAGCCTGGAAACAGAAAGTTTCCAGGCATTGGAATACTGGAATTTCCAGTACCGGTCGACCGACCACTCTGGGTCAGTCGACCGAGCCTGGAAACAGAAAGTTTCCAGGCATTGGAATACTGGAATTTCCAGTATCGGTCGACCGACCACTCTGGGTCAGTCGACCGAGCCTGCCGTCTCTGCCTATTTTGCCTTTTGTGTTTGAGTTTCCAATTTTTAATCGATTCTTGATTCTCCGTTTTGTTGTTATCATTTGTTATCGATTTTGATGACTTCTATTTCGGGATTTTTGGGTATATCCATTTTGATGGATTCGGCATCGATTTCTTTGGATTTGATTCACGTCTTCGTATGTGAATTTTTGGATGGTTGATTGTTTCTACAATCATTTCTGTGCTTTGGCACTTTAAATACAAAGGTTTTTATACTAGCAGTAAATATTCAAACCCTTTTACTACAATGATTTCAACTCTATTTTAAATACAAAGTTCGTTTATAAAACCGTTTTCCAATCTATTAGTATATACAAACCTTTACCTCATTCGTATCAGAAAATCTAATTAAACGGCTTAGCAAAACAAGTGGTATGAAACGCTTGCGTTTACTTCACCGGTTAATTTATGGACTTGTTCGATTGAAAACCTTGTGACAATTTTCGAGTGGAAATCTACAATTTGTTCGTAAATGTTTAAGTTAAGCTAGTGGTTATGGGACATGAAGCTAAACTCATATATTTACTAACTTAGTGTAATTCACACTTTTATTGATCGATGATGATCATTTTGTGATTTAGACTAGCGATGTGCGATGTCTATTTGTCTGCGAGGGAGACTAAACCCCGTTTCTATGGAACTTCGGTTCAATTTGGCGGGGTAGCGACCCGTGGTCTTCAGACCGTTTGTGGAGCTTCGGCTCAATATATTTATGGTTAGCGACCATGGAATAGCGTTCCGTTTGTGATACACGTGTTGGTGAGTTTTCATGCTCCCTTTTGTGATAGGCCTCCCCCTTTGTGATTTCTGGATTTCTAATTGATGATTTCTAGAATTCGAGTTTCACCTCTTTATGTGATTGGCAATGGTATGTTTGTCAATATTTGTGGCTTGGTGAATAAAATAAAGAATATGACATTCTTTTTGATGCTTTGAGATTTCTTGAGATATTGTATGATTTTCTTGTTGTTTAAAACATACTTGTCACAGCTTGACATTATTGTTATCATACGTTTTTGTTATATCTCTACCCTTATCTCATTCCTTTATCTGATATTTATAGCTAGACCGATCCGATTATTATTTTCTTATTAAATAATACTCGGGTCAGACCGAGATGTTACAGGTGCATCTGCTTGACTCCTTATCTGGGATCATCTTCTGACTTTTGCCTAACTACATTACACTTGTAGTTTTTGTTGTTATACATTTGAGGTATAGACTCCTTGATGTATACTTATTCTTTTGTCTTGCACTTGTAACTATTCTTTTGTGATATTGTGGATCTTATTTGACCACTACTCTGATGTACACTTTTATGTGTTATATTCATATCTGTTTCCACCTTTGAGATATAAACATCTGTGACTGATTTATGTTATGTTTATTTCTATATTTTTTTCCGAAGGCCTCATAACCACTGTGTGGTAGCTTCAAGTTTGTATTTAATATGTTGGATTTCCTCTTAAAATGAAATGTAAGTTATTTTATCTGACGTATCGGTACTCGCCCAAAGCAATTACACAAATGGTCGCTCCTCAACAGCCCTATTCTTCGCGCTAGTCGACAGCATTACTTAGTGGTGTTCTTGGCTAGCGTGAGTATAGAGGTGGGGCGTCACAATATTCAACACTTGAAAACTATTCATTTATCCCTATTATTTTCCTCAAAAATCATTTACAACTTTATTTGTAAATTTCCAAACTCATTCCACACGAATTCTATAAATTCCAGAACTCCTTAGTTAAAATTCCTTTAACATCTCCAAACCCATTTCTGCTTATTTAAAATCTCAGTTTCACTCCTACTTCCCTTGTGGACTTTATTTCACCCTTCGAAGTTTGCTTGTCATATGCTTTAGAAATTTATTTAAATTTCCATAACGCTACTATAAGATCTTTCCCTTATAATCTTATCCATTAAATAACTTCGCTTCCTATCTCGAGAGAATTTATAACTTGAATGTGAAACATTTAAAAATATATATAGATATAAAATAAGAAGGAAAATGGTTTTATTTTCAAAGTATGGTTTAGGAAAATTATCAACCTTTTAAAAACATCAAAACTTTCATATCCAGTTACAAGGTGATTTAAATAATTTTAAGTATTAAAATAACTAACTTCACCAATTCACTTTATAAATTCCTCTTGGTTCGTATCACATCGACCATATTCAACAGTCTCACATTCGAATATATTCCACCATCTCTTTCAAAGTTATTTCAATTTATCGTTATAAGTTCTCACCATTAACTAATATTTTTAAAGCATATCCACTGATCTCTTCCTATCTCATTATAAACCTCGTTTATAATTTTATAAACTCCCCCGAGTTTTTCATTTATTTATAAAAACAATTTTATTTAAAATTCCATTTTATAATTTTATTCTTTAATAAAATTCCACTTTTATTTCAAAAACTAATTATCGGTTCCAAATATCTCTTCGAGCCCTTAATTTAACTTCAAATCTCTACTTAAACCAATTAAGTATAACCCAAATTAGTTAATATATTTTTATTCCATTTAATTCCCTTTAGAACAAATACAATTTTCAATATAAATAATTTCTTTCAAATTACCTTTTTAAATTCCTTCAATTTCATTATTTCTGGTATTTAAAATGTCCATTTTAAATTCCAATGCCATTTAACATTTAATAATTCAATTCATACAAACCATATCAAT
Organism: Allium fistulosum; assembly: GCA_030737815.1. Classification (NCBI taxonomy): domain Eukaryota; kingdom Viridiplantae; phylum Streptophyta; class Magnoliopsida; order Asparagales; family Amaryllidaceae; genus Allium; species Allium fistulosum. Next base: position 578,212,841 of record CM060904.1, on the reverse strand, counting down.
TTATCCATCATATCATATATCAACATATATATATGAGCAATAAATATTTTTGAGGAATCTAGTTGGATCACTCCAACCTGTTTTCCTACATCCACAGATGTTAGTCAACAAATAAAATACCAATCCCACTTCGAGGGGGATATCACGGTATAAAGGGTCATCCGCTATTATGCGGGGCGCATAGGGTCTCATCCACTATATAATGCGGGAATATCAATCACTCCAATATATATACTACTATATATATAATATCATCCAACAGATAATTATTTAATTCATCCTAGCACATCCAATAATTTAAATTTATTCATTTAAATTAAACCAGGAAATCCGAATGAGTGAGAAGATCTCACCTTTGATTTTTTTTAACTTACAATCCGATCCAATCTCGCCTCTGTTTCCCGATTTTTGACCTAGTATAACGTTATAGGGTTTATTAACACTTGGAATAATCAAACGATTCATTGTCATTTAATAAAATTCACTTAACTAAAATTTTTAAATTAAACTATTAACTTTCCTTTGAAAATCTTTTAGTAACTAAAATAAATTAAATAAGTTTATTAAACAAGTTAGTTACTAATATACATTATTTTAAAAATTAAACTAGTAAGTTAAAAATGTGTATATGCATTTTTATTTTTATTTTTGAACACACATATACTTATAAATATAACATATATAGATTTAAAAATCTAATCTTTATACAAATCCCTATATTTTCCAAAATCTATAATAATTATTCTGTTTTCTTATATATATTAAGATATGTGTGTGTGTATTTATATTTATATTATAATTTCTTTGCTGTGTATATAAATACCTATGTGAATATAAATCTGTAAATTGAAAAATGGATATTAAATATACCTTATTGTAAATTATTTCCTTATCTGCAATACATTTTTTTTATACTTATATAATTTGAAAATAATCAGCATACATATACGAAAAAAAAGAGAAGCCATACCATCGCCGAACATCACCGTACCCCATCGCCACGACTTCCCCTCGACCTCGCAACCGTAGCTTCGATCAAAACCTACAGCCGAGACCTAGTTCTCCCCAGCTCCGCCCATCGTGACGCCTCGCGACTTTGAACCTTCCATGCGAACCACGAACCCACGGCTCCCCTACTCGATTGGACGAAGCTCGACTATCCTCACTAGAACGCGCCGCCTCGTTGACGAACTCCACCTGCTATCGTGAGCTCCGCTATCTCCATGCCCGAGCTACCAATCTCGTGACTCTGCTTCCATTCAAAATCGAGTTCGATCGTTGGTTCGATCACGTCCCCCATTTTTTCCGAACGAATCGAATCGGTTTTCAAAAGGAGTGTCGATTTTTATATGAATTGGAAGGAGCTAGAGGTGAAGGGGAATATGCGAATTCTTCCTTTTTTTTAAACGAACGATTTCGTTCGTTCGTGGCTGTCATTATATTTTTTCGACAATGAATCGAGAAGAATAAGGGGAAGAGGGGTTGTGTGTGTTTTGTTCTAGGAAGGATTTTGAAATGCTGGCTCATAAAGACTTTATCTTTCCAGATTAAGGGCCAACAACCTTTTCTTTCTTTTTCCTTGGATTTGTTTTAAAATAGAAAGTGTGTTGGTGAAGTAATGAGGAGGCTCAGTTTGCTACAGTGATTTGAAATGAAAGGAAAAAGTTATGAAGTGAAATAATTTCAGCTGAAGGTGACTAGGATATAAATATATATTTTTTAAATTAAGTTCAAATCGTCTCGATAAATGCAACTCAAAATCTTGATCTCCTATCGAGGCGTGCCGCTCGGCATTCATAATGTTATACCCCTATTTTGAATGCAATGGAAAAGGTTTCGATTCCTAATTCGATCGTATGGAGAAAATAGCTTTCTGGACCCAGTTATTATATTGAATTTTCGATATAAATCTCAATGCGTTTATATACCGTATGATCACACGACAACTCCAAACGCTACAAATTTTGAAATCCGATAATAGTACAATATTACGGATCCAATGGAACTAGTTTCGTCGAATTCCGAGACTATATCTCGGAAGGCTCTTTTTAAATGTCAGTTTAAACGATATATTTTTAAAACTGAACAAATCACTTTTAAATTCACTTTTAAAAGTTGCATTGCCTTCAGTATTATTAATATAAATTTTACAAGTCTTTAAATTATTCTTATCGAGCTTAAAACTCGAGATTCACTATTTTACCCAATTTCCAATTATTAAATTCAATAATTTAGTTACCCAATAAATAGTTATATTTGAAATTCAAGTTAGAAATCAACACCTGAATATTTAAAATCAATTAAATATTCCAATTTCAAATATCCAAAAATTCTGGGTCGTTACATTCCTTCCCCCTTAAAAGAATTTCGTCCCCGAAATTACTAAGGCAGAAAGAACGCCCCAAACCCATTAACGTTCAAAAATCCACATAGTGAAAACACTTTATTCACTTCTCTAATCTTTTGTTTCTCCCAAACAATTTACTTTCAATCCCAATTCCAAAATCCTTTTATTTCAACTCCAACTTGAAATCAGTTTGTTGTTACCAAAAATTTTCACAAATTTTCTAACTCCCAAAATTTCTGGAAAATTTTGGCAGAGTCTCCCTTGTACGGAGGAGCTTTTGCAATTTTACAGGAGATATAAATATATATACATCGACCCACACGGTCGGAAAACGAAAAACAAAACAATATTTCATATTTCCTATCTTTTATTGCGTAGGCGTACCTCTGTTTAGCATTTTTAAGCAAGCGGCTTATTTATTTAGCAACTAGCGCATCCAAAATCCAGCCAAAAGGCCTTCAAGTACCTGTACTTACTCAATTTAATCATGTAAGTGCCATATATAGGAAGTTTATTTACATTTTACTCATTTTCAATAGTTAACATACGGATTTCATAAGCAATGCACCCAAAACAATTTCCATAAGCAATTTATAAGGTTTCAAAACTAATTCAATCTTTTACACTCGCTTTTCTTACCATTGCATTCAATTTAAGTGATTTACAACTCACTTGCTTATCTTCAATTCATTTTTAAGTCCAAACAAACTCATATTCATATAAATTGATTCCAAAATCAATTTTATTTTCTTCTATTAATCCATGGAATTTTATACAATCTCGTTTTCATCAAACGACAATTATTTCTATGCAAATTCAGCGATATTCAGGTGAATAAATAATTACTTAAGCTTATATCCATTTTAAATTGATTCCAACTCAATTTATATTAATTTCATTCCATTTCAAATTTATTCACAATCCCTCCATTGCTTTTTACTTCATTTCCGCATTCATTTCATTTGAACCCATTTTATTAGACTTGAAAACATCCCATACTAATATATTAAATAACCATTTAACATATTTACTTAAGCCGAGCTTCCTTTCAAATATTTACTTAAGTTAATTTATTTTCTTCAAGTTAATTCGCCTCATAACTTAAGTTTATTTTCCTGATAGCCAAATTCCAAATTTAAATTCTAATTTGATTTTTATTCAATCAAATTCCACCCGTTTACTAATTAATTCAATTGATCCATCTATTCAATCCATTTTAAATTTTAATTCGCATTCACAATTTATTTCTGAATTTATTTATTTAATTACAAGGCTATTTCCAATTTATTTCCACTCATTTGGATTTTATTTGCAACTCAACCATCGTTATTATTATCCAATTCCATTTCATTTGACACAACTTCAATTCATATTTAATTCGCTTACAATATTCGTTGAATATTATTTATAACTCAAGTTTCATTTCTACCATTCACTTTTTAATTCACAATCCAATTTTATTAACTCAGAATTCAACTTCTATTTAACCAACTTAAATCTCATTAACATATTCAATTAACTAATTTATTCCAAATTAGTTTACTCCCACTTCCAATTCAATATTTGATTTTTATCTTCAAAAATCACTTCATTATTTTACTTGAGTTCAATTCTATTTTTGTAATTCAAGATTGGATTTCTATTTTATTTCCAAAATACAAAACAATTTTATTTTGGCTTACTATTCTACTTCTCCATTTTTTTCTATAAGTCACACACTTATATTTTTCATACTTCTACCCATTTTAAGCTTGACTATATTCATATTTCATTTTAACTCAGAGATTATACAATCATTTATAGCCAAGAATATTTTTATTCAATGGGTTTTTAATTCTTTTATAAGTTATCGGAATTTATTTATTCCAATTCAATTTCTTATTTAACTTAGCCTACGCTAAATTCGATTTCATACCATTCTTTTTTAATTCTTTAGGTAAGAATTTTATTTCATTCAATATTATCTATAACTCACTGACTTTTATTCCAATCCAATTTCATTTCAACTTAATTCAAATACACTAGATTTTATTTTTAGTTTAATTCAAATCCAACTCAATATTAAACTTAGCTTAAGTTCATTTAATTCAACTCACTTCCATTTACTTGGCTTAAGTTAATTTCAATCCAATTAAATATTATTTCTGAATCCAAATTTAATTTTTATTTTTTTCCCAATTCAATCACATTCAAAATTTAATCCAAGTTAAATTCTCATTTTTAACTTTTCACTTTTAATTTTAATTCCAAAGTTCAAATCTCATACTTTCCTTTCTTATATAAAAACCTCTTCAATTTATAGGTTTATACTTATTCTCTTATGATTTTTTTTAAATTATTTAAATAAGGATTCCAGGAATTCTTTTCAAACTCCTCGGAATTTAAACTTCCAATTTCTGGTTTAAATCCAATTTTAATCCATTTGTACAATTTATATTTATACAAATTCTCATATTAGTTATATAAACTATTATAAATTTTAAAATCTTGTTTGACTATAATGTTATCATCCAAACATTTCAATCATATATAATAATTTCAGAAAATTATTTTCTTTATATCAAAGTATATTTTTTTGGGTAAAATTATTTCATTCGCCCCTTTCGAAAACAATACTGTGTCGAATTGTTCTATCCAAGTGTTTAGAAACCCCTTCGATGCAGTTGTCCAAACTGTTCCGACCAAGGTTCATAAGCCACTCAATAAACCAATCCACACAATATAAAACAATTTTTATAGTCACTAACAAATACGACCTCATATCTATTATTACACTCAAACTCATTCTAGAGAACTACCGACTCTATCTCTAATGAGTAATCCCCATCATAGCCAAGGTTCTCGCTTAACCTTTAGCTCTGATACCAACTATAAAGGCCTGCAAATCCGTATCCCTTTGAGCCGACAATATTCCACACTAATTGAACTAAAAATGGACGGAAATACGAATCTTTGGGGTAAAAGAAGAAAGAGGTAGAAAAGAAGATAAAAACAACATCAGAATCTCACAGTCGCACCAGAACAAAATATGATACAAAACAACAGCTTTGGAATACAAGAAATTTGTACTGTATATACACATACCATTATCAGAGTATACAATCACTACATCAAATCTAGACAGTCAAATATCTTGTCCTTACACAGCGGAATACTAATCAAATACGGAAGTACGCTCTGCCATCCAGCTCGTCTCTTGAGCTCATTAGCTTTTAACCTGAATCTGTACAACTCGGTCTAACTCGAGCATCATAATAAAACAACACCCGAGTCAGTCTGGAAAACCAGCATGAGAAAATCACACTCAATTGGATTATTATATTTCTTTGAAAATCCTTTGAAAACAAAGGTATCTCGTAAGACCATGCCACGAATAAACATTCCGGGTTTTTACCTTACGATAACCAAAACATTTTTATCAAATTCATCTGATATTATAATAGTGTCTATAGAAAGTAAAATAGAATCTAGCTGAAATGCTTGCATCTCACGTTCCAGCAATAGTTGGGCACAATCAAAACCGTACAGGCGCTTATTGAAGTTTGGATTCCATACAATGGAAGGGCTACTGGGGTACCGCCCGTTACAGTACCTGGCCTAGATCAGAGTATCGAGGATCATGCCCGATCCCCTGCAACACAAGACCGGAGCTACCCCTTACTGGATAGTCCGAGTAAGATCACACCATGGTTGGAGCGACCAACCGCCACACAGTCAAAATAAAAAGGGACATCTAGACAGGGGAAATCTTACCCTACTTGGGTGCTACCCACTTAGCCTTGCTGCACCTCCCCTGTTTTAGGCATTCTCGGTTGATGAGGCTTGAGGCTATGCGTTACCTTTTTAGAACAAGTCCCACTTAGAATGCTCATCGTCCTCCTGACGATGTTTTGAAAGCATCCGTCCAGACAAGTTGCCCTGGGTCTTGACAAACCGAAACACCGTCTTCATCATCTTCATGGTCTTCATTCGCTACGTTCAAACCGGATTAAAGTGGTTTTCGGGTAATTAAACCTGATCCCGGTCTCTTCGAAACGATCAGCGCATTGGCCAATATTGATAGTCGGTTATTTAACTATCATACAACATTCACAGCAACCATCAGGCCTTAAATAATTTTCCAAATTATTTATTTCAAATATCTACTTAAGATATTAATTCCACATTTCACCACCTTGGAAATAGTTTCCAAAAATCACTTTTATTCTTCCGGAATAAATTTCAACGTTTTCCCAATACTTAGAATATTTTCCTATTTCATTTAATATTCAACACTTGAAAACTATTCATTTATCCCTATTATTTTCCTCAAAAATCATTTACAACTTTATTTGTAAATTTCCAAACTCATTCCACATGAATTCTATAAATTCCAGAACTCCTTAGTTAAAATTCCTTTAACATCTCCAAACCCATTTCTGCTTATTTAAAATCTCAGTTTCACTCCTACTTCCCTTGTAGACTTTATTTCACCCTTCGAAGTTTGCTTATCATATGCTTTAGAAATTTATTTAAATTTCCATAACCCTACTATAAGATCTTTCCCTTATAATCTTATCCATTAAATAACTTCGCTTCCTATCTTGAGAGAATTTATAACTTGAATTTGAAACATTTAAAAATATATATAGATATAAAATAAGAAGGAAAATGGTTTTATTTTCAAAGTATGGTTTAGGAAAAATATCAACCTCTTAAAAACATCAAAACTTTCATATCCAGTTACTAGGTGATTTAAATAAATATTAAGTATTAAAATAACTAACTTCACTAATTCACTTTATAAATTCCTCTTGGTTCGTATCACATCGACCATATTCAACAGTCTCACATTCGAATATATTCCACCATCTCTTTCAAAGTTATTTCAATTTCTCGTTATAAGTTCTCACCATTAACTTATATTTTTAAAGCATATCCACTGATCTCTTCCTATCTCATTATAAACCTCGTTTATAATTTTATAAACTCCCTTGAGTTTTTCATTTATTTATAAAAACAATTTTATTTAAAATTCCATTTTATAATTTTATTCTTTAATAATATTCCACTTTTATTTCAAAAACTAATTATCGGTTCCAAATATCTCTTCGAGCCCTTAATTTAACTTCAAATCTCTACTTAAACCAATTAAGTATAACCCAAATTAGTTAATATATTTTTTTTCCATTTAATTCCCTTTAGAACAAATACAATTTTCAATATAAATAATTTCTTTCAAATTACCTTTTTAAATTCCTTCAATTTCATTATTTCTGGTATTTAAAATGTCCATTTTAAATTCCAATGCCATTTAACATTTAATAATTCAATTCATACAAACCATATCAATTTATCCATCATATCATATATCAACATATATATATATATGAGCAATAAATATTTTTGAGGAATCCAGTTGGATCACTCCAACCTGTTTTCCTACATCCACAGATGTTAGTCAACAAATAAAATACCAATCCCACTTCGAGGGGGATATCACGGTATAAAGGGTCATCCGCTATTATGCGGGGCGCATAGGGTCTCATCCGCTATATAATCCGGGAATATCAATCACTCCAATATATATACTACTATATATATAATATCATCCAACAGATAATTATTTAATTCATCCAAGCACATCCAATAATTTAAATTTATTCATTTAAATTAAACCAGGCAATCCGAATGAGTGAGAAGATCTCACCTTGATTTTTTTTAACTTGCAATCTGATCCAATCTCGCCTCTGTTTCCCGATTTTCGACCTAGTATAACATTATAGGGTTTATTAACACTTGGAATAATCAAACGATTCATTGTCATTTAATAAAATTCACTTAACTAACTTTTTTAAATTAAAATAATAACTTTCCTTTGAAAATCTTTTTGTAACTAAAATAAATTATATAAGTTTATTAAACAAGTTAGTTACTAATATACATTATTTTAAAAATTAAACTAGTAAGTTAAAAATGTGTATATGCATATTTATTTTTATTTTTGAATACACATATACTTATAAATATAACCTATATAGATTTAAAAATCTAATCTTTATACAAATCCCTATATTTTCCAAAATCTATAATAATTATTCTGTTTTCTTATATATATTTAGATATTTGTGTGTGTATATTTATATTTATATTATAATTTCTTTACTGTGTATATATATACCTATGTGAATATAAATTTGTAAATTGAAAAATGGATATTAAATATACCTTATTGTAAATTATTTCCTTATCTGCAATATTTTTTTTTTATACTTATATAATTTGAAAATAATCTGCATACATATACGAGAAAAAAAGAGAAGCCATACCATCGCCGAACATCACCATACCCCATTGCCATGACTTCCCCTCGACCTCGCAACCCTAGCTTCGATCAAAACCTACAGCCGAGACCTATTTCACCCTGGCTCCGCCCATCGCGACGCCTCGCGACTTCGAACCTTCTACGCGAACCACGAACCCACGGCTCCCCTACTCGACTAGACGAAGTTCGACTATCCTCACTAGAACACGCCGCCTCGTTGACGAACGCCACCTGCTATCATGAGCTCTGCTATCTCCATGCCCGAGCTACCAATCTCGTGACTCCGCTTCCATTCGAAATCGAGTTCGATCGTTGGTTCGATCATGTCCCCCATTTTTTCCGAACAAATCGAATCGGTTTTCAAAAGGAGTTTCGATTTTTATTTGAATTGGAAGGAGCTAGAGGTGAAGGGGAATACGCGAATTCTTCTTTTTTTTAAACGAACGATTTCGTTCGTTCGTGGCTGTCATTATATTTTTTCGGCAATGAATCGAGAGGAAGAAAGGGAAGAGGGGTTGCGTTTGTTTTGTTCTGGGAAGGATTTTGAAATGCTGGCTCATAAAGACTTTTTCTTTCCAGATTAATGGCCAACAACCTTTTCTTTCTTTTTCCTTGGATTTTTTTTAAAATAGAAAGCGTGTTAGAGAAGGAATGAGGAGGCTCAGTTTGCTACAGTGATTTGAAATGAAAGGAATAAGTTACGAAGTGAAAATATTTCAGCTGAAGGTGACCAAGATATAAATATATATATTTTTTAAATTAAATTCAAATCGTCTCGATAAATGCAACTCAAAATCTTGATCTCCTATCGAGGTGTGCCGCTAGGCGTTCATAATGTTATACCCCTATTATGAATGCAATGGAAAAGGTTTCGAGTCCTAATTCGATAGTATGGAGAAGATAGCTTTCTGGACCCAGTTATTATATTGAATTTTCGATATAAATCTCAGTGCTTTTATATACCGTACGATCACACGACAACTCCAAACGCTACAAATTTTGAAATTCAATAATAATACAATATTACAGATCCAATGGAACTAGTTTCGTCGAATTCCGAGACTATGTCTCGGAAGGCTCTTTTTAAATGTCAGTTTAAACGATATATTTTTTAAACTGAACAAATCACTTTTAAATTCACTTTTAAAAGTTGCATTGCCTTAAGTATTATTAATATAAATTTTACAAGCCTTTAAATTATTCTTATCGAGCTTAAAACTCGAGATTCACTATTTTACCCAATTTCCAATTATTAAATTCAATAATTTAATTACCCAATAAATAGTTATATTTGAAATTCAAGTTAGAAATCAACACCTGAATATTTAAAATCAATTAAATATTCCAATGTCAAATATCTAAAAATTCTAGGTCGTTACAAGGAAGGATGGAATTTGATTTGGAGATTTAGACGTTTTGGGGTTTGGAGTTTTCTATAGATTTGAGGAAGAAGAAGAGTACGCAGAAAGTTTCTCAAATAAGGAATTTTTGTAAGTACTTGGTTTTAATCAGATAGGAAAATAGAAGGTTCATGTGTGAGAAAAGGAAGGATCCAAAGTCTCTTAGGGTTCCTAGGGTCTCTTGGTTTACTAAGGAGCCCATTAGTCTAAAACAAACCCAATAAGACTTAGCCAAAAAAACAGAACACAAATATACACTACAAATGAAAGAAATAAGCTGCAGGTTATTTAATAATTAGGAAATTAAGGTGGAGAGAAAAAAATAAATGTCATGTTTTATTTTGAAAGCTTCAGGCATTCATAATGCATAAAGAAATCTACATAGAAATGGAAAAGTTTGCAAACCAAAGGAAATTGAAATTTTATATACGCGAAAATGAAGTGGTAAGAATTAAATACAACCTAAAAGTCTAGGCTCAGGTATTAAACAGATGGAGAAATGAACGGATCAAGTATTAATAATGAGATAACTATTTTAAAACGTACATGCAACAATTAATAACAAAAGAAATGAAGGGACCATGTACATCGCACAACCTTTTTGAAATTCAATTTGTGAAACGTAACCAAATTAATTTCATTAACTCAAAAAATATTCAAATTTGTACGCATTTAGTTTTTTTTATCTATGCATAATAAATAAAATTACTTACCATAAAGATGAAAACGTTCAATTTGGTTTAACACAAAAGGTGCATTTCTTTTATTAAATCTATTAATTGCATCAATGTTTTCTTCCCTTCTAATTGAAATATTTCAATTACATTAATTACAATTACTTACAAAGTTAAATTTCAAAACAGACAACTAAAATGGATGAAAAATAGAATAATTGTTTCCTTTAGTCATTTAAACTGTTGTTTATACAGCAAAGCAATAAATAACTTACTTAAATAAATTATTTTTCTACTCTTGTAATCCATCTATATGCCAAAACACAGTTCAAATGTATATATTTCTTCCTTTAAATCAATCATTCTATTCTTTATTTTAATGAAATTAAACCTACATTCACAAATGAAACATTAATTGTATTTGATATAAACTGTGACGACCGCCCATGACCCCTGCACCGAACCTAGAGATAGTGCGATGTAATGTGGGCCAGGCAGCCATGGACGATTGTCAGGGTAAATTAAAACAACAGAATCTATCGTATTACTCACAGCGCATGGACAAAATACAATAGAACATATACATAGTGAAGCTTCACAGAATAGAATCTCATCAATAAAACTTCATAATAGCTGAATACAAACATCTGAATAGTCAATACATCAAGCCTCACTACATAACACTCAGAGAATATACAAACAGCGGAACATCCAGTACATATAGTAAGAAGATAGTATGCAAGCCTCCAACTCGTCTTCGATATCAGCATCGTGGGAAGCAAGAACAACACCTGTCACCTGCTACCTGGTCTGCGCGTCCCCAAAATGGACGAACAGCCCAAGGCAATAAGAGCTAAAACATAAAGCCTTGAGTCAGACAACAGTCTTAGTGAGCGGTAAATTAACTAACAACATACCAAAAGAGCATAAAGGAAAAGGAATAGGAATACAACCCTCCCACTCCACCTCTTTCTACAGTGATAGCCCCCAGACACACACTAGCAGAAGCAAACATAGCAGAGCATACAATTTAAAGTAAAGCAATTATCACTCGAGTCAAGGGCGATGTTTTCCAAGCACAAACCCCCAAGGCCTAAACCAAGATCAGATAAGCACCCAGAAAACACTGCTCTTCAGACCGAATGACGATACAACCAAACATCCATGACTTTGGCTATCACTGTTATCATTGCTTCGATATCATCGTTAATTGAATGACCGGCTCATTCTTTCATCCGTCCGTCAAGGGCTAATGGAAACCCCGGTTCTAAACATAACTCCGCACGTCATCGTGACCCGTGCCTAGGACTATCGAATCTGCCCAGAGTACTTGACTACCAATCAGTAGCCTTCAGGGACTATCGAATCTGCCCAATGTACTCTTGCTTTGAGCATGCTAGAACCTTCAACAACGATGAGATCTCAGCCTTCTAGTCATCCTCCTCGACGACTATTTCCATACTAGCTCAAGCGCCTCTCGAGCAAACCATTATCCTCAAAACTCGAACCATATCACCGAGTTATCAACATGCTTGGATTGATCCCGTCTGGATAAATCCAAGACTATCTCATATCATGCTTCGCTTCATCACATCCTCGCAAAGCCTCCTTTCAACATCATCATCCAATCTATCCATATGAGCTTCCACATCCACTACATATGCCACAAGCAGCTTTCCCAATCCGAGAGCCTTCCTCTTAGCTTTTGAATCATCTTCGGTCTAAATCAAATCATCAATCATCTAATTCATAGCAATCAATCAAGTAAACAAGCATTCAAGTATGATCTAAATAGACAATTATAACAACAATGGCAATTTCGTGATTAAAGAGTCAAAAGTCTAACAAGCATGAAAACATGAGCGATGTCTCTATAATCTTGATGAATGAACTTGCATAAGTTAACATGTAGTAAAATGGATATCAAATTATCATGGACAATGGGTCTATATGGATCTACACATATGATTAGGAAAATGCATGGAAATCTCTACTTTAACACCAAATCAAGCCAACGATCCGATATACTCCTTTGGATCCGTGAGAGAGATAATCACCACTCACCAAATCACCTAAACAACCCCAAATCAACACGCTTCAAATCTGGACAGCGAAGGATCTAGCTTGATCTATCACCAATCCGCTTCAAACGAAGAAATATCTCTTCGAAGAATGTAGATCTTTAATCTAAGCTCTTCGATCTTCGATTTGGATGAAAGGAAGCACAAGATTAGAGTGGAGAAAAGAAGTGAAGAAGTGTAGAAGTCGAGCTCTCAAAATGGCAGCACTTCGTCGCTTCAAAATCCTGATCCCAAAAAGTGAGGAAATAAACGTGTATTTATAGCTGAAATCCCTAAGTCGTCCGCCTCCTTAAGTCGTTCACGACCTATAGACCATCACGACCTACGACTTAAGAGATACCACGACCTAACAGACTCACCTGTTTACGACTTACGACTTAGCAGCTTAACTCCTAAGTCGCTCGCGACTTAACACATGTTCGCCTTAATGAGTCAACTGGGATACGACCTACGACTTATAAAACCTTGCGACCTAAAAACCCCACGACTTATCTATTCTTCGACTTACGACTTAACTAAGACGCGACCTAACTTCCCAATAACCACGCGACTTAACTGGGTTACGACCTAACCCTTTACGACCTAATACTTAGCGACCTAACAGCCCACGACCTAACTCCTAAGTCGTCTACGACTTAACCTCCTTAGGTCGCTCACTGCTACCCCAGCTTCCTTAGGTCGTCGCCGACCTATCTATCCCTTAGGTCGTTAACTCGCCCAAACTCTTAAGTCGTTAGCTCGCTTATCCCCCTAGGTTGTTAACTCCCCTAGGTCGGTCACTTACTTAAGTCTGCCTATTCATGAGTCGCCAACTCCTTAGGTCGCCCATTTCCTAAGTCGGTCATTACCTTAAGTCGCAAATCCTATAAGTCGCCAACTTTCCTTAAGTCGTTCACTCGACCTAAGCCACCTCACGACCTATCTTCTAGACAACTTAACTCCTACACGACTTAAGCTCTAGTCGATCTAAACTCAGAATGACTTAACAATACTAACAATCTAATAACAACTGTTTTACGATGTTTCTATCCGTAAAAATACGGGTCGTTACATAAACGTTCTTTTCATTAAACCAACTTTTCTTATATTTTCACAAAACATAGGCTACATTTAATTACACCTTTTAATTTACAATTTGGTGTCCTCTCTATTAGTAATTGAAATTATTCGATTACATTAATTTCAATTATTTACAAAGGTGAATTTCAAAATGGACAAAATAAATGCAAAGAGAAATAGAACAATTATTTCCTATCAAATAGTGATTTAAACATATTTATGCACTATTGGATACAAACAGGAATTATACATTTCTTCCCAAAAAATAGTTTCTCATCTCTGCAATCAATCTTTCAGCTACCAAACATTTCAAATAAATAAACATATGATTTCTTTTTTTAGTAAAGAAACATTTATTGTTCCTTATTAACATTTATTACTCCAATCAATTGGAATTTTACATTCAGACAATTGTTAATATCATTTAAACCAATGTTATTAAAATACACACTAACATTTGTTATCATCCTTATATTATTGCAAACATATGTCATTAGTAGAAATTTTAATTAAGCTCATAACTTGTATTATAATTTAATTTGTATCAGTAAAATCTTATTTATTTTTCCTAACAATTTTATTCAAAAATCTTATTTAATTTAATACTTTTAAATGTTTAAAAACACGGGTCGTTATAATATATATCCTCATATACATATATATATATATATCTAGACAAGAATATTAATATTTATATTTTATAACAAGTACTAAGGTTGTTATCATCAAAACCATCATCTTAGGAACTAACAATCTCCCTCTTTTTGATAATGACAACCTATGTTTATAAAATCTACTCCAACAAACTTCGAATCTACCCCGACTCTCATTTATTCCAACAACTCCCCTTAATCTACTAACTCCCCTTTAATCTATGCCTATCTTACCTATTTTATAATTATTCCCCCCTTTGTCATCAACAAAAACTAAGCCTAAACTACATAACTCCCTCTTAAACTAATATTACGGAACTAAATACTAATAACGAAGTATAATTAAGCGAAACGTAAATATAATTTTATATGTTGTTATATTACACATATAAACACAAATATATACAAATACACATAATATATAAATACAATCTAATGATAGTATTTGATAATTGGTGACTTGTGAATCGAACAATTTGGGTAATGGAGACAAAAGTTTCCACGTTGTTCGACCAAATTACCATCGTTATCAAAACAGACTTCTCCAATGCAAATAACTTTATCGTCTTCGTCCATTTGTGCTTCTTCTTTTTCTTCTTCGTCATATTCCTCTAATGGATTATGAATATGAATGTTAGAGGAGTCATCCTCAATCACGATCGGGTCCACATGATTATCCATTAGAAATTTTTGCAAATTTCTTAGGATTTTGGCTTGTTTCTCCTGTTCCTTTGCCATCTTTATTTGCATGACTTGCAACTCAGTCATCATTTGCAGAGAGTCCTTCAAAGTTTCCTTTATCTTCATGACTCGGGATAGTGTAGTTTGTTGAAATGGACCGGCATTAAAAGAAGGGAAAGAAAAGGTCGCATTTTGGTTTGATTTAGGACATGAGGCCATTATTTTATATTCTAAGAAGTTTATTACAGAGAGAAATGAAGTGGAAGACAGAAGAATACGAAATATAGAGAATATATAATTACCAAACTAATTTTATAGGGAAAATCAAATTTTCAAATTTTACCATTGTATGTCGACATGGGGGGTAGGGGTATGTCGACATCCCTATGGAAATTTAAATTTTATTTTCTTTATTTATTTAAATATATATGTTACTATATCTATATTCTATATCTCAGTTATAGAGCACATATCTACTTCTCTTCTAAATTTAGTAAAGGTTGATTGATTCAAGGTTTTGGTCAGAATATTAGTTATTTGATTCTCGGTGTTGATAAATTCAAGAGAAATAATCTCTTTACTTATATTATCTCTGAGAAAATGATGCCTGATATCAATATATTTTGCTCTGGTATGATGAGTAGGATTTTTGGATAAATTTATTGCACTTGTATTGTCAGAATAAATTGGTGATTTTGAAACATTTAATCCAAAATCCATTAAGGTCTGTTGCATATAGATAACTTGAGAACAAGCCAAAGCAATAGAGATATATTCTGCTTCATTTGTTGATAGTGAGACAGTATTTTGCTTTTTACTAAACCAGGAAACCAAAGAATGTCCTAAAAAGTGACAAGTTCCACTTGTACTTTTTCAGTGTTATTTACAACCAACATAGTCAGCATCACAATATAAGATTAAATCAAATGAATCATTTTTAGGGTAAAATATACCATAGTCTAAAGTGTGTTTAACATATCTTAGGATACGTTTAACAGCTTTTAAATGAGTCTCTTTGGGTTGAGATTGGTATCTTGCATAGAGACAGACACTATGCGTGATATCTAGCCTACTCGCAGTTATATAGAGTAGCGACCCAAACATTCCCCTGTATAGTTTTTGATCGACATCATTTGACATGTATTCTTTATTCAAGGCTTCATTGGTTGCCATAGGAGTGGGTTTTCCACTTGCAGTGGCCATACCAAACTTATTAATTAGATCCCTAGCATACTTTTCTTGACTAATGAAAATCCACTATCTAATTGTTTTATTCACAATCCTAAAAAGAAAGTAATATATGACTCATCTCAAACTCTTTTATCATTATTTCAAAAAACTCTTTGTTCATTTCATCATTTGTTGATCCAAAAATTATATCATCTACATAAATCTGTACTAAATGGATATAATTTTTTTCTTTTAATAAAAGGAGTATTATCTACTTTACCAAATTCAAAATTTGATTGTAATAGGTAAGATCTTAGTCTATCATACCGAGCTCTAGGAGCTTGTTTCAGACCATATAAAGCTTTCTTTAATTTGTAAACATGATTCAGAAACTTTTCATCTTCAAAAATTAGGGGTTGTGCAACATAAACATCTTCTTTAACAAAACCATTTAAAAATGCACTTTTGACATCCATTTAAAATATTTTGAAATTGTTATGGCTTGCGAAAGCAAGTAGAATTCTAATGGCTACTAATCTTGCTACGAGTGCAAAGGTTTCATCATAGTTTATTCCTTCTTCTTGACAATAACCTTGCGCGACTAACCGAGCTTTATTTCTAACGACCTCACCTTGTTCATTCATTTTATTTTTATAAACCCACTTATTTCTATTATAGTTTTGTCCTCGGGTCTAGGAACAAGTTCCCATGCATCATTTCTGGTGAATTGATTCAGTTCTTCTTGCATAGCATGAATCCATGAATCATCAGATGATGCTTCTTTGATGACCCGAAATTCCTGGATATTTGAAATTGAAATATTTAATTTTTTTTAAATATTTGAAAGGTAATTTAACTTGAATTTCAAATATCATTATTTATTTGGCAATTAAATTATTTAATTTAATAATTGAAAATGGGTTAAAATGTTGAATCTTGGGTTTTTGGCTAGTTGAAAATATTTCAAAGGCTTGCGATGCATTGTTGAAAATATTTCAAATATCCCGGTCATGGTCGATTTTAGGGGTTTGAGCAGAGCGCGATAAGGAAGAGGCAACCGTGTGTGAGCAGTTAAGGTAAAAAAAAATCGAGAAAACCAAGTCGAGTTTGGAGTGGACTGCAAACAAATTCTAAGGTGAGTTAATCTCACTCATCTGGATTGTTATTTAAATTTAAATAGTTAAATTTAAATATTTGGTTGAATGATTGAATTGATTGAATGTGGTATATTATATAGTAGTATATATATATAATGGAGTGATTGATTTCCCGCATTATATAGCGGATGAGACCCTATGCGCCGCATAGTAGCGGATGAGATAATATAACCCCATATACCGCGATATTACACCTCGAAGTGGAATTGGTATTTTATATTGTGCTAACATCTGTGGATGCAGGGAAATAGGTTGTAGGGATCCAACTGGATTCCTAAAAATTATTTAAATTGTTTTAAGGGTAAGTTTGGCTCACATCCCTAACAAGTTTTAAAATAGAGAAAACATCCTTCCCAACCAACATTTACGTTTCCGCTCCCTGTTTTCAAATTCACGCACGCAAAAAGACCGAAATACCCTTTATGTTTTTAACTTTTCAAATGTGTATAACTTTATTTACAAAAACCGGATCAACATAACGTTTTCACCAAAAAATCGCAAATTTTATGATCTTTAAAATGAGATCCATTATTGATACCAAAAATTTAAATTTGTATTAAATCTGCAATTATTTCAAATATTTGCAGACAATTCAGCAAATATTGAACATTTTCGATTTTTTTTCAAATATATAAAAATTGCAAAAAATTGCAGATATTTCTGCAACTATTTGCAATAGTTGCATCTACAACTATTTGCATTTCTGCAACTATATGCAATAGTTGCAGAAATGTCTGCAACTATTGCATATAGTTGCAGAAATGCAACTATTGCAAATAGTTGCAAATGCAACTATTGCAAATAGTTGCAGAAATGTCTGCAACTATTTCATATAGTTGCAGACATTTCTGCAACTATTGCATATAGTTGCAGAAATGCAAATAGTTGTAGATGCAACTATTGCAAATAGTTGCAGAAATGTCTGCAACTATTGCATATAGTTGCAGACATTTCTACAACTATATGATATAGTTGCAGAAATGCAAATAGTTGCAGATGCAACTATTTGGTATAGTTGCAGAAATGTCTGCAACTATTGCATATAGTTGTAGACATTTCTGCAACTATTGCATATAGTTGCAGACATTTGTGCAACTATTGCAAATAGTTGCAGAAAACGAACTTACACGGTATTTCAGTAAAAATCTTTTATTGCAAACAGATAAATCATTAAGCAAAGATAATTTTATCGTTCAATATAAACCAAATAATCACAGATAGAAAAAATGGAGCATGGTATAAACGAGGGTATTTATGGAAAAGAATTAAGCCGAAATAAAAATAGGGACCGGATTTATAAAGTTTTGAACGGAAGGAGTTTTTGTGAATTACGTTTGGTTTTAGGGATGTGACCCTAATTTTCACTTGTTTTAATATCCTGTGATATGGTTTATTTGATATTCTATGATAAATTATATTGGTGATTGAAAATATTAAAAGCCATGGTTTGATTGAATATATTTGGGTTTGCCGAGTTATCAAAATATATAGATTGGATTTTCAAAGAGACATAAAAGAAAATTCTTAAGTAAATAATTATAGAAGTTGGGATAAATGAATTGGAAAAGGATAAAATTGGATTTTTCAATTTTAATAAATTCCAAGTATGGGAAAGGAGATTTTTTAAATAAATGAGAATAAATGAATTTTAAAACTTAAGTGATATTAATTAAATGAATAAAAGTTTTGTTTTTAAATTCTGAATTTAATAGTTTAGGAAGCAATAATAGGAATTTTTATGAAATTGATATTTTCAGTTAAATAAGATTTTAAATCATAATAAAGAAGTTAAATTTGGAATTAATGAAATTAATGGATTTTAAAATAAATTTGAGTAGGAAAGGTATTTATTTTAAAATGGAGTTGATTTTGGAAATCGATTTGAAATTGATTTAGTGTTTGAAACTGTGTTTTTAAAAGGAGAATGAGACTGTGGGATTTATACACCGGGTTTATAAGGTGAAACAAGATATCAGTGGATATTTGGAAGTTTAAATTCGCGGTGGGAATTTATAAAGGAATGGGTAATTTGTTTTAAAAATAAATAGCGGTTTATTTTTAAAGGTGTGAAAGAGAAGTGTATTTCCCTGGAAAACTAAGTACGTTTTCAAAGCAAACTTTTAAGTATAAGTTAAAAGTTTAAAAGTTGTTTAAAGGAATGTTTTTAAGAAATTATTATTTAAGTTGTTAAAATTTTAAAGATAAATATTTATTTAAATTAGTTATAGTAGTAATTATTTTAAAAAGGTTAATTGGTATTATGTTTTAAAAAGATAATTATTAATATTTATATTTTATAAAGTAGTTTTATTTTAAAGATAGTTTGGTTAAAAGTTTTCTTTAAAAACTTGTATAGAATTTTGTAACTCTTATTTTAAAATTTAGTTTGGCTTAACATTTATTTTAAAATTTTGTTTTATATTTTATAAAGTATTTTTATTTTAAATATTTTTAAAAGTATATATTTTTGAATGAAGTGCTTAAGTAGTTTTTAATTTAAATGTTTAAAAGTATATTTTTAGAATAAAGTGATTTAAATTATTTTAAAATCTTAAGTATTTGGACTTGGTAATTTCAGTGGAAATAAACAATATTTGGGAAATTTATTCCATGAGAGAAAGGTGGTTTGAAACTGTTTCAAAGGGTTGAAGTATGGAAAATAGCTTGCAAAGTTATTTTGAAATAAATAATTTGGAAATTATTTAAATCTGATGGTTGTTTGTGAACGTTATTTGATAAATAAATAACCGACTATCAATATTGGCCAATGCGCTGATCGTTTCGAAGAGACCGGGATCATGATTAATTTTCCGAAAACCACTTCGATCCGGTTTGAACGTTTTCGTGAGGAAGACAAGAGCTTGGAGTCGAAGATGGAGCAGTGAAGTGCAAGGGATAATCGATACTAATCCTGAGGGTGATTCCAAAATGGATGTAGTAGGAGTAGTGCCTTTGGTTCCGTTCGAACCCGAAACAGACTTGTATGGATGAACGCTTTAAGAACATCGTCAGGAGGACGATGAGCATTCTAAGTGAATGTGTGCTAAAAAGGTAACGCATTTCCTCGAGCCTCATCAACCGGGAATGGCTAAAGCAGGGGAGGTGCACACAAGGCTAAGTGGCTAGCAACCAATTAGGGTTAGGTCACCCCTGTTTAGATGTTCCTTTTTATTCGGCTGTGTGGGCGGTTGTTTATCCCAACCGCGGGGTGAACTTATTCGGACTATCCAGTAAGGGGTAGCTCCGGTCTTGTGTAGCAGGGGATCAGGGTGGATCCTTGGTACGGTGATCTAGACCACATACTGTGACGGGCGGAACCCCAGTAGCCCTGCCATTATATGGAATCCAATCTCCAATAAGCGCCTGTACGGTTTTGATTGTGCCCAACTATTGCTAAAACGTGAGATGCAAGCATTTCAGCTAGATTCTATTATACTTTCTATAGGCATTATAATAATATCATACGGATTTGGTAAAAATGTTTTGGTTATCGTAAGGTAAAAACCCGACATGTTTATTTGTGGCGTGGTCTTACGAGATACCCTTGATTTCAAAGGATTTTGAAAACTTTAATAATCAATTGAGTGTGTTTTCTCATGCTGGTTATCCAGACTGACTCGGGTGTTATTTAACTATAATGCTCGGGTCAGACCGAGTATTATAGATACATGAAAGGATGCGGTGGAGCTCAGCAGATGAGCTGGATGGCGAGATGTACTTCCATACTTGATTATTATCTCGCTGTGTATTCAGTTTTGTGAGGACAGGTTATGATAACTGTCCAGTTATGTGCTATGAATTTTGTTGTACTCTGATGATGTAATGTATAAACAGATATAATTCTTTGTTTTAAAAGATTTGTCATTTATCTATTATATATTGTTCCGCTGCGTTTGTGAGATTCTTACATTGTTTTCTATTTCTTCTTCTACCTCCTTCTTCTTTAACCCAAATGGTTCGGTTTACCGGCATTCGATTGTTCGGCATTTAATACAGTGGACATATTGATGTCGATTTTTCGGGCGTCGAAAAACTGGGTCGTTACATTTGGTATCAGAGCAAGGTAAAGCGAGAACCTTGGCTCTGGTGGGGATTATTCATTAAAATAGAGTCCATAGTACTCTAAAATGAGTTTGAGAGTATTAATAGATATGAGCGCGTATTTGTTAGTGAATATAAAAATTGTTTTTATATTGTGTTGATTTATCGGTTGAGTGTTTATGAATTCTGGTCGAGATGTTGGACGCCATGTTATCGATAGGGGTTTCTAAACTCTTAAATAAGATAAATCGACACAATATTGTTTTAAAAAAGGGTAAATGATATAATTTTACCCAAATTATTTTTGTATATAAAAGAAATAATTTTCCGTAAATTATTATAGTTATATATGGTTGCTTGGTTGTTAGGAATGATAATATTAAACAATTATCATGGTTATGTAGAAATTAAAATAAGAAATTAATGTTATAACGAAAAAAAAAGTTAAGAAAGTAAATTCATACTACATAATTAAATTTTAAGTAAGAATTATAAATGTAATTTATAATTTAAAATAAAATTCCAGAGTAATATTTGAATATGAATTGAAAGAATTTGGAATTTGGAATTTCTGGAAAGTTGAAATTCCTTTGAGATTGAAAATGATTTTCGAAGGTTTTGGAGAAGTAATGGTGATATTATTGGGGAAATATTTTGGATTGGATTTGAAATCTGGTGAGATTTGGAATTTAAAAATATTTGAAAGGTTTTGAAGAGATAAAAGCATTGAACTCTTTTCGGTC
This sequence comes from Allium fistulosum, assembly GCA_030737815.1. Taxonomy (NCBI): domain Eukaryota; kingdom Viridiplantae; phylum Streptophyta; class Magnoliopsida; order Asparagales; family Amaryllidaceae; genus Allium; species Allium fistulosum. The sequence continues at coordinate 578,190,531 of CM060904.1, read as the reverse complement.
GCTGGAAAATAACTTCGGAAATGACTGCAGCATCATCGATGTTCATTTTCGAGTTTCCAAAAGAGAAATTGCTACTAAATTATTTTAAAATGGAGTGTTTGCAAGACTGAGTTTGGTTTTAAAATTCAAAGGATAATTTAATACCAAAGGATTTTGGATATAATTGATTTCAAAATGATTTTGAAATACTTAAATGATTGTTGAAGACTCTAGAATTGGAATAAAATGTTTTGAGTGTTTAAGTAGTGGTTTGAACTCTGGAAGCTGGACTAAAAATGTTTATGGATTTTAAACAGGTTTGGAAACTTATAAGTTATTGAACTGGATATTGAAATTAAATTTGAATGGTGTTAAATAAAGTAAAATGGAAAATATGGTTGGGTTGGACTAAATATGTAACGACCCGCTATTTTGGACAATTAAAATCGACAATAAAACCACACATGTCTGACTTGAATAAGTTAAAATACCGAATTGTTAATTTATATTTGGCAAACTCATCATATATAGTAAATAAATAATCATAGATCATAGACATAGAGTAATATAATGCAGCGGAAACAAAGAAATAGTAGTTCATGAAGCTACTATATATATATCAGAGTTAAGTAAGATACAACAGGAGTAACAGTATGATAATCAGGTACAACTCAGAATACAACTGGAATCAATTGGATAACAAAATGAATAGATATCTGGATCTTCAAAGCAAAACTCCAGCTCTAAAGATGAGTCTCTAATGTTGTATCACTCAGTCTGACCCGAGGGTAAAGAAAAACACAAAACACTCAAGTCAGGACATACATACTTATACAATGTAAACCAACTCAAGTGAACTATAATAAAGGTACAAGTAACTTAAAGGATGCTTGGTACCGCCCATCCTCTAAGGATCCATTAAACTATTTAGTATGTAGTAATATTGCGGCAATTATAATAATGTCTATAGTAAAATAAACATACTTTTAAATAGCATTAAGGAGTGACCCAATATTCCCCTTAACACGTAATAGTCCCAGTAGTCCATCCAGCATCATAGATCCTCCAGATCGGGAAGACACCAGAGGATACTCCATGGGCTACGGGAGAAAACCAAAATCGTAGTAAAGCTCGCTATGGTAGGTGACACGGCACACAAGGCAATGCCAGGGTAGATATAGCAATTACGCACACGGGCTGGTGGTAACGTAGCAGCCACTACCCCCACCTTGGAACACACTCCCAAATAAAAATCGAAGAGTGGCCACCAAAACAATCACAAAGTAATAGAATAGTATCGAAGATGTGACTTCCCACCTCTATGCCCACGCTAGCCAAGAACACAACGGTGTAATGCTGTCAACTAGCATGGAGAATAAGGCTGTTGAGGAACGACCATCTATGTAATTACTTTGTGCGAGCACCGATATGTCAGATAGTATAACATGCATTTCATTTTTGGAGGGAATCCGACATACCGATACAAACTCAAAGCTACTACACAGTGGCTATAATAGTTTAGGACAAAATATAGAATAATAACACAGATAATATAAATGCGGAACACAGATAAAAAGGAAAGTTTCATATATATAAATAACTGATGTCAGTTACAATACATTTGACACGATACATATGATACAACTACAACTGTCGACTCTGGAAGTTATATATAAAAGTACATTATCGACTAATATACATGAATACATATCAACCTAAAATAGATACACTGTCTACTACAAAAAGACGAAGACCACTTCAAAATATATAAAAAGTCTTCATAGCTCAAACAGCAACCCAAAGTAGGAAATCTACAACCTGAAATAACTCGGGTCTGACCCGAGTATTAAATTCAAAAGAAAATAATACACGGGTCAGTCTAATTCAAACTCAGTTATTAATGCACGGGAGCAATAATAATTAAATAACAATTAGACGACAGTCAAAATAAATTCACCTATCCGATCCTTTAACAAGGGAGTAGGATAACGGTGAATATAACACGTAATAGTGTTATACAACAAATCAGTAGATTCAAAATATCAACAAAGATAAATGAAGAGATTATCGATGAAGATAATTTAGAAAACAACAGGATTGCCAAAAACGGCAATTTAACAACAAAATCATCAGATTAAACCAAATCAAAATACACTTTAAAAATATGTCGAATTGGCCTCACGAAACAAATCCAGCAATTGAAATATCAATTAAAATTGTCAAATCTGACTGGGCTGCAGTACACGCACGCGTGTACTGCCTCGCCACTACAGTATGAAATGCATAAAAGATCAATGGAAATTCACAAACGAGCACAAGGTCAAATCCAAATCAGATTCAACAAAAGTGCAAATGGAAAAATCAAATGGCCACGACCAAAATCAAAATGTACACATGAACAATTATGTGTCCAGACTCAACAATTCAGAGAAGATATGCAAAGGTCTGGACAACATGGTATGTTGAAGAATCAATGAAAACTGCAATCATGATCAAGCGCAAGTGCAGTTTGTAAATGGTCAAGCTACAATGAACAACTCCAACATATCAAAGAAACAACTTAAACTGGACAAAAACAATAAAACAGCGCATGTACACAGTGCAACTCAATATGTCAACACAAGGTAACACAAATGAATCCAGAAGCAAGTCTGGATAACATGTGTACAGTTCAAGTGAGAAAACATGCAATAATACAACTAGACAACAAGAAGTAAAACCATCAAACCAGACTCAAGTGAACACAAGCATAGTTCAACATCACAGTGTACATATGTCAAGTTCACAAAAGACTCAATTGCACAGCTACAAATGCACTAGGAGAGTAAATGAATATGCAACAGAAGTGTACACTAGTAAAGACTCCAAGCAACACTCAAGTATACATAAATGGCCAGAATGCAGACTAAAGATGCAGTGAAGCATGTACAATAGAGATGTACAACTCATGAATGAACATGTACAAGTTAAACAGTAACAGAACTTCAACCAGAACTCAAGTCTGGATAACATGAGAATAGTTCAAGTGAGAAGTGTACACAGTAAAGACCACAGGTAACTGGTCACAAGTGCACCAGTTCAAAACTTCACAAGTACAAGACCATATTCAAGTGCAGACTACAATGAAATGGCAATAACATGTTACAAGAGACTGGAATGAATGACTCAAATGACCAAGCTACAATGTCAACAAAGTACACAGGTGAAGGCAACAGACTCAAGACCAAATCAACAAACAAATTCTAAGATCAAAGTCAGGTTCAAGTGTAAAACAATATCAAGTAAATGACTCAAGTGAAGCTACACTTCAAAGCATAGTTAAACATGCAAATGAAACTGTCCAAGGAACTGGCAATACAGTGAAAGTGCATCAGTAACTCAAGTACAACAAATCAGAGAACATATGAAAAGTCTGGATGCAAAATGACCAGAACAATGAATGCATAGCTACAGTTCATCAAGACTACAACATGAAGCACTGCAACTCAAAGAACAGTGCAATTCAATGCTACAAAGGACCATAAGTATGAAGACTTCAAGCAATACAACTAAAATCAAGCTCAAGTGACTACAAGATGAACCAGACAGTGATAAGAAATTATCATAGTCAAGTATGCTACAATAAGAGTGACTACAGTGATGTATCCAAGTACAAGAAAGGTAGCATGGCAATGTCGAATGCACAACAGTGAACAAGTAAAGCATCTGTGTCGAAGCAAAGCCAATGCCAACAGAGAAGTAAAATCAACAATATCATAAGCTCGAAGTCAAAAACCAAGAAGTAAACAAGTTCGAATTCAATGCAGAAAATCCCAGTCGAAGATGACTAGAAACAGAATAGCAATGTCTTAAATCAACAGTGATCAAGACAAGGCCAGAATAAATCACAAAAACAAAGTCAGATGATCAGAGATGTGAAACAGTTTTTAAAATTGCTTAAACAAGTCAAAAAGTTTCAAAGCAAAAGCATGAACAGTAATCAATTCAAGCAAACAAGTTAAAACGAGCAGAAATCACATACTGAGCACGAATTAGATGTGAGTAAATCAAATTACTCACCTGAATCGCCAGAGAAAAAGGCAACGCCCTAATTCCAGAGTCGAGGCAAAGAGCAACAAATTCAGAGCTATAACATCACAATTTACCACAGAGGAAGAGAGGCCGAAGACATAAACAACAGGGCAAAGCCCTAGTTTAACAGAGAATCGCCAGAGAGAGCCGAAGCCCAAAATCGCGACAGGGCAAAGCCCTAAATTCCAAGATCAAGCAAAGAGGAGTCGTAGCCTCGATTCCAGATTCACCAGAGAAACAGAGAATCGAGGAGCCGAAGCTCAACATTCCAGAATCGCCAGAAAGAAGAGGAAGCCCTAATTCAAGAACGTCGCCATTATCTCAAAGGATCGGGCTAGAGCAAATAAAAAGAAAGGGGGATCGAACAAATAAAAGTGGGCCGATGTAAAATATAAGAAGGGGCTTGCCATTTTAAAAAAATAAAAGAAATATATTTATTTAAAGCCCAAATAATTTCTCAACCATTTTTCAAAAGAATTTTAACAGTTTTATTAAAAGAAATTTTAAACTGATTCAAAACTTCAAATAACAAACAACTAGGAAAATTAATCGTCTAGAGACGATAATTAATTGGTACGAAATCTCGGGTTGTTACAGACTCCCCTCCTTATAGAAATTGCGTCCCCGCAATTTTTATAATTAAGGTCGTCATTAACAATGAATTTTCTAACATAAACTGGTTAAGCTAGAAAAATAAAGGTAGAGAATTCAAACATCAAAGAAATCTTTTAATTTCATAAAAGAAATTCACAATTCTCAACAAAATATGACTATCAAATAGATAATCAGAAAACAACAAAACTGAATGAACGCAATTATCAGCAATATTCAATTATCCATTAGACAATTAGAATTCAGAAATCACAAAACAACAATATCTAATTATCGATACGATAATTAGAAAACAGCAAAATCTAATTATCAACAAAGATAATTAGAAAACAAAATTCGTAGATCGCAAAACTGCAAATATCTAGTTATCCAGCAGACAAGTAGAAAACACGAACTTTATAATCAGCAAACTCTAACTATCAACAGAGATAGGTAGAAAACAGCAATTATCTAATTATCAAAACGATAATCAGATCTCAAATCGCAAATATTCAATTATCAAAAACGATAATCGAATTTTCAAATCACAAATATTTAATTATCTCAAACGATAATTAAACCACAAATCACAAGTATTCAAATATCACAAACGATAATCAAATCGAAAAATATTTAATTATCAAAACGACAATTAGAAATCACAAATATCCGATTATCAAAAACGATAATCAGAAATCACAAATATCCGATCATCAAAAACGATAATCAGAAATCACAAATATCCGATTATCAAAAACGATAATCAGAAATCACAAATATCAATTAACGAGTCCGGAATTAACCGAAATAGTAAAAGTATGGTTCCATACTCCGTACTTTTGCTAAATCGTTTAAATCTCTTTATCGTTTCCTTGAAAGTGCAAAATTGTGTATTCTAAAAAAAATAACATTTCACATTCTCAAATGGACAAGTCCGGAATTAAGCGAATCAGTAAAAGAAAGGGGTCATAGTCCTCGATTTTGCTGAAACGTTTAAATCGCTTCCTCATTCTTTTGAAAATGCAAACTGTAAAAATTTTGAAAAAAATTTTAATTTATATTTTGAAACAACTTTTAAAAACAACGAATTTTGAAAACACGTGATTAGATTAGCAACATCAGTAGCAACTTTGATAAGGAAATTGCACTTCTCAAAATTCCGTAAAAACGGACAACAAAATCAGCATTGCGGGAGAACCGCTTGTAAATCCATTTTAAAATTGACGGTTACTGAAGTAAACACGTCAAAATCTCATCAAAATAACTGGCATCAAAACATAATACCAGTGAATTTTCATTCATTAAAAATGTCACAAGAATCTTCTCAAAGATCAAAAGGAATGTCAAACTCCTTAAACTTTTATTCATAAAAAGTTAATGACACACGAATTCACCAATGCACAAAAATTGATAAAACATATCAATGAAAATCACGAAAATTGGTGAAGCACAAATTCCAGAAATCAATACACGGAATCCAGAACAAATTCCAGAAATCAACACACGAAATCCAGAAACCACAAATTCCAGAAATCAACACAAGAAATCCAGAAACCACAAATTCCAGAAATCAACACACGAAATCCAAAAATCACAAATTCCAGAAATCAACACACGAAATCCAGAAACCACAAATTCCAGAAATCAACACACGAAATCCAGAAACCACAAATTCCAGAAATCAACACACGAAATTCAGAAATCGACACACGAAATCCAGAAACCACAAATTCCAGAAATCAACACACGAAATCCAGAACAAATTCCAGAAATCAACACACGAAATCCAGAAACCACAAAAAGGGGGAAGTCCGAGCACACGGACGAGAAGCTATCTCATGGAAGCTATCCATTTAATTTTTCGAACACACGAATGGCCCGAAGACCTTTGACACACGAACGGCCCGGAAACCATCGAACACACGAATGGCCCGGAGACCATGGGGCGCTACCCCATATATGTGAGTAGAAACATCACACAAGCGGGGTCTAGTCTCCCTCGCAGACAAAGAGACATCGCTCAATCGCTAGTCTAAATCACAAAAATGATCGTCATGATCATCAAGAAGTGTCAGTTACACTAAGCTAGTAAATGTAAGAGTTTAGCTTCATGTCCCATAACCACTAGCTTAACTCAAATATTTACGAACAAATTGTAGATCTTCACTAGAAAACTGTCACAAGAGGTTCAATCGAACAAGTCCAAGAATTAACCGACGAAGTAAATGCAAGCATTTCATACCACTTGTTTTACTAAGCCGTTTAATTAGATTTCTCATCCGAGTGAGGTAAAGGCTTGTATATACTAATAGATTGGAAAATGGTTTAAGAAAAAGAGCTTTGTAGTAAAATAGTTTTGAAATCGTTTGGAGAAAAAGGGTTTTGATATTTACTACTAGTATAGAAAACCTTTATATTTTTAAAGTGACAAATCACAAAAATGATTGTAGAAACAATCAATCACAAGAATTCACATACGAAGATGTTAATAGAATCCAAAGAAATCGATATTGAATCCATCAAAATGTATGTTCACCAAAAATCCCGAAGAACATGTCATCAAAGTTGCTAATAAATGATAGCAACAAATCGGGAAACTAATCAAGAATCGATTAAATTTGGAAACAAATCAATTCACTAAAATTCACATTCGAAGACGTGAATAAAATCCAAAGAATTCGATTCCAAATTCATCAAAGTAGAAATACCCAAAAATTCCAGAAATAGAAGTTATCGAAGTCAACAAAGGTGATAACAACAAATCGGAAAAGAAGAATCGATTAACACTTGGAAAAACAAAGCAAAACGAGCATAAATGCATAAATGACTTCAACAAAAATAAGAATCAAGTCATTGCCGAAGTCAACAATTAATGGCCACTGTCGAGTACAAAATGAATCAACATCATCATCAAAGAATCCAACAACAAACAAAGTCAGAGTCTTGGAAATCAAGAAATTAGCAATTTCACAAAAACAAAGTGACCAAAGTCGAATGGAAATCAAGCCGAGGAAAACACAAAATATCAAGTTCAAAATCGCTGAGATTCGAACAAAATCAACATCGGCTAAATCAATTCAAAGCCGAAAACACAAGAACAAAATCCTCATCATCAAAAACCCAACTTGAGTTCGCAAAGCAAACGGAGGCAGAAGCCAAAATACTTTCACGAAATCAAAATCAAATGCACATGAGTAAGCGTTAGGAATTCATACCTAACAATCAAAGGTAATCATATGTAAAGATGAGAGATAAAACATCGACAAATAGTTGTAACACATGTTCCATCTAAGTTATGTTTTATATTATGTCCATAAACCCCAGGCTCTGATACCAAGCTATGACGCCCCACCTCTATGCCCATGCTAGCCAAGAACACTACGGTGTAATGCTGTCAACTAGCGCGGAGAATAAGACTGTTGAGGAGCGACCATCTATGTAATTGCTTTGTGCGAGCACCGATATATCAGATAGCATAACATGCATTTCATTTTTGGAGGGAATCCGACATACCGATACAAACTCAAAGCTACTACACAGTGGCTATAATAGTTTAGGACAAAATATAGAATAATAACACAGATAATATAAATGCGGAACACAGATAAAAAGGAAAGTCTCATATATATAAATAACTGATGTCAGTTACAATACATTTGACACGATACATATGATACAACTACAACTATCGACTCTAGAAGTTATATATACAAGTACATTATCGACTAATATACATGAATATATATCAACCTAAAATAGATACACTGTCTACTACAAAAAGGCGAAGACCACTTCAAAATATATAAAAAGTCTTCATAGCTCAAACAGCAACCCAAAGCAGGAAATCTACAACCTGAAATAACTCGGGTCTGACCCGAGTATTAAATTCAAAAGAAAATAATACACGGGTCAGTCTAATTCAAACTCAGTTATTAATGCACGGGAGCAATAATAATTAAATAACAATTAGACGACAGTCATAATAAATTCACCTATCCGATCCTTTAACAAGGGAGTAGGATAACGGTGAATATAACACGTAATAGTGTTATACAACAAATCAGTAGATTCAAAATATCAACAAAGATAAATGAAGAGATTATCGATGAAGATAATTTAGAAAACAATAGGATTGCCAAAAACGGCAATTTAACAACAAAATCATCAGATTAAACCAAATCAAAATACACTTTAAAAATATGTCGAATTGGCCTCACGAAACAAATCCAGCAATTGAAATATCAATTAAAATTGTCAAATCTGACTGGGCTGTAGTACACGCACGCGTGTACTGCCTCGCCACTACAGTATGAAATGCATAAAAGATCAACGAAAAATCACAAACGCGCACAAGGTCAAATCCAAATCAGATTCAACACAAGTGCAAATGGAAAAATCAAATGGCCACGACCAAAATCAAAATGTACACATGAACAATTATGTGTCCAGACTCAACAATTCAGAGAAGATATGCAAAGGTCTGGACAACATGGTATGTTGAAGAATCAATGAAAACTGCAATCATGATCAAGCGCAAGTGCAGTTTGTAAATGGTCAAGCTACAATGAACAACTCCAACATATCAAAGAAACAACTTAAACTGGACAAAAACAATAAAACCGCGCATGTACACAGTGCAACTCAATATGGCAACACAAGGTAACACAAATGAATCCAGAAGCAAGTCTGGATAACATGTGTATAGTTCAAGTGAGAAAACATGCAATAATGCAACTAGACAACAAGCAGTAAAACCATCAAACCAGACTCAAGTGAACACAAGCATAGTTCAACATCACAGTGTACATATGTCAAGTTCACAAAAGACTCAATTGCACAGCTACAAATGCACCAGGAGAGTAAATGAATATGCAACAGAAGTGTACACGAGTAAAGACTCCAAGCAACACTCAAGTATACATAAATGGCCAGAATGCAGACTAAAGATGCAGTGAAGCATGTACAATAGAGATGTACAACTCATGAATGAACATGTACAAGTTAAACAGTAACAGAACTTCAACCAGAACTCAAGTCTGGATAACATGAGAATAGTTCAAGTGAGAAGTGTACACAGTAAAGACCACAGGTAACTGGTCACAAGTGCACCAGTTCAAAACTTCACAAGTACAAGACCATATTCAAGTGCAGACTACAATGAAATGGCAATAACATGTTACAAGAGACTGGAATGAATGACTCAAATGACCAAGCTACAATGTCAACAAAGTACACAGGTGAAGGCAACAGACTCAAGACCAAATCAACAAACAAATTCTAAGATCAAAGTCAGGTTCAAGTGTAAAACAATATCAAGTAAATGACTCAAGTGAAGCTACACTTCAAAGCATAGTTAAACATGCAAATGAAACTGTCCAAGGAACTGGCAATACAGTGAAAGTGCATCAGTGACTCAAGTACAACAAATCAGAGAACATATGAAAAGTCTGGATGCAAAATGACCAGAACAATGAATGCATAGCTACAGTTCATCAAGACTACAACATGAAGCACTGCAACTCAAAGAACAGTGCAATTCAATGCTACAAAGGACCACAAGTATGAAGACTTCAAGCAATACAACTAAAATCAAGCTCAAGTGACTACAAGATGAACCAGACAGTGATAAGAAATTATCATAGTCAAGTATGCTACAATAAGAGTGACTACAGTGATGTATCCAAGTACAAGAAAGGTAGCATGGCAATGTCGAATGCACAACAGTGAACAAGTAAAGCATTTGTGTCGAAGCAAAGCCAATGCCAACAGAGAAGTAAAATCAACAATATCATAAGCTCGAAGTCAAAAACCAAGAAGTAAACAAGTTCGAATTCAATGCAGAAAATCCCAGTCGAAGATGACTAGAAACAGAATAGCAATGTCTTAAATCAACAGTGATCAAGACAAGGCCAGAATAAATCACAAAAACAAAGTCAGATGATCAGAGATGTGAAACAGTTTTTAAAATTGCTTAAACAAGTCAAAAAGTTTCAAAGCAAAAGCATGAAGAGTAATCAATTCAAGCAAACAAGTTAAAACGAGCAGAAATCACATACTGAGCACGAATTAGATGTGAGTAAATCAAATTACTCACCTGAATCGCCAGAGAAAAAGGCAACGCCCTAATTCCAGACTCGAGGCAAAGAGCAACAAATTCAGAGCTAGAACATCACAATTTACCACAGAGGAAGAGAGGCCGAAGACATAAACAACAGGGCAAAGCCCTAGTTTAACAGAGAATCGCCAGAGAGAGCCGAAGCTCAAAATCGCGACAGGGCAAAGCCCTAAATTCCAAGATCAAGCAAAGAGGAGTCGTAGCCTCGATTCCAGATTCACCAGAGAAACAGAGAATCGAGGAGCCGAAGCTCAACATTCCAGAATCGCCAGAAAGAAGAGGAAGCCCTAATTCAAGAACGTCGCCATTATCTCAAAGGATCGGGCTAGAGGAAATAAAAAGAAAGGGGGATCGAACAAATAAAAGTGGGCCGATGTAAAATATAAGAAGGGGCCTGCCATTTTAAAAAAATAAAAGAAATATATTTATTTAAAGCCCAAATAATTTCTCAACCATTTTTCAAAAGAATTTTAACAATTTTATTAAAAGAAATTTTAAACCGATTCAAAACTTCAAATAACAAACAACTAGGAAAATTAATCGTCTAGAGACGATAATTAATTGGTACGAAATCTCGGGTTGTTACAGACTCCCCTCCTTATAGAAATTGCGTCCCCGCAATTTTTATAATTAAGGTCGTCATTAACAATGAATTTTCTAACATAAACTGGTTAAGCTAGAAAAATAAAGGTAGAGAATTCAAACATCAAAGAAATCTTTTAATTTCATAAAAGAAATTCACAATTCTCAACAAAATATGACTATCAAATAGATAATCAGAAAACAACAAAACTGAATGAACGCAATTATCAGCAATATTCAATTATCCATTAGACAATTAGAATTCAGAAATCACAAAACAACAATATCTAATTATCGATACGATAATTAGAAAACAGCAAAATCTAATTATCAACAAAGATAATTAGAAAACAAAATTCGTAAATCGCAAAACTGCAAATATCTAGTTATCCAGCAGACAAGTAGAAAACACGAACTTTATAATCAGCAAACTCTAACTATCAACAGAGATAGGTAGAAAACAACAATTACCTAATTATCAAAACGATAATCAGATCTCAAATCGCAAATATTCAATTATCAAAAACGATAATCGAATTTTCAAATCACAAATATTTAATTATCTCAAACGATAATTAAACCACAAATCACAAGTATTCAAATATCACAAACGATAATCAAATCGAAAAATATTTAATTATCAAAACGACAATTAAAAATCACAAATATCCGATTATCAAAAACGATAATCAGAAATCACAAATATCCGATTGTAACGACCCGTATTTTCACGGATCGAAACATCGTAAGATAGTTGACCTTTGGTTGCATTGTTGATAAGTCGTTCAGAATTTTTCTAAGTCCTAGGTCGCGAACGACCTAAGAGATAAGTCGTAACCGACTTATAGATTGAACGACTTAAGAAAGCGTTTGGAAGCTTAAGTCGTATAGGAATTTAAGTCTGGGCGAGTTAATGACTAAGTGTTTAGGTCGTAGACGACTTAAGTTTTTGACCTAGATAAGCGTTAGGTCGTTATGTACTAGGTCGTCTGGTAGTTAGTATAGTTAGGTCGGCAACGACCTAAGGAAAAACTGTTGTGAGCGACCTAAGTGTATGTGTGAGTTAAGTGTTAGGTGGGCAGTTCAAGTTAGCGACCTATAGGGTTGAGCGACTTAAGAAGGTTAGCGTGTTAGCGACCTAAGGAGTTAGCGTGTTAGCGACCTAAGGAGTTAGCGTGTTAGCGACCTAAGGAGATAGGTCGCATAAGTGTTAGGTCGCGTGAGTTGTTAGGTCGCTGGGTTTTGCCTAAGTGTTAGGTCGCTGAGGTTATAGGTCGTAACCTTGTTAGGTCGTGAGTTGTTGGGTTTTGTTAGGTCGCTAGGTTTTGCCATGTGATAAGTCGTAAGCCTTTAAGTCGTTGAAGCGCGTGAGTTGTTAGGTCGCAGGGAATAGTTTAAGTGTTAGGTCGCGTGATTCCTAAGTCGTAGGTCGTTGGTAGGTTAAGTCGCAGATGCGCAATTGTTTTAAGGCGTCTAGCTTTGGTTAGGTCGAAGATGTTGCTAGCTCGTAGGTCGTGGACGACCTAACTCCGAGCGACCTATGGAGATGAGCGACCTAGGGGCAGATTTCAGCTATAAATAGAAGGGGTTGGCTTCATTTTTGGGATCCGGATTTTGAAGCGACGAAGTGCTGCCATTTTGAGAGCTCAACTTCTACACTTCTTCACTTCTTTTCTCCACTCTAATCTAGTGCTTCCATCTATCCAAATCGAAGATCAAGATTGAAGATTCAAGAGCTTAGATTGAAGATCTTCATCTTTTCAAGAGAGATTTCTTCGTTTGAAACGGATTCGTGATAGATCAAGCTCGATCCTTCGCTGTCCAGATCTGAAGCGTGTTGATTAGGGTTTGTTTTGGTGATTTGGTGAGTGGTGATTATCTCTCACACGGATCCAAAGGAGTATATCGGATTGTTGGCTCGATTTGGTGTTAAAATAGTGATTTCCATGCATTTTCTTCATCCAAAGTGTAGATCCATATAGATCCATTGTTCATGATGATGTTACATCCATTTTATCATATGTTAACCTATGCAAGGTCATTCATCAAGTTTGTAGAGATATAATTCATGTTTTCATGCTTATTGGACTTTCAACTCTTTAATTACGAAAATGCCATTATTGTTATAATTGTCTACTTAGATCATATTTGAATGCTTGATTGCTTGGATTGATGTTTGATTTGATTGGTTGTTATGAACTAGATGATTGATGATTAGATTTAGATCGAAGATGATTCAAAAGCCAAGGGAAAGGCTCTTGGATTGGGAAAGCTGCTCGTGGCATATGTAGCAGGATGATGAAGCTCTTATGCGTAGATTTGATGATGAGATGTTGAGATGAGGCTTTGCGAGGATGTGATGAAGCAAGGCAATCATGTGATGAAGACTTGGTCTAATCCAGACGGGATCATTCCAAGCATGTTGATAACTCGGTGATATGATTCGAGTTGAGGATAATGAATGGATATGAGAATGGTCGTCGAGGAGGATGACTAGGAGGCTTGGATAGCATCGTTGTTGAAGGTTCTAGCATGCTCTAAGCAAGAGTACGTTTGGGCAGATTCGATAGTCCCAACGACCAACTGTTGAAGGTCGAGTACTCTAGGCAGATTCGATAGTCCTAGGCACGGGTTGCGACGACGTGCGGGAGTTATGTCTAGAACCGGGGTTTTCATTAGCCCTTGACGGACGGCTGAAAGAATGTGCCGGTCATTCAATTAACGGTGATATCGAAGCAATGATAACAGTGATAGCCAGAGTCATGGATGTTTGGTTGTATCGTCATTCGGACTCAAGAGCGGTATTTTCTGGGTGCATATCTGATTCAGGCCTTGGTACTTGGAAAACATCGCCCTTGACTCGAGTGATAGTAGCTTTACTTTAAATTGTATGCTCTGCTATGTTTGCTTCTGCTTAGTGTGTGTCTGGGGGCTATCACTGTAGAATGAGGTTGGAGTGGGAGGGTTGTATTCCTATTCCTTTTCCTTTATGCTCTTTTGGTATGTTGTTAGTTAATTTACTACTCACTAAGACTGTTGTCTGACTCAAGGCTTTATGTTTTAATTCTTATTGCCTTGGGCTGTTCGTCCATTTTGGGACGGGCAGACTAGGTAGCAGGTGACAGGTGCTGTTCTCTTCTCACGATGCTGATATCGAAGACGAGCTGGAGGGTTGCATATTATCTTCTTATTATTTGTACTGGATATTCCGCTGTGTTGTATTCTCTGAGAGATATGTAGTGAGGCTTGATGTATTGACTATGTGGATGCTTGTATTCAACTATTATGGAGTTTTATATGATGTCATTTTGTTCTGTAAAGCTTCACTATACATATGTTCTATTGTATTTTGTCCATGCGCTGTGAGTAATACGATAGATTCTGTTGTTTTAATCTTACCTTGACAATCGTCCATGGTCGCCTGGCACACTTTACAACGCTCTATCTTTAGATTCGGTGCAGGGGTCATGGGCGGTCGTCACATTTGGTATCAGAGCATTGGTTAATCGATTTTACCCAACGCTCGCTGTCGTAACTACGTATGAGAGACGTAATTGTATTTTGATGGATGAATACTATCTATAATATAGTAGCTTAGTAGAGTTTGAGTCCTTTATGCAGTTGTTTCTCTAGATGTTCTGATCATTCCTTTTTATAGATATTGAGAATGAGTCGAAGAGGGAGACCAGCTGCTAGGGAAGGCCGTGCTACTGAAGAGACTGCTGATTATGCAGCCATGTTCGAAGCTATGATGACTTCGATCATGAGAAGGATACCAGTTCCGAGGGCAGCAGTAGATGTTGGAGTTCAAGTCCAAACTCCGAAACCAGTGGATTTTGCTAAGTTGTGCAAGGACTATACTGCTCTTGGAGGGAAGGTTTCTTGGGAACAGAATCAACTATTGAGGTCCAGAGGTGGATAGATGCTTGTAGAAGGATCTTTGGTGATTTGGGAATTGAGGATGCAACTAAGAGGAAGTTGGCATCGAGACAGCTTCAAGGGAGAGCTTCTGATTGGTGGAACTCTATTACCATCAATACTCCGGAAGAAGAGATTACTTGGGAGCAATTCCAAGCTAGATTTGAAGCTAAGTTCATTTCTACAGCTCAGAAGTCTGTTCTGTTCAAGAGGTTTGTGGAGCTCAAGCAAGGTGGAAGATCAGTTCTTGAGTATGTTTCTGAGTTCGAAGCTTTGTCCAAGTATGCTCGGTCATATATTGAATCTGCTTATCAGAAGAATGAGAAGTTTGTGACCGGCTTGGATGGTTATCTTGGGAGACAGTTGGTGGATCATTTGGACGATTCATTTGAGAAGCTTGTGGAGAAAGCTCTTAGGCATGAGAGTCTGTTTCCTAAGGAAGGACCTGTTGTTGCTGTTACCAGGGGAGAGTCTAAACCACAGAAGGGTGGAAACCAGAAGAGGAAGCAGCAGTAGCAGAAGGGTAAGGATGGCCAGAAGAAGCCGAAAGGCGAAGTGACTTGCTACAATTGTCAGTAGAAGGGCCATTTCTCGAAGGATTGTAAGAATCCGAAGGTGCCAATGAAGTGTCACAACTGTGACAAGCCAGGGCACATCAGGAAGAATTGTCCAGAACCGAGGAAGGACAAGCAGATTGTGCAAGCTTATGCTTTGGGAGCTGTTCCGTCGTCTTCAAAAGCTCCTACTGCTGAAGAGAAGGGAAAGAGTGTGGTTGTTCAAGGTACTCTTTTCCTATGTGGTGTTCCAGTTAGAGTTCTGTTTGATACTGGAGCGTCGCATTCGTTTGTTTGTAATGAACTCGTAGACCGGTTAGGTTTGGAACCGGATATTGTTGATAGGCCATTGGTTGTGACTAATCCAGTTGGGGTTCGTCTTGTTTGTGTATGTTATGCCGTGGTCTGATTGTGTCAAGTCATGGTTGCTCTTTTGTTTGTGATTGTTTTGTTCTGAACTTTGCGGGGTTCGGAATTATTTTGGGTATGGACTGGCTTAGGAAGTATGCGGCAAAGGTTGATTGCGAAAGGTTGGAAGTGACAGTCGAGAATGTGGAGGGGCGAAAGGTTGTGATACGATGTAAGCATGAAGAAGGCGTCTTCATGAGCTTCATGTATTCGCTAGTTGTTCCACGGGATGGACTGTCATCAGTGCCGATCGCTAATAGATTCGAGGATGTCTTTGACGAAGTCAAAGGGTTGCCGCCGCATAGAGAGATCGAGTTTCGAATAGATCTAGTTGAAGGAGCCAGACCTGTTGTGATGCCTCTTAGGCGGATGGCGCCTAGGGAACAGTAGGAGTTGAGGGTGCAAGTTGATGATCTTTTATAGAAAGGATTCATTCGGCGTAGTGTGTCCGAGTGGGGTGCACCAGTTGTGTTTGCAACCAAGGCAGATGGGTCGTTAAGATTGTGCGTCGATTATCGTGAGCTGAATAAGGTGACTAAGAAGAACAAGTATCCATTGCCGAGAATAGATGACTTGTTTGATCAACTTCACGAAGCTAAGGTGTTTTCTCAGATGGATTTGGCAACGGGATTTCACCAGTTGAGAGTAGCTAAGGATAGTGTGCCGAAGACTGATTTTAGGACACCATCCGGTTTCTTTGAGTGGCTGGTAATGCCGTTTGGATTGACTAACGCGCCAGCATATTTTGTGGATCTTATGAATAGAGTGTTCAGAGATCAGTTGAACAAGTTCGTACTTGTGTTCGTGGATGATATTCTGATTTATTCCAGAACTGAAGAAGAGCACAAGACGCACTTGCGTATTGTTTTGGAAATCTTGCGGAAACATCAGCTGAAGGCTAAGTTTTCGAAGTGTCACTTCTGGAAGAGTGAAGTGAGGTTCTTAGGCCATGTGATTTCTGGAAGTGGAATAGCGGTTGATCCCGCTAAGGTGGCAGCAATCCAGGATTGGGTTAGACCTAAGAATGCATCTGATGTGAGAAGTTTTCTTGGATTAGCAGGATATTATCGACGGTTTATCAAAGACTTTTCCAAGATAGCTGCACCGTTAACAGGATTGACGAAGAAGAACCAAGTGTTCAGTTGGGATGCTAAGTGTGAGCAAGCTTTCGGAATCTTGAAAGAGAGATTGACGAGTGCTCCTGTTTTGACTATTCCAAGTGCGAATGATGAGATGGTGGTTTACACCGACGCATGTGGTACTGGACTTGGAGCAGCGCTGATGCAAAAGGATAAAGTTGTTGCGTATGCCAGTCGACAACTGAAGCCGCATGAAAGGAATTACCCAACTCATGATCTGGAGTTAGCGGCGATTGTATTTGCTCTGAAGATGTGGAGACATTATCTGTTGGGAGTTCGATTCGAGTTGTTTACGGATCACAAGTCGTTGAAGTATCTTTTCTCCCAAAAGGATTTGAATCTTCGGCAGCAACGTTGGCTAGAGTTTTTGGCATCATATGATTTTGGTATAGCTTATACTCCGGGAAAAGGTAACGCAGTGGCAGATGCGTTAAGTCGAAGACATGCAGGATTGGGAGCCATGTTTTCGGAGTGGAAGAATCTCGAGTATTTAGCTGGATTTGACTTCAGGCCCAGATGCGAATTGGAACCTGAGATGTTGGCAAACTTATCAATAAGACCGACTCTTGTGGAAAGGATTGGCGAGAGTCAAAAGCGAGATGATAAGCTTGTCAAGATTATCCGTGATTTGGAATCTGGATTGGATCCAGAAAAGGATAAAGGATTCGAGGTCAATCGAGAGGGTTGGCTTCGGAAGCAAGGACGACTAGTTGTTCCCGAGATAGATGAATTGAGGAGTGAAGTTTTGAAGGAAAGTCATCACTCGAAGTTGACAATTCATCCAGGTGGAAATAAGATGTATCGGGATATGAAGAGAACTTACTACTGGGAAGGTATGAAGAAGGATGTTGGAAATTTTATTTCCAAATGTATGAACTACCAGTTGGTAAAAGCCGAACAGAAGAAGCCAAGTGGATTGCTTCAGCCATTAGAAGTTCCTACATGGAAGTGCGAACAAGTGTCGATGGATTTTATCGATGGATTGCCTAGAACCAGAACGGGAAATGAAGGGATTTGGGTCATTGTGGATCGTCTGACCAAGAGTGCAAGATTCATTCCTGTTCGATCGACTAGGACTGCATCAAAGTTGGCTGAGTTGTATGTTAAGTGGATAGTTCGATTCCATGGTATTCCGAAGAGTATAGTGAGCGATAGAGATCCATTGTTCACTAGTGGATTTTGGAAGAGCTTCCAGGAAGTCTTGGGAACCGAGTTATGTTTGAGTACAGCTTATCACCCTCAAACAGATGGTCAGACCGAGAGAGTCAACCGGGTTTTGGAAGATCTTCTTAGAGCATGTGTTATGGACTTCGGAGGATCATGGGAAGATCACCTTCATTTGGTGGAGTTTGCGTACAACAACAGTTACCAGTCAAGTATTGGTATGGCACCGTATGAGGCATTGTATGGAAGACCGTGTAACTCTCCGACATGTTGGTTGGAAACTGGAGAAAAGTTGATGCTTGGGCCAGAGATGATTCGTCAGACTTCTGATTGTATAGAGATCATTAGGCAACGAATGAAGGTAGCCCAAGACCGTCAGAAGAGTTATGCCGATAAACGTCGTAAGGATTTGGAATTTAACGTTGGTGATATGGTTTTTGTGAAGATTTCTCCATTGAAGAATGTTATTCGATTCGGGAAGAAAGGAAAATTGACTCCGAGATTTGTTGGACCATTCCCGATCATCGAGCGAATTGGAAAGCTCGCCTACAGATTGGAGTTACCGGAGAAGATGTCGGGTGTGCACAATGTTTTTCACATATCATATCTACGGAAGTATGTGCACGACTCGAATACAGTAGTTTCTGCTGATAGCTGTGAAGATTTCGAAGTTGATCCAGTTGATAGAAGACCTCGTAAGCCGCTTCGTGTTGTTGAAACCGATACGAAACAGCTTAGGAGGAAGGTAGTTAAGTTGCTCAAGATACAATGGAGTGATGATGATAACGACTGTACGTGGGAGGTGGAAGAGAGGATGAAGGCAGCTCATCCTGAACTCTTCAAGGTATGGCCCTAAGGTGTCGTGTCACCTCACGATATTGTAACTTGTTCTAAGTCCTAGAATTCTGTCCGCTAAGCTAGAATTGGATGCATGGTTTGTTGATTGCTATGGATGATAGGCGTGCAGAATAGTCTTTGATTGCTTTGTTTGTTTGGAATTTCGGGGGCGAAATTCCTATGGGGGAGAGAATGTAACGACCCGTATTTTCACGGATCGAAACATCGTAAGATAGTTGACCTTTGGTTGCATTGTTGATAAGTCGTTCAGAATTTTTCTAAGTCCTAGGTCGCGAACGACCTAAGAGATAAGTCGTAACCGACTTATAGATTGAACGACTTAAGAAAGCGTTTGGAAGCTTAAGTCGTATAGGAATTTAAGTCTGGGCGAGTTAATGACTAAGGGTTTAGGTCGTAGACGACTTAAGTTTTTGACCTAGATAAGCGTTAGGTCGTTATGTACTAGGTCGTCTGGTAGTTAGTATAGTTAGGTCGGCAACGACCTAAGGAAAAACTGTTGTGAGCGACCTAAGTGTATGTGTGAGTTAAGTGTTAGGTGGGCAGTTCAAGTTAGCGACCTATAGGGTTGAGCGACTTAAGAAGGTTAGCGTGTTAGCGACCTAAGGAGTTAGCGTGTTAGCGACCTAAGGAGTTAGCGTGTTAGCGACCTAAGGAGATAGGTCGCATAAGTGTTAGGTCGCGTGAGTTGTTAGGTCGCTGGGTTTTGCCTAAGTGTTAGGTCGCTGAGGTTATAGGTCGTAACCTTGTTAGGTCGTGAGTTGTTGGGTTTTGTTAGGTCGCTAGGTTTTTCCATGTGATAAGTCGTAAGCCTTTAAGTCGTTGAAGCGCGTGAGTTGTTAGGTCGCAGGGAATAGTTTAAGTGTTAGGTCGCGTGATTCCTAAGTCGTAGGTCGTTGGCAGGTTAAGTCGCAGATGCGCATTTGTTTTAAGGCGTCTAGCTTTGGTTAGGTCGAAGATGTTGCTAGGTCGTAGGTCGTGGACGACCTAACTCCGAGCGACCTATGGAGATGAGCGACCTAGGGGCAGATTTCAGCTATAAATAGAAGGGGTTGGCTTCATTTTTAGGATCCGGATTTTGAAGCGACGAAGTGCTGCCATTTTGAGAGCTCGACTTCTACACTTCTTCACTTCTTTTCTCCACTCTAATCTAGTGCTTCCATCTATCCAAATCGAAGATCAAGATTGAAGATTCAAGAGCTTAGATTGAAGATCTTCATCTTTTCAAGAGAGATTTCTTCGTTTGAAACGGATTCGTGATAGATCAAGCTCGATCCTTCGCTGTCCAGATCTGAAGCGTGTTGATTAGGGTTTGTTTTGGTGATTTGGTGAGTGGTGATTATCTCTCACACGGATCCAAAGGAGTATATCGGATTGTTGGCTCGATTTGGTGTTAAAATAGTGATTTCCATGCATTTTCTTCATCCAAAGTGTAGATCCATATAGATCCATTGTTCATGATGATGTTACATCCATTTTATCATATGTTAACCTATGCAAGGTCATTCATCAAGTTTGTAGAGATATAATTCATGTTTTCATGCTTATTGGACTTTCAACTCTTTAATTACGAAAATGCCATTATTGTTATAATTGTCTACTTAGATCATATTTGAATGCTTGATTGCTTGGATTGATGTTTGATTTGATTGGTTGTTATGAACTAGATGATTGATGATTAGATTTAGATCGAAGATGATTCAAAAGCCAAGGGAAAGGCTCTTGGATTGGGAAAGCTGCTCGTGGCATATGTAGCGGGATGATGAAGCTCTTATGCGTAGATTTGATGATGGGATGTTGAGATGAGGCTTTGCGAGGATGTGATGAAGCAAGGCAATCATGTGATGAAGACTTGGTCTAATCCAGACGGGATCATTCCAAGCATGTTGATAACTCGGTGATATGATTCGAGTTGAGGATAATGAATGGATATGAGAATGGTCGTCGAGGAGGATGACTAGGAGGCTTGGATAGCATCGTTGTTGAAGGTTCTAGCATGCTCTAAGCAAGAGTACGTTTGGGCAGATTCGATAGTCCCAACGACCAACTGTTGAAGGTCGAGTACTCTGGGCAGATTCGATAGTCCTAGGCACGGGTTGCGACGACGTGCGGGAGTTATGTCTAGAACCGGGGTTTCCATTAGCCCTTGACGGACGGCTGAAAGAATGTGTCGGTCATTCAATTAACGGTGATATCGAAGCAATGATAACAGTGATAGCCAGAGTCATGGATGTTTGGTTGTATCGTCATTCGGACTCAAGAGCGGTATTTTCTGGGTGCTTATCTGATTTAGGCCTTGGTACTTGGAAAACATCGCCCTTGACTCGAGTGATAGTAGCTTTACTTTAAATTGTATGCTCTGCTATGTTTGCTTCTGCTTAGTGTGTGTCTGGGGGCTATCACTGTAGAATGAGGTTGGAGTGGGAGGGTTGTATTCCTATTCCTTTTCCTTTATGCTCTTTTGGTATGTTGTTAGTTAATTTACTACTCACTAAGACTGTTGTCTGACTCAAGGCTTTATGTTTTAATTCTTATTGCCTTGGGCTGTTCGTCCATTTTGGGACGGGCAGACTAGGTAGCAGGTGACAGGTGATGTTCTCTTCTCACGATGCTGATATCGAAGACGAGCTGGAGGGTTGCATATTATCTTCTTATTATTTGTACTGGATATTCCGCTGTGTTGTATTCTCTGAGAGATATGTAGTGAGGCTTGATGTATTGACTATGTGGATGCTTGTATTCAACTATTATGGAGTTTTATATGATGTCATTTTGTTCTGTAAAGCTTCACTATACATATGTTCTATTGTATTTTGTCCATGCGCTGTGAGTAATACGATAGATTATGTTGTTTTAATCTTACCTTGACAATCGTCCATGGTCGCCTGGCACACTTTACAACGCTCTATCTTTAGATTCAGTGCAGGGGTCATGGGCGGTCGTCACACCGATCATCAAAAACGATAATCAGAAATCACAAATATCCGATTATCAAAAACGATAATCAGAAATCACAAATATCAATTAACGAGTCCGGAATTAACCGAAATAGTAAAAGTATGGTTCCATACTCCATACTTTTGCTAAATCATTTAAATCTCTTTATCGTTTCCTTGAAAGTGCAAAATTGTGTATTCTAAAAAAAATAACATTTCACATTCTCAAACGAACAAGTCCGGAATTAAGCGAATCAGTAAAAGAAAGGGGTCATAGTCCTCGATTTTGCTGAAACGTTTAAATCGCTTCCTCATTCTTTTGAAAATGCAAACTGTAAAATTTTTGAAAACAATTTTAATTTATATTTAGAAACAACTTTTAAAAACAACGAATTTTGAAAACACGTGATTAAATTAGCAACATCAGTAGCAACTTTGATAAGGAAATTGCACTTCTCAAAATACCGTAAAAACGGACAACAAAATCAGCATTGCGGGAGAACCGCTTGTAAATCCATTTTAAAATTGATGGTTACTGAAGTTAACACGTCAAAATCTCATCAAAATAACTGGCATCAAAACATAATACCAGTGAATTTTCATTCATTAAAAATGTCACAAGAATCTTCTCAAAGATTAAAAGGAATGTCAAACTCCTTAAACTTTTATTCATAAAAAGTTAATGACACACGAATTCACCAATGCACAAAAATTGATAAAACATATCAATGAAAATCACGAAAATTGGTGAAGCACAAATTCCAGAAATCAATACACGGAATCCAGAACAAATTCCAGAAATCAACACACGAAATCCAAAAACCACAAATTCCAGAAATCAACACACGAAATCCAGAAACCACAAATTCCAGAAATCAACACACAAAATCCAGAAATCACAAATTCCAGAAATCAACACACGAAATCCAGAAACCACAAATTCCAGAAATCAACACACGAAATCCAGAAACCACAAATTCCAGAAATCAACACACGAAATTCAGAAATCAACACACGAAATCCAGAAACCACAAATTCCAGAAATCAACACACGAAATCCAGAACAAATTCCAGAAATCAACACACGAAATCCAGAAACCACAAAAAGGGGGAAGTCCGAGCACACGGACGAGAAGCTATCTCATGGAAGCTATCCATTTAATTTTTCGAACACACGAATGGCCCGAAGACCTTTGACACACGAACGGCCCGGAAACCATCGAACACACGAATGGCCCGGAGACCATGGGGCGCTACCCCATATATGTGAGTAGAAACATCACACAAGCGGGGTCTAGTCTCCCTCGCAGACAAAGAGACATCGCTCAATCGCTAGTCTAAATCACAAAAATGATCGTCATGATCATCAAGAAGTGTCAGTTACACTAAGCTAGTAAATGTAAGAGTTTAGCTTCATGTCCCATAACCACTAGCTTAACTCAAATATTTACGAACAAACTGTAGATCTTCACTAGAAAACTGTCACAAGAGGTTCAATCGAACAAGTCCAAGAATTAACCGACGAAGTAAACACAAGCGTTTCATACCACTTGTTTTACTAAGCCGTTTAATTAGATTTCTCATCCGAGTGAGGTAAAGGCTTGTATATACTAATAGATTGGAAAACAGTTTAAGAAAAAGAGCTTTGTAGTAAAATAGTTTTGAAATCGTTTGGAGAAAAAGGGGTTTTATATTTACTACTAGTATAGAAAACCTTTATATTTTTAAAGTGACAAATCACAAAAATGATTGTAGAAACAATCAATAACAAGAATTCACATACGAAGATGTTAATAGAATCCAAAGAAATCGATATTGAATCCATCAAAAGGTATGTTCACCAAAAATCCCGAAGAAAATGTCATCAAAGTTGCTAATAAAGGATAGCAACAAATCGGGAAACTAATCAAGAATCGATTAAATTTGGAAACAAATCAATTCACTAAAATTCACATTCGAAGACGTGAATAAAATCCAAAGAATTCGATTCCAAATTCATCAAAGTAGAAATACCCAAAAATTCCAGAAATAGAAGTTATCGAAGTCGACAAAGGTGATAACAACAAATCGGAAAAGAAGAATCGATTAACACTTGGAAAAACAAAGCAAAACGAGCATAAATGCATAAATGACTTCAACAAAAATAAGAATCAAGTCAATGCCGAAGTCAACAATTAATGGCCACTGTCGAGTACAAAATGAATCAACATCATCATCAAAGAATCCAACAACAAACAAAGTCAGAGTCTTGGAAATCAAGAAATTAGCAATTTCACAAAAACAAAGTGACCAAAGTCGAATGGAAATCAAGCCGAGGAAAACACAAAATATCAAGTTCAAAATCACTGAGATTCGAACAAAATCAACATCGGCTAAATCAATTCAAAGCCAAAAACACAAGAACAAAATCGTCATCATCAAAAACCCAACTTGAGTTCGCAAAGCAAACGGAGGCAGAAGCCAAAATACTTTCACGAAATCAAAATCAAATGCACATGAGTAAGCGTTAGGAATTCATACCTAACAATCAAAGGTAATCATATGTAAAGATGAGAGATAAAACATCGACAAATAGTTGTAACACATGTTCCATCTAAGTTATGTTTTATATTATGTCCGTAAACCCCAGGCTCTGATACCAAGCTGTGACGCCCCACCTCTATGCCCATGCTAGCCAAGAACACTACGGTGTAATGCTATCAACTAGCGTGGAGAATAAGACTGTTGAGGAGCGACCATCTATGTAATTGCTTTGTGCGAGCACCGATATGTCAGATAGTATAACATGCATTTCATTTTTGGAGGGAATCCGACATACCGATACAAACTCAAAGCTACTACACAGTGGCTATAATAGTTTAGGACAAAATATAGAATAATAACACAGATAATATAAATGCGGAACACAGATAAAAAGGAAAGTCTCATATATATAAATAACTGATGTCAGTTACAATACATTTGACACGATACATATGATACAACTACAACTATCGACTCTAGAAGTTATATATACAAGTACATTATCGACTAATATACATGAATATATATCAACCTAAAATAGATACACTGTCTACTACAAAAAGATGAAGACCACTTCAAAATATATAAAAGGTCTTCATAGCTCAAACAGCAACCCAAAGCAGGAAATCTACAACCTGAAATAACTCGGGTCTGACCCGAGTATTAAATTCAAAAGAAAATAATACACGGGTCAGTCTAATTCAAACTCAGTTATTAATGCACGGGAGCAATAATAATTAAATAACAATTAGACGACAGTCAAAATAAATTCACCTATCCGATCCTTTAACAAGGGAGTAGGATAACGGTGAATATAACACGTAATAGTGTTATACAACAAATCAGCAGATTCAAAATATCAACAAAGATAAATGAAGAGATTATCGATGAAGATAATTTAGAAAACAACAGGATTGCCAAAAATGGCAATTTAACAATAAAATCATCAGATTAAACCAAATCAAAATACACTTTAAAAATATGTCGAATTGGCCTCACGAAACAAATCCAGCAATTGAAATATCAATGAAAATTGTCAAATCTGACTGGGCTGCATTACACGCACGCGTGTACTGCCTCGCCACTACAGTATGAAATGCATAAAAGATCAACGGAAATTCACAAACGAGCACAAGGTCAAATCCAAATCAGATTCAACACAAGTGCAAATGGAAAAATCAAATGGCCACGACCAAAATCAAAATGTACACATGAACAATTATGTGTCCAGACTCAACAATTCAGAGAAGATATGCAAAGGTCTGGACAACATGGTATGTTGAAGAATCAATGAAAACTGCAATCATGATCAAGCGCAAGTGCAGTTTGTAAATGGTCAAGCTACAATGAACAACTCCAACATATCAAAGAAACAACTTAAACTGGACAAAAACAATAAAACCGCGCATGTACACAGTGCAACTCAATATGGCAACACAAGGTAACACAAATGAATCCAGAAGCAAGTCTGGATAACATGTGTATAGTTCAAGTGAGAAAACATGCAATAATGCAACTAGACAACAAGCAGTAAAACCATCAAACCAGACTCAAGTGAACACAAGCATAGTTCAACATCACAGTGTACATATGTCAAGTTCACAAAAGACTCAATTGCACAGCTATAAATGCACCAGGAGAGTAAATGAATATGCAACAGAAGTGTACACTAGTAAAGACTCCAAGCAACACTCAAGTATACATAAATGGCCAGAATGCAGACTAAAGATGCAGTGAAGCATGTACAATAGAGATGTACAACTCATGAATGAACATGTACAAGTTAAACAGTAACAGAACTTCAACCAGAACTCAAGTCTGGATAACATGAGAATAGTTCAAGTGAGAAGTGTACACAGTAAAGACCACAGGTAACTGGTCACAAGTGCACCAGTTCAAAACTTCACAAGTACAAGACCATATTCAAGTGCAGACTACAATGAAATGGCAATAACATGTTACAAGAGACTGGAATGAATGACTCAAATGACCAAGCTACAATGTCAACAAAGTACACATGTGAAGGCAACAGACTCAAGACCAAATCAACAAACAAATTCTAAGAACAAAGTCAGGTTCAAGTGTAAAACAATATCAAGTAAATGACTCAAGTGAAGCTACACTTCAAAGCATAGTTAAACATGCAAATGAAACTGTCCAAGGAACTGGCAATACAGTGAAAGTGCATCAGTGACTCAAGTACAACAAATCAGAGAACATATGAAAAGTCTGGATGCAAAATGACCAGAACAATGAATGCATAGCTACAGTTCATCAAGACTACAACATGAAGCACTGCAACTCAAAGAACAGTGCAATTCAATGCTACAAAGGACCACAAGTATGAAGACTTCAAGCAATACAACTAAAATCAAGCTCAAGTGACTACAAGATGAACCAGACAGTGATAAGAAATTATCATAGTCACGTATGCTACAATAAGAGTGACTATAGTGATGTATCCAAGTACAAGAAAGGTAGCATGGCAATGTCGAATGCACAACAGTGAACAAGTAAAGCATCTGTGTCGAAGCAAAGCCAATGCCAACAGAGAAGTAAAATCAACAATATCATAAGCTCGAAGTCAAAAACCAAGAAGTAAACAAGTTCGAATTCAATGCAGAAAATCCCAGTCGAAGATGACTAGAAACATAATAGCAATGTCTTAAATCAACAGTGATCAAGACAAGGCCAGAATAAATCACAAAAACAAAGTCAGATGATTAGAGATGTGAAACAGTTTTTAAAATTGCTTAAACAAGTCAAAACGTTTCAAAGCAAAAGCATGAAGAGTAATCAATTCAAGCAAACAAGTTAAAACGAGCAGAAATCACATACTGAGCACGAATTAGATGTGAGTAAATCAAATTACTCACCTGAATCGCCAGAGAAAAAGGCAACGCCCTAATTCCAAACTCGAGGCAAAGAGCAAAAAATTCAGAGCTACAGCATCACAATTTACCACAGAGGAAGAGAGGCCGAAGACATAAACAACAGGGCAAAGCCCTAGTTTAACAGAGAATCGCCAGAGAGAGCCGAAGCTCAAAATCGCGATAGGGCAAAGCCCTAAATTCCAAGATCAAGCAAAGAGGAGTCGTAGCCTCGATTCTAGATTCACCAGAGAAACAGAGAATCGAGGAGCCGAAGCTCAACATTCCAGAATCACCAGAAAGAAGACGAAGCCCTAATTTAAGAATGTCGCCATTATCTCAAAGGATCGGGCTGGAGCAAATAAAAAGAAAGGGGGATCGAACAAATAAAAGTGGGCCGATGTAAAATATGAGAAGGGGCCGGCCATTTTAAAAAAATAAAAGAAATATATTTATTTAAAGCCCAAATAATTTCTCAACCATTTATCAAAAGAATTTTAACAATTTTATTAAAAGAAATTTTAAACCGATTCAAAACTTCAAATAACAAACAGCTAGGAAAATTAATCGTCTAGAGATGGTAATTAATTGGTACGAAATCTCGGGTTGTTACAGAAGAAATGTGTCCGATCGGAGGAATGACCTCACTTGGCCCGAGATCGCTCCTGTTCTAGCCACCTTAAGCCAACTCATGGGAGTCGGGTTCACGTTCATACCATAATAGGATCATCACCACCATCCTACTTCATTCTGGAATCTCCACCGCGTACATAGTTGTTAAAGTGGTTTTCGGTATCGACAGAGAGTATGCCCAGATCCGATCCCTGTCTCTTTAACAACCAATCGTTATTATAACCCGTGGTTATAAATTTTAAAAAAATCATTTATACTTTAAAACCAGAATATCATATTCATTTCAAAACTAAATACTATATTCATTTCCAAAGCCAAATCAATATATTATTTCCATTTCAAAAATCAAAGCAATAATATATCATTTAAATTTCAAAACCAAATCAATATATCATTTAAATTACATACCAATCAAAATATCACTTACATTCAAAAATCAAAGTAATGATATATCATTTAAATTTCAAAACCAAGTCAATATGTTTCTTTCAATTTATTTAACTTGAAATATTCTTTTAAATCATCTTAAATCAATATCAGATGATGTGACAGGTAAATAACAGGGTTTAACATCATATAATTCACATCACAGGCAGGTATATCAGGATATAACAGTTTATACACCTTCACTTGTTGTTTTTTCACAAATTATATAAGTATAAATGTCATGAGTGAATACTCACCTTTTTAGCTGAAGTTTGCGAATCAAACACACAAATGAATTCCAGAAAGCATGATATAGCACGACTTTGGATTCGAGTGGAGAGAGAGCCAAGATATTAATCTTGTATTCAACAACAAAGCAAAGCAAAATATAAATATATTTCAACACAAAATTATATTGAAACAAGTTGAAATAAGAATAGACAAATAACATCACCAAGTCTTTAAATCAAAGTTGCTTGCTCTTGACTCAATATGTGCTCGGCCAAACATGCTTTAGGCTCGGCCATGATGATTATTTGGTGAAAATGGATCTGGTTTGGACTCATATATGCACGGCTAGGCTTGAGAAGAGGAAGAGGTAGGAGTTGCAAAGCATAGAATACAAAGGGTCAAGACAAAAGCAAGGGTTTTGCATCATTTTGGCTCAGCCTATGGTCAAGAGGGGCTCGGCCATGGTACTACAGTAGGTCAGATCAGGTCATGATGATGGTCAGGGGTCATGGTAGCAAGTGGTAGTGGTGTTAGAGGCGATGGCCGAGGCAACTAGGGGTGGTGATGGAAGAACATGGCTCGGCTATGCAAATTGCAAAGGGTTTTCAATGTTTTTATGGTGTTGTGTTCATGTGGAGGTCATGGCCAGATCTAGTCAGGGGAAGAGGAGTGGTTGCTGCCGTGGATGATAGGGAGAAGGTGGTGGTCGATGAAGGTGTGGAGGTGTATGGCCGAACCAAGCAAGAAGAAGCAAGGCAAAACAATGGGAAAATGAAGAAGAGGAGAATGGATGCCATTGCTTATAATATTTTTCCAGAAAATAGAATGGTCGTGCAAAATGAGATGATGGGAGGTTTTTCATGTGAAAACCAAAAGAAGTGTACGGCTAAAGCTAGAGAAAAAGAAGAGTCAAGCAAATGAAAAGACTCGGAAAGGAAAAGTCACAAGTTATAACACTTTTTGTCTCTTTGAATTTCTAAATTCTTTTATACAAAATAAACAAAATAAAATCAGTAAATAAAAAAAAGACAACCAAAAATAAAGTGAAAATGAAAATAAATAATTATTCTTAGGAAAAATAAAAAGTAAATAAAGAAAATAGTTTATTTTAATGAAACTAGATTTTAAAGTTGTAAACAAAATACAATTAACTTTGGAAAATTATAACTATACTTTTAAAATGTTTTAAAAATAAAATATTGAAATAAAATTTAATTTAAAATAATTTAAAAATATTTGCAAAAATATAGGGTTGTTATAAAATAAAACTAAAGAAGGTTAGTAAATGGAATGGAAATAAATTGAAAAACTTATAGAAATTTAAGATTTAAATTGAATTGGAAAGTAATTAAATATAATTAAGTAAAGTGAATTTAAAGAAAGTCTAAGGAAACTAAGAGAAAAAGTTACTTAAATAAAATTGTGGATAGACAAATGAATTTGCATTTGTAAGTAAATAGAATTTGAAACTGAATATTGGGAATTAATTTGAATTGTGTGTAATGGAAGTTAGTCAGGATTTGGCTAAATAAAATAAAGGACTGAAATAAAATTAGTGAGTAAACTAATTGATTTAAGTAGGTAAGAAAATGATCAATTGGAAATTTATACCTAGGATTTGCGTATATTATTTTATTCGCATAGCGATTTGATCCAGATTCGAGCACAGAATTTCGAGATAGTTATATCGATCCGAGTTGGGATTTTTCACTGGATTTTCGACAGCGAACCCTGGATATGGATTTTGATTGATTCTGGAAATTCTCTATCATAGAATATGGCTATGCAAGGAGAATGACGGTTTCTGATCAAGTAACCAGATCTGAGTTCGCACTAGAAAGTCGGGGGACGATGCTAGTTCGGAAGTGAAATTTTGTGATCGAGTGAGCGATCGAATTGGGTATTGCGTACAGATGATATATGTGCATCGCACGGATGTGAATGAAATAGATATGAGAACTTTTGTAAAGAAATGTATAAAATGATTTTGAAAGCTATGATTGGATGTTATTGCTAAGTAGGATATTCAGGTGTTAAAAAGCAAAAAGGGAATTGGGATTTTTGATTTCAGAAGATAAATTAAATTGCTCAACATAAAGGTATGTGTTTAAATTTCTGTATGAAATTTGATGATTTTCTGGTCTAGCCACATGGCCTTTTGTTTCCTTTTGAAATCTGGGGGCCCGTATAGGCATTTTGTAGTTGTACCGAGCTAGCCATGTAAAGGAGACGCTGGTAAAAAAATTCAAAATTTTAGGGAGTTAGAAAATTTATGATAATTTAAATATGGTTTTAAATTTAAATTTGAATGGTTGAGTAAGTGATATTGGTGGGAACCTATGGAAGAAGTTTGGAAAGTTAGTAAGGGTGATTGTGTCTTTGATGGAAAGATTGTTTGGGTGGTGTTAAACACTGTTTGGGTGTGGGATTAATAGTTACTGGTTATGGACCATTCCTCTTAACTAGTAATTTCGTGGACGAAATTCCTTTAAGAGGGGAGGAATGTGATGACCTGAAATTCCTAGATATCTGAAATTGAAATATTTAATTTATTTTAAATATTTGAAAGGTAATTTAACTTGAATTTCAAATATCACTATTTATTTGGCAATTAAATTATTTAATTTAATAATTGAAAATGGGTTAAAATGTTGAATCTTGGGTTTTTAGCTAGTTGAAAATATTTCAAAGGCTTGCGATGGAGGCAGTCGCGGTCGATTTTAGGGGTTTGAGCAGAGTGCGACAAGGAAGAGGCGACCGTGTGTGAGCAGTTAAGGTAAAAAAAAATCGGGAAAACCAGGTCGAGTTTGGAGTGGACTGCAAACAAATTCTAAGGTGAGTTAATCTCAATCATCTGGATTGTTATTTAAATTTAAATAGTTAAATTTAAATATTTGGTTGAATGATTGAATTAATTGAATGTGGTATATTATATAGTAGTATATATATTGGTGTGATTGATTTCCCGCATTATATAGCGGATGAGACCCTATGCACCACATAATAGCGGATGAGATAATATAACCCCATATACCGCGATATTCCGCCTCGAAGTGGAATTGGTATTTTATATTGTGCTAACATCTGTGGATGCAAGGAAACAGGTTGGAGGGATCCAACTGGATTCCTCAAAATTATTTAGATTGTTTTAATATCATGTGATATGGTTTATTTGATATTCTGTGATAAATTATATTGGTGATTGAAAATATTAAATGCCATGGTTTGATTGAATATATTTGGGTTTGCTGAGTTATCAAAATATATAGATTGGATTTTCAAAGAGACATAAAAGAAAATTATTATGTAAATAATTATAGAGGTTGGGATAAATGAATTGGAAAAGGATAAAAGTGGATTTTTCAATTTTAATAAATTCCAAGTATGGGAAAGGATATGTTTTAAATAAATGAGAATGAATGAATTTTAAAACTTAAGTGATATTAATTAAAGGAATAAAAGTTTTATTTTTAAATTCTGAATTTAATAGTTTAGGAAGCAATAAAAGGAATTTTTATGAAATTGTTATTTTCAGTTAAATAAGATTTTAAATCATAATAAAGAAGTTAAATTTGGAATTAATGAAATTAATGGATTTTAAAATAAATTTGAGTAAGAAAGGAATTTATTTTAAAATGGAGTTGATTTTGGAAATCGATTTGAAATTGATTTAGTGTTTGAAACCGTGTCTTTAAAAGGAGAATGAGACTGTGTGATTTATAAACTGGGTTTATATGGTGAAACAAGATATCAGTGGATATTTGGAAGTATAAATTCATGGTGGGAATTTATAAAGGAATGGGTAATTTGTTTCAAAAATAAATAGCGGTTTATTTTTAAAGGTGTGAAAGAGTAGTGTATTTCCCTGGAAAGCCAAGTACTTTTTCAAAACAAACTTTTAAGTATAAGTTAAAAGTTTAAAAGTTGTTTAAAGGAATGTTTTTAAGAAATTATTATTTAAATTGTTAAAATTTTAAAGATAAAAATTTATTTAAATTAGTTATAGTAGTAATTATTTTAAAAAGGTTAATTGGTATTATGGTTTTAAAAAGATAATTATTAATATTTATATTTTATAAAGTAGTTTTATTTTAAAGATAGTTTGGTTAAAAGTTTTATTTAAAAACTTGTATAGAATTTTGTAACTCTTATTTTAAAATTTAGTTTGGCTTAACTTTTATTTTAAAATTTTGTTTTATATTTTATAAAGTATTTTTATTTTAAATATTTTTAAAAGTATATATTTTTGAATGAAGTGTTTAAGTAGTTTTTAATTTAAATGTTTAAAAGTATATTTTTAGAATAAAGTGATTTAAATTATTTTAAAATCTTAAGTATTTGGACTTGGTAATTTCAATGGAAATAAATAATATTTGGGAAATTCATTCAGTGAGAGAAAGGTGGTTTGGAACTGTTTCAAAGGGTTGAAGTATGGAAAATAGCTTGCAATGTTATTTTGAAATAAATGATTTGGAAATTATTTAAATTTGATGGTTCTTTGTGAATGTTATTTGATAGTTAAATAACCGACTATCAATATTAGCCAATGCGCTAATCATTTCAAAGAGACCGGGATCGTGATTAATTTTCCGAAATCCACTTCGATCTTGTTTGAACGTTTTCATGAGGAAGACAAGAGCTTGGAGTCGAAGATGGAGCAGTGAAGTGCAAGGGCTAATCGCTACTAATCCTGAGGGTGATTCCAAAATGGATGTGGTAGGAGTAGTGCCTTCAGTTCAGTTCGAACCCGTAACAGACTTGTATGAATGAATGCTTTCAGAACTTCGTCAGGAGGACGATGAGCATTCTAAGTGAATGTGTGCTAAAAAGGTAACGCATAGCCTCGAGCCTCATCAACCGGGAATGGCTAAAACAGGGGAGGTGCACACAAGGCTAAGTGGCTAGCAACCAATTAGGGTAAAGTTAGCCCTGTCTAGATGTTCCTTTTTATTCGGCTGTGTGGGCGGTTGCTGATCCCAACTGCGGTGTGAACTTATTCGGACTATCCAGTAAGGGGTAGCTCCGGTCTTGTGTAGCAGGGGATCAGGGTGGATCCTTGGTACGGTGATCTAGACCACATACTGTGACGGGCGGTACCCCAGTAGCTCTGCCATTGTATGGAATCCAATCTCTAATAAGCGCCTGTACGGTTTTGATTGTGCCCAACTATTGCTAAAACGTGAGATGCAAGCATTTCAGCTAGATTCTATTTTACTTTCTATAGATACTATTATAATATCAGATGGATTTGATAAAAATGTTTTGGTTATCGTAAGGTAAAAACCCGGCATGTTTATTTGTGGCGTGGTCTTACGAGATACCCTTGATTTCAAAGGATTTTGAAAACTTTAATAATCCAATTGAGTGTGTTTTCTCACGCTGGTTTTCCAGACTGACTCGGGTGTTATTTAACTGTAATGCTCGGGTCAGACCGAGTATTATAGATTCAGGAAAGGATACTGTGGAGCTCAGGAGACGAGCTGGATGGCGAGACGTACTTCCGTACTTGATTATTATCCCGTTGTGTATTCAGTTTTGTGAGGACAGGTTGTGATAACTGTCCAGTTGTATGCTATGAATTTTGTTGTACTCTGATGATGTAATGTATAAACAGATATAATTCTTTGTTTTAAAAGATTTGTCATTTATCTATTATATAATGTTCCGCTGCGTTTGTGAGATTCTTACATTGTTTTCTATTTCTTCTTCTACCTCCTTCTTCTTTAATCCAAATAGTTTGGTTTTCCGGCATTCGATTGTTCGGCATTTAATACAGTGGACGTATTGATGTTGATTTTTCGGGCGTCGAAAAACCGGGTCGTTACAGCTTCCTTTGGATTTTTAGGTTCTATAGTTGATATAAAAGCTACATTACTCATCTTGTTTAGTTGATTTCTAGTTCTAACAACAGATTCAATATTTCCTACTATATTTTCTACAAGATGATCTTTTAAAAGCCTGATCCTTTTATTAGGATGAATAGTTTCACAATTTATTTCTTTTTATTCATTATTTAAAGTAACAAAATCATCTTTATCATTTATTTGAACAAAATCTTTGAAATTTTCAACAAAAGATACAAGCATTGTTTCTTCAATGGTGTTGGTTTTTAAATTGAAAACTCTGTGACGACCCGACTTTTTCTCCACAGAAAGTCGTATCATCTTGAAGAAAGAAAGGGATAGAAAAGAGAAAAGATAGAGAAGAAAGAAAGAACGACACTAGAATCTCAACAGTGGAACGAATAAATTATATTAATAACATAAGTATTACATAATATACAACGACTATCAAAGTTACATAGATTATACAACACATACTAGACAGTTATAAACACCTGTCTAGTTATTACAACTTCAAATACAACTCAAACAAATGACTCAGAGATCAACACAGCGGAACCACTTATATATCTACAAACGCTGAAGCCTCCTGCTCCATTGCTCCTTCAGAATTCGTCAAAGCAAACCTGAATCCCTTGGCTACTTGTAAAAATTTGAGTACCCAAGAGTTTATAAAACAGAAAATAAACACTTGGGTCAGACATGGGTCTGGTGTGAGTAAACGGTTAAAGTTGCTTAACTTCAAAACCTTTTGAAAACAAAGGTATCATGTAAGACTTCCCACACATAAACATGGAAAAGTTTTTACCTTACGCTAACCAAAACTTTGATAGGAAATCCGGTTATATTATAATAGGGTCTAGGGTTTTCAAATAAATACTCATATAGCTGAAATTGTTACATTATTAAATTCCAGCATACTAGCCACAAAGTGGGTTATACAATCAAGTCCGATGGCACTTATTGGAAGTTGGATTCCATACAATGGCAGGGATACTAGGGTACTGCCCATCACAGTACGTGGCCTAGATCAACGTACCAAGGATCACGCCCAATCCCCTGCAACACAAGGCCGGAACCATCCCTTACTGGATAATTCCCGAATAAGAAACCCTGCGGTTGTAGCTAGCAACCGCCCACAAAGCCGATATAAAAAGGGACTCTAGACAGGGGAAATCTTATCCTACTTGGGCGCTACGCACTAACCTTGCTGCACCTCCCCTGTTTTATCCATTCCCGGTTGATGAGGCTTGAGGCTACGATTACCTTATCAGAACCCATCACTTAGAATGCTCATCGTCCACCTGACAATGTTCTGAAAGCATTCAATCCATACAAGTTCGTTCCGGGTTCGAACGAAACCGAAGGCATTATCTCGTTACACTCATTTTGGAATCACCCTCAGAGTTAACAATAATAACCCTTGCACTCTGAATTTTCATCTTCACTTGAGATTCACGACCTATCGTTAATTTGGATCGATGTGGTATTCGGATATCCAAATCTGGAAACCCGATCCCGGTCTCATCGAAATCCAAAACGTATCTTTTAAGGCCAAGTTGTTTAAGGTTTAAACAATTCAATTCAATTCAATACTTGAATTCCCACAGCATTTAACACAGATAAATATCACACATTTATCACAGATATATCCAATATCATATCACAGAATAGCATATCATCCAATAGATATCATCCATTTCAGATATTCTACACAACAATCATCCATAAGCAACAATTATTAACCCTATATTATAATTAATTTAATTAACTTAAATTAAATTAATTACTTAAGAATGAATCATCTAACCTTGCTTAATCAATCATTAATTAATTACAAACCTTTAATTAATTAATTACTCATTAAATATTAATCATCCTTGATTAATTATTCATTAATTACATAAAGTAATTTTCCTTTAATTAATTTCACAAATTAATTATTCTTAACCATTAACAGTAATTAACCATTTATTACTTCATTAATTAATTAACTATAATGAATTACATTAATCCTAAATTAATTATATTAATTAATTAAACTTTAATTAATTACCTCCATTAATTAACCTTAATTAATTATAAGCAGTAATTATCATCCTGTAATTACTTACCTTAATTAATTAACTCCTTAATTAATTATATTAATCCATTGATTAATGGCACCAAATAAATAATCCTTAATTACTTTTACAAAGTAATTATACTTTAATTACTTCTCATTAAGTAATTTCCCTTATATCAATTACATCCAGTAATTCATTTATTTATTTACTTACACTAAGTAATTACACTTATCAAATCTCATTAAGTAATTATACTCAATCAATTACTAGGTGACTATCTTTAATTAATTAACAAATTAATTAACTTAACTTAATCACATTCATCTCATAAATCATAGCTGAGTAATTCATCCCTTAATTACTCTTTAAACCAATTTATTAATCTCTAATTATTAATTAATCAGTCTTAATCACTTAATTAATTTATCTCTAATCATTAATTAATCAGTCTTAATTACTTAATTAATTTATCTCTAATCATTAATTAATCAGTCTTAATTACTTAATTAATAATCCTTAATTACAATTAATTAACCTTTAATTAATTAATTATAACCCTCAATTATAAATTAATTATCCTTAATCATTAGTTAATTAAATTGATTAATTATTCTTAATTAATTACTTAATTAACCCTTTAAACTTAATTAATTAAGTTAATTAATTACACTTAAATTTCTTATTTAACTGACATCCTTTAAATATCCATCTTAAGATAAACCATAATTATCTTATCTTTTTAATGCCTTAATTATTATTTAAAAACATTTTATTTTAAAGATAACTTTACTTAATTAAATCATTAATTAAGTTTTAATATACTTATTCAACTTGATAAATTAAAAGTTACAAATCATAACTTACTTTTAAATGCTTTAAAAATATTATCAAGTGGTAGTATAAAATCTAGTTTCAATTTAAATTAATCATCTTGCTTTTATAAAAACTTTAAAATTTAATTTTATTAAATTTTAAAATAACTTTAACTTTATTTGACAAAATATAAATTAAACAAAGTTTTTTCAAAACCTTTTAAACAAAGTTAAAGAAACAAATATTATATAAGTATTTATACAAGAAAGTTTAAACTAATTTTATTTTAAAAATTCAAAAACCAAGTTTGATAACCCCTTTTAAAACTTGCTTAACATTTGCTTCAGGACAAACCCGAATATCACTCGGGTTCAACCCTGAATCCCTTTACATTTCAAATTTAGTTTTAGTTTAAATTTAAATTTAAGTTTAAACCTGGAAACAAATCCTCTGGAACTTCTCGAGTTCCCACTCGAGTCATCCCCTTCAAAACTCGATCTCCCCTTCGAGTCATTCACGTAGAAACCTAAGCAACTACCCGAGCTTCCTCTTCTTCTCCAACAACATGCCCAAACGTGCACACGTGCACGTGCACGGTCGAATGATACACCTCCGACCAACTCCCCGACTCTCGACATGTCGTCGACAACCCCACCGACCCATTCGTCCACTCAGATCAAAGAAATCGACACCCAAACAAAAATCGTGCATCTCGACTTCCACTTGGAACAAACAGATCAACCAAAATGCCTCGCCAACGATGATCCCGATCGTGAGTGACCTCGCCGTCACGACCATAGCTGCGCCACTGCCAAAGCTCCTTTTTCCCCCTGGTGCGATTCATTCTGGTGCCTCAACGTCGTCGCGATTGCCTCGACAAAACCAATTACTAAAACTAGCAGTTAAACCCTAGTTCGACGTCGCTTCGCCACCACAGTCACTTGTGAAACCTCCGGCCATTTTTCCATCAACCACCAACCTTCCAGCTACCCCTGACATCAATCCCGATCTACCTCACTACGTCGATCACCAGAATTTCCCCTAAACCCATTTCCAGTTCAACCCTTAAATTCTCTTTCAAATCTAAGTTAAAATTTTTGATTTTATTTTTAAAATTCATGGTTCTCTAATACGAATCAGATGATGTATATGAAACCAAAAATTTTGACATTCGAATTTTAACATGCTTTGAGTTTTTACTGTATTTTTCAAATTTCCAGAAAATACTCAACTAATTATACTTACAAATATTTTTAAAATCAAAATCTTGATAATTTAATCACATTTTGTTTGAACATCACAGTCTAAAAAGAATTAGAAGAGGAGAGATTGAATTTCTAACTTAATTTAGCCTGTTAATACAAACAGAGACATATATATATATGTATACACAGACATGCACAGACATTTCATATTTATATACATACAACCACATTAATTCATCCATGCAGACAACAATTACTTCAACTACTTATCACATCATCAGTTAAAGCAGATTAAACAAATAAAATGATTGTTTACTCACCTTTTTCCAAAAAAAAAACAGAGAGTTGAAAGCTGGGTTGAAGTCTTTGAATTAGTTTTGAATTCTTTAAACTGAGATGTTTTGAGACATTGATTTATGCAGGCTGAAGCTTTAATTTGCTGCTGAATGCTTGGAAAATCCAGGTTGCATTTGAAACTTGCAAGCTTTGAAAATTGTTACAGGCTTGATCTAATGATTTGGAAAAATAATCTACAGGTTTGTTCTTTGATTTGAGAAATGAATTGATTACAGGGATTTTGTGTTTGAGCTTGAAGAATGTTTACAGGGTAGTGATTTTTTTCTGGTTTGAGAATAGAACAGGTTAAGTTTCTTTGCGTTTAGAAATGAGATTAGAAAAAGAAATAAGAATGAAAGATGTATACTTATATAACTAATTTATGATTTATTAAAAATCAAAGAAAATGAAAATAACACATGACACTTGTCCTATACCCTATTTAATTATCTAACACATGTTATCAAGTGAATTTATATGCTAACACATGTATTTATTCATTTATTTATGTATTTTTAAATTGATTAAAGAAAACTTTTATATAAATTTCCTAATGAATTAATACATTTCTAATTTAATAAATGCCTTTTCTAAATTTAAAAAAAAACTTTAAA
The DNA here is from genome assembly GCA_030737815.1 of Allium fistulosum. Lineage (NCBI taxonomy): Eukaryota > Viridiplantae > Streptophyta > Magnoliopsida > Asparagales > Amaryllidaceae > Allium > Allium fistulosum. The sequence continues at coordinate 578,150,659 of CM060904.1, read as the reverse complement.
AGAAAATAAAAATAAAACCAATCATATCTTAAATAAAATCATATATAGTATATTTAGTCCATTTTTAAATGATAATATAAAACTTTTGTATTTATTACTATTTAATAATTACTTTCTAAATTTATATAAATAAATTTCTTTAAAGAGAATAATATATAAAGCAAATCTTATTTTAAAATAAAAACCTTATCCATATAATTTAAGTCCAAACTATATTTTTATTTTTATTTTAAGATATATATATTTCTTTAAATTCAATTCTTAAATCCAAATTCAAATGCAATTTAAAAATCCAATTTAAAATCAACTCAACATATATATAATTAAATAAACATATTATTACTTTGAAAATAATAATTCTATTTTAAAATCTATTTATATCTATATTTAAAAACATCACATTATTAAATTGTTTGAAAATAACATACTTTACAAATTTTAATTTTTTAATTTAAGAGATTATCACATTTTAAATTCCCTGAAATTCCGGGATATCACAAACTCCGTATGCTTTACTTCTATTAGTATATCTGATAATGATTCCTTTGTTAGATTTAGGATCAAATTTATCCAAATTGTCCTTCGTATTTAGAATGAAACATTTACTTCCAAAAACTTTAAAATAAGATACCTTTGGTTTCTTACTGAAAAGAAGTTCATATGGTGTTTTATTGGTTAGAGGTCTAATTAAAATCCTATTCAAAATATAACAAGCTGTAGCGGCTGCTTCAGCCTAAAAATTTATTGGTAATTTACTATTTGAAAGCATAGTTCTTGCACACTCTTGAATCGTCCTATTTTTATGCTCTACCACTCCGTTTTGTTGTGGAGTTCTTGGAAAGGAAAAATTATGAGTTATTCCTTTTTTATCACAGAAATTCTCAAAATTTTCGTTCTTAAATTCTCCACCATGATCACTACAAATAGTTTTGATTTTTAAAGAAAGTTGATTTTTAATTCTTTTTGCAAAAGTTTTAAATAAATTAAAAGCATCACTTTAGTTTTAGAAAAAATTTCCATGTAAATATAGAATAATCACCTACAATTACGAAAACATATTTACTGTGATTTGTTCACTGAATTTGAGATGGACCAAATAGATCTAAATGAAGTTACTTAAGAGGTTTTGAAGTTGAAATCATATCTTTCAATTTAAATGGACTCTTCCTAAGTTTTCCTAATTGACAAGCATCCCATATACTTTCTACTTTAAAATCCATTTTAGGGAGACCTCTTACTAAATCAAGTTTTGATAGTCTAGATGAAAGTTTGAAATTCAAATGCCCAAATCTTTTATGCCAAATACAAGGGTCACTTGTATTAGCCAAAAGACATAGGTTATCATTTGAGATTTTCATATTAAGTATATAAATATTTTTCTTCCTAATTCCTTTAAAGATAATATTTGATTTATTATCTTTGATATGCCACTTATTCTTTTCAAATTTAATTTTGTACCCCTTATCGCATAGTTGACTTGTACTAAATAAATTGTGTTTTATATTCCTAACTAACAAAACATTAGAAATAGTAGGAGTTTTAGAGTTACCGACATTGCCGATGCCAATCACATATCCTTTTGAGTTGTCTCCAAAGTTGACCAATCCTCCATCTTCATAAACTATGTCATTTAGTATCTCCGGATTACCAGTCATCTGTCTAGAACATCCACTATCAAGTACCCATTTTTTTTCTTGATTTGCACCATTTGTCCATTGAGTGTTGATTGAAGAAAAGCCATATAACACATATGTTCCTCACAACACACCAATTCGTTAGATAACTTGATTTTCTATAATAACAATATGCAGACTTATGAAACAATGATGATATGGACAGTTTTGAGCTAGATTTTACAAAATCTCCAAAAATTGCCATTTTAAACTTTTTCAAAATTCAGATTATGATAACTTTGAAAACCAATGCTCCGATACCAACTGTTGGAAATGCGGATTACGGATCTTAAGGCTAGATTAAAACTAGAGGGGGGTGAATAGTGTTTAATGGATTTTATGGAACGTTTGAAATCTTTTGAAATTAAACACAGATAGATGCAATTCACAAACACAGAGACAATCATAGAATCAGACACAGATGCAAATAGTAAATAAAAAGTGATAAAGGAAAGAACATACGGAAATTTTATACTTGTTCGGAGTTACCCTAGATCCAGTCCCATACAATTTCGTATGTAGATTTCTTTTCAAATATAACGTTGATATTACAACCTCGGTTTCAAGGCCACAAGATACACCCTCCTATCTTCGAGTCCAAGGCAAACTCTCTTGAATTAACCAGCCTACAAGATCACCTAATTAATTTACGGGCTACAATCACACCCAATTGATTTACGGGCCATAATCACACCGTTTCCAATATCACTTTAATAGATAGAGAGACTCGATACACTTATTTGATTACAAATGATCCTATAACTCTGAATAGTACTGAGATCTTTCAGAGAGAGTGCCAGAGAAACAAACTAGAGATGATCAAGTTTGATTCACTTAGGATTTCGGTAGAGTTTTGTTAAAATAAGAGAATACTTGAGTGGAGAAGGAGTGACGAAATGAAGAAAAACTAACTTAAAATTCGTTGAAAACAACTGGTATTTATAGAAGAACAACAGTCATTCCAATTCATGAAAGGTTATGATGAATAGACACTTCATTTGAAAATTTGAATTTTAAAATCTACGGCTACTATGTTGACATGGGGGGATGGGATATGTCGACATGCCCTAGTAAATTTTGAAAATTGATTTTTGTTTTTAAAAAATATTTTTCTTTCTAAAACTTATCAAAACAATTTTTGATGTTTATAAACCATTTTGAATATAGTTTATACTTATAAAGGATACTTAAAAAATAATCTTAAAAATATATAATCTATAATATAAAAGTAATATTAAAAACTAAGTATAGAATATATTTTTGAGATTTAAAGCTTATAATATTAATACCAGGAGATAGTTTTAAAAACAAGAGGTGATTTTGAAATCAAAACATAAAAGATAATAAAAATAGTTGAAGGCTAAAATATTTAAACCGAGAGAGATGACTTTTAAAAAGTTTTAGGAGAAATATTTAAAATAAATCATTTTGAAAATTTCGTGGATGCCATTCCACTATAGAAGGTCGTGGGTTCCATCCCACTAAAGAGGTCGTGGGTTCTATCCCACTATTAAAGCGAGAAGTGGATTCCATTCCACAATTAAAATCCGAGTAAAGGTTTTAGTGCTATTATGATGTTTTAACATAAATCTTGATGATATTGCTTATCTTGATATCTTGAACTCTTCAAATCTTGAACTCTTGATACTCGTAAGTCTTCAGACTTGATTTCTTCAACCTTGAATTCATCAGCCTTGAATCTCTATATTGTATAGTCTTTATTCTTCAGTACCTACATATATATCCTGCATATACATATATATCTAGACACGAATATTACTATTTATATTTTATAACAAGTCCTGAGGTTATTGTCATCAAAACCATCATCTCAGAAACTAATATACTATGGATTCGCTGGGATAGCGATGTAAACGATGTGTAAGCTGCGATCCATAGTCGATATTGAACGGTACTTTCCATATCTATCATTAAGTATTTTCAAGTATCTAAGTTTTGAAAGTTAAATGGTTTATGAATGTAATAATACCATTGAGATAAGTATATGGTTATGATGAGTACGTAAATGTGCATATTTTTACCACTATATTTAATCTATTTAAATTAAATAAATGATCATATCGGGTATTTTAACTTGTTTAAACCAAAATTCATATTATTTTCAAATCGTTACATATTCATCTTCATTCAAGGGCAAAATGGTCATTTTTGTGCATATATTAATTTGAGAAATTTTAATTAGAAATTTTATATTATTTTATAGGAATTTGGCTTCATATACAAGTGGTTTCATGAAGATGTATGCATGCACAAGAGTGAAGATAAAGAAATGAAGATGGAAATAATTCAAAGGCATGATAATGGAGGACCCCACCTACCCACCTACCTTAATGTACAAATTAGAGGCTAATGCACATGCTTATGGAATTAATGGCTTCATGTACACTTAAATGATGATTAGTAGAAGCTAATGATTACTTGGCCTCCACACTTTCTCAAGGGTATTTTGGGCATTCCCCAAAAATATGAATTAGGGTTTCATACATGTATAAAGACCCCTTATGTTTCATGTAACCCTCTTCCTTCCTTAGTCTCTCTTTAGTTTAGTTTAGGCTCAAAAATAAATCAAGTTCTCTTCTTTCTTTTCATGGCTACTTAACCATTTCTACTTTATGTAACTTTCCTTTTTTTTATGCAATGTAATTATTGTTTCCTTTTAATTACATGTTCATTTCCTTTCATGCTAGTAGTGTAGATTTTCTTTTATGCAATTAGAATAGTTTTCTTTCATTTAGCTTTCATTTTGCTTTCTTTTTGCTTTCATGTTTCAAGCTACATTTGTTAATCAAATGACAAATATGAGAGGCTAAACCCCTTCAATTTAGGGGTAATGAAGCTATCTAATTATGTAGCTTCAACTATTTGTTAATTCATGCTCTCTTTTTGTGCTTAATGATGATGATAGAAATGGATTACTAGTTGTTTTTGCTTTGAATTTGATAGCCTATATTGTTGACATTAAATAGGCTATGCTTAAACAATCAATAACACTAATTGCTTCTTCATCAAAATATGATTATGGCAAAAGAAGGTGATTTGAAATTAAAATTTGATGGTCTATATTTCTAATCAATAGTTAATAGGCCATACTTAAAATAGGTTTCATTTTCATTATCAAATTTCATGGAAGTTAGTAAGTGGTTTAAGGGGTGTGTTATAGTTTGATGGCTTATGTTGGCTAATCAATAGCACAAATATGCCATACTTATGTTAAGCACATCAATTAAAGCACCAATGACCATAAAAGAGAGATTATGATTTCTTGTGTGTTGAACTACATAATCTAGAGAGTGGATTTATTCTCTAAATTGTCATTTAACCCTTATATTTGCATCTCTTTTCTTTTAGTTAGTTAGGTAATTTTCTAATTCTCTAGCTTAACTTTCACTCGACTTTGGTTTAATTTGATTGAATAGATTTTTAAAATCATCAATTCCATGTGAATCGACCCGTATTCGCCACGTACTACAAGTGTACGCCGTGCGCTTGCGGTTATAAATTTTATTTTTAAATTCGTTCGACGGTTTTCTAAACCGATAGAATTTCCGTCAACGAACAGGTTATATTTTCTAAGTATCGAAAATATAGTGGTTGTAAATATACTTATCCTATTGAGATAAGTGTATGGAATTGATTTCCAAGTATTTGAAATGTGATATTAAATTAATGAAATATTAATTTATGAGGCGTAGTGATTTACGTGGGAAATGTAATCTTGTTTGAGTGCTTGTTTATTTGATGGTTAAATAACCGACTATCAAATCTTGGCCTAAATATGTAATTCTTCTTAATTTTGGTGGTAGGGAAATATTCCCTACTTAACACCAAATAATTTTAACTCTAGAAATATCTAGGGGAAACACGGGGAATATATGGTACAGTTACCATCGGGTGTGCTATACTGTACGTATAAACTCGTTTCGTTCTTCTAGGACAAATGATAAGGAGATATGTCCACTTAAATGGTAAGGGGGTGATCCTCGCTCTTATGTATTATTTGATTATTTCCCAAAGAACCGATATTGAGCATTCCGGAAATTGGCTTTTGGTTTTATGGAACGCCCAGGAAGCGGAAGAGAATACACGTAAGAGATGACTCAAACCTTTGACCAATCCGAAAACCATATGAAGTTCTATTGAGGAGATTCGTAATATAATGAGATATTGGAATCCATATCTGATTCTGAGACTCGGTATGGGGATCCGGGTGTGATTCCAAGATCAAATTGAGAAGTGGGAATCTATGTGTGATTCCGAGATCCGTTGTGGTATGGAAATCTATGTGGGATTCCGAGATCTATTTGGTGGTGGTGCATAAGCTGGAATGTCAGACGTAGCCTTGCCACGGGGAATGACTAAAACCAAAGATAGGAGGCATGGCTAGTTGGGTTGGCAAACCCATAGGGTGTAATCGGCTCCACCTAAACGTTGCATGTAGTTGTTATGCATGCATGGGGTGATGCACTCGATCTTACTGAGACCAGCTATGTTTTTCCAATGGTACATCACTAGAGATGTATGCTGCTCCGGAAGGATATCTCTGTTCCTTGTGCAGGAGGACCATTACTCGAAGTACTGAGGGCACCTCCATAGAAATCCTACTCAATTAGCGAACGTGCCTTATCGATTTTCGATTATATACCTAGTATTGTTATGATGTACACTCACGTGCATCACAGCTACTTGATTATCATTATTTTCTCTATTGGACATTATTATAATACCATTGGATTTCTGATATAAAGATTTGGTTATCGTAAGGTAAAAACTCGTCCATGTTTATGTACGGCGTGGTCTTACGAGATGCCTTTGATTTTAAAGGATTTCACAAGTGAAAATAAATAAAATTCCCTGTGATTTGAGTTCTCATGCTAGTTTTACAAAACTGACCCGGACGTTGTTCTTTTATAATGCTCGGGTCAGACCGAGTATATTTCCAGGTTTAGTTGTAGGGTTAGAGCTTCAAGAGGAAAGATGGAGGCCCAGAGATGTATTCACATACATGTTTATTTTTCCATTTCCTTCATGATTGTATTTACCAGCAATTGAGAGGCCATGTTGTATAAATGTTCGAGCTGAATAGGTTGTATACTCTGATTGATGACTATATATACATATGTCATGGTTTTGTTTTTGTGTAAAGATTTGTTATATATTATAGATGATTCATTCCACTGTGAGATTTTATTTTGTTTAGTTTCTTCTTGTCTTCTTTCTTCTTTCTTTTTCCCTTACTATCTGCTTTTTCATTCAATTTGGTTTGGACATATGTGGTTTATTGTCAACTTAAGTTGTACAGAAAAGTGGGTCGTTACATTAGTACTACTAGAAGTATTAAATAGAAATATTTTCAAAAGGTACTTGAAAGAAATGTTTTCAAAAGAATTTTTAGAAAAGGAATAAATTCTGTAATCCCCTCTTCTGTCACTGGAAAATAATTTCGGTGATGACCGCGGAATCATCGACGTTTATTTTTGAGTTTCAAAGTAGGAAGACTACTATAGTAGTTTGCTACACATTTTTTTTTGATAAACAAGTTTTGATTTAAATTTCCTAAGTATGATTTGGCATACAAAAGATATAAGTATTTATTATTTCAAGATGATTTGCAATGAAACCTGGTATTTAGTTCTTAAGTTTTATGTTAATTAGTGATTTTCAATTATTGAAATGAAATTGAATTTTCGAAGATTTTAAATGGTCATAAACTTTCAAATTGAAATCTAAAATTAAAGCTAAGTGTTTAAGAAATATAAAAATTGAAGTTTAGTAACTTGTAAATTAAAAGATAATGAATATCACAAAAAAAATTAAGTGACAAAAATGTTCAAAATGAAATTATGTCTAAATATGAAGAATTAAGATGTTCAAGAAATGTTATAAACTTAAGTTAGTGTTTTGAAATGATTTATAATTAAATTGAATAGTAAAAAGTGAACACTATTTCAATAAATGATTATAAACTTAAGAAAATGTTGAAATAATTCATAAATATATTTAATATCAAATGACACTATATATGAAGGAATAAATGTGAAATAAATTTAGATGAACTTAGATAATGATTCATTGTAAGTAAATGAATGTAAATTAATAAAAGATGATATTGTATGAATGAATGAGAAATAAATGATAAGTAAATGATACGTTAAAGAAACCAATAAAATAAAATATTAAGTTTTGTGTAGATCATTTTATTTGCATAACAGTGAAATACATGATTGTGGCAATTCACACCAATCCGAGTTAGGATTTTTCGTCCGACTCTTGATGGCGAAAATTGGATACAAATTTTTGATATGAATTTGAAGTTTTCTATCATAGGTTATGGCTATATAAGGAGAATGGAGATTTCTAATCAAGAAATCTGATCAGAGTCCGCACTAGAGTAGTCTAGTTAACACTACTAGCTCAAAAGTGAAATATGTGTATTCATGCAAGCGATCAGAATTGATATTGTGTATGGATGATATATGTACATCGTACAAACTTAAACATTTAAATTCTATGTTGTTTGACATATGGGAAGTTTGGGTAATGACACTTCAAATCGTTCGATGTTGTATGAATAATCTATTGAGTAATTACCTAAGGCTGTTGAGCGTAATGTGTTGGAACTGTGCCAGCCCGCAGCGGAAGAAATGTGTGAATTTCAAAAAGTTTACCATTTTGGATTTTTAATGGGCCTAGGAAATATAAATATACTTAGAACTTTTTTAATTTTCTTTTAAATAAAATCAATATTTTGTTTAACTTCATAAATAAAGTTTCACTTTAATTTAATGTGCATGTAAGTTAAAGTATATCAAACATATTCTTATTGTAACGACCTGGAATTTTAGTCATCTGAATTTGAAATATTTAATGGATTTTATATATGGAATTTTTGATAGAACAAGTGAAATAATTAAAATTTTCATATATAGCGATTAATTGGAGTTGGTGAATAATGAATTTAATATTTTAAATTGGTAAATAATTGAATTTTGAAGTGATTGTGAGTGGAAATGAATTTGAATATCATTTTAAATCTTATTTGAGTTTGAATGTTGGTAGTGGACTTTTAAATTTGAATTAGAAGTCGATAAACTGAAATTGGAAATTTTATATATTAATTTAACTGTGAAATAGTGATCCAGGGCACAGTCTCGAAATTGAACGAAACCAGTTTCATTGGATCCGTAATAGAATATTATTGTAGGATTTCAAATTTTGTGGCAATTGGATTTATCGTTTGATCATGCAAGCTCGAAACACTTAGAATTTATTACACTAACAAACTATTTGAATAGTAGTTAGAATAATTAATCGAAAATGAAAATTTATTTTCAGAACTCGATTTTTATGGATGTATTTTTAATTTATTTGATTATATTTTTTCGTAATCTTTAATTGGAAAATATTGAGATTTGTCGTTTAACGTTGCATCGACAAACGACGGTGTTTTGTAATTTAACAGAACTCAATAACCGGTATATATTATTTTTGATTTGGAATCATCTCATTGATCTTAGCATGATGGTATATTTTTTTGTCAATTCAAAGTCTATAGACCGATGGAAAGTGGTGTAGTGAAATGCGGAAAATAACATCCAAGATAATCCAAATCTCAAACGTAAAGCACTCAGGCGGACACCATACTTTTACTATTCGTACCTCCAGCCAAATTCGTGCTTGACTCGTACACTTCAAATTAAATTTATGTTGGAGCAAGGGAAAAAGGGCCGACTAACATATTCATTTTGTTCCCCTAAATTTTGTATATAAAGGCAAATGAAAAAGAGGAAAACGAACTTAGCCATTCTATCATCTATTCTTCTTCCGTTCCATTTGTTCACCTAAAATTAATAATGGTCGCATCTTCTTATATATAAAAAAATCGGATGAAAACAAAAACTGCTCCTCTCTTCATCTTCTTGCTATCTCCAGGGAAGGAATGAAACCGCATCTTTATAAAATCAAGCTTAGTTCTCTTAAAAACAAGTAAGTTATAAAAATGGGTCCTTTGAATTCGTGAAGTTTGGTCTTCATATTGGCAATCTTGGGTCGCGACTAGAATCTAGGGTTAGTGGTTGCGTTCGATGGGGAGAGAGTTACGCAACGCGGTTGTTGTACAGGGGTTGGAGGCAGTGTGGGGAAACTCGTGGAGTGGGTCATGGGGTGTTGGCTGGTGTAGCGTGGTGGTCGAAGAAGGGCTGCGGCGGTGGGGAACGATGAAAAGGCAAAAGTGGTGAGGCAGCTACAGGAATTCATGTCTGGGTTTATTAACGCGGCCTTAAATATTAAATGGTGATTAATTGACTTAGTGATGTAATTAATTAAAATAATTATATAATTTAAATTGTGAATCTTATTTATGCGATAACTTGTCCGTACTAGGTCAAAATCGAACGCGGTCAGTCGCGTTTGACTCATAGAGACGAGGACTATGTCACGAAGTTGATTTGGTAGAGATTGGAGCTAATTGAATTTTATGCTAAATCGAAGGCAAAAACCAAAATGCCTAGGCGACAATGGAAAATAAATGTGAGTAAATCTCACTCATTTTGGATTACTGGTTTTAATTTAGAATGTTAAAAATTATTTATTGGTTGATTCGATGAATTGATAATAATTTATTACTTGGATGTTATATTATTTATAGTAATATATATATATATATATATTAGTAGTTGGGTATATTTCCCGCCGATTGGGGCAGATGAGACACTATGCGCCCCGCATAATAGCGGATGACCCTATTTATTACGATATCCCACCTCGGAGCGGAATTATTATTTTATGTTATATAACATTTGTGGGTGTAGGGAAACAGGTTGGAGGGATCCAACTAGATTCCTCAAAAATGTTAATTTTAATTTCATGATATATGATGTGTGCGAATAATCTGAAATAGATTATGTTGTGATTTGAATTATTGGATGCTATAGTAGCACTGGTGTAACGGCCCGTTTTTACGTACTTTTGAATCGACAATAAACCACACATGTCTAACTCAAATTGCACGAAAAGACAGATCATTAAGGGTAGTAAGAAAATAAAGATAGAATAGGATCTCAAACGAATTGAATAACATATATTATTTCAATAATAATCTTTACAGTGGAAATTTTTGAAATATAATATCAGAGTCTAACCTGGATTATGCTGGGACAGTTATAAACTTCTGTTCTTACAAATGTTGAAAGCAACAAAACAAATGCAATAGATGTAGCGGATAATAGAATACGTCTATACGATGATGAAGATCTCCAACTCTCCTCTGGAAACTCCAACCGTCTTCAACTCAACCTGAAACTACTCGGATCTGACCCGAGTATTAAAAATATCCGGATAAGGCTTGATAAACCAGCATGAGATACTCGAAATTTTAAATGCATAGATCATGACGATGATATCAAAACCTTTAAAAAGAAAGATATCTCATAAGACCACGCCCACACATAAACACGGATAGATTTTTACCTTATGATAACCAAAACACTTTATACCAAAATACACATGATATTATTTTTAATGACATTCTTTTGAAAACACTTTCCAAATAAACTTACTCAAATAAGGTATCAATACCCGGACCAAGTCTAAGGGAATATATCCAGACTGGGTCAAAGGAATATGCCGAACAAAATATATGATACCAAAAGGGGTAGTTGAAATGTTTGCAAGTCATTACAGCTATTTTGGGAATACAATCAAAATCTTAATTCTCGTATTGGGATTGGATTTCCAATATGATAGGGAACAAGTGGCCTTTTCTCTGATCTACGCATGACAAACATAGTTCCCGCGGTGCCTTAATAGCCTTCCTCAAGCTAGTCACTTAGAACTGTACTTGCTATACTACCACTGATAATCGGTAGTTCCCTGCTTTTCTTAAGCTAACCACTTTATCAAAATGGGGCAATAAATGCCTTGAGGGATGTTTTCCGCCAAAGAGCCCAACGTATTGGACACCACCATACATACTCACTTATTCCGAATTTTTGTCCGTCGGACCATATAGTATCCCATATCATCTTTCGGAATGTGAGGCTAGTGAGGCTACGCTCAATTTCTTCAAAGCCACGCTTTTCATACAAAACCACGCTTTGATCATAACCGGTTCCACTTTGAATGCCACATTGTCATTCCACGTCACATGACTGATTTCTAGAAAATTATAACTTCCTGAGCTCGTATGTCTCGGAAAGGGTGTTAAGCTAAGAGAAGTTGTCTTCTCTTCCACCAACTAATATACATTTATAGAAACCACTCAAATGTGATTTAGAATACAATATCAGACAAACATACATACAAGTTCGTTCTGAGACTGAACGAAACCAAAGGCACTTTCCTCGGCCATTACTAGGCGAGAAGCCCTTGCAATCCGAAAAAAATCTCCACAACGAGGAGACCACAACTATAAATAACTCTATAATGGGAGCGACCCAGAGTATGTCAACAAGCAGTCCTCACGCTATGAAGATTCTCGGTCTTCAATAATCATCGTCTTCAACATGTCTTCACTTTCGAACGTATACATTGGTTCAAAGTAGTTTTCGGATAGGGATCACCCAAATCCGACCCTGGTTCCTTCGAAGCCAATTATCGATTTAAAAGATGTTAAATTCATTTGTGGATATCAATCATCAATCAATTACTTCATCTTTTATTAAAATATCTTTCTTAGATATATTCTTTTCAATTTATTCCATTTTCTTTTCAAATGTATATGGAATCATTACGCTTATTTTATTAAATCATTTGATTTATTTAAACCTTTCTTAAATCCTAGAATAATTCTAAATCATTTTCTCTTTTACTTAGGAAAACTTTTCCAAATCATTCATTAAATATTAATCAAAGATTTCTTATATTCAAGTTATAACTTTTAACTTAGGGAAAATATTACCAAATCATTCATTAAATCTTAATCAAAGATTTCTTTCTTAACTTCAAATCATATTCTTGCAAATCGAAGATTTTCATACCAGAGCACTACTGCCACCTTAAATATGGTAAATTCACCTCCAGGGACTAATCACAAGTAATCCTACATCATAAAGATCTTTGTCTTCAATGATCTTTGTTTTCAATATGTTTTATTTCGAAAATTAGTTTGAAGGGATTTTCGGATAGGAATCACCCAAATCCGATCTCGGTTCATCGGATAGGAATCACCCAAATCCGATCCTGGTTCCTTCGTGCCAATCATCGATAAAAAGATGTTAAGTTTATATGGGGTTTCAAAAATTATTTTGAAGTGATTTTCGAATATGAATCACCCAAATCCGATCCCGGTTCCTTCGTACCAATCATCGAATAAAAGATGTTAAGTGGTTAATTAACATTCTAAGAATTTGTTTCTTTTATTTTGGAAAAACTTAAATATGATCTTTTTAGAGTATCTGGGCTTTCCTTTCGATCTATTCCACCCCTTGCCTAAAAAGAGAAAACATAGGCCAGGTAAGTTCAAGGCACTGGTTGCTCCATCCCTAACCTTAGTTAAACACCTTGTTTTATCTTCCTAGATTTCACAAGCGGGACAAATGTACTAGTCGTTTCCGCATACTCAGTTATTAGATTTATTTTGGAATTGATTATAAGATTCCAAATTATCTTTTATACTCTTAATTTTCCTTTTAAAAACATTCATAATTGATTTAAGGAAATATCGTTACGTTTAAATTCATATTCAAAAGGTTATAGAATTCACAGCATAAAAGTGCTGCGGAAAGTGCTATATAAGCTTATTTGATTTAAACAACTTTTTAATATTTGAAAATTCATATTTTTCATTCCAAATCTCTTTTAATCCATTTTAATAGATTTATCAAATTTATTTCGTATTTTTAAATCATATCAAATTTTAAACTATTGTCAATTTAGTACAAAAGTGCAATTTTTCTGGAAAATTATTTTGAACATATTTAAAATATACAAGATGAAATATTGATTTTATTCCTTTATTTCTTTAAACATATTTAAATGTTTATAAAACATTATAACTCATTTTAAAACTATTTCCAAAAGGTTTAAGCATTCCATATACACCATTTCATTTTCAAAAGGAATGTGATTTCCTTTGTGCTTATCGACGTATATTAAAGTGATTTGGTAAAAAAATTTAACAATCATATCAAACAATAAATACTTGATTATCAAATTATATATAATCATCCATAGGAATCATAACACATCATCAAACATGTATATATATTGTTAATCCTCTTTTGTTCGCGACTTAAAACCTACGACATAACGACTTAAAGAGGCCACCGACTCAATGGGTTGCGACCTAAGGCAGTTACGACTTAAAGTATGAAACAACTTAACAGGCTACGACCTAAGGAAGCCTACCGACTTAACAAATTGCGAGTTAACAAGGGCTACCGACTTAACAGCTTAACAACCTATGGGAACTTACAACCTACCGAGTTAAGGAGGTTCCGACCTAAGAGCTTACCGACTTAAGAAGATAACAGCTCAATGACCCAAGGAGTAACGGGTTAAATCTGTACCGACCTAAAAGCTCACCGACTTAAGGAAACAAATGCAGTACTGCATCTTTTTGGTCGTTGCCGACTTAAAACTTATACTAAGTCGCGCATGACTTACTAACTCGTTCAGAAGAGTCAGTTGCAACCAGAGTAAGTCGGATTCCTTATGTCGTCACCGACTTAGGATCCACGACTTAAGAGAAATCTACGACTTAAAAGTCTACACGACCTAAATACGTACGATCTAAAGAAAGTTGCGACCTAGCAACTTAAGGGATATAACAACATACAGCCCCACGACCTATGATAGGTCGTTGACGACCTAAGCAGGCAAAGACAAGGTCAAAAGGGCAACCGGTATAAGGATTCCCTAAGTCGTCACCAACCTACGACTTACGACCTAACTCAGGTCGTCTCCGACCTAGGACTTAAAGAACAGAATCTCACCCAGAACCAATCCTATAAATAGAGCTCCAACTCCAACGAGCAAGAGACTTTTGGCCATTCATTTCTTCAAGCGTCATTACTCTGCCGAGCTCTCAACTCATTCCACAATTGAAGATCTCCAGATATTCGAGACACTACAACAAGCTTCGAGAGTAATTTCCTACATCCAACACGGATTCATCAAGTTTCATCATCGAAGTTTGAGCTAGTAGTCGAGATTGTCTTTGTGATCGAATTGTATTGTTTTGATAAGTGCATTGTATCGTCTTGTAATCAGATTCAGTAATAAAGAGATTCAAAGTGGACGTAGGCTCGATCTCAAGCCGAACCACTATAAACTGCTGTCGTTTACTGCATTTTCACTATTTTACTGCTTAAATTCTGTTCCCGTCACACGGGTGGTGCTTTCACAACTCAACCACATACACCGGGTGTTAGCGTTCACATTTTATCGTTAACATTTTGGTGCTTTCACTGAGAACCCAACTCCGGCTACCACTCATCATTGCTTCACAGAAGTTTGTTGAAAGAATTTCCTACAAAACCAGAAGTCTATCAGACATAATGGCTCCTGGAAGGAAACGAAAGTCTGTCATAACTGATGATGACCGCGACAATACTGCCACTTCTCTTTCTCCAAATCAGGCAGCTCCAAGCGTCGGTGTGACGCGATAAGAGTTAGATGCTGCTGTATCCAGACTGTACCAGCAGATTGAAACTCAGAATAATCTGATGATGGAAAAGCTGAATGCTCTGCTTGGGGCTAATCAAAGACCAGTAAGTAATGAAGAAAACTTTGCTAATGCTGCTCCCAATTCCGAAGGGAGAAATATTCCTCAAGGGGGATCAGGTGCTCCTGAAGAGGCACCCCTCCAGGCTGAAGGATCCAGGCCGTCACCAGTTCTCCGTGAGCATCTACCTGGGCAAACCTCCGAAAAGATGGCCGAAGTCTATTCCGCGAAATCTCTAAACAATGAGGAATATCTCTCTAGCATGGTCCGGCAAATAATGAAGGAAAGCATGCAAAGAAACGAAGATGAGAATGATTGGGGATTCGCTCCGAGTAAAACTCCATTCACTGAAAGGATCTTAAAAGCTGAGTTTCCGAGAAAATTCGTTCCTCCCACCATTCCTTCTTATCGAGGAACAAGTGATCCAAATCAATTCCTATATAAATATGATTGGAACATGACTGGTGCCAGAGCAACTGACGAGATTAAATGCCGGTATTTTCCGGTATACTTAGAAGGAGTGGCGTTACTTTGGTTCACCAAGCTTCCTGTGCGATCTGTCGATCAATTTTCCGATCTGACCCGAAAGTTCAAGGAACAATTCAGATTGTATATTTCAAGAGCAAAGGATATAATGTCTCTCTCAAGTCTTGAATAGAATCCTGGAGAGCCCATTAAATCCTTCTTGAATCGCTTTAATTTAGCCCTAGCAGAAGTTGATAACGCGGAACCGTGAATGATCTTAACCTACTTAATGCGGGCTATTGACAAGTCTAGCGAGTTTGGAAAATGGTTAAAAATGAAAGAACCAAACTCGCTCGAAAAATTCTACAAAAAGGCTGACGAGTTCATGTGCTTAGAGAATCTCTTCGCGTCAGCTAAAGTTGTGACAACAGTGGTGGAAAATAATGCTACAGTTCAGAACAAGAAAGAATCTGCAAATCAGAAGAAGGAAAGTAATGGTGGAAAGAAGCAGAAAGATCTCAAAAAGCCTCGCTTCCTCAAACTTTCGGATTTTACTCCTCTGACTGATACCCCGGAGAATATTTTCATCGCCACTAAGGATGCTGTTGATTTTCCAAAACCATCAGCAGTAAAAGTTGGGAAAAATGCTGTTCAAAGCGGAAGATTTTGCAAACTTCATAATCAACCAGGCCATGATACCAACGAATGCCGCCACTTGAAAAGCCTAATCGAAGAATTGTTGAGAGAGAATAAGTTGCAGCAGTATGTGAAAAGAAATAGAAAAGACCCGTCTTCATCTAACCAGGGGCAACTACCCCCTGCTCATTCATTTGGTTCAGGAGAGAGGCCCGCTGAAAAAGAAAGACCTGTTATCAATGTGATCACATGAGGACCTCATCCAGCTGGCAGGAGTTGGGGTGAGATGGAAAGGTATGCTAGAGCTTTGAAGTATGCTCTAACTGAAGAAAGTGTCTTGATCTTGGAAGATGCTGCACCTCTAAAGCAGCAGAAGACTTTTCATGATGATATTATGTTCAGAACCAAGGATTCTATTGATGTGGAAGCTCCTACTGAGGACCCTTTGGTTGTCTCTGTCGGTATTGGGCCGGCTATTGTCAGAAGAGTTCTGGTTGATAGTGGTGCTTCGTGCAACATACTCTTTAAAAAGACATTTGACCAAATGAAAATTCCAATGACAGATGTACAAGCCTCTTCACACAAAATTGCCGGATTTACAGGAGAGCTGAAACAGCCAATTGGAACGGTGGACTTGTTTGTTGAAATGGGCGAAGGACATAAGAAGTTGGTTTGAAAGCAAACCTTTGTAATTATTGATGGATTCTCCGCCTATAATGCTTTCTTGGGTCGGCCAACTCTTGCTGCTTTCAGGGCCGTCCTCGCTCCGTGGTGCTTAACAATGAAATTTCCCACCGATAATGGGGTTGCTGTCATTAAGGGAGATCAGAATGTGAGACGAGAATGTTATCTTGTAGAGCTCTGTGAGGCCAGGAAAAGAGAGATGGGAAAAGATGCGGCAGCTCCGCTCTGCATCAAAGAACCAACCTTGTAGCAGCTACGGAGTGGCCCCTATACTGGCGAACACAGCAATGCAAGGAAGGAAATAGACCCCAGAAAAGCCAGTACAGGGGAGAATAGAGTGGTACCTGTGGAAGTAACGGTACCAATATCTGTTGATTCAAAAGACCCAAACAAAGTACTCAATGTGGGTTCACAGCTAAGCATAACAGTTCAAAACACGCTGATATCATTCTTAAAAGCCAATCTAGATGTGTTCGCTTGGTGTCATGCTGATATGTGTGGGATCTCCCCAGAAATTGTTGTTCATACTTTAAACATTGATCCAAAATTCACACCAGTGAAACAGAAAAGAAGAACTCAAGGTCCAGAAAGGTCGACAGCGTTAAAAGAAGAAGTTGATCGGCTTATGGAGAATAATTTCATCAGGGAATCCACTTATCCAAATTGGGTTTCAAATCCAGTACTGGTAAGAAGGCAAATGGAAAGTGGAGGGTATGCATCGATTTTTTGGATCTAAACAAAGCTTGCCCCAAAGATTGCTTCCCGCTGCCCAAAATTGATCAATTGGTGGACGGAACAGCTGGGCATGAGTTGTTATCGTTTATGGATGCTTACTCCGGATACAATCAGATTATGATGCATGAGCCGGATCAGGAAGACACAAGCTTTATCACAGATGTGGGTCTCTACTGCTACAAAGTTATGCCTTTCGGATTGAAGAATGCTGGGGCAACTTACCAAAGACTCGTCAATGCAATGTTCAAGCCTTAGATTGGTAGAACCATGGAAGTTTATGTCGACGATATGTTGGTAAAGTCAAAGAAAGCTATAGATCACATGGGTCACTTGGAGGAAATGTTTGCAATTCTTCGAAAGTACGGAATGAAGCTCAATCCATTGAAATGTTCGTTCGGAGTAGAGTCCGGGAAATTCTTGGGTTTCATTGTGAGCGCCAGGGGCATTGAAGCCAATCCTACTCAAATCACAGCTCTAAGGGAGGTCAAAGCCCCTAAAACAAAGAAAGAAATGCAAAGTCTCAATGGAAAAGTCGCTGCTCTGAGTCGCTTTATTTCCAAGGCCACAGACAAATGCATTCCCTTCTTTGACGCTCTAAAGAAAGGAAAGAAATTTTTTGAATGGACTCCCGAATGCCAGAATGCTTTCGATGAACTAATTCGTCATATGGAAACACCTCCGGTTCTTTCCAAGCCTACTGACGGTGAAGACATTTTCATCTATTTAGCAATTTCATCTAACGCCCTCAGTGCAGCACTTGTACGGGAAGATATGAAAGTACAGCGTCCAGTCTATTACATCAGTAAACGGTTCATTGGGGTAGAGATGAATTATTCGAAGATAGAAAAGCTCGCCTATTACTTGCTAATTGCTTCCAGGAAATTGAGACCTACTTTCAAGCTCATCCTATCAAGGTTCTTACTGATCAACCTCTAAAGCAAGTCTTGTTTCGTCCTGAAACTTCGGGCCGTCTTTTGAAATGGAACATTGAACTCAGCCAATATGATATCACTTACCATCCCCGGAAAGCAATCAACGGACAAGCTTTAGCAGATTTCATCGCAGAATCTACTGAAAAAGGTGATAGTGAGAATGAAACAACTGATGGCATTCCAATCCAGTGGAAGTTGTATGTTGACGGATCGAGAAATGATTACTGTTCTGGGGCAGGGGTTGTGCTCGAAACCCCCGAAGGACGATCGTTGTGTTATGCATTGAGACTGGAATTTCCTTCAACGAACAATGAAGCGGAGTATGAGGCTCTTATTGCTGGCTTGAAAATTTCCAAGGAACTAAATATCAAAGTGTTACAAATCTTCAGCGATTCTCAACTTATTGTTTGCCAGGTAAAGAAAGAGTTTCAAGCTAAAGGTGGAAATCTGCCCGCGTACTTGTCCAAGGCATGTGAACTTCTCGAAGATTTCGATCATTACACGATAAGTCATATTCCTTGGATAGAAAACATGAAAGCGGATTCTTTAGCAAAGTACTCAAGTTCCGGAGAAGCTCAATTACTAGGATTAGTTCCCTTGGAAGTTCTGTCAGCTCCGAGCATTGATGAAATGGATGTTGATTGGATTATGGCTGCGTCTCAAGAGCATGAATCATGGATGACACCGACCAAAGAATACTTACTCAATGGTTCACTACTAGAAAGTTCTAAGGAACGTCGGAAACTATTAAGGAAAGCATCAAGATATATAATTCAAGACGGCCGATTATACAGACGGGGATTCTCAATGCCATTGCTCCGATGTGTAACTAAGGAAGAAGCCAAGATAATTCTAGCTGAGGTACACGGAGGAGAATGTGGAGATCATTCAGGAGGTCAAACTCTAGCCAAGAAGATTCTCCGATATGGGTATTTCTGGCCGGATATTAATCGAGATGCCGCTACTTACTCTAGAAAGTGCGACAAATGCCAAAGATTTGCAAAAATCCCAAGAGCGCCTTCCACCGAACTCTCACAAATGGTCAGCCCATGGCCGTTTGCCATTTGGGGAATAGTCCTGATTGGACCACTACCGATCGCTAAATCAGGAATCAAATATGCTATTGTTGCCGTTGATTATTTCACCAAATGGGCTGAAGCTTAACCTTTGGCCACCATCACTTCTAAAAAGATGATAAATTTTGTAACGAAAAATATCATTTGCAGATATGGTGTGCCACAGAAGATAATCACAGACAACGGTACTTAGTTTGAAAGTGAAGAATTCCAGGATTTTTGCAAATGATTCAGAATTCGGAAAAGCTTCTCAGCAGTGGCCCATCCGCAGGCAAACAGGCAAGTGGAAGCAGTGAACAAAATCATCAAGTCAACCATCAAAAAGCAACTCGAAAAAGCAAAAGGTGGTTGGGTTGATAAGCTTCCATTAGCACTATGGGCGTACAGAACTACTCCCAAAACTGCGACTGGGCACACTCCATTTTCACTAGCATACGGATCAGAAGCAATGATTCCAGTGGAAGTAGAAGTTCCTTCACATAGAAGAGTTCATTTCAACCAAGCTGAAAACGAAAAGCTGCAACTTGAAGCACTTGATTTTCTTGATGAAAAAAGAGAAGAAGCTAGGCTCAGAGTTTCAGCTTATCAGCAAAGGATAGCCAGGCACTTCAACTCTAAAGTTCGCCAACGCAGCTTTGAGGTCGGAGACTTAGTTTTGAAAAGGATCATGACAGTAACTGGTGTGTTTGGACCAAACTGGGAAGGACCATATGCCATTGGCAGTAAACTTCTTGATGGCACTTTCAAACTCATAACTGTTGAAGGAGATCCAATTCCAAGGGCCTAGAACAGCAACCACTTACGTCCATATTTTACTTGAAAAAAAAGCTTTGCTCAAAATTGTAAAATAGTGATGAATGTATCAGTTGTATTGTAAAACATTGTAAATCAGTGTAAATGAATGAAAGCTATAAAGTGGATGTAGGCCCGATTCTTGGCCGAACCACTATAAATCTTGTGTTCTTTACTATTTCATAATGCCTGTTTTATTTCGATATGTAAATACTTTAAATGTATTGCTAAAATGTCGATTCAAAATTGAAGGACATTAAAATAAGGCTTGCTCGTCACAAAGCCAAGCGACCTCTATAAATCACCTATTACGCAAATACCAAGCGACAAAAAATTCCAAATTCAAATCCTATACAAGGAGAACTTCAAATAAAAAGTTGGCGACTCCACTGTGGCAAACCTTTGTTAACTGGTTGAGATTGTCGATATGAACAGACATCCAACTAGATAACTTGCGTTTGTCCCGTAAAGTCGTTCAACAGTGAAGTCCACTTCTTCGGATGAGGCAATTTACTTGAAAAAGGAAAGAAGATGTGCTTGGAAACGATAATAAAAGATCGCTAATGAGCAGATGATGAGAGAACATTGCCAAGCAAACAAAGAAGCAGCCAAAAGGAGGTATGCCTCTCAATAAAAGGGCCGGTAAGAACCACCGAAGGGACACCTTCCCAAGCAGAAGGAACAGGGCCCTTGCTAATTGATCGTGATGCATCTGATCAGGCAGCTTGCGTCCGTCCCGTGGATCTACTCGCCCCTGAGACGCAACCTTCCTGGCACACCAACCAACCAACGCTCCTTCCCAAAGTTCAACAAAGCCCTCTAATGAGGCACGCCAAAAAATGAAAGTACTTCTCTCAATCAAAAAAGATTGGTGGAACCACCGAAGGGGCACCTTCCCAAGCTGAAGGAACAGGGCCCTTGATAATTGATTGTGATCGTTTGTGCAAACGAACATCCAATCAAGCAACTTGCGTCCGCCCCGTGGATCCATTCAACCATGAGAAAGTAACTTCCAGGCAATCAAAAAGCCCTCTTCGGAGGCACAAGCCCTCTTCGGAGGCACAAGCCCTCTTCGGAGGCACAAGCCCTCTTCGGAGGCACATGACCTCTTCGGAGGCAAAAGCCCTTTCCCAAGGCACCACAAGCCCTCTTCGGAGGCACTTGACCTCTTCAGAGGCAAAAGCCCTTTCCCAAGGCACCACAAGCCCTCTTCGGAGGCACAAGCCCTCTTCGGAGGCACAACTCTTTAAGAGGAGCCCTCTCTGGAGGCATGTCCCAAAATAGAATACTCAAATAAAAAGCCTTCTCCGGAAGCACAGTTCAACTCTCAAAGGAAGGATAACTTGTTCATCTCAAAAAGTTCCTCCTTAAAAAGTTAAAATGCTACAAATTTTTTTTCAGAAAAGTTCATTTCACTGCATAGGGAAATCTACTTTCTTTTTTGACAAATGAAAGTGATCATCCCCAAAAATTGAAGTGTTCTTCAGAAAGAAAGAGAAAATAAAAATTT
Source organism: Allium fistulosum (assembly GCA_030737815.1). Taxonomy (NCBI): domain Eukaryota; kingdom Viridiplantae; phylum Streptophyta; class Magnoliopsida; order Asparagales; family Amaryllidaceae; genus Allium; species Allium fistulosum. Next base: position 578,128,475 of record CM060904.1, on the reverse strand, counting down.
CTCCAAAAAACGAGATATGATCTATTAAAAGCAGAATAATTCTTCCCTTAAAAGTGGAATAGTTATTCTCTGAAATAAGATTATCAGTCTTGTGAAAGTTAGAAATGTTGCAATGCACTTGTGGTATGGGGGCAACACTATACAATTCAATTACATTAATTAAAGGAATATCCAAGCAACATACCGCAAGTTCATTGCAATATCATGAAAAATAGATGTGGAATAAATGCATTCACAAACCCAGACCAGAAAGTTTGTACAAGTAAGAAGAATTGTTTATTCTACACTAAAATGAGAAACAAATGCATTCTCACATACACAAGAATTTGTACAAGTAAAATAGCTATTTTATTCAATACTATGAAAACTTTTTACATTGTACAGATCGCAAAAAAGAAGTGGGGACCGGTACTCGCACAATCTCCGGTCGATACATGCAAAAGCAAAAATAAGAAGTAGAAGATCTAGCTTGCTATTCCTTCTTCCCGCCACCTTTGGAGCCTTTACCCGGCCTAATGATTAGTTTCTGAAGCCGTTGTGAACGGGTCGGGGCAGAAGGAGAAAGAGGCACGGCTGGATCAACTTCTGTTTCCTCTCCAGCGGAAATATTCTTCTTCTTCCTTATGGCACGCTTCTCCTTCCTCTTCGAAGAAGACTCGCTCCCCGGAGTAGCAAGCAATGTCGAAAGCTTCGTGTCATCATCTAGAGACCGCTCCGGGGTCTTCTTGATGTCATCAAGATCCTCCGCCTTCTGCTCCTGCGAAGCGGCCGGATCATCCAAGCCTTGAAGAGCTTCAATTTTCTCTGCCTGTGATCCCGGCTGAGAAGCAGAAGGAGGAGTAACTTGGGAAGGTGGAGGAGCGGCAATTAAAGGAGTGGAAGTTTGTGCAGTATTCGGTACCTCCGCTGTAGAAGAAAAGAAGTTAAAATCGGTATTCTCCGAGAAAAGAGAAGGTATCGGTTCACCAAAGTTTAAGTAATAAGTAAGAAGGTCGTCAAACTCGGTTAAATCAAATAAATGATTCACTGGATCTGGATCGACACCAAAATTACCTGGAGAAGTCGGTTTTGACAAGTCAATTTCAAATTTATCAGCCTAAGTGTCTTCTTGGCTCTGCTCCTCGATATGAGTAAGGGGAGATTCGGTTGTGACGGGCTTGGCCTCGACGGTTTTTGCAGGAGAAGAAAAGTGAGAGCTGGAACCAACGATATCGACGTCAGTTGAAGTCGAAGTGTGGATAGGGGCAGTTAAAGATATTTTCTTCTCTAGATGTTCTTCTGCCACTATTCCAGCTCTGGCTTCAGCAAGTTGCTCTTTTCCCTTGGCAAGAGCAGCACGAGCTTCTTCGTCAAGGTAGCGTGCCTCGAGTTCCGCCTCATCATAGCCAGCCCCGCCAAGCATGTCAACTGCTGCTTCCCATACTTCGGCCAGGGTAACCTCATAGTCAGGACCCAGAAAAGAGAGGCTCCCATGACCCAGAACGCTGTGCAGATAAAAGTCAAATAAGGTGGAGCTGATGCTAGCTTTTGTTGTCTCATGCGATTGCTCGGCTGCCTCTTTTTTGGCGACAGCTGCAGCTCGACTAGCAACAGCCTCATCATGCTCTTTCTCAGCGTTAGCAAGTCGGGCCTTTAGCAATTCAATCTCCACATTCTGGGAGTTAACTGTTTCCCGCAACTGAGTGTTGATTTTGCGGTATTCTTCAACAACGAACTGCTCAGCTGCAAATTTCATCTCAGCATCCCTCTGAGCAGCGTGCGCATCCCGCACTTGTTTCTGAAACACTTCTTCTTTTTGAGTTTGTGAAGCAGAAGAAGCGGCGAGATCTTCCTTGAGTTTTTTAACCTCGGACTCAAGTCTCGCATTATCATCAGCAATACTCGTCATCTCGGCGTCATGCTGTTTGCAGATTTTGTCCCATTCCATCTTGTTGTTTTCCATGGTCAGCATGGCTTCAAGGTTCGCATGATTGACTCTTTGGAGTTCATCGACGAGTTTCTGCCATTGCGACATCCTCTCAATGTTAAGCCTAACTGCATCAAGACTTTTAAGCATGTCTTGCTTATCGATTGGGACCAAATCCAGGTCAAAACGCACTCCTTTTAAGCACCAGTTCGAAAACCGGCTTTGAAGCGTTGGAGGGCCGTCTTTAACCTGATATTGGGGCCTGCTGATGATCGCTTGGATATCGGATTTCTTTAAAGGAGGAGAGCCGGCCGGAATATCAGAAGAGATAGGAGCATCAGTCTTCTTAGAAACTGCAGATGCATCACTTGGCTTGGATCGCTTGCTCGATTCGTCAGCAATATGAGTCTTCCCCTTGTCATCATAAGACTTTCGCTTGTGGGAATCGTCACTTCTGTGAGAAGAATCATATCACTCAGCGTCTTTTCTTCTCTGCCACTGCTCGTAATCCCGCCTTTCTTGGGCCTTCCTTCGAGCCCTTTCCTCATCTGTCTCTCTCTAGTCACCAAGATATTTCCTAAAATCATAAGATCCACGGCCTCCATGGCGCTGAAATGAGTCATAGTATAAGCCGGTACGCCCCATCAGAGAATCTGAAAACTGAAAAAGAAGTAAAGTTTAGAAATTTCCAGAAAAAGAGGATAAATGCTTATAAGTGCTGAGAAATCCTAAGTGTGTGCGACGTGCGAGCTACGTGCGTCAAACTACAAACCACGCTTTGATGTGGGAACGGAGACGACAGGTGTAGAAGGCGTCGAAGTTTGTTTCAAAGAGGAAGTCGCTTCAACGACAGGAGAGTTCGCTTTAGGAATATTATCCTTGAAAAGCTCTTGAGAAGTTATCATTATATCACTCAAGTCATCAAAGGTGTCATCACCATGGTGCTCTGCAGGATTCTCCTTTTCAACTTCCACATCGGCTGATTTTTCAGAAACTCGAGGATTTTCTTCCTCTTCAATAATTGGAGCAAGTGCCAGTTTGCTGGACGTTCTTGCAACATCAATAGAAGTAGAACACTTTACTAGTGCAGTGTCTACAGATGGCTCCTTTGGAGCCATCTCTTCTATTGAGGTTGGGGCATCTGATGACTGCGCTGGAAATGTAGAAACTTCACGAGGATGAGTAAAGCGGGAAGAGTGTAAAAGCCCGAATTGATGTAAAAATTCGTCTGTCAATAGAAATTGAATGCTCCTCTCCTCAACTGGCACCGCCATAAGCCTTTCAAAAGTCGCTTTGTGACCGGAATCTCTAGAAGGAGGAGGAAGGGCTGAAAAGAAAAAAAGGGCAAAGTTAACACTTTACAACTCAGACTTCGGCAAGTTCAAGAAAACATAAGAAACAGAGACAAGCGATCTTACTTCCTACTCTCCAGATAGTGTAAAATCCCGGAGGACAGCGAACATAGAAAAATTGGCTCAGAAACCCGTGAACGCTCTCAGGAAGACCAATGATAAGCTTGCGATTTCTGGCACTTCTCACAACTGTAACGGAAGGATGGTCTTTGTTTTTGGCAAAAGAACACAGATAACAAATTTCGTCAAAACTTGGGAGACGAACCAACGTTCTCCTAAATAGCACACAAAGTCCCATCAAGATAGCATATCCATTGGGATGCAGTTGGAAAGGGGAGATGGTTAGTTGTAGAAGAAGTGTTCGCAAGAAGTCATTAAAAGGAGGGATAGCTCCATTCTGGCACATTTGTCGGTTTACCGCAACGAAACCACGAGGAGGACTATCAGCATTATCAGGCTTCCCAGGTAGTTGTGCGTCCGCTTCAGCAATTCCGAATTGAATACACAACTGGTTAAAGGTTCTGTAGTTCAAAGTGGTCGAGACCCTTTCTGGAGGATCATTCAGCGGAACAGCAACTGGAAATGTTTCTTCAACTTGCTCTATTTCTTCTTGTGGAGAAGACATTCTACACAATCAGCTGAATGTTCAAATGTGAAGGTGCACGTTCCCTAAAAAGTGTGAAGTGATGTGCAAAACTAATGAAAACAAAAAAGCAAATATAACTGAAATTAAACTAGCTGACAATCAGTCGATTACAAGATTTCAGAACTTGTTAATACTCAAGTGCAGTGTTAATGCAGACAAATCGGTTTCAGTTGACTGTTACGATTTTGCTTTAATACTTCACTTGAATTGGTTATTGTATAGCATTTCACTCATACAGTTCATTTAATTTGATATTTTCTTTATCGACTAATCTGTCATTCGATGTGGGCAGTCAGTGGCAGTATATTCGTCCCAGTATTCTGTGAATGTTGTATTAAGCAGGTTGTTAGCTTTCAACAGTTCATAATTCAACAGTTCAAAGTCCAAGCAAAGCTTAGAAGTTTCAAGTGCTAACTCGGCAACGACTTAAGAAAGATTTCCTATGGGTTAAGTTAAGTCGTTGGTTCCCTAATTCTCTGGGTCATTAACCATAACACTTATAAAGATATACAGCTTCGGTTCAAGACAACACATGTGCTAACTCGTCCATGACTTAAAGGTTATGAGGCGAGCTAGGGTAAGTCATTTATACTACAAGTCATTGGCATTTCAGGTCAGCAGTCCCCGAGTCTTAGGTCGGATAAAGAAGAAAAGGCTCTAATTCGAGGCAACAAGAAATCCTCCAAGTCCTAACTCGGAAGCGACTCAAAACCTAGGTCGCACGAAACTGCTAAGTCGGTTCCGACTTAAACCATGAATGTCACTGGATCACACGAAATCACTAAGTCGTGACCGAGTCAGTACCTCAACCAATTTTCCTCCCTTACTCTTAACCCGTTAACCCAGTAGCCTCACAGTCAATGACGATCTTCATTCCATCACACCATTGGATCACCCAAAAAGCCAATTCGAATCGCCTAAGATTTGCTGTGAATCCGATGTATTACTATCCTATCACGACTACAACATGGTCGATGGAAATTGTAGGACAATCGAAGGGTTATTCATAATGAATCGCGACGCCTAAAAACAAATGGAAGTCGAAAATTGGGAAGTTATCAATTCGACAATGGACATGGGTGAACGAAGATCGGATCGACTTACGAAATATAATAGGAAGATGATCGGCGATTGGAGGGTTGGAATTTGTCTCTTAGAGCTCGAGATTGCGTCAATGGCTGATTCGAGAAGAAGAATAAGTGATGAAGAGGAAGAATGGCTCAACTATTTATACACTGGAAGGCGAGTCGACCTGCACGGTGTACGACCTAAGACTTATATTAAGTCGCTTCCGACCTAACCAAAAGAGTTAAGAGAATCGAAGCATACGACCTACGATTTAGGCATATACTTCGAGGGGCAAATGTTAATCCTCTTTTGTTCGCGACTTAAAACCTACGACATAACGACTTAAAGAGGCCACCGACTCAATGGGTTGCGACCTAAGGCAGTTACGACTTAAAGTATGAACCAACTTAACAAGCTACGACCTAAGGAAGCCTACCGACTTAACAAATTGCGAGTTAACAAGGGCTACCGACTTAACAGCTTAACAACCTATGGGAACTTACAACCTACCGAGTTAAGGAGGTTCCGACCTAAGAGCTTACCGACTTAAGAAGATAACAGCTCAATGACCCAAGGAGTAACGGGTTAACTCTGTACCGACCTAAAAGCTCACCGACTTAAGGAAACAAATGCAGTACTGCATCTTTTAGGTCGTTGCCGACTTAAAACTTATACTAAGTCGCGCATGACTTACTAACTCGTTCAGAAGAGTCAGTTGCAACCAGAGTAAGCCGGATTCCTTATGTCGTCACCGACTTAGGATCCACGACTTAAGAGAAATCTACGACTTAAAAGTCTAGACGACCTAAATACGTACGATCTAAAGAAAGTTGCGACCTAGCAACTTAAGGGATATAACAACATACAGCCCCACGACCTATGATAGGTCGCTGACGACCTAAGCAGGCAAAGACAAGGTCAAAAGGGCAACCGGTATAAGGATTCCCTAAGTCGTCACCAACCTACGACTTACGACCTAACTTAGGTCGTCTCCGACCTAGGACTTAAAGAACAGAATCTCACCCAGAACCAATCCTATAAATAGAGCTCCAACTCCAACGAGCAAGAGACTTTTGGCCATTCATTTCTTCAAGCATCGTTACTCTGCCGAGCTCTCAACTCATTCCACAATTGAAGATCTCCAGATATTCGAGACACTACAACAAGCTTCGAGAGGAATTTCCTACATCCAACACGGATTCATCAAGTTTCATCATCGAAGTTTGAGCTAGTAGTCGAGATTGTCTTTGTGATCGAATTGTATTGTTTTGATAAGTGCATTGTATCGTCTTGTAATCAGATTCAGTAATAAAGAGATTCAAAGTGGACGTAGGCTCGATCTCAAGCCGAACCACTATAAACTGCTGTCGTTTACTGCTTTTTCACTATTTTACTGCTTAAATTCTGTTCCCGTCACACGGGTGGTGCTTTCAGAACTCAACCACATACACCGGGTGTTAGCGTTGACATTTTATCGTTAACATATATAAATATAGATATTAAATAGAGTTTCTCACCATAAACCAAAGCGATAAACTTCCTACCAACATTCTAATCAACCAACACTTCACTAACTACTTCCTACTCCATTGAACACTAGCAAAAATAACTCTCTCCCTTCCAATAGCTTAGTCAAGTCATGAGATAGAGGTTGGCCGAAAGGATCGAGAAGAAGCGGCAAAGCTTTGAACTTGAATTCCTAAGATTTAGATCCGAAAAATTGGTTATCTTGTATCTAATTTTAGGCCCTCTAAATCTCAAAATTTAGAAATCTTTTTAACTAAAAAACTGTTGCAAATTCTTTTATCTTCAATTTATAAAAAAATAATTATTTGAATCCAAGTTGTTTTGAGGGAGATATGATAAAATGAAGAAGAGGTATTGTCGGATTGACAAAAATGAAGCCCAAAAATGCACTTCAAAGAATTGAGTTTCAGGTATAGCAAACCTCAAAACCGGAAAAGGTGATCAACATTAAAGTTGTAGCCACTGGAATTTCCTATAATATAAAATAAAGTATTTCTTAATTTGGATTAGCTATGATGAGGTTATGATCAAAACAAAATGGGCTATTATCTATCTTAAAAACTGGGCCAGAGAATGCACTGGAAAAAAGTGGAATTTTGACATGGTTAGTTTTAGAATGAGACAAAGTGGTCAACTTGAAAGTTGTAGCCACTGGAAAAATACATGATTTGAAGAAAAAGAATTTTGTATTTTGGTTCTGTTTTGAAGAAGTTATGGTCGATAGAAAACGAGGTAAAATATGGAGAAAAGATGAGTTTGATTTGAAGAGAATGAACATTGATTTCTTTTGAATATTTTGTAAATATTTTTCCATTATTTCTTCTAATTTTTTCCTATAGCTTGAAAGCCATTAAAGAGGAGAGGAAGAAGGTAAAGAAGTTTAAGAAAAGAAGAAGAAGAAGTGAATGAAAGTGAAGAAGGAGGTGGGTATTTTGATTTTTAAGAGATAAAGGTTGAACATATGAAAATGGAATCACTTTGAACTTAAGATTTGAATGTTTAAAAATGAACTTGTAAACTGAAAATGTTAAGAACTAGGTTCAAAATTAGAAGTTAAAAAAAATTGGGTAATAAATTGGATTTCGAAGATTAAAGTGTTTAAAAGGTTTTGAACTCTTACTTGAACCTTGAAATAAGTTAAGTAAAGATAATTTAAAATAAATATTGGAATTTGGACTCAGAACTAAATTGTTTAAGACCTGGTTGTTAAATTTAAAGGTTAATTTGACTTAAGGGATTAAATCAACATTTAAAAATTTAACTCGAATTTGTATAATTCGAGATTGTTTAAAGTTGAGATTTGAATGGAAATTAATTCAAATGGAAAATTGAATTGAATTAATTGGAAGTGAGATTGAAGTTAAATAAGTTTAAATTCAAATGGAAATTGATTTGAATTTGGGAAAAGAATTGAAGTTAATTCAAATTGAATTGGAATTGAATCAATTTCAATGAAAGTGGAAATTGGAAATTGATTGGAATGGGAGATTGAATAGTTTGGCTCTGAACTATTTTCAAATAAATTATTTTAACATAAACTTTCTTAAATCTATTTTTTCTAGCTATTTACTATACAATCTTTTTTTTAAAAACCCAAACTATCTTATACTTATTTTACAACTATTTTGAAACTATTGAACTATTTTACAACAATTTTACAACTATTTTGAAAACTAATTACTATTTTACAACCATTTTGAAACTATCTAACTATTCTACAACTATTTAACTATTTTACAACTATTTTATAATTACTTAACTATTCTACAGTTATTTTACAACTAACTACTATTTTACAACCACTTAACTATTTTAAACTTTTCAAGCTATTTTCTAAATTCAAACTGGTCAGGGTAGAAACTGTTGGATTTAAATATCAATTGAGATAAGAATTGAAGTGATAATCCAAATGGAAATTTGAAGCAATTGTGAATAAGTGAATAGAATCAAAATGAAGGTGAATAAAAAGGAAATTGATTTAGCTAATAATCGATGAAGATAAATACGTAGGATGTACATATATTATTCTATTCGCATAATGATTTGGTCTAGATTCGAGCATAGAATTTCGAGATAGTTATATCGATCCGAGTTGGGATTTTTCACTCGATTTTCGACGGTGAACCCTGGATATGGATTTTGATTGATTCTAGAAATTATCTATCATAGTTATGTCTATGCAAAGAGAATGACGGGTTCTGATCAAGAAGCCAGATCTGAGTCCACACTAGAAGTCGGGTGAACGATACTAGTTCGGAAGTGAAATTATGTGATCGAGTAAGCGATCGGATTTGATATTGCATACAGATGGTATATGTACATCGTACGTGCTTGAATAAAATTGATATTGAAATATTTGAAAAGGAAAGTAAAAATGATTTTTGAAATAGAAAAGTATATTTTGATAAATATATAAGAGTGGAAGTTGGATATCACTATAACTAAAACTCATTTTATATAAAGCAAGTAAGGTAGTAAATAACTTTATAAAAGAAATCAAACTTGAATATTTGATTGGGCATAAATGAAGTATGTATATATATATTTGTTATATATAATAAACTCCCCTTGTTGAATCTATAATCAGAAGGAAGATCTTTAAAAAAAATGAAGTATAAAAAGGAATTTATATAAGTAAGATGTAATCCAAAGTATTTTGTTCTAGATAAAAAAATAAAACTTATATATCTATATATATAAATGATTTTAAAAGAATGATTTTGGGAAAAAGTTTTTTGGAACGCATTGATTTTGAAAGGTTTTTTATTTTGGAAAAAACAAGTTTTGAGAATTTGGAAAGCCAAGTTTTAGAATTATCGATTTTGTGTAAAGGAGATTTATATATGGTACATATAAAGAGTATGATTTGAAGATACTATATGTGTATAGTATAAAATGTTTTGAGAATGGCTGTAGGGAAAAAGGCGCTCCCATTTAAATGAACATCTAGTAGGAGATCCACGAGGTGGTTCTGCCTTGAACCCTAAGGGGGGGTTCTAAATTTGATCATGGGAGGATGTCCGAACAAACTGAAGTTCCTGAGGATTATTGTTGGGTAGCTAAAGTCGAGGGCGCTGATGCCTACAGAGAGATTTGTGTTATGCTATGACGATAGTGTAACTTGGTGTCACTGCAATCTACTACGCACCATAGCGGAAGTCGAGGGCAGTGAGTGCCTACGGTCTACGTTTGATTTCGTTGGAAGAGCGACGTAACATCGGTAGACTGCGATCTATGAAGACATAACGAAAGTCATGTGGTAGTGAGTGCCTATAGGCTACATTGGGACTCGATTGATGTAGTCTGCGATCTATGTGGGAGTGGTGAAGTTTCATTTGGCTGTGAAATTTGAGGGCGTGGATGCCTACAGTTACATGGGTTTTTGCCATGATGGCGACGTAACCCTGGGTGTAGCTGCGATCTGTGGCGGTTCCATCGTGTGATCGAGGGGTGCGGAGGCCTACAGTTTTCTATGGTTTTTCCGAGATGGCGACGTAATCATCGGGCTAACTGTGACCTTGGAGGGGGTGATGATTTCCAAAGCATTCTCACCAAAAATGATTTCTATATTTTCACAAAATGTTTTCTAAGTATTTTCACTGGGTGTTGAAAACGGGTTTACCAAGTACTTATAGATTTTCAGTCCTACGCCCGATCAACGCATGACCTAATTTTTGTGAGAACAAGGATGAACTTGTTGAGACATCGAGTTATAAAAAGTATTTTTATAAAAGCTATTTTGGTAATATTATGTAGATTTTAAAGTGTTTTAAAATTTTAAATAAAAAGAATTAAGAGTTAAAAATGCTCAAAGAGTAATTTAACTGATAATAAACTTTTTAATAAAATTCTTGCTTCGTTCCTTTTCGAGGACGAAAAGATTTAAAGGGGGGAGAAATGTGATAACCCAGATTTTTGGACATTTGATAATTGGATAATTAACTGATTTTTACTATTGAGATGCTGATTTTATTTGGTTGAACAAATAAAATTCTGATAACTAAAAATATTTGGATATATATAAATGGATTTGAAACTATAATAAATGTTGAAAATTATAAGTGTATACATATACAAGTATATAAATGTGTATATATATATGCCATGAGAAGTAGAATATATGGAAGTTTGTAAAAGTGTGGATACATATATATATCAAAAATTCACATAATATATTTCTAGTTATAATATATATATATATATATATATTGTGATTTGGAAGGATTGGTTTGAATTTAATATAGTAATTCTCAAAAGTTGTTTAAAGTTAAAATTCTACGTTTAATACACTTAAGATAAGTATATATATATATATATATATATATTGAATTGCATGAGATAAACATAATTAGTATGAATATATAAACATAAAGTAAATATAAAATAAATGTTTTGGACATGTGTAGGCTTATAAAAGATATATGTTTACAAGTGGCATTGTTTTCTTTTAAATTGAAAATAACATACTAAATATTTATTAATTAAAGGGACAGTTTGGCACAGGTCCCTAATAAGTTTCAAAATACACAAAAACCCCAGTAAAAAAAAGTTTGTAAATTAGGTCCCTAGAATTAAGTTACCGAAAAATGGCATACACTTATGCAATTATTCAGTGAATATTGCAGATATTTATGCAATTATATCAAAAAATTGCAGACATTTCCAAAATTATTCACTGAAAAATTGCGGAAACTTCTGCAATTTTTTCAAAAAATTGCGGACATTTCCAAAATTATTCACCGAAAAATTGCGGAAATTTCTGCAATTTTTTCAAAAATTTGCGGAAAATTCCGCAATTATTCACCAAAAAAATCGTGGAAATTTCCGCAATTATTCACCGAAAAATTGCATAAATTTATGCAACTTTTGGATATAATTGCATAAATGTCTGCAATTATTCAGTGAATAATTGCATAACTATATGTAATTACTTAGTAATTTAATTCTAGGGACCTAATTTACATACTTTTTTTTACTGGGGTTTTTGTATATTTTGAAACTTATTAGGGACCTGAGCCTAATATTCACTTAATTAAAAGTATAATAGCTTAAGCTTAAAGTAAGATTTAATAAAGGTTTAATATACTTTTCTTTAAATAATACATAAGATAAATATAATTATTAAAAGTATAAATATAGAAACATAAAACATAAATGCATGTAATTTAACAAGTGTAAGCTAATTATAACATGCAAAATACAAGTGTCAAATTATTAGTTTTCTTTTCATTTTAAAAATAATAAATTAAAGGGTGTACATTCTTATATACATCTCTCTACTCCTTCTCTTTTCATTTTTCTTTCATCTTTTCAAATCCAAACTAAAAAAATCAAACTTTTTCAATTTCAAACTAAAGTAAAGATCCAAGTTTTTCAACCTGAGCAAATTCAAATTCAGATTCAAGTAGATTCAAGATCAACTCAACTATCAGTTCAAAGTCAAGAATCAGTCTCCAGGCTTCTCTGTTCAAACCAAAATATACAGTGAGTAAACATCACTTTAAAAGCTAAATCTGTTTATATCCTATTGCATGTGATAAATTCTTGAAGTAATGTTGTGAAATGATTTACATGTATATAATTATGAAGTTGTGTGTGCATGTCTGATTTTTTGATATACATATCTCTGTTAGTCTACAACAGACCAAAACTTACTCTAAATTCAATTCCTCTTCCTATAAACCTTTATAGATTATGATGATTAAAGAAAATGTGTTTGTAATATCTAAATTCATTTATAAAAAAAATATTTTTATGTGAGATTATAAAGTAGTTTAACTAGAAAGAAGAAATTACAGTAAAAATCAAACATTTCAGAAATTTCGACTTCCATAATTCTAAGATTTTCATATATAATCTGATTTTTCCTTTAAAACCATGATTTTTAATGGTTATATCTATATTTTTAAGTTTGTGATTTGTGGGAAATTTTGGGTTGAACGGAAAAAGGAATTTCGTCGATTTCAGGTGGTCGCGAGGTTCTGTAGCCTCGGGGTTGTGGCCAGAGGAAGGTCGAGGGTCGGCGGTGTCACGTACGGGAATTTTCGACTTTCGAAAATTCGACATCGATACTCCCTTTATCGACTGCCGAGAAATCGAGTGCCGGAAACTCCAATAGTGAGGGTTTAAGAAAGAAGAAAAAGGTAGAAGAAGAAGAAAGCAGAAGGAAGAGAGTGGAAAAAGAAAAGAAGAACAACACATCAGAACAGAAACAGAAAACAATATCAGAATCTCACATATCGCAGCAGAACAATATATAATAGATAACACTAGTCTTTTAAAACAAAGAACTATATCAGTTTATACATACATCAATCAGAGTCATATACAACAATGGACAGTTATATAACTTGTCCTCATACAGAATACACAGCGGAATAATACAAAAATATAGGTGATATGTTTCGCCATCCAGCTTGCTCTCAAAGCTCCAGAATATCCAGAATATCCTGATAACATAACTCTAGGCTGCCCGTGTGGAAATTGGTGGGCACCCAGAGTTTAGAAGGGAAACAATAAACTTCGAGTCAGTCATGGTGACTGGTGTGAGATCGTAAAACAGTTATTCTTTCACAAAGAAAATAAAACAAATTCGCAATGCTTTTGGAAAATGAAACTACCATAAGACCTCCCGCCACACACACAATGCAAACGCAGAATTGGAGGAGATTTCTTCTTATGATAGTCAAAGATGCTTACTACGCAAAATCAAATTCTTTTGATATTATTATTAGTGCATAGTGTAGAAATCATTTCGAAAGTATAATATTAATCTTAGCCAACATACGACCAGTATTGTATGCCTACTATAGCTACCATCTAAACAGTGGTGACCACCGTACGTAAATGGCAGGTTCTACAACTAATACCGTACAAAGTTCGTATTGGAGTTTGGATTTCCAACAAATGGTCAGGCTAAGGAACTTCCTTTTCCACGATGGGTACGTCCCTGGAATAGACGACCCGAGAAATAACCTAACATTACGGTTAGATCTCTGCCAACACAAGGCCGGGTTACCTCTGCAAAAATAGGTAACTACTGACACGCGTATGCCATCCCCCGATCGTCACCGATCTTCCCGAGGATCCCCGATTCGCAACAAACCACATAGTAAAAATAATGCAGTAACCACAGAGGTTAAGTATCTGGGCTCCATACCATGATACCACCTTTATCCAGAAGGAATGACATACACTAAGGGGCGCTACTCCCTAGAACCTTGCCGCATCCTTCCTGTTTTGACCATTTCCGAGGTGTGAGGCTCGACGAAGTCTCGTCCATAAAGCTACGCTTTCTACAAAGCCATGCTTCGGGTCAAACAAATGATCAACCTATGATCACAAAGATATAAGATCAAACAAATGATCATATCACAAATGATCAAACACTGATCATTTCACAGCAACACTCAGTATGCCACGTTACCAAATTGGGATATATTGCTGATAAATTTCAACTACATAACCTCTAAGCTCGTACGTCTCAGAGAAGGGTGTTAAGCTAAGAGAATAAATTCTCCGCCACCAACAGAAATGTATTTGAAAGAAATCAGCTTTATATCTCAATTTGTAACGTCAGACACACAATCCATACAAGTCTGTTCCGGGATCGAACAGAACCGAAGGCACTTCTCACGAAGCCCTTGCATATCCGGATAATTTTCTAATCACGTCCGGACTTCCCGTCACTAAGGGTGATAAAACCTCTAAACCGGAGATCAGCCGATGTAGAGTAACTCGACGGTAATCCTTCCGTTTTCAAAAATATCCGGTCTTCAACACCGGTCTTCGAATGCAAATCATAACGACGTATCACATATTCGGAATGGGTTATACGACCCCATGGTCCTTTCCCGGCTAACCCGAATAGTGAGCGATTATTCAAAAATAAGTGTGGCATTCAAATTCATCCAATTCACAACAAATACCTACTCAAGGTAAATATTGATAGTCGGTTATTTAACTATCAATAAAGATGCGCAACATCATCAGATTCCAAATAATTTTCCAAATTATTTCATCTTCAAAAATATCTTTACTAGATATAAAATTTCCACACTTCAAAAATAAATCGACGTTTATTTTTTTTAAAACAATTCCCCTTTCTTTTATAAATTCCATAGTGAATTTATATTTCAAAATATCTACTGATATACGATTCTCAAATCGATTTCAAATATTCAATTTCATTTTATCTTTAAGAAGATAAAATCTCAAAACGTTTCATTTCATATTGGAAAAGCATTTCCATACTTATTTAATAATAAGTATTTCACAAATCTATTCATTTTCAGCATTTGAAAATATTCGATATACTTAAATCGAAATTAAGTATATATTCATTCTTTAAGGAAATCATTTACTTTGACAACATTTATTTGAGTCAAAACGAATGCTACGTAAAACATCGTTACGACGACTCAAAATCACTAGTATAGGGATTCAGAATTAAGATAGATGTGTAAATCCCAATACTATATAAAACATTTCCTTCCGGAAATCATTTACTATAACAACAGTGTTATAGTCCACCATTTCCTTAAATTTCTCGAAAACGTCTATTTCAACAAGTACTGTTGAAATCTATGCTTTCGATATTCAATACATTTTAAAACATCGTTTAAAACCATTAACTTCATTTTCAATGTCACCTTCCCAAACAATATCCATTTTACTTAACAATATATTCACTGTCCAAAATCGTGAATATACTTCACTAACCACATTTCAATATTTTCTACACGTTTTATTTCAATAATTATCCACTATCCAAAATCGTGGATATATCTCCTTTAACAACCTTCTATATTTAACTTATCAATTCCAATTGGTTTTGGATTTATAAAACAACGTTTATAAATCACATTCATACTTCATAACAATTTCAACTTGCAAAATCATTTTATTAGCCAATTCTATTCATATTCCATCTAAGCGCAAAAATCTAATTTATAAGTTTATTACTTATAAATCTTTTATTTTACAACATCTATTCAATTTATACTTCACAATTTATAAATTTCATTCACTTACGAATTTTTACTTCATCTTGTTCTAACACTTACAAAGCTCGTTTAAAATTCCATTTTATTCAATAATATATATTTTTAAAGAATTCTTCAATTTGAAATCATTTTTACATTGATTTCCCAAGTTATTTCAATTCATAAATTTAATTTCTAATTGGACTTCCAACTTATTTCATTTCAAATAAATTCCTTTTAAAGAGAATAAATCTCTTTATCTTTTTCGAACTATTTAGAAATCCAAATTTAAATTAAATTCTTCAATTTATAATCACTATTTTACGAATCCATTTATTTATTATTTTCACCTTATTCTGGAAATAAATTCGATAAGATTATAAAAATTAACTTTTTATACTTTAAAATTCCTTTCTTCAAAGTTTCTTCAATTTCAAAAATTGATTCACTTAGAAATTTTCTACTTGAATTTCAAAAATTCAACTTCGTTTATCCTTGGAATCCAATGATATCAAACATCCATTCAGCTAAATCATTAGCTTTCAAACAATTTCCAGACATCAATATGATCAATAACATCAATATAATCATTCACAGATTCATATCACAGTATAAATAAATTCAATCAATATGAGGGGTCCAGTTGGATCCCTCCAACCTGTTTCCCTGCATCCAAAGACGTTAGCACAATACCAATTCCACTTCGAGGTGGAATATCGCGGTATATGGGTTTTATAAAAATAATCCGCTTACTAACGGCGCAATAGGGTCTCATCCGCTATACGAGGCGGGAAATCATCAATCCAATATATACATATGCAAATATGTATATATTGCTATATATATATAGATATATCCTAAAATATCTAATATCACATCAATAGCAATCAACACAATCAATAACTGCAATTCAAAATATATTTTTGAGTGAGAAAAATCTCACCTTAGCTTTTTATTTTGCAATCCATCCAATTCTTCTTTCGTTTTCTCGACTTTAACCTTGTATAAATAATTTATACAATCTTTTAGTATTTGAATAAATTGAATAATTAATTCTTCGTTTAATGATTTAATTAATTTAAAATTAATTTAACTATCGATTTAGTCCTAAACAAATGATTTCATTTCAAACCCATTTCTTTTAAATTCCCTTTGAAAATCCTATTCCTATATATTAAATAAAACCAAATTTCTTATTTATTCTACTTCGTAAATACATTATTTTTGAAATTGACTAGTTGATTTAAATTATTAAACGAATAATCTATCTCCATATTTTTCATAATCCTATATATATACATATATCCATTGTAATATAATTTCATTTTCAGTACGTTATCCTCTACAAATATCTATCACTTTTCCAACCTAAGGATACATCTGTTTCTATACAAGCCTTTATATAAATACATAATTCCTGATTTAACTAAATTAAAGTTAACTAAAACAGGATTTTAAAACTGCTTAACTCTACCTTATCCGAGAATGACCACCAGGCTGCTGCCGCCTCTGATACGCCACCGCGAGACATCCCAGTCCCCAAAATCGCCGAGCTCGACTGCTGTGACCCACTATCATCTTTGAATCCATCGCGATCACCCCTTCGTTTCACTGCCACGCGAGCTTCGCCATCGAGATTGGAGTCGCCTTCCATCGCCCAGTCGCATCGCGACATCGCACGCCTCCAGGAACCACGCGAGTTGCCCTATCCCTTGCTCACAATACGCCTTGACTTCCACGTGTGCGAGCCTGCCTTGCTCTCGAATCTCAACGATGAACCCTATTTCTCGACCTCGAGCAATTTCGTTCGATTCCACATACGCGCGCGTTCGATTTTCGAATCGAACATAACAGAGGGAAAACGAGATTTTGTTCTGGCATTATCTTTGAAATTGAACGAGAGAAAAAGAAAATGAATTTCGTTTGTTCGTCGTTTGAATAGAAAGGGGGAGACTAAGTTTTAAAACGAGGGAGAGCCGAGATATTTACAGTTGATGAGGTATGGTTTGCACGATGAATTTCGCGATTGCAGGCGTGAATTTAGGCATGAGATAGGGGATACGTGGTGATGTTTAATAATATAAATTTAAATTTAAATTTGAATCCGATTAAATTTCAACGCGTTCACTCACCGTACGGTCACATAACAACTCCGATCGATACGAAATTTTAAATCCGACAATAATTCAACATTACAGACCCAATGGAACTGGTTTCGTCGAATTCCGAGACTGTTTGAAAAATGACTATTTTTAAATATCGGTTCAAACAATTAAATTCAAAACTGAGCAAAACACTTTGAAATACAATTCTGAAGCTTCTATTATCTTCAGTATTATCATTACGAATTTTAAAAGCTTTTGAAATATTTTTCTTCAGCTTAAAATTGGAGATTTAAATTCTTATTCAACTTTCAATCGATTAAATTTTAAAGTTTAATCGCAGATTTCAAAGTTATATCAGGGATTCAAATTAAATCATTGATCAAATATTTAAAATTAATTAAATATTTCCAATTCAATTTGTTCAAAATTCTGGGTCGTTACAGACTCCCCCCCTTAAAAGAATTTCGTCCTCGAAATTACAAGTCAGGAAAAAAGGTCCTTAACTCGTCTACTATTTTTCAACATTCAATAGTTTTATCAATTTATCAAAACAAATCTTCCTACTAAAGATTTGTTATTATTTCTACTAACTTTCCAACTCCAATTATAGGTTTCAAACAACATTGCTTTACTTCAATTCAATTTTTAAGTTTAAATTCAAATTTAAACTTCCAAATTTTCTCAAAAAATTTCTAACACTCGGAATTTTCGAAAAATTTCGCCAGCGTCTCCTTTGCACGGCTAATACGGCACGACTACAAAACGTCCCTACGGACTCTCAGATTTCAAAAAGAAAAAGCCAAGCGGCTAGAGAAGAAATCAGTAAAAACTCATATTATAATTCAAATACATACCTTTTTCGAGCAATTCAAATTTATCTTTGAAAATCAAATCCAATTCCTTTCATATACCTGTATATCCTACTAGCCATAAATCTAGTTACATATTCAAACCATTTTGCCAAATTTTATTACAAAATTTCAATACTTATTTCTTATATCATCTTTACTTCACTATTGAAGTTATTTATCTATTTTCATTCAATTTTGCATTTCAAATTTCATTTGAATTTAATTTACAATTCCAATCTAATTTGGATTCAGTTCGACTTCT
Source organism: Allium fistulosum (assembly GCA_030737815.1). Taxonomy (NCBI): domain Eukaryota; kingdom Viridiplantae; phylum Streptophyta; class Magnoliopsida; order Asparagales; family Amaryllidaceae; genus Allium; species Allium fistulosum. The sequence goes on along the minus strand of CM060904.1, from coordinate 578,109,774 downwards.
GAATATTGAATTTTATCGATTAGCTTTCATTTACAACTGCTTATTTTAGATTAGTTTCAATTACTAATTCATTTCTAATTCTAATACACTTACAAATTCAAATCTGTTTTCAACATTCAGTTTCAATTCCAGTTTTATCTTCATTCAATTAGCTTCACATACTAATTTTAGTTTAATACTTCACAATCAAATTCAAATTCAGTCTTACTTTCTTGCAAATTCAAAATGAATCTTAACATTTAAATTTTATTCTCTTGCACTTACAATTGCAAATTTTTTTTTTTATTCATTCCGAAACTCATTCACTAATTCATTTACATTAGACTGATTCAACATTCAATTAGTTCAATAGCTTAATTCGTTTATCAATCCAATTCAGATTCTCAATTTTATAAGTTATATAACTTATATTCAAAAATTACTACTTGGATTTTTATTGATTCACTTATACTTACTTTAATTTAACTCAAAATTCCTTAAGTTAAATTTATTCAATCTAAATTCAAATTGTATAAGTTATCAACTCATTTATTATTCTCATAAATATTTTAAATAGGATCCCAGAGTCTTTTCAATCTTTTCAAAACCATTTTTGAAAACAATTCAAATTATCCTTTGAATTTCCAAAACAAAAACCCAAATTTTCCAAACAACTTCTATTTAAAACAATCTAGCAGCAATTCCTCTTTTGGAAACCCGAAAATGAACACCGGTGATGTCGCGATCGTCATCGGAATTATTTTCCAGCGACCGAAAAGAGTTTAGAGCTTTTCATTCCTCCAAAATACTTTTCAAAACCTTTGAAATTCATTTCCAAGCCAAAAAGAATTTAAACTTTCCAAATCACCAAAATTTTCAAATTCTTTTCAAAACATTTTCAAAAACTTCTCTGGAATTCCGTTTAAATTATAAGTTACATTTATAATTTACATTCTTAAATTTCATTTGTATGTGAATTAATTTCTTAACTTTGGAGTAACGATTTCAGTTTCTTATTCAGTTTCAATAGTAATGATAACATTTCAATATCATCACTTTCCTAACAACCAAACATCCATAATTATGATAATTCATAGAAAATCATTTCTTTTCTATACAAAAATAGTTTTGGGCAAAATTATTTCATTCACCCTATTTTAAAACAATACTGTGCCGAATTGTTCTATTCAAGTGTTTAGAGATCCCTATCAATGATCGTTAATTACTCGTATTGACCAGAATCCATATACCACTCAACAAACCAATCATCACAATATAAAACAATTTTATATTCACTAACAAATACGCACTCATATCTATTATTACACTCAACTCATTCTAGAGTACTACTGACTCTATCTCTAATGAGTAACACCCAACAGAGCAGGGTTGTCGCTTAACCATATGCTCTGATACCATGCTGTCACGTACGGGAATTTTCGACTTTCGAAAATTCGACATCGATACTCCCTTTATCGACTGCCGAGAAATCGAGTGCTGGAAACTCCAATAGTGAGGGTTTAAGAAAGAAGAAAAAGGTAGAAGAAGAAGAAAGCAGAAGGAAGAGAGTGGAAAAAGAAAAGAAGAACAACACATCAGAACAGAAACAGAAAACAATATCAGAATCTCACATATCGCAGTGGAACAATATATAATAGATAACACTAGTCTTTTAAAACAAAGAACTATATCAGTTTATACATACATCAATCAGAGTCATATACAACAATGGACAGTTATATAACTTGTCCTCATACAGAATACACAGCGGAATAATACAAAAATATAGGTGATACGTTTCGCCATCCAGCTTGCTCTCAAAGCTCCAGAATATCCAGAATATCCTGATAACATAACTCTAGGCTGCCCATGTGGAAATTGGTGGGCACCCAGAGTTTAGAAGGGAAACAATAAACTCCGAGTGAGTCATGGTGACTGGTGTGAGATCGTAAAACAGTTATTCTTTCACAAAGAAAATAAAACAAATTCGCAATGCTTTTGGAAAATGAAACTACCATAAGACCTCCCACCACACACACAATGCAAACGCAGAATTGGAGGAGATTTCTTCTTATGACAGTCAAAGATGCTTACTACGCAAAATCAAATTCTTTTGATATTATTATTAGTGCATAGTGTAGAAATCATTTCGAAAGTATAATATTAATCTTAGCCAACATACGACCAGTATCGTATGCCTACTATAGCTACCATCTAAACAGTGGTGACCACCGTACGTAAATGGCAGGTTCTACAACTAATACCGTACAAAGTTCGTATTGGAGTTTGGATTTCCAACAAATGGTCAGGCTAAGGAACTTCCTTTTCCACGATGGGTACGTCCCTAGAATAGACGATCCGAGAAATAACCTAACATTACGGTTAGATCTCTGCCAACACAAGGCTGGGTTACTTCTGCAAAAATAGGTAACTACTGACATGCGTATGCCATCCCCCGATCGTCACCGATCTTCCCGAGGATCCCCGATTCGCAACAAACCACGTAGTAAAAATAATGCAGTAACCCCAGAGGTTAAGTATCTGGGCTCCATACCATGATACCACCTTTATCCAGAAGGAATGACATACACTAAGGGGCGCTACTCCCTAGAACCTTGCCGCATCCTTCCTGTTTTGACCATTTCCGGGGTGTGAGGCTCGACGAAGTCTCATCCACAAAGCTACGCTTTCTACAAAGCCATGCTTCGGGTCAAACAAATGATCAACCTATGATCACAAAGATATAAGATCAAACAAATGATCATATCACAAATGATCAAACACTGATCATTTCACAGCAACACTCAGTATGCCACGTTACCAAATTGGGATATATTGCTGATAAATTTCAACTACATAACCTCTGAGCTCGTACGTCTCAGAGAAGGGTGTTAAGCTAAGAGAATAAATTCTCCGCCACCAACAGAAATGTATTTGAAAGAAATCAGCTTTATATCTCAATTTGTAACGTCAAACACACAATCCATACAAGTCTGTTCCGGGATCGAACAGAACCGAAGGCACTTCTCACGAAGCCCTTGCATATCCAGATAATTTTCTAACCACGTCCGGACTTCCCGTCACTAAGGGTGATAAAACCTCTAAACCGGAGATCAGCCGATGTAGAGTAACTCGACGGTAATCCTTTCGTTTTCAAAAATATCCGGTCTTCAACACCGGTCTTCGAATGCAATTCATAACGACGTATCACATATTCGGAATGGGTTATACGACCCCATGGTCCTTTCCCGGCTAACCCGAATAGTGAGCGATTATTCAAAAATAAGTGTGGCATTCAAATTCATCCAATTCACAACAAATACCTACTCAAGGTAAATATTGATAGTCGGTTATTTAACTATCAATAAAGATGCGCCACATCATCAGATTCCAAATAATTTTCCAAATTATTTCATCTTCAAAAATATCTTTACTAGATATAAAATTTCCACACTTCAAAAATAAATCGACGTTTATTTTTTTTAAAACAATTCCCCTTTCTTTTATAAATTCCATAGTGAATTTATATTTCAAAATATCTACTGATATACGATTCTCAAATCGATTTCAAATATTCAATTTCATTTTATCTTTAAGAAGATAAAATCTCAAAACGTTTCATTTCATATTGGAAAAGCATTTCCATACTTATTTAATAATAAGTATTTCACAAATCTATTCATTTTTAGCATTTGAAAATATTCGATATACTTAAATCGAAATTAAGTATATATTCATTCTTTAAGGAAATCATTTACTTTGACAACATTTATTTGAGTCAAAACGAATGCTACGTAAAACATCGTTACGACGACTCAAAATCACTAGTATAGGGATTCAGAATTAAGATAGATGTGTAAATCCCAATACTATATAAAACATTTCCTTCCGGAAATCATTTACTATAACAACAGTGTTATAGTCCACCATTTCCTTAAATTTCTCGAAAACGTCTCTTTCAACAAGTACTGTTGAAATCTATGCTTTCGATATTCAATACATTTTAAAACATCGTTTAAAACCATTAACTTCATTTTCAATGTCACTTTCCCAAACAATATCCATTTTACTTAACAATATATTCACTGTCCAAAATCGTGAATATACTTCACTAACCACATTTCAATATTTTCTACACGTTTTATTTCAATAATTATCCACTATCCAAAATCGCGGATATATCTCCTTTAACAACCTTCTATATTTAACTTATCAATTCCAATTGGTTTTGGATTTATAAAACAACGTTTATAAATCACATTCATACTTCATAACAATTTCAACTTGCAAAATCATTTTATTAGCCAATTCTATTCATATTCCATCTAAGCGCAAAAATCTAATTTATAAGTTTATTACTTATAAATCTTTTATTTTACAACATCTATTCAATTTATACTTCACAATTTATAAATTTCATTCACTTACGAATTTTTACTTCATCTTGTTCTAACACTTACAAAGCTCGTTTAAAATTCCATTTTATTCAATAATATATATTTTTAAAGAATTCTTCAATTTGAAATCATTTTTACATTGATTTCCCAAGTTATTTCAATTCATAAATTTAATTTCTAATTGGACTTCCAACTTATTTCATTTCAAATAAATTCCTTTTAAAGAGAATAAATCTCTTTATCTTTTTCGAACTATTTAGAAATCCAAATTTAAATTAAATTCTTCAATTTATAATCACTATTTTACGAATCCATTTATTTAACATTTTCACCTTATTCTGGAAATAAATTCGATAAGATTATAAAAATTAACTTTTTATACTTTAAAATTCCTTTCTTCAAAGTTTCTTCAATTTCAAAAATTGATTCACTTAGAAATTTTCTACTTGAATTTCAAAAATTCAACTTCGTTTATCCTTAGAATCCAATGATATCAAACATCCATTCAGCTAAATCTATAGCTTTCAAACAATTTCCAGACATCAATATGATCAATAATATCAATATAATCATTCACAGATTCATATCACAGTATAAATAAATTCAATCAATATGAGGGGTCCAGTTGGATCCCTCCAACCTGTTTCCCTGCATCCAAAGACGTTAGCACAATACCAATTCCACTTCGAGGTGGAATATCGCGGTATATGGGTTTTATAAAAATAATCCGCTTACTAACGGCGCAATAGGGTCTCATCCGCTATACGAGGCGGGAAATCATCAATCCAATATATACATATGCCAATATGTATATATTGCTATATATATATATAGATATATCCTAAAATATCTAATATCACATTAATAGCAATCAACACAATCAATAACTGCAATTCAAAATATATTTTTGAGTGAGAAAAATCTCACCTTAGCTTTTTATTTTGCAATCCATCCAATTCTTCTTTCGTTTTCTCGACTTTAACCTTGTATAAATAATTTATACAATCTATTAATATTTGAATAAATTGAATAATTAATTCTTCGTTTAATGATTTAATTAATTTAAAATTAATTTAACTATCGATTTAGTCCTAAACAAATGATTTCATTTCAAACCCATTTCTTTTAAATTCCCTTTGAAAATCCTATTCCTATATATTAAATAAAACCAAATTTCTTATTTATTCTACTTCGTAAATACATTATTTTTGAAATTGACTAGTTGATTTAAATTATTAAACGAATAATCTATCTCCATATTTTTCATAATCCTATATATATACATATATCCATTGTAATATAATTTCATTTTCAGTACCTTATCCTCTACAAATATCTATCACTTTTCCAACCTAAGGATACATCTGTTTCTATACAAGCCTTTATATAAATACATAATTCCTGATTTAACTAAATTAAAGTTAACTAAAACAGGATTTTAAAACTGCTTAACTCTACCTTATCCGAGAATGACCACCAGGCTGCTGCCGCCTCTGATACGCCACCGCGAGACATCCCAGTCCCCAAAATCGCCGAGCTCGACTGCTGTGACCCACTATCATCTTTGAATCCATCGCGATCACCCCTTCGTTTCACTGCCACGCGAGCTTCGCCATCGAGATCGGAGTCGCCTTCCATCGCCCAGTCGCATCGCCACATCGCACGCCTCCAGGAACCACGCGAGTTGCCCTATCCCTTGCTCACAATACGCCTTGACTTCCACGTGTGCGAGCCTGCCTTGCTCTCGAATCTCAGCGATGAACCCTATTTCTCGACCTCGAGCAATTTCGGTCGATTCCATATACGCGCGCGTTCGATTTTCGAATCGAACATAACAGAGGGAAAACGAGATTTTGTTCTGGCATTATCTTTGAAATTGAACGAGAGAAAAAGAAAATGAATTTCGTTTGTTCGTCGTTTGAATAGAAAGGGGGAGACTAAGTTTTAAAACAAGGGAGAGCCGAGATATTTACAGTTGACGAGGTATGGTTTGCACGATGAATTTCGCGACTGCAGGCGTGAATTTAGGCATGAGATAGGGGATACGTGGTGATGTTAAATAATATAAATTTAAATTTAAATTTGAATCCGATTAAATTTCAACGCGTTCACTCACCGTACTGTCACATAACAACTCCGATCGATACGAAATTTTAAATCCGACAATAATTCAACATTACAGACCCAATGGAACTGGTTTCGTCGAATTCCGAGACTGTTTGAAAAATGACTATTTTTAAATATCGGTTCAAACAATTAAATTCAAAACTGAGCAAAACACTTTGAAATACAATTCTGAAGCTTCTATTATCTTCAGTATTATCATTATGAATTTTAAATGCTTTTGAAATATTTTTCTTCAGCTTAAAATTGGAGATTTAAATTCTTATTCAACTTTCAATCGATTAAATTTTAAAGTTTAATCACAGATTTCAAAGTTATATCGGGGATTCAAATTAAATCATTGATCAAATATTTAAAATTAATTAAATATTTCCAATTTAATTTGTTCAAAATTCTGGGTCGTTGCAGGCGGTCTCGAAAAAAATGGTGTCGCATTTTTCTGATCGTCGTGGAGGCGAGGTGAGGGTATAGTAAGGTTTTAGGCTTTGGTTTGGTCGAGGGCATTTGCGTGGCAATTTCGACTTCGTCGTCGCATCGGATTGGGCTGGGGTAGGGGGTTTAGGAAGAGGATGGTCTGGCGAGTCTCCAGGCGGAGCGGCGTGGGCTCTGGTGATCTGAGGCGGCGGGACGTGGAGGTTTTTGGTGACCGTTTTGTTCCTATGGTGTTTGATTTTTGCTCGAATTCGTTTGGAAGGAGGTATTGGGTTTCTGGGTAGTGGAGACGGTCGTTCTTGGCAGCGGCGACTTGCTGGTGGTAGCGGCGATGGTCGGAGACGCTCTGACCTAGTGTGGACGTACACATGGTTCTGATACGTCTGGGTTGTGGCTTTGTATTGGAGATAGGATCAGGTACGAGAGAGGAAGCTCGGGGAAGAATGTGTTTTGTATCGGGTTTGCGTAGGGATTGACTCGGAGTTGTTTCAGGGTTGGCTCGGGTCTGTTTCACAAATAGATTAACTAAGTTTTAAGTAATAAAAAAAGAAGAGAAAGAATGCTTCGGGAAAGAAGAGGCTTTGCTCAGTTTGGATCGCAAGTTTTATCGAGGGAAGTAGAGCGGGAAGGGATTGAAGTTGGCTCGGGGGTTTTTGGGATTGGGCCCGAGCATTTTAGTAAAAATGATTTAAACAAAGGTTTAAATGCAAAAGTAAATTTAGTAATGAAAAGTTTTCAAAGTAAATTGTTAAACAAGTTTCAAGCAAAGGAATTTAACAAGTTTTCAAAACAACTTCAAGTCAAATGTTCTAAAATTTAAATTGTTTTGATTTTAAATAATTATGTATCAAGTTAATTAAATTAATTCCTAAGTAGTTGGTTAAAGAAAAATAAATGTTTTTAAGTTTTTAATTAATCAAGGGGTCTCAAGAGATTTTGTTTAGATAAATTTCAAGCATTTAATTTAAATAAGATTTAAATGAGTATTAAGTAATTAATTAAGATAATGGTTTATCTTTAATTAATTTAAGGTTTCAAGTAATGAAAGGATAATTAATTAATGTAAATAATTAAAGGATAATTAATTAATGTGAATAATTAAAGGACGATTAATTAATTTTATTAATTAATTTCATTAATTAATAATAAATGGTTGTAGTTAATGTTAATTAAGCAGGATTTAAAAGTAATTTTGTATTAATTAAATTAATTAGGAATTGTACAACTAATTAATCTTGCTTATGGATGATTAAGTTGTATTGGATGCCTTGGATTGTTTGATATCTCTGGTATATAATTTATGATGTTCTGCAATACGAAATGCTTTGGATTGAACTATTGATAAATGTGAATCATTTATTTAATTGATATATGTGATGAATTTCTGTGTGAATATGGCATTCTGAATTAAAAATTGAATTGTATTCACTTAAATAACTTGGCTTAAAGATGGTATTGGATTCGAAGAGACCGGAGTTGGATATCAGCAATATCCGAAACCACTTCGATTAGTAATCTATAATTCTTTATAGATTTGACTTTAGAGTCAAATAGGCTGGAATGGAATAAATTAAGTAAAACTTGGCCATTTAGACTAAGTAACGGTACTTAGATATTGTTTTAAAATATCAATGGATTTTTGTAATAAATGGTTGGCTATAACATGATAAGAACTTGTAGTGATGTACGAGTTACCCTGGTTTTCAAAGAAACTTTGTAACTTTAGTATTTCATGATATATGGTTTACTCACGCTGGTTTCCAGCCTGACTCGAGTGTTACTTTAATGTAATGCTCGGGTCAGACCGAGTATTACAAATTTTCAGGTTAGGGCGTTCTGGAGTTCAGGAGACGAGCTGGATGGCAGGGACGTATGGAGTATATTCTGCTGTGTTTTTTTGAGATTGTATTGTTAGTATTTAGGGACAAGTTGCTACAACTGTCTAGTTTATTTGTGCATTGTTGTACTCTGATAGATTGTATGTAAAGTAACAGTTACAACTTTCTTTGTATAAATGCTGTTATTTGATATTATATTTTGATCCGCTGCGATTGTGAGATTCTGTGCTGTTGTTTTTTTTCTGTTTTCTTCTTCTACCTCTTTTCTTCTTTACCCTAATGATTTGGAATTTCCTACGTTTGATTTTTCGGCACTTCTATAGTGAACGTATTAGTGTCGAATATTCGAGGTCGAAAATTTCGGGTCGTTACAGCAAAGGAATCAATTTTACATGTTCCATATTAAACATTTTAATAAGGTGTTCTTGCATATCATTTGGGACATTCCTGACATCTTTTGTACCTAGTATATAAGTCATTATTTATTAATCTAATGTCGAGTATAAAAACAACTAAGGCTGATTTTAACACAAGTACATCATTAAAATCAACAACATGTTGTTTACTTATAGTTTAGAAATACCAATGTACCTTTTATCGTTCTTTCTTATGAACACACGCTTCCACTACACTTTGATTGAAAATCAAATTATTTGATATTCCTATCAAAGTAATTATTTAATCTTGATGCTTACAAAATGATACTTTCGTATCATTTCTTGGATCATACCCAAAGACTCACAAACTTAATATCTCTCCCACCGACTTCGAGACATTTTGGTTATTATGTGTAAATAGTTTACTCTAAATCCTTATTTAAAATTTTCTGTTTCAATAAATATGTACCAAACATAAAGTCATATCAAGTGGTAATTTTGTGAGTTAATCCGAATTATTTTGAGCATGTTAAATACTGAATCTATTACGCTAATTTCAACAATTGAAATTTGCGATATTATTCTCATCAACGTTGTCCATTTAATTCCAACTGCATTAGTCTTGCTCATAAAGACACAATCACGGCCGATGGATCACATCCCTTAGGTTACGACTAGCAAAATCATATTTTGATAGCACACTTGGAATTCTTTCAGATTTGAGCATCATACCGTATGATAGAGTCAACACTCTTGGTGGTTTAATTAAACAATCAAGGATTATATATTTTCGACATTGACAAGAAACTCATATTTTCTCTTCAATGAGTGAGAATACTTATTAGACATTCTAATACAATGTGTTTGTTTAGGTTAGTCAGTTTTATTTCACCTTATCTAATCAGTTCTACTGTTGAATCGTATCCAAATCCTTTTTACTACCAATAATTTCTCAAGGAAATTCCATCGCAATGAAGTTCATATTTCTTGAAATGTTTCTCGGTGCAATAGCATAGGTATTCGTAAACGTTTTATGAATTTCATTATTCATAAAACTGATTTGGTTTTAGTTTACAAAATTTATGTTCAAAACATAAATATGTCATCCAATGACAGTCTTTTCAAAATCCTTTTGAGAAGATTCATAAAAGATCCCTCATGAACAATTATTACGTACAATCTTTTGACTCGCACAACCTGCCAACTTCTTGGAATAGGATATGTTGGAGTTTCTTATAAACCCTTATCTTATAAAATTTTGTAAACTATTATTAAGATGAAATAACATTAACCTTTTGTACTACCCTTAAGTACATTATCTTATAAAAAGAACTAACTCATGTTCACTCATAATTAATTGTAAATTGTCCAACGAAGTTCGATTACTCCATATAGATGCATCATTATGTATCAAATGGAGGAGTAATTTTGAGATTGAATCTTTACTCATTTTAGGTACGTTCGAAACATTTTCCAATATACTCACTCATTCGATCAAATCAAATCATTTCTATCACATGTTATTTCATTTACCTCTGTTTTATATCCTATAAGTTTACCATAGATGTAACAACCCGCATATTTATCGATTTTATATTTAAATATTTTATTTAAATATTTTATCGTCAATCGGATTTTTGTCCGAAAAGCTACTTTTTGCACACGGTCAAATTAGGACTCGAGACCACCCCCGTTGAGTTCAAAATGACGTTTGCGATCTTTTTGAGTATAAACTTCGATATGTTTGGAGTTAGTGGAATTTTGTCACTTTTTCGCTTAGGGCTTTGGTTTGGGCTGAACCACTTACTAACTCAGTCCCAACCCATCTCCTCTTCATCACTTCATTCTTCATTTCCTAACACTTCAAGCTTCATCAAAAATGGAGGAGGGAATGGGAAATTAAAACTCCAAGCTCAAGTTCTCTTGCAAATCCATCATTCAACTCCAAATTCAAAGAGAAGACATTGATTCAAGCTTGTGATTGTTCTTGCTTTGCTTTCAAACTTCATCTCCATCAATTTTCGTGAAAAGGTGAGATTTTTATCTCACATGCTTGCCTATAACTATCTTGGACTATTAGGAATGAATTCCTATCACTATAGCATGTACATTTGCATTTGGTTTGGATTGGATTGGCGAAAAACTCCAATTTTTAGTGTTTTTGGTGAATTCCTGGGCTTAGGTCGTTCTGCCTCGGAATTAGCTCATCCCACTTAGGTCGCTGGGCCATAGGTCGCTATGGCGTGGAAAAGTCGCATACGACATATAGGTCGCTTTCCCCTTAGGTCGTTAGACCTTAAGTCGTTCGAAGCTTTAGGTCGCTCGACCTATTTAACCCACACCTCCTTAGGTCGCGTACCCCTTGGGTCGCACCACCTTGGCCTCACGCCCACACCCTTAGGTCGCTCGACCTTACCTATTTATTAGGTCGCAACTTTTTAGGTCGCGCCTTATCTTATCTCGGCCATGTTGCCATATTAGGTCGCAACTCCTAGGTCGCTCGGCCTTACATCTTTAAGTCGCTCGACCCTGTTGCCATATTAGGTCGCAACCACTAGGTCGCTCGGCTTCCACCTTAGGTCGTTCGCCACTTGAGTCGAATCACCTTAAGTCGCTCGGCCTCATCACTAGGTCGCTCGGCATGTGCAACCTTGTTAGGTCGCTCACCACTTTAGGTCGCAACGTTTCGGCCTGCTTTAACTCCTTAGGTTGCCTCAATGCTTTACTCGACCGTGTTAGGTCGTTCAACCCCTTAGGCCGCACTATTCGTCGCGTGCTAACTTCTTAGGTCGCGCCGTGTTAGGTCGCGCCAATTTCTTATGTTAAATTATGCCATGTTGCAGGAGTATTTCTACTTTGATGCATTTTGAGCTGATTTCCTTGGATTTTGTTCACGTCTTCGAATGTGAATTTCTATGATAGATTGTTTCTACAATCATTTTTGTGATGTGTCACTTCAAAAATACGAAGGTTTCAATACTAGTAGTAAATATCAAAACTCTTTCATCAAAGCGATTTCAACACTATTTTATTACAAAGCTCTTTTTTCCTAAACCGTTTTCCAATCTATTAGTATATACAAGCCTTTACTTCACTCGGATGAGAAATCTAATTAAACGGCTTAGTAAAACAGGTGGTATGAAACGCTTGCGTTTACTTCGTCGGTTAATTCTTGGACTTGTTCGACTGAACCTTTTGTGACAATTTTCTAGTGAAGATCTACAGTTTGTTCGTAAATATTTAATTTAAGCAAGTGGTTATGGGACATGAAGCTAAACTCATATATTTACTAGCTTGGTGTGATTGACACTTCTTGATGATCATGACGATCATTTTTGTGATTTAGACTAGCAATTGTGCGATGTCTCTTTGTCTATGAGGGAGACTAAACCGTTTGTGTGATGTTTCTACATCACATATGTGGGGTAGCGCCCCACGGTCTTCAGGCCATTCTTGTGGAGCTTCGGCTCAAAATTAATGGTTAGCTACCATGAGATAGCGTCTCGTTTTGTGTTACACATGTTGGTGAGCTTTCATACTCCCGTTTTGTGATAGGCCTCCCCCTTCTTGTGATTTCTGGATTTCTTGTGATGATTTCTGGAATTTTGTGCTTCACCAAATTTCGTGATTTCCATTGATAAGTTTATCAATTTTTGTGCATTGGTGAATTTGTGTGTCATTGACTTGTTATGAATACAAGTTTAGGGTATGATACCCTATTTTATCTTTGAGAAGATTCTTGTGATATTGATTAATCTCATGTTGATTTTCAATTACATACTTATAGTAGTATGCCATTATGGTTATTACATGTTTATGCCATATCCTTTATTCTATATCATGTCATCTGATATTTATTGCTAGACTGATCCGTTTATTATTTTCTTATAAATGATACTCGGGTCAGACCGAGATGTTACAGGTGCTTCTGCTTGACTTCTCTTCTGGGATTACTCTGACTTTTGGCTAACTACTTAGATTAGTAGTTTTTTGTTGTATACATTGAGGTATAGACTCCGTGATGTATACTTGTTCTTTTGTGTAGCTTGTAGCTATTCTTTTGTATTATCGTGGATCTTTCAGACCACTACTCTGATGTACACTTTCATGTGTTATATATATATATTCATATCTTTTTCCGCCATTGTGACATGGATGTCTGTGACTGATTTGTGTTATGTTTATTTTTATGTTTGTTTCCGAAGATTATATATAGCCACTATGTGATAGCTTTGAGTTTGTATCGGTATGTCGGATTTCCTCCTTAAATGAAATGCATGCTATACTATCTGACATATCGATGCTCGCCCAAAGAAGTTACATGGATGGTCGCTCCTCAACAGCCTTATTCTCCGTGCTAGTTGACAGCATTACCTCGTAATGTTCTTGGCTAGTGTGGGTATAGAGGTGGGGCGTCACAACTTGGTATCAGAGCCAAACTTCGGAACAATGTAGAATAACTTAACAAGGATCATCGTCCTAAGTCCAACTTAGGAGTCGTGCCTTAGGATTTAATTCGAGTCTTTGTACTGATTCATCCTATTTCCTTTTATGTATCCTTGCTTTATCTATCAAGATTTGCTTGATATTTATTTGGAGAATAACTTTTCTTCTTCTCTCTTTCTTAAAGAAGAGAATGTCTAGACCAGGTCATCCCAGAGCCGGACCTTCTACTGTTACTCCCCAGGATGGATTTTTTATGACCGCTCAGCAGCTACTTGATTTAGTAAAGAATGCTCAAGCAGCTGGTCCTAATCAGGAACCTACTCATCCTAAGTCTGGATTTGCACGCTTGTGCAACGATTATACCAACTTGGGTGGGAAACCGTTCAAAGGTTCAGAAACTATTATTGAAGTCCAGGCTTGGTTAAGAACATGCGATCAAATCTTTTCTCGCATGAACCTTATTGATCTTCACCGAGTTCAGGTGGCCTCCAATATGCTCCAAGAGAGAGCATTGGATTGGTACGAACTTCTTATTTCTGAGATTAATGAAGCGGATCTCACCTGGGAGCAATTCCGGGAACGCTTCGAATTAAAATTCGTACCAGAAGCAGAGAAAGTGACATTGGCTCGACATTTCATAGACCTTGTTCAAGGTGAGTCTTCTGTGACTGATTATGTCACATCCTTCGAGTCTTTATCCAAATATGGGGTTGAATACATCAACACCCCATTGAAGAAGAACCAAAGATTCGTCTATGGCTTAAACAGGAATCTCAAGAAGCCATTACTTCTAAATTGGAAGTTTCTTTCGATCAACTCATTGATATCGCTCTTCGTCTTGAAGAGGCGGATAGGGAAAGTGATGTTGAAGTGGTAGGTGCCAAACCAAACTTCAACAACAAGAAGAGGCCAAACAAATTCAAAGGTCCTTATCCCAACAAAAAGGGGAAACCTGCACCTTCGGCAGCAAAGACTTCTACCCCAAGTAGTGGGCAATGCTTTAACTGTGGTTCTAAGGACCATTTTGCGAACAAGTGTTCAAAGCCCCGTTCTTGTCGCTATTGTAAAAGCCCGGATCATTATATACATTTATGCCCTAGACTTCAAGGCAAGAAGGAGGGAAAGCTTAATGTGGCTCAAGCCCCTGGCAACACATCTCGAGGTCAAGGTATGTCTCATTCTGTCCTTGATGGCATTATTATATTTCACGATCAACCTATTCGAGTTCTTTTTGATACGGGTGCATCCCATTCTTTTATATCAAAGGAACTTGTTGATACCTTTTCTTTAAGTGTTGTTGCTTTAATGACTTCTTTAAGAATTGCGAATCCGGTTGGTGGATCCGCAACTCTTAGTTTGCTTTGTAAAGATGTGGAGATTATTTTGTGTGATTTTTCTTTCCTAGCCGATTTGCATGTCATGCGTTACTTAGGCTTTGGAATGATTTTGGGTATGGATTGGCTTAACCATTATGAAGCTCATATCCTATGTCTTGAGCGGACTATTTATCTCCCACATCCGCAATCTGTAAAGCAGATTTCTATTATTCTTAAAGATTCGGATTCCACTTTGGCTGCATCTTTATATTCTTTAAATCCTCGTGATGATGATAATGATGATGAGGAGGATGTCATTTCTCGTATTCACGTCGTTCGTGAATTTTCCGACATATTTGAGCCCGTTTTAGGATTACCACCTAAGCGAGCAATTGAGTTCAGAATTAATCTTACACCTGGAGCTCAACCTATTACTCGTCCTCCTTATCGCATGTCCAATAAGGAGAATTAAGAGATGCACAAACAGTTATCTGAATTGGAGACGAAGCAATTTATTCGCTCTAGTTCCTCGCCTTGGGGAGCTTCAGCAATTTTCGTGAAGAAATCCGATGGTACACTTAGGCTTTGCATCGACTACCGCAAGCTTAATGATCTTACTATTAAGAATAAATATCCTTTAACTCGGATTGATGATCTATTTGATCAGCTTAGAGGTGCTAGAGTCTTTTCACAATTGGACTTGGCTACCGGTTTTCATCAGCTTCATATTGCAGAGGATAGTATTCCTTTGACTTCTTTCCGTACTTGTTATGGATTGTATGAATGGCTAGTTATGCCATTTGGTTTAACGAATGCTCTGGCTTATTTCGTTGACCTTATGAATCAAGTTTTCAAAGATTTCCTCGATCGGTTTGTTCTCATCTTTATTAATGATATTCTTGTGTATTCTAAAACCGAGGAGGAACATGAAAAGCATCTTCGGATTGTATTGGAAACTCTTAGGGGCAATCAATTAAAAGCGAAATTTTCTAAATGCCACTTTTGGCAATCTAGTGTGAAGTTTCTCGGTCATATTATTTCCGAATCCGTAATATCAGTGGATCCTTCAAAGATTGAAGCGATTCAAAATTGGAAGAGACCGGAGAGCGTGACTGAAATCCATAGCTTTCTCGGATTGGCGGGTTATTACCGTCGTTTCATAAAAGATTTTTCTAAAATTGTCGTGCCTCTTACTGGCTTAACAAAGAAAGGTGTTAAATACATTTGGTCGGACAAATCTGAAACTTCTTTTCAAAAATTAAAAGAACTCCTTTCTGATGCTCCTATTCTTGTTATCCCCGAAGGGAATCAAGATTTTGTTGTCTATACCGATGCTAGTCGCGTTGGTTTGGGTGCCGTTCTTATGCAAAAAAGAACGTGTTATTGCTTATGCTTCTAGGCAATTGATGAGCGAAATCTACTGTAGCAATTCTTTTTTCGATTCGAATCATTGTTTGGCTAGAAATCAACGATCTTTCTCAGCCTTCCATTTCTAGGGTTTTCGATCCAACGGTGGATCGTCGATTTTATGACGATTAGAGGGTATGGGCTTGTAGAGGTCGTCGAGTAGTGTGCATCGGTGGTGTTTATAGGTCGTACTGTGGTCGAAGATCGCCAGATGATGGAGATGAATGTTGGTGATGGCGGAGTAGAGGGAGGGGGCTGGAAGCATGCGCACGGCCATGGCGTGAGTGGCCTGTGACGAGCAGCTCGGTGGTGGTCGTAGATTGTGGTGGCTGGGCCTGTAGCAGTGGCGGTTGATGTGAAGATTGTGGCGACTGAGCTATCGTGTTTGATCGCGATGAACAGTGAGTGGGTTAGGGTTTGTTGTACGTATTTGCAAATTTGCCCTTTATTCATTTTTTTTAAATTTCAATTTCAATTGTTCTAACATTAATAACTTTTTCATACGAGCTCGGATTCACACGCGGTTTTCTCCATTGCGATCGTATCAAAAATCTAAACATTATGGATCTGGTTTAGCTAAATTTTGAGACTGTTAATTTTTTAGGCTATTTTTGGATTTTAAATCGATTAGAAATCTTTAATCCACTCACAAATGCTAAACCATCTTATGTAGGTTAAATTAAATTTATGATGTGATTTGGAATTTATTGATTGCGGTTTGGTATTTTAAATTGTCATTTGAATTAAAATTTGAATTTATATTGAAGTAAATTGCCTATTAATTTAATATTGAAATTTAATTGCCAGTTAAATCCATGATAATTATAACCAGTTTATTTGGGTGATTTATTGGTTGATTTGAATGATGGTTGTAATGGATGTTTAATTGTTGATATTTGGATGGTTGGATATTATATTTATTTTATACGTTGTTATCACACTGCAAGTTCCTTTAGTTTGTTATTAGGAAAATCACTATGGGTTGAAATGATACATACCCGAATGGACTTATAGATTAAGGAAAATCATTATGGGTTGAAATGATAAACTCGAACGATTTTATGGATTTTGAATTTTATTTGAGATTTCGGGTAGAAATGATATATACTCGTAAATTTAAAATTTATTGTGGGTTGCAATGATATATATCCGTATCACTTGACCACATGATAGAAAATTATATACGGATATTAGATTGGTTAAATTAAATGATTTTAAATCTTCAATTTTTGAATCTAGTTAAATGATATTTTGAAATAAAATTTGATCTATATGAACTGAATTGTTTTCAAAATCCAAGCTTTAAAATGTTGAAATTGAAATTGGTTTAAATGAATTATTTACTGAATTTAAACTGAAATTTAAAAGTTGAATTTTGAAATATAACTGAAATTTATCAAAATTGAGTTATTGTAAATGTTTTGAATATTTAAACTTTGAAATCTATAGAATTTGAAGTGGTTTAAATTTGTAGTTCAAACATGGATTTGAAATCGATATAAATTGAAATGGTTTTAATGAGAAGTTGAATTGAAAGATTTAAATTGAGTTTTGTTGATTTGAAATATGATATGGTTCAGATTTGTTGAAATGGAAGAAACAGTTTGATTTAATATCAATTTGAACTTAATTATCTTTAATATAAATTGTTTCAAAATATATTATTCTAAAATTTAGATTTATTTAGATTTTAAACTGTTTACTATATAAACCATTTCTAATAATCAAACCATTTTATATCAAACTATTTTAACTATTCTAAATCTATTAAACTATTTTAACTATTTTAAATCTATTAAACTATTTTAAATCTATTAAACTATTTAAGACTATTTTAAACTATTTTAAATTATTATAAACTATTTTTGATATATTAACTATTTTAATATATAACCTTATTTTAATATATAAACTATTTCTAATATA
This sequence comes from Allium fistulosum, assembly GCA_030737815.1. Taxonomy (NCBI): domain Eukaryota; kingdom Viridiplantae; phylum Streptophyta; class Magnoliopsida; order Asparagales; family Amaryllidaceae; genus Allium; species Allium fistulosum. The sequence goes on along the minus strand of CM060904.1, from coordinate 578,091,532 downwards.
TAAACTATTTTAATCTATAACCTATTTTTAAAATATAAGCTATTTTTAATGTATAACTATTTCTAATATATAAATTATTTTAATCTATAACCTATTTTCAAAATAAAAGCTATTTTTAATGTATAGCTATTTCTAATATATAAACTATTTTAATCTATAACCTATTTTTAAAATATAAGCTATTTTAATGTATAACTATTCCAATATGTAAACTAATTTCAAAATTCAAACTGTTTAATGTTGGAACTATTATGATTTAGATTTAATCGATTTTAAATGCGAATAATTGGATATGATGGTTTAACCTATTTTGTGGTTTTTATTTTTAAATGAATATGAATTAAAGTGAATAACGTTCCTGTAACGATTCTGAAATTTATCGTTCTATTGAAGAAGAAAAAACTCGATTAAATATGAACTTGATTTAAGTTGAGAATTTAAAATTTAAAATTTATGCTGTGTACGATTGATTGAATAAATAAAATGGGAATTGAATTAATAAAATATAAATTTTAAACGATTTGAAATTCAACGTAGAAATCTATTGTTAATATAACAGTAAAAAATTTGTTTTTAGAAATATAAATATATTGTAGAAAATTTTATAATAAAAATGTCGACGTTCGTTTTGTCAAATTTCGATTTCGCTAGCTCGGTTTAAATCGATTGATACTGTGGCGACAACCGATATGGCGTAAATAACGAATTTTTGCCGGAGTGTTAAATAACTAGTTTTCTATGTTCTGACGTGTTCGTACCGATACATTGAGAATAACGGTGTTTCGTTTCGCATGTTTGGACTCTCGGTTTGTTAGGTGCATTGTTTTTATTTTGGTTAACGGTGCTTGCTATTATATATATGGGGGCATTATAAGTTGCTAGATTTATAATTTACATTTAAACAGTAGCAGCGGTTTTAAAGATAAGAAAATAAAATTATATATATATGGATTAGTATATATGAATTGGTCGGTGATTTTAAATTAGCACGTTCTCTTTTCCTTTTGAATTGGTAATAGCTCTATTAGCAGAGATAATAGGTCAGTCCCCCCTATATGCATGTGGCCACGTTTTCCATCTTCTCTTCTTATCACTTCTGCAAGTTATTTATTATCATTTTTTTATAAAAAAAGAAAACATCAAAAAGCTCACAGTAAATATAACTCGAAACCTTTTTCCCTCCACCGCTACCATACCAACCGCCGCACTCCTCCTTTCACTACTTGCCTCTCCATTACCGCCGACCTTCCCTTCTGTAGCCACCACCTCCGCTGCACATAAAAAAAGCAACAGCCGAATCCTTTCCCCTTCCACCGAGCTCCTCCCTACCACTGCCTATCAACGCACCACCCACCGCCGACGAGGCCCTCCTTTTCCCCTATAGCCACCACCATCTTATATATATATAAAGAAGCTTGCTGCCATGCAAAATCCCACCGCCTACACTAGCAACCTTTGCCTCCTACAAACCCCCTTGTCGTTGCCACACCATCCTTAGCCGACTAGTTGTTTTCCCCTCCTCTCCTGTGCTTAGCAATGAGTGAATATATATAGTGTTATATATATACAATATAAAAAAAGAGAGCTTTTATAAATAAATAAATAAAAGAGGAGAAGCTGTTGTTTGAATCGAAGTATAGCATGTGTATGAGTGAAGATTCGTGTTGAGGCAAACCGTGTCGAGTGTCATAGGCTGTTCGTGGATCGTATCGAGTTATCGTCGTTGAAGTGAGTGTTTCAACCCACTCACAAAGTACTATATTATTGCGTTGCACGTTAAATTAATATCATGATGTGATAAAATTATTTGGTTGGTTGTTTGTGAATTTAAATTAATATTAAATTAAATATGATTTGCTAATTGAACACCCTAATATGCAATAGTTTATCATTATTGTGATATATGTATGGTTGAATTAATTTAAAATTTGAATGCATATGTATACCCATTAGTTGACCGTAATTGGTGATCGTGTGATTTTCTTCCATATTTGACCATTGTTGGATATATGTCTGTTGTCACCCTATTTGAATCATTGGTGTTGTACTGATTATTATATGGATCATTAGAATATTTAATTGTAGTATAAAAACCCTTGGACACCTTATGTTGATATGTGGAAAAAGTTAGAACATATAATTTTTTTGTTTTGACCAAACTGTGATTGTTACAAATAAACTGTTGTTTTGTCCTTATTTAAATTTTTTCCATAAATGTATGTATTTGTTTCCAAAATTCTGATATGTTAAAAGAAATGACATTTTAAATAGCATAGTCCAAAATTTGATCGTAAGTTTATGTCTAGATTTTGTCAGAATAAATTATTTATTTAAATATGAAATAAAAGGCGTTTGGTAAAATAGTGTTTTTTTACTTGAAATTTCTCACTAACTCCATCCCAGCAAAAAAAAAATATTTTGTAAAAAACCCATATCAAATTCTATCATTTATTATTTTCTATATTTTATTCTTTGAAAAATAGGATAATTAACAATTTTGAATTTTGCAAATCATTATTTTGACATAAAAATTTTTCCGTAGATCCTTCATATTATTTTAAAAATATTTTGTAAAAGGAACAATATTTATTTCGATAATTTGGTAATTTTTAAAATTCAATCTTAGAAATCGGACGTTTAAAAATTTGGGAAAATTATCCATTTGATTTGGAAAAAGACAAAACTTTCTTGGAAATTCTAGAAATCTATTATAAGGACTCTAGAATTTTATTTTGAATATTTCCATGAATTTGTGAGTTTTTAAAATTTTATTTGTATGAAATTTTACGTATTTTAAATATTAAAAATAATAAACTATTCTGGAAATTTTTGTAAATTTTCTTGTAAATTCCTGAAGTATAGTAGAAGATTTTTGATGTTAAAAACTTTTTAAGGTTCTCTATAGAATTTTCTTTAAAAATTAAAATTGGACAAACCGACATATTTCATACGATTTTGATTTAACTGACCTAAGAATTTATAGTCCCGACTCGAGTGTATTTTTTTTACTATTCTTGGGTCAGCCTGAGTTTTTCAGTGTTCATTTGGAGGCATTGATATTGAAGTTGAAGACGGTGTTTGAAGACCATACTATTATTATGTATTATTTCCGCTGCATGGTTATTTGGTTTGTATATGGTTGACTTTGATAATTGATAAATCAAATGTAAAGAATTTAATTAGTAGCTTCATGAACTGCTTATTTATGTATTATATTTTATTCCTTCCGCTGAGATTCTTTTTTCTGTTATGTTCTCTTTTCTTGTTTATTTCTTATTAAACCTCATTGACAATCCATCGTTTTGAATGGTTTGGGTTTCACATTTGTGGATTATTTTCAACTTGAATCATCCAAAATAGTGGGTCATTGCAGTTGATATCAGAGCCAGGTTGAGCGATTACCTTAGCTTGTCGGGTATACTCATTAGAAATAGGGTCAGTAGTACCCTAGAATGAGTTGAGAGTATTATGAGAGAGCGTATTTGTATTTTTATATAAGAATTTTCTAGTAATAATCTTGGGTGAAAACACTTACAACAATTTGAAAATAATTAATATGAGTTAATACCCTTGAATTGAAGCAAAGTTATTATTATAGGATTTGAGTGTATTAAAACCCTTAGTTTTGTGATTAAAATAAATTAAATATGTTTTTAGTATAGTCCTATTTAAAATTATGAATTTAGTAAACCATTGGATTTCAAAGAAACTTCATTCTTAAACTTATATAAATCATCCTTTGCTAATAGAATTAAGAATAATAATTGAAAAGTAACTAAATGAAGATTTTATTATACGCTAGGAGAATCCTATTAAAGCGCCTAGTCCAGTTTTAGGATAGCAAAAGAGGAACATCGAAGGCTGCACGTAGGGCACAGAGAGAAGTAGAACGTAAGGCACGTGAAGAGGCAGAAAATGAGAGATAGAAGCTATGTCGAGAGAGGACAGGACCAGGTCCTTATGATAACATTGTTTGTTATAGGTGTCACGAAAAGTGTAACGACCCGATATTTTCAACCATTCGCATCCACATTTGTCGGACTTGAATTGCTCAAAATACCGAATTGTAATTTAAATTTTGCAAAAATCAGAACATACAGTAAATAAATAAATCACAGACACAGAGTAATAAAATGCAGCGGAAACAAAGAAATAGTAGTTCATGAAGCTACTATACAAATATACAACAGAGTTAAACAAGATACAACAGAAATAACAAGATGATAATCAAGTACAAAGCTGGATACAACTCTGGAATCAACTGGATGACTGAGAGTGAAATAGATGGCTGGATCTTCAAGCAAAGCTCCAACTCCGAAGGTGAGTCTCTAATGCTGTATCACTCAGTCTGACTCGAGCATAAAGCAAATACACAAAACACTCGAGTCAGGACATACATACTTATACAATGTAAACCAACTCAAGTGAACTGTAATATAAGGTACAAGTAACTTAAAGGACGCTTGGGACCGCCCATCCTCTAAGGATCCGTTAAACTATTTACTATGTAGTAATATTTCGCTATTATAATATTGTCTATAGTAAAATAAACTTACTTTTATATAGCGTTAAGGAGTGACCCAATATTCCCCTTAACACGTAATAGTCCCAGTAGTCCATCCAGTATCAGCGCATTGCCAGATCGGGAGACTACCCTAAATACTCCACGAGCTACGGGAGAAAACCAAACTCGTACAAGGTGCGCTAGGGTAGGTGACACGGCACAACTAGGCAATGCCAGGGTAGATATACCAATTACGCTTCCGGACCGGTGGTAACGCGTAGCAGCTACTACCGCCCATCTTGAGCCACACCCCCAAATCAAAAGGGCCCCAAACAATCATAAAGTAATAGAATGGTATCGAAGGAGTGTGTCCGATAAAAGGTGCTACCTTCTTAGCCCATCAATCGCTCCTATTTTAGCCATCTTATGCCAACTCACGAGAGTCGGGTCCACGTATATACCTCAAAAGAACGCCGCCACCATCCTACTTCATTCTGGAATCTCCACCGCGTACACGGTTGTTAAAGTGGTTTTCGGAGTCGGCAGAGAGTATGACAACTTCCAATCCCGGTCTCTTTAACAACCAAACGTTATTATTACCCATGAATATTTATTTCAAAAATCATTTCTATTCCAAAACCATTTAAAATCAATACTATTACTTTCCAAAACGATATCCATTTCAAAGTGGTAATATTTCCAAATCCACATACTTTCCAAAAATAATCTCCATTTCAAAATTAAATACTATATTTTTATTTCAAAAACCAAATCAATATATCATTCTTATTTCAAAACCAATGTAATAATATATAATTTAAATTCCAAAACCATAGTACTTTCAAAGTTATAACAACTTTGAACTAAACACTATGAAACTATGATACTTTGAAATATTATCATTTGGAAATCATAATACTTAGAAATTTATTTCCCATGGTTATAAGTTCCAAATATACTTTATATTCCAAGTCAAAATAATTCATTTAAACCATTTAAATATGAAGTAATTATCCTTCCAAATCAAATAGTCAAATTCTAGAATTTCAACAATTTCTAAGCTCATTAGTTCAATTTCAACATTTCAAACATTGTAAATTTCAAAACAGCGGCATTTAAAAAGTGCTATGGTAGGTATATTTAGTATATATCAAACATACTTCAAAATCAGAACTACAGCATTTTCAGAAATGCTGTTATAGGTTTATTTAGTAATTTCAGCATATAGTTCAGATTTTCAGAAATTACAGCACTTCAGAAATGACGTTATAGGACTTTTAAATATTGTGACGCCCCACCTCTATACTCGCTCTAGCCAAGGACACTACGGGGTAATGTCGTCGACTAGCATGAAGAATAAGGCTGTTGAGGAGCGACCATCTGTGTAATTGCTTTGTGCGAGTACCGATATGCCAGATAAAAATATAACTTTTCATCTCAAGAGGAAATCCGACATACCGATACAAACTCAAAGCTACTACACGGTGGCTATGTATATATACTTCGGAAACAAATATAGAAATAAACATAACACAAATCAGTCACAGACAATTCATATCACAAAGGCGGAAATAGATATGAATATAACACATGAAAGTGTACATCAGAGTAGTGGTCAAACAAGATCCACAATATCAAAAAGAGTAGATACAAGTGCTAGACAAAAGAGTAAGTATACATCAAGGAGTCTGAATCTCAAATGTATACAACAAAAACTATAAGCTAAGTAGTTAGCCAAAAGTCAGATGATGGTTCCAGATAGGAAGGCAAGAGGAAGCACCTGTAAAATCTCAATCTGACCCGAGTATTATTTAAGAAGAAAATAATAAACGGATCAGTCTAGCTATAATTATCAGATAAAATGAGATATAAGAAGAGATATAATAATAAAACGTATGATAACCAAAAATGTCATACTACGTCAAGTATACATTAGAAAACCCACAAAAGTCATACAATATCACAAGAATCTCATAGCATCAAAAAGAATGTCATATTCATTATTTAATTCACCAAGCCACAAAAATGACATCATATCAATGCCAATTGTAAATGCTGGTGAAACATAAATTCCAGAAATCAATAATTAGAAATCCAGAAATCACAAGAAAGAGGATGGCCAATCCCATAAACGGAACATTGACGCACCTAGAAAGATACGCCCCATGTAGAGTCTAGCATTGATACACCTAGAAATGCACCCCATGCAAAGTCGAACATCGACGCACCTAGAAAGGTACACCCCATGCTCTAGCATCGATACACCTAGAAAGATGCACCCCATGCAAAGTCGAACATCGACGCACCTAGAAAGGTACGCCCCATGCTCTAGCATCGATACACCTAGAAAGATGCACCCCATGCAAAGTCGAACATCGATGCACCTAGAAAGATACGCCTCATGCTCTAGCATCGATACACCTAGAAAGATGCACCCCATGCAAAGTCGAACATCGATGCACCCACTACACCATATTGGCAGTTTTGCAACACCCTTATGCGGAAGAATCGCAACGGTTCTGAGCCGTTGCTAAATAACAACGGTTTGAAGCCGTTGTAAATGATTTAAGAACGGTCATGGGCCGTTTTAGTTTTACAACGGCTCAAAGCCGTTATGTAATTGCCCTAATTTTTTTTTCCACCACACTTGCATACACATAACCCTCCGTTCCCAAAACTAAACGCCCTTTAATTTCATTTCCCACTCCTCCGCGCGTTTGCCCTAGTTAATCGCCCCCATTTCCAACTGTTCGACTGTGCGACTGCAAATCAAGCGTTGGAACCCTAGGCTGTTCGAAATTGAGCAATAAGGTTCGTTCTCTTTTGATTTTTTTCATTAGAAATACAATAATCGTGTAAGACTGTAAGAGTAAATTTTCGTTTTGTGTTTTTGGTATTTTCATTGTTATTGCAATTATTTTTTAGTCTGTTTTGAAGCATTTGATGTATTCGAGGCGTTTTAGAGTTTACATATGCTATTTAGGAATTTTTCGCTTATTGAATGATTCAGTTTGCTTTTTTTTTATTGAATCATCATTTATTAGGAATGATTAGTTGCTGTCATTTCTTTGATTACTTATGAGTAGCCTGATATTTTGCAAATTTTCTAGCCTTATAATATTTTTAATTCATGCTCAGAGGTAATTGGTTTAAGGGTTGGATGTAAATATCTTAACTTTTCATACTTATTTACCTAGATAACCCTTATGATCAAGGTTGGCTCGGTTGGATTCTAGTACCAAATTCTAGGATTAAAATTTTGCTTCCAGGTTATAGTGTAACTTATGTATATTATGACTGCCGCTTAAACACCGAAAGTATATTCATCCTTCGTATGAAAAGTAGAATTATGTATTTGTTTTTATGTCCACTTGATTGGTTATTTTTTATTTGACATGAATTTAATTTTTTGTTTTATTTTTTTGGTATTTTCTTCTCCTTCTTATCATTAAACTTTTATACTTGTCTGGGTGGTTGTCATTGCTTTGCTTACTGATGATCTATTGTGCATTTCAAGTCAAGAAGTTGTGAGTCGTGACCTCATTCTATGTGCGTAAAGGGAATTTGGTTTCATGTAGATAATTTCATAAGACCTTAGTGGCAATCGACAAATTTGTTAGTGTTGCCTTAGCTAAATTTGGTAGTTTAGAGTTCTGATTCCTCAACATCAAAATGATCAAATTTGGAGTTCAAAGATGTGAATTTTGGATGCTTAGCAGGTAAAGCTTAGATTTATGTAAGCAAGTCAGTGTATTGTACAACAAAATATTACAGCTAGTTTTTGTTTTCTTTTACCATAAATGTTAAAAAAAATAAGAAAAAAAATATTCTTTTAAGGAGAGTACGAAGAAAAGTAGCAGGCAAAATTAACATGTTTGAAGCCACTATAATATTCTTTTAAGTATTTATCAAAATCTATCGTGACCGTACAAAATTTGTGATGCAAAACCGTATATCGACTCATTACCTTTTTTTGTACTTTAAATTCAATCCATTTCATCATGCATATCACCCAAAAGAATCTTAGTGTACTTGCTGTTTTGCTCACGGCAAGCTTTTGCAGCCAAAGAATTATGTAGCACTCGCGGCTGCAGCTCATACCCTCTTCTCTTTTTTACTTGTTGGGACTTTTCTGAATTTCCATCGATTAATATATTAGCTTTAGTGTGCAATTTTAGTGGAACATTGTTCTTTTCATTACAATAAGCAGCAGGTTGTTCTGTTTCCTTTCTTCTTTTGAACCATGACAATAACGAACCAAATGTTTGTAATGTAAAGGACTTGATGGTTTCTTTGTTTGCTTGCTCCTTTTTAGGAACCCCTAATAGCTTAACTGATTGCTGCGTAAACGAAGAAGTGTAGCATGGATTAGTGTCCATTTCTATATTTGTCCGGGTTGGATCTTTATATAAAACCAAGAACTTCAAATGAGCATCTAAAATATGAAACTAACTAGAAGAAATTGAAAATATTTTGAACTAGTTGGTAAGCTCAGATGTTTTGAAGAACCTGCAGTTTTTGCTTTGCTTTGAAACAGAGCAAAAATGTGGTGGAAGAAATTAGTTAGTAAGCAAAAATATATTCTTTTAATCGTTGCTTGTCCTTTGACTTTAATTTTTATATTAGAATATAATATGCACTGCCCAGGTTTCTGGATATTGTTGCTATGTTTTCATGCGTGCGTGCCTTTTTCCCTGTGATTGTATGCATATCAGTGTGTGCGTGATTCAGTTATTATTTATTTTCAGTTGAGATGTTCAGTGCACTGCTAGTATTTCTATTTTAACCCTGTTCGTTTATGTTTATTACTGTTGGGTAAATAGGATAGTGTAAGCACTATATTTGATCAAATAATATGGCATGTTAATGTTATATCATGGTGAGTGTGCTTGCGTGTGAATGTCACCATATTAGCTTCACCATTTCATTATATAAGTTGCAGTACTCTATATATGTTTTATTTCGTAAGATGAGTAATTACAGTTTTTTTTATATATGTGTGTTTTGTTAATCTAGTTGAAATTGGCTACAAGATTAAATTATTTGGTCATGAGTTCTGTTAACTTAGTGGAAGTTGTAACTCATTAGTTTTCAATTCTTGTGCGTGCGTCATATATGTACATTTAAAAATCAATCAAATTAAATATACACATACTTTAATAAATATTTAATGGATATTATATATATTAATGAATGTAAAATATATGTTTACAAAATATCTTGCATAATTTATTATATACGTATGACCTGGGAGTTAATTACCTTATAGGTTCATTTTTATGGTCCTGGATTAAAACTTTCATTTGCTTGGCCTTGTTTTTTTTCCCATTTTCATTTCATGTTTCTTCCTGCTCCTGTTTTGATTCTATTATTAATTTGTCCTCAGGTTGAAGGAGGAAGAAAAATTATCATGTTCGTTTTAGGAGCTTTCAGTTGCTGTTATTTCCTCATCAATCCTGTTTGTATGTAAACTACTAATTTTGTTGATATCGTCAGGGCTGCTTACTCTTCTTCTTTTGTGTAAGTTCTTTTTCTTTCATTTATATCTTTATAAAGACATAACCATATAAATTGTATTCTCCTGTTTAATTGATGGTTATTTCCTCTGTATCAATTAATTATAGTCTAATATTCAGTTCATTTTACTTATGTTTAATTTATGGTTATGTCCTCTATATCAACACATAGACTATCTATTTTAATCAGAGTAGCTGTAGGCATGTGATAAATAAGTAGCCAATATAGAAGCATTGGAGTAATAATAGTATGTATTGATTCTACTCTGCTAGCTATAGAGAGCAGTTTGCCATCCCAGTTACCAAGTCTATTCATTATTTTCTAGAATAAATTATTGCACTCTAAGTATTGAAGATAATCCGAGGAGAGAGGAACCCCTAGTTATTTGACTGTTAGTGTACCCTCTTGTAGTTAAAGAGTTTCCAATAGTATGTTTTTATTCTGGCAATCTGAGCTAAAGTACACTATGGTCTTCATTTGATTGGTATATAATCGTCCTACTCTGCCTAGTTGATCAGTGATGTGTGTAATGGTATGTGCACTCTTTACATTTGCTGTAGCAAATAGCATTATATCATTGGCCTATAATAAGTGTGATATGCATGGTTGGATAGAAAATTAGAAATAATAGGTGTAATATTCTTTCTCCTTAATCCTGCCTCTAATTTCAGTGACATATATTCCATGGCCACACAAAATAGATAAGGGGACAGCAGGTCCCTTTGTCTTATGCCCCTGTTAGATGAAATGTAACCATGTGGTTCTCCATTAATTAAAATGGAGAAAACTGGTGTAGCTATGCAAATCCTGATAAGTTGGACCACTTGTTGTGGAAAGCCCATTCTTGTAACTCTCTATTGATCTTGTCGTAGGCCTTTGGTAAATCAACTTCAATACAAAATTTCCTGATGCCTTTTTGTTGAAATTTCATATCAGCTCATATACTAATAGTATATTTTCTGCTATAAATCTCTTTGGGATGAAAGAACATTGTGATGGTGAGATCAAATAAGTCAAATGACCTTTTATTCTATTGCATATAACTTTAGTAATAATTTCATATAAAACATTGCAATGGGCTATCGGTCTGTAGTCTGATATTTCTGAAGGTCTATCGTTTTTTGGTGCTAAAGTAATAAAAGTGTGGTTTAGGCCTTCAGGAATATCAGCTGAATGGTAAGCATAGTTAATAGCAAAAGTTAGCTCATCTTTGAGAAGTTCCCAATTTGTAGAATTTAGAAGAAAACCCATCTGGTCATGGTGACTTTTCATCTTTAATTGAGAAAACTGCTTCGTTAACTTTTTTTGTAGTGACAGCTTGCAGTAAATAATCCCTTCCTTGTGCATTAATACATTTTCTGTAGTTTATCTCCTCAAATTGCAGATTGTTGTTGTCCCCATTATATAAATCTGAATAATACTGAATTGCATGACCTTGGAATTTGTGTTGTGTCATAAGTAAGCTCTCCTTTCTCGTTGCATAATGAATTTATGTTGTTTCCACACTTCCTTATCACCATCTTGGCATAAGAAAATCTAGAATTCGTGTCTCTTTTATGAGCCAGCTAACTTTTTGATTGTTGCACTGCCTGAACATATTTTTGCATTCTTTTTTCCAAAGTGTTACCTGCATGCAAAAGCTCCTCATATGCATATGTATCTTCTAGACTAGAATCTGCTGATAGTAGTTCAGCATTGTATGATTCTTCCAAAGAGGTTAAAGTATCAAAGTCTTTCTGTCTTGTTTTGTTCCACATCTTCAGATTTTGCTTTATCCTCCTCAACTTTGTCATGAATTTTTGAATCTCTGTTCCCATGTAAATTCTGATAAAAATGGTACAACCCGATCCTCATAGCCACTTGACATATGCCAGCTGTTTATGTATCTGAAAGGTATCTTCCTTTTTCTGGATGCCTTGTGTATGCAGTTTTATGATGATAGGAGTATGATCAGTTAAAGGTGATGTGATGATTGTAGCTAGAAAGTCTTGAAAGTGTTGAAGGAAAGTAGCATAAGACTTTGTTAATATGTGTGGCTACTTCCCTTCTCCGCCACGTGAATTGAAAACCTTGTATGTTTGCTTCAACAAGGCACATTTTTCAACACTCATGATTACAAACATATTTGTAATTGCAATTTATTTAATACTAATTCTTAAGGATTTCATATTGTATGTATAAATGTAACCATCAACATTATACATACATGCACACACACATAGCTAGGATCAATAGCGCCTCCTGATATCATACGCACACATAGCCGGGAAAAAGAGTACAGCGCTAGCTTGTCTAATAAGTACATAAGTCTTGCAACAATAATGCAAAAAAATTGAAAACCAAATATACATAGCCTTCTCGTAGAAGCAAATATCAGTCATGAAGCTCAGCCCAGTCGCCATACTTTATCCTCCAAGAAACCTTAATCAGCATATGCGGCACCCGCATTCATTCTTCAGCAGGTTTTAGAGAAAAGAGAAAATCAACCATTATTGTTCAATTCAATCCTCAGTTTTCTCATAATATCTTCATTCTATGTTGTGTGCATGCAGAAGATCTCCGAATAATATAAGTAACATTAGTTTGAAATTTTGAATCAATTTCGCACATTTAATGTGACGCCCCACCTCAATACCCACGCTGGCCAAGGACACTACGATGTAGTGCTGTCAACTAGCACGGAGAATAAGGCTGTTGAGGAGCGACCATCCATGTAATTGATTATCACACGGTGGCTATAAAATAATCTTCGGAAACAAACATAGAAATAAACATATCACAAAGCAGTCACAGACATCCATATCACAAAGGCGGAAGAAGATATGAATATATAACTAACACATGAAAGTGTACATCAGAGTAGTGGTCAAAAAGTTCCACAATAATACAAAAGAATAGCAACCTGTGCTATACAAAAAGAATACAACTATGAGTCCATATCTCAAGTGTATACAACAAAAACTGCTAAACTAAATAGTCAGCCAAAAGTCAGAGTAGCAAATCCCGGAAGGAAGTCAAGCAGAAGCACCTGTAACATCTCGGTCTGACCCGAGTATTATTTAAGAAAATAATAAACGGATCAGTCTAACTATAAATATCAGATGACATGATATAGAATAAAAGATATGGCATAAACATATAATATCCATACTGACATACTACTATAAGTATGAAAATGATGATCAACAGGAGATCAACCGATGAGAAATGATCAATATCACGAGAATCTTCTCAAAGATCCAAAGAGGGCATCATACCCTAGACTTGTACTCATAACAAGTCAATGACATAAAAATCTAGAAATCAAAACAAGAAATCCAGAAATCATAAAAAGAGAAAGAGGCCTATCACATGATGGTCCGAAGACCATGGGGAGCTACCCCATATGTGTGAGTCGGAATCACACTGATTGAGGCCTAGGCTAACCAAAAAGCAGAAAGGTATGTGTGAATGGAATCACACAAGTGGTGTCTAGCCTAACCTCGCAAACATAAAGATATGTGTGAGTCGGAATCACACTACTGCGGCCTAGACTAACCTTGCGGACAAAGAGATGTGTGTGAGTCGGAATCACACTATTGCGGTCTAGTCTTACCTTGCAAACAAAGAGACATCGCACAATTGCTAGTCTAAATCATAAAATGATCATCATGATCAGCGAGAAGTGTCAATCACACCAAGCTAGTAAATATATGAGTTTAGCTTCATGTCCCATAACCACTTGCTTAACTTAAATATTTACGAACAAGCTGTAAATCTTCACTAGGAAATTGTCACGAAAAGGGTTCAATCGAACAAGTCCAAGAGCTAACCGACGAAGTGAACGCAAGCGTTTCATACCACTCGTTTTACTAAGTCGTTTAAGTCGATTTCTCGTTCGAGTGAAGTAAAGGCTTGTATATACTAGTAGATTGAAAATCGGTTTGAGAAAACGAGCTTTTGATATTTAAAATAGTGTTGAAATCGCTTTGATGAAAGAGTTTTGATATTTACTATTAGTATTGAAACCTTCATATATCTTTAAAGTGACAAGACATAAAACGATTGTAGAACAAATCAATTCACGTTCGAAGACGTGAGTAAAGTCCAAAGAAGTCAATCCCAAAACCATCAAAGTACGACTTAGTGAAGGCAAGCTGTCTCGAGGAGCCAAACCGGTCAAACGACCAAGTACTAACTCGCGAACGACTTACGACTTAAGGGATAAGGTCATACGACCTAAATGGAGAATGCCACGCGAGCTAGCAGAAGAACAGGTCAAACGACCAAGTACTAATCTCGCGAACGACTTACGACTTAAGGGATAAGGTCATACGACCTAAGTGGATAATGCCACGCGACTTAGCAGAAGAACATGTCGAACGACCTAGGGAAAAATAGGTCAAAACGTCCAAGTGCTAACTCGCGAACGAGTTACGACTTAAGAGGGTTCTGCGACCTAAGTGGGATGCGCGACCTAAGAGTTTAAGGGTCTTCGACCTAACGAGTTAAGAAGGTCCAACGACCTAAGAAAAAGTAGTTCATACGACCTATGAGTTCACGCGACCTAACAAGACTAAGGACAAGGTCGGAGACGACCTACGACTTAAGGTTTTAAATCACGAACGACTTAGTACTTGCTTATCTCGCGAACGACTTAAAGTCAATACGACTTAACGACTTAAGCACAAATACGAGCTACGAGCTAAGGTCTATACGACCTAACGACTTATCTCAGTACGACCTAAGCCAGGACGAGATAGCAGAAGGCAACGACTTAAGTCTTAACTCGGGGACGACCTACGACTTAAGGTCATACGACTTAACAGTTTAAAAGCCAACGACCTAGGACTTAAGATCATACGAGCTACGACTTATCACTTAACTCGCGAAAGACCTAGCGAAGGCAGAACACCCAGAACGACTCAGGCCTTTAACTCGTGAACGACTCAAGGAGTTAACTCGCGAATGACTCAAGGAGTTAACTCGCGAACGACTCAGGCCAGGCGAACAGAAATGCACGCGCGCGACCAAGCCCTTAACTCGTGAACGACTCACGACTTAGGCTTAACTCGTGGACGACTCAGCGAAGGCAGAAACGACTTAACGCCAGAAAAATCACCAAAACGCTGAAAATCGAAGTTTTTCGCCAATCCAATCCAAACCAAATGCAAATGTTGATGCAAATACAATAGGGGATCATTCCCAACAGTCCAAGATAGATATAGGCAAGATGTGAGATCAAAAATCTCACCTTTTCCACGAAATTGATGAAGATGGAGATTGAAAGCAAGGAGAAG
Organism: Allium fistulosum; assembly: GCA_030737815.1. Lineage (NCBI taxonomy): Eukaryota > Viridiplantae > Streptophyta > Magnoliopsida > Asparagales > Amaryllidaceae > Allium > Allium fistulosum. The sequence continues at coordinate 578,076,232 of CM060904.1, read as the reverse complement.
CAACCCTAAACTTGAATCCACTATCTTCTACTTGAATTTGGAGTTGAATCACGGATTTGCAATGGAATTGGAGTTTGGAGTTTTAATTTCCACTTCCCACCACCATTTTTGATGAAGCTTGAATGTTAAAACAAAGGGTGAATGAAGTGAGGAAGGGGGTTGGGCTGAACTAAGGAAGTGCAGTCCAAACCAAAGTCTCAAGCGGGAAAAGTGACGAAAATTTCACTATCTCCAAACATATCGAAGTTTACACTCAAAAAGATCGCAAACGTCATTTTGAACTCAATGGGGGTGGTCTCGAGTCCTAATTTGACCGTATGCAAAAAGTAGCTTTTCGGACTAACATCCGACTAACGATAAAATATTTAAATAAAATATTTAAATATAGAATCGATAGATATGCGGGTTGTTACAGACTCCCCTCCTTAAAGAAATTGCGTCCTCGCAATATATATGATGGAAATAAAAGTAACAACCATAAAAGCATACTAACACAAAAAGAAATTGGGATTAAGAAGTTTACCTTAAAGAGCATGAGAAAGTAATTCCGGATGTGTACGCTCGATGAACTCTCTAGTTTCCCAAGAGCAATCCTTAGGATTTGAGGACCATTGAACTTTAACAAGCGGAACATCTTTATTTCGAAGCCGTTTGATCTCCGAAGCAATAATTCGAACAGGAAGCTGCTCATAAGTTAAATTAGGTGAAACTTCAATCTCTTCCACAACACCGGGCTCAAGTATTGAATCGGAATCCCGAAGGCACTTCCGTAATTGAGATACGTGGAACACGTCATGCATAGCAGAAAACTGAGCCGGTAAAGAAAGGCGATAAGCCATGGAACCAATACGTTCAGTGATAGGAAATGGCCCAATATATCGAGGCGCTAACTTTCCCGATCGACTGAAACGTACAACACCCTTCATTGGTGAAACACGAATAAATACAAGATCACCAACAGAAAATTCTAATTTCCTTCTTCGGTTATCGGCATAGGATTTTTGTCTACTCTGGGCTTCTTTCATCCTATGTCGAATAAGTTCAATCTTTTCTGTGGAATCTCGAATAAAGTCTGGTCCTAAAACCAGTTTCTCACCGGCCTCAAGCCAACAAGAAGGAGATCGGCATGGCCTTCCATAGAGTGCCTCGAAAGGAGCCATACCAATACTAGATTGGAAGCTGTTATTATAGGAAAATTCAACAAGTGAAATATGATCTTCCCAATTTCCACCGAAATCAAGCACACAAGAACGAAGAAGATCTTCAAGTGTTTGGTTCACACGCTCAGTTTGTCCATCGGACTGGGGGTGATAAGCGGTGCTAAAATTAAGCTTCGTTCCCAAAGCTTTTTGAAGACTCTTCCAGAATCCACTAGTAAACAATGGATCCCGATCACTAACAATGGAAGAAGGAACACCATGCAGTTTAACAATTTCTTTAATAAAAAGTTTGGCCAGAAGAGGAACGGTTCGGTTCGACCGAACAGGAATAAAATGGGCAGACTTAGTAAGTCTATCAACAATCACCCATAAGCTATTATGACCCGAACGAGAACGGGGAAGGCCATCTATAAAATCCATGGAAATTTGATCCCACTTCCATACTGGAATCTCCAATGGTTGCAATAACCCACCGGGCTTTTGATGTTCAGCCTTAACAAGTTGGCAAGTCATGCAACACTTAACAAAGTTAGCGATATCAGATTTCATTCCCTCCCAATAATAAAGTCGCTTCATATCAACGTACATTTTACTGCTACCGGGATGAATGGAATACTTGGAACGATGAGAATCTTCTAGAACGTCTCTACGAAGATCACTAATATTTGGTACGATAAGTCTACCAAATTTTCGAATGCCGCCACGAAAGTCGATATCAAAGTCTTTCAAACCTTCAATATCGGTTTTATCCTTAAGATTTTGGCCAAGCAAAGCCAATTCAGGATCTAGTTGTTGAGCTTCAAGAATGCGGTCTAATAAAGAAGGACGAGCCTCAAGGCTACATAAAACAAGAGATGAACACAAATCGGAAATGCGATCTCGAATTTCACAAGTGGATAAAAGTTCGAGATTGTTCCATTCAGATATCATCATGGAAACAACCGCTTGTTGTTTTCGACTAAGTGCGTCGGCAACACGATTCCCCTTTCCGGGAGTATAAAGAATGTCAAGATCATAAGAGGCAAGAAATTCGAGCCAACGCTGTTGACGCAAATTAAGTTCCTTTTGAGAAAATAAATATTTCAAAGACTTATGATCAGTATAAAGTATAAACTTTTCTCCCAAAAGATAATGTCGCCAAATTCGAAGGGCGAAAACGATAGCCGCGAGTTCTAAATCATGTGTGGCATATCTAGTCTCAGCCGGCTTCAATTGCCTAGAAGCATAAGCAATAACACGTTCTTTTTGCATAAGAACGGCACCCAAACCAACGCGACTAGCATCGGTGTAAACGACAAAGTCTTGATTCCCTTCGGGAATAATAAGAATAGGAGCATCAGAAAGGAGTTCTTTTAATTTCTGAAAAGAAGATTCACATTTGTCTGACCAAATGTATTTAACACCTTTCTTTGTTAAGCCAGTAAGAGGTACGGCAATCTTAGAAAAGTCTTTTATAAAACGGCGGTAATAACCTGCCAATCCGAGAAAGCTACGGATTTCAGTCACGCTCTCTGGTCTCTTCCAATTTTGAATCGCTTCAATCTTTGAAGGATCCACGGATATTCCGGATTCGGAAATGATATGACCGAGAAATTTCACACTAGATTGCCAAAAATGGCATTTAGAAAATTTTGCTTTTAGTTGATTGCTCCTAAGAGTTTCCAATACAATTCGAAGGTGCTTTTCGTGTTCCTCCTCGGTTTTAGAATACACAAGAATATCATCAATAAAGATGAGAACAAACCGATCGAGAAAACCTTTGAAAACTCTATTCATAAGGTCAACGAAATAAGCCGGAGCATTCGTTAAACCGAATGGCATAACTAGCCATTCATAAGATCCATAACGCGTACGGAACGAAGTCAAAGGAATACTATCCTCTGCAATACGAAGCTGATGGAAACCGGTAGCCAAGTCCAGTTGTGAAAAGACTCTAGCCCCACTAAGTTGATCAAACAGATCATCAATCCGAGGCAATGGATATCTATTCTTAATAGTAAGATCATTAAGCTTGCGGTAGTCAACGCAAAGCCTAAGTGTACCATCGGACTTACTTACGAAAATAGCTGAAGCTCCCCAAGGCGAGGAACTAGAGCGAATAAGTTGCTTCGTCTCCAACTCGGATAGTTGTTTGCGCATCTCTTCGTTCTCCTTATTGGACATGCGATAAGGAGGACGGGTAACAGGCTGAGCTCCAGATATAAGATTAATTTTGAACTCAATTGCTCGCTTAGGTGGAAGTCCTAAAACGGGCTCAAAGATGTCGGAAAATTCACGAACGATGCGAATACGAGAAATGACATCCTCCTCATCATCATTGTCATCATCACGAGGATTTAAAGAATATAATGATGCAACTAAAGCGGAATCCGAATCTTTAAGAATAATAGAAATCTGATTAACAGATTGCGGATGACGGAGATAAATAGTCCGCTCAGGACATAGGATATGGGCTTCATAATGAGTAAGCCAATCCATACCCAAAATCATTCCAAAGCCTAAGTAACGCATGACATGCAAATCGGCTAGGAAAGAAAAATCACATAAAATAATCTCTACGTCTTTACAAAGTAAACTAAGAGTTGCGGATCCACCAACCGGATTCGCAATTCTTAATGAAGTCATTAAAGCAGTAACACATAAAGAAAAAGTATCGACAAGTTCCTTTGATATAAAAGAATGGGATGCACCCGTATCAAAGAGAACTCTAATAGGTTGATCATGAAATAATATAATGCCATCAAGAACAGAATGAGAAATACCTTGGCCACGAGATGTGTTGCCAGGGGCTTTAGCCACATTCAACTTTCCCTCCTTCTTGCCTTCACGTTTGAGGCATTGATGTATAAAATGATCCGGGCTTTTACAGTAGCGACAAGATTTGGGCTTTGAACATTTGTTCGCATAATGATCCCCAGATCCACAGTTGAAACATCTCGCGTTATTAGGAGAAGGAGCCTTTGCAGAAGGAATCGCTTGCTTACCCTTTTTGTTGGGGTAAGGACCTTTAAATTTGTTGGGCCTCTTTTTGTTGTTAAAGCTGGGTTTGGAAGCTACTACTTCAACATCACTTTCTTTATCAGCCTCTTCAAGGCGAAGAGCGATATCTACAATTTGGTCGAAAGAAACTTCTAACTTCAAAAGTAGTGGCTTCTTGAGGCTTTTGTTTAGGCCGTAAACGAACCTCTGGTTCTTTTTTAGTGGAGTATTTATATATTCGACCCCATATTTGGAAAGGGATTCGAATGATGCGACGTAGTCCGCCACAGAAGCCTGACCTTGAACAAGGTCAATAAATCGCCGAGCCAAAGTTACCTTTTCAGCCTCGGGTACGAATTTCGATTCGAAGCGTTCCCGGAAGTGCTCCCAGGAGAGGTCCGCTTCATTAATTTCGGATGTAAGGAGTTCATACCAATCCAATGCTCTCTCTTGGAGCATACTTGAAGCCACTTGAACTCGGTGCAGATCGACAAGGTTCATGCGAGAGAAGATTCGATCACATGATTTTAACCAAGCTTGAACCTCGATAATAGGCTCGGAACCTTTGAAGGGCTTCCCACCCAAATTGGTGTAATCGCTGCACAACCGTGCAAATCCCGACTTTGGGTGAGTAGGTTCCGGGTTAGCTCCAGCTGCTTGTGCATTCGTTACTAATTCAAGAAGCTGTTGAGTTGTCATAAAAACTCCATCTCGAGGAGCAGCAGCAGATGTTCCAGCTCTGGGACGGCCTGGTCTTGACATCCTCTTCCTTTTTAAAGAAAGAAGAGAAAGAAGAAGGTTATTCACCAATGAACATCAAGCAATCTTGAATGATGAAATAAGGAATCATAAAGAAAACAGGATAAGTCGGTTCGAAGACTCGAACAAAATCCTGAAACACAACTCCTAAGGTGGACTTAGGACGATGATCCTTGTTAAGTTATTCTACATTGTTCCGAAGTTTGGCTCTGATACCAAGCTGTGACGCCCCACCTCAATACCCACGCTGGCCAAGGACACTACGATGTAGTGCTGTCAACTAGCACGGAGAATAAGGCTGTTGAGGAGCGACCATCCATGTAATTGATTATCACACGGTGGCTATAAAATAATCTTCGGAAACAAACATAGAAATAAACATATCACAAAGCAGTCACAGACATCCATATCACAAAGGCGGAAGAAGATATGAATATATAACTAACACATGAAAGTGTACATCAGAGTAGTGGTCAAAAAGTTCCACAATAATACAAAAGAATAGCAACCTGTGCTATACAAAAAGAATACAACTATGAGTCCATATCTCAAGTGTATACAACAAAAACTGCTAAACTAAATAGTCAGCCAAAAGTCAGAGTAGCAAATCCCGGAAGGAAGTCAAGCAGAAGCACCTGTAACATCTCGGTCTGACCCGAGTATTATTTAAGAAAATAATAAACGGATCAGTCTAACTATAAATATCAGATGACATGATATAGAATAAAAGATATGGCATAAACATATAATATCCATACTGACATACTACTATAAGTATGAAAATGATGATCAACAGGAGATCAACCGATGAGAAATGATCAATATCACGAGAATCTTCTCAAAGATCCAAAGAGGGCATCATACCCTAGACTTGTACTCATAACAAGTCAATGACATAAAAATCTAGAAATCAAAACAAGAAATCCAGAAATCATAAAAAGAGAAAGAGGCCTATCACATGATGGTCCGAAGACCATGGGGAGCTACCCCATATGTGTGAGTCGGAATCACACTGATTGAGGCCTAGGCTAACCAAAAAGCAGAAAGGTATGTGTGAATGGAATCACACAAGTGGTGTCTAGCCTAACCTCGCAAACATAAAGATATGTGTGAGTCGGAATCACACTACTGCGGCCTAGACTAACCTTGCGGACAAAGAGATGTGTGTGAGTCGGAATCACACTATTGCGGTCTAGTCTTACCTTGCAAACAAAGAGACATCGCACAATTGCTAGTCTAAATCATAAAATGATCATCATGATCAGCGAGAAGTGTCAATCACACCAAGCTAGTAAATATATGAGTTTAGCTTCATGTCCCATAACCACTTGCTTAACTTAAATATTTACGAACAAGCTGTAAATCTTCACTAGGAAATTGTCACGAAAAGGGTTCAATCGAACAAGTCCAAGAGCTAACCGACGAAGTGAACGCAAGCGTTTCATACCACTCGTTTTACTAAGTCGTTTAAGTCGATTTCTCGTTCGAGTGAAGTAAAGGCTTGTATATACTAGTAGATTGAAAATCGGTTTGAGAAAACGAGCTTTTGATATTTAAAATAGTGTTGAAATCGCTTTGATGAAAGAGTTTTGATATTTACTATTAGTATTGAAACCTTCATATATCTTTAAAGTGACAAGACATAAAACGATTGTAGAACAAATCAATTCACGTTCGAAGACGTGAGTAAAGTCCAAAGAAGTCAATCCCAAAACCATCAAAGTACGACTTAGTGAAGGCAAGCTGTCTCGAGGAGCCAAACCGGTCAAACGACCAAGTACTAACTCGCGAACGACTTACGACTTAAGGGATAAGGTCATACGACCTAAATGGAGAATGCCACGCGAGCTAGCAGAAGAACAGGTCAAACGACCAAGTACTAATCTCGCGAACGACTTACGACTTAAGGGATAAGGTCATACGACCTAAGTGGATAATGCCACGCGACTTAGCAGAAGAACATGTCGAACGAACTAGGGAAAAATAGGTCAAAACGTCCAAGTGCTAACTCGCGAACGAGTTACGACTTAAGAGGGTTCTGCGACCTAAGTGGGATGCGCGACCTAAGAGTTTAAGGGTCTTCGACCTAACGAGTTAAGAAGGTCCAACGACCTAAGAAAAAGTAGTTCATACGACCTATGAGTTCACGCGACCTAACAAGACTAAGGACAAGGTCGGAGACGACCTACGACTTAAGGTTTTAAATCACGAACGACTTAGTACTTGCTTATCTCGCGAACGACTTAAAGTCAATACGACTTAACGACTTAAGCACAAATACGAGCTACGAGCTAAGGTCTATACGACCTAACGACTTATCTCAGTACGACCTAAGCCAGGACGAGATAGCAGAAGGCAACGACTTAAGTCTTAACTCGGGGACGACCTACGACTTAAGGTCATACGACTTAACAGTTTAAAAGCCAACGACCTAGGACTTAAGATCATACGAGCTACGACTTATCACTTAACTCGCGAAAGACCTAGCGAAGGCAGAACACCCAGAACGACTCAGGCCTTTAACTCGTGAACGACTCAAGGAGTTAACTCGCGAATGACTCAAGGAGTTAACTCGCGAACGACTCAGGCCAGGCGAACAGAAATGCACGCGCGCGACCAAGCCCTTAACTCGTGAACGACTCACGACTTAGGCTTAACTCGTGGACGACTCAGCGAAGGCAGAAACGACTTAACGCCAGAAAAATCACCAAAACGCTGAAAATCGAAGTTTTTCGCCAATCCAATCCAAACCAAATGCAAATGTTGATGCAAATACAATAGGGGATCATTCCCAACAGTCCAAGATAGATATAGGCAAGATGTGAGATCAAAAATCTCACCTTTTCCACGAAATTGATGAAGATGGAGATTGAAAGCAAGGAGAAGCAACCCTAAACTTGAATCCACTATCTTCTACTTGAATTTGGAGTTGAATCACGGATTTGCAATGGAATTGGAGTTTGGAGTTTTAATTTCCACTTCCCACCACCATTTTTGATGAAGCTTGAATGTTAAAACAAAGGGTGAATGAAGTGAGGAAGGGGGTTGGGCTGAACTAAGGAAGTGCAGTCCAAACCAAAGTCTCAAGCGGGAAAAGTGACGAAAATTTCACTATCTCCAAACATATCGAAGTTTACACTCAAAAAGATCGCAAACGTCATTTTGAACTCAATGGGGGTGGTCTCGAGTCCTAATTTGACCGTATGCAAAAAGTAGCTTTTCGGACTAACATCCGACTAACGATAAAATATTTAAATAAAATATTTAAATATAGAATCGATAGATATGCGGGTTGTTACATTTAATTTTGTTAATTTTATAATTCTCAAATATCCTCTTGTTTTCTCCTTTTACAAGTGGTATGTAGTTATGACGATGCAATAGGAAGCCAGCTGTCCGATTTGGTCCTTTACTGAAAAGGAGCTTCAAATGAGATTTACATCATCTTTAAGGTTCAAGGAAGTTGTTGTGTTGGTATTTTAATTTAATTTAATTTTGAGTAGCATCCAAATATACCTATTGTAAGGACGGTTGAAAAATATACTATTAATGGTTTCAGAATGTTCCTCACATAGCACACACTTATCATCCAGGTCCATCCCCCGTTGTCTTAATTTGTCTTTAGTGTTAACTCTTCCAAGTATGACTCTATAAAGCATGCCATTTTTTTTACTATTAATATTATTCCAAATCACCAAGCACCAGCTATATTGATTGTTCTTGTGCCTGCATATTTGCCATGTTTTTGAGAAAGAAAACTCCTGTTTTCCATACCATTCCCAATGATAAGTAGTTCCAATTGATTGTATTTGAATTTGGTTGATCTCTGAGCTGCATTCTCTAGTTTCTGATAATAGAGTTGTGTTCCATTGGCCATTTTGAATAATATATGATACTGGCACATGTTTATAATCACAACGGTATCTGTTCCACCTTAAAATGTCCACCATACTTTTAGAGTTTAGCCATGGTTCAATCCACATTAAAGTATTACAACCATTTATAATTACTCTTTTAATGCACTTTAGATTGTCAGATCTATACTCGATCATGTTTTTCATAGTGCAAGACATATTGTTATTAAAAGGCAATTGCAAGAAATTAATTATCTTATAGTACTTATTTTACATCCATTGTGACCATAAGCTTTCTCTAAAGTGAAGCTGCATATCAGTTTTAGACATGCAGTTGTTCTTAATTCACCAAAAAATTTGATGCCAATTCCCCCTTCACTTTTTGGTCTACAAAGCTTTGTCCATGTAATCTTATGATGTTTTCCAGCCAAAAAAATCAACACATAGACTATCTATTTTAATCAGAGTAGCTGTAGGCATGTGATAAATAAGTAGCCAGTTGTTGTAACAAGTAGCTGTAGGCATGAGAAGGAAAAATTGAAACAAGTGCACAAAGTACAAACCTTCATTAGCTTTTTATTTACTTTAACAAACATATGATATTTGACCTCTTTATAAACAAACATCAATTTCTTGTTTTGCGCAGGCATGAAACTTATGCTGGCGGGAGCATTAGACGATTGGAGGAAGACATTATATACCGTATGTATTGTACTATGTATGTAGTATTATGTAATGATGCCGTTGTTGTACTATGTATGTTATGTATACTTGTTGAACTATATAATGGTATGTGTTGATGTTGAACATTATAATTCAAACATTTGTTATGTTTGGTTTTTGTGTTTAATCTATGAATAATATTTGGTTTAATAATCTTTTTTTGTGATAGTGTTAAATTTTCAAATTATTGTATTAATTATGATAATGAAATGACTGTCACTGGTGTAGAGAATAATTTTGAATTTTTTTTAAAAAAATAAAAATATTAATTAGCAACGGATCAAAGCCGTTGCTAATATTTAAAAAAATCAATTGTACATCTACATTTCGCAACGGCTTTAAGCCGTTGCAAAATAAAATCCGGAACGGCTACAAGCCGTTGCTAAAGAACATTTTGCAACGGCCCTTAGCCGTTGCAAAATGTATATTTCGCAACGGATTTGAGCCGTTGCGAAAATTTTACCACTGTCTATTTCGCAACGGCTCATAGCCGTTGCAAAATTGTTTTGCAACGGCTAAAAGCCATTGCGAAATTAGGATTATGGTGTAGTGACCTAGAAAGATACGCCCCATGCTCTAGCATCGATACACCTAGAAAGATGCACCCCATGCAAAGTCGAACATCGACGCACCTAGAAAGGTACGCCCCATGCTCTAGCATCGATACACCTAGAAAGATGCACCCCATGCAAAGTCGAACATCGACGCACCTAGAAAGATACGACCCATGCGTAAAGTGAGACGAAGCTCAATAAAATGAAATACAGTCCTCCACATGGACAAAGAGACATCGCACATTGCTAGTCTAAACCATAATATGATCATCATCGATCAACAAGAAGTGTCAATTACAGTAAGCTAGTAAATAAATGAGTTTAGCTTCATGTCCCATAACCACTGGCTTAACTTAAATATTTAGGACAAATTGTAGATCTCCACTCAAAGATTGTCATAAGATTTTCAATCGAACAAGTCCAAGAATTAACCGACGAAGTAAACGCAAGGATTTCATACCACTTGTTTTGCTAAGCCATTTAATTAGATTTCTCATACGAATGAGGTAAAGGTTTGTATATACTAATAGATTGGAAAACCGTTTAAGAAACGAGCTTTGTAATAAAATAGTGTTGAAATCGTTTTGATGAAAGGGTTTTGATATTTACTACTAGTATAGAAAACCTTTATATTTTAAAGTGACAAATCATAGAAGTGATTGTAGAAACAATCAATCATAAAAATTCACATTCGAAGACGTGAATAAAATCCAAAGAAATCGATACTGAATCCATCGAAATGGATAATCCCAAAAATCCCGATATAAAAGTCATCAAAGTCGATAATAAATGATAATCAACAAATCGGATAATCACGAATCGATTAAATTTGGAAACTCAATCCAAAAAGGCAAAGTGGGCTGAAACAACAAATTTAGTTGACTGAACATAGATTTCAGTCGACTGAATCATGCCTGGAAACATTCGGGTTCCAGGTTCAGTCGACTGGGCAGAGATTTCAGTCGACTGGGCAGAGATTTTAGTCGACAGAACTGGGATTTCCAGTATTTTCAGCCTAAAAAATGAAGATGCAATCTCTTTGCAAATGCAACCGGACGAGCAATAGGCGCTAAGGGTTTATACCAATATACAACCCGGCCCTATAAGCTCCTCGATACACCACCAAAAGCATGATCAAACATCCATAAAAGGATTTTCACAAAAAATTAACTTTAAAAACCAAAAATTGGAATATTCACAAAACAAATCCAAATCAAGAGCAAATGCATATGAAGAAGTGTTAGGAATTCATACCTAACAACCAAAGACAATTATATTTATAGATGTGAGATAAAAATCTCACCTTTATACACGAAAACACAAGAGAGAAGCTTTGAAACAAAGGATAGACCAATTCCTCTTCAATCTCAACCCAAGAAACTTGAATCTAAGCTTAAAAGAGAAATATTTCCTAAGTTAGGTTTAGGAAATTTCTGAAATCAAAGAGAGAATGAGTTGGAGAAGAAGGAGATGATGCTTACCAATGTTTCTCTTTGAATTTGGAGCTAGAACTTGATTGCAAATGGAAACTAGGGATTAGGATTTTTAATTCTCTTTCTCTTCCCCCGTTATTCTCTTTAGAACTGAAAAGATAAGGAAGAGGGGATGAATGAAGAGGGGTGGTTAAAATTTGGGTATTAAGTTGGCTAGTGGGCTGAACCCAAACCCAAACCCAAAGTGAAAAGGGTCAAATTTTTAGCTAGCTCCAAACATATCAATGTTTATACTCAAAAAGGTTGCAAACAACATTTTGAACTCAACGGAAGGGGTCCCAAGTCCCAATTCGACTGTTTGCAAAAAGTAATTTTTCGAACTAAAATCCGACTAACGATACCATATTTAAATAAAATATTTAAATATAAAATCGATAAATATGCGGGTTGTTACAGACTCCCCTCCTTAAAGAAATTGCGTCCTCGCAATCTTAAGAAATAACTAAAAATTAACAACCATAAAAGCATATCATCACAAAAGAAAGTTTGAAATAAGAAGTTCACCATAAAAAGCATGAAAGAGTAAGTCCGAACGTGTTTGCTCGATGAATTCTCTGGATTCCCAAGAAAAATCCCTATGGTTCGAGAACCATTGAACTCTCACAAGAAGAACATCTTTATTTTCGAAGGTGCTCAACCTCCAAAGCAATGATGCGAATAGGATGTTGCTCATAAGTCAAATCTGGTGAAACTTCAATTCTCCCAATAACACCAGACTCAAGAATAAAAGTGAAATCCCTAGGTCATTTCCGTAAATAAGAGACGTGGAAAACGTCATGAATCATAGAAAAATTGAGCTGGTGCAACGGCGTAGTACAATAACGGTACGCCAGATGAACCAAAGCTCAAATAATTCGGAACACCGACATAGTACAAAAACGGTACGTCCAATGAACCGAACACCATAAAAGAACATCGGACGCGAGTCCATAAAAGAAATGAGATAAAGCTCAATAAAACGAAGTATATCAAAACATCCGATGAACTTGATAAAAAGATAATTCCATTCAGACATCATCAAAGAATCAACCACTTGTTGCTTACGACTAAGCGCATTGGCAACACGATTTCCCTTCTGGGAATAAAAAGAATATCAAGATCATAAGATGCCAGGAACTCGAGTCAACATGAAGTTCCTTATGGGAAAATAAATATTCCAAAGATTTATGATCGAGGTGGAGAACAAATTTCTCCCCCAAAAATGATGATGCCAAACTCTAAAAGCGAAAACAATAGCCGCGAGCACTAGGTCATGAGTGGCATACCTAGTCTCGATCGGCTTTAATGATTTAGAAGCACAAGTCATAGCGCGTTCTCTTTTGCAAGAGAACGACATCCAAACCAATACGATTAGCATTGGTACAAAAGATAAAGTCTTGGTTCCCTTCGGGAATCACAAGAATAAGAGTATCGAAAAGAAAGAATTTCTTTTAAATAATCTTCTTTCCCGAAAAGCTAAACCTTTCAAAATTACATTTATCTTTATGTAATAATCTTTCTAGAAAAAATTACATTTTTACAAGTCAATATATTGTGTCTGACTGTCTCATCAAAGCATTTAGGAGATTCTTATCGATAACGTTGATCAAGCGCATCGACCAGAATTCTTAAAGCACTCAATGGGCAATACAATCACAAAATCATCTTCTATATGATAAACATGTTTCTTAAAAACCTTTAAGAATATTCTTTGCTCGTTTAAGAGCAAAATCAAATTATACTTATAAATAAATCTTATGAAAAAGATTTGCAAAATTTTAAATTGTTGTTTTCATCCAAAATCAATAAATACAAGAATGGTCTCATCGAAATATTCATAGAATACTCAATTTATAAAATGGATGAAATAAGCTGGACAAACTGAATGACATAATAAGTCATTCATAAGTTCATAACGAGTGCGGAATGCGGTAAATGGAATGCTAACTCCCGCAACTCGTAGCAAATGATAATCGGTGGCAAGGTCGAGCTAAAAAGACCTTAACACCACGCAAAAGATTGCTTAGGTGATAATCCTAAGACACTCAAAAATACCGGAAAATTCTCAAACTACATGAATGAGAGAAATAACACTTTCCTTATCATGTAAGCTTAAAGAATAAAATGATGCCATCAAATTGGAATCAAAATCATAAAGGAAAAACAGAAATCTGCTTAACAGATTGAAAATGTCGAAGATGAATAGTCCACACGGGACAAAGGATATGGCTTCATAATAATTAAGCCAATCCTTACAAAAGTCAATTCCGAAGCATAAGTAAAAATTGGCTCGGAAAGAAAAATCACATAAAATAATCTCAACATTTTCACAAAGTAAATTGAGTGCTGCGGATCCATCAATCGAATTCGCAATTCTCAAGGCAGTATATGTTTGCAGTATATGTTTGCACAAAAAATGGACAAACACCTCAAAGTTGTATGATTTAGTAGATCTTATGTTGTTCTTAGTTATTTGAGCGATTTATGCAAATATATGAAAAGCAGGGGCTAAACTGTAAAAAGACACACAAATTTATAGTGGTTCAGCCAGAATGTGCCTACGTCCACTTTATATGTTATTTCTCTTCTCTTCTTTTGATTACAAGTACAAAGCTTTGATACAAGTAAAAGAAAGTTGTTTGAAAGTTCCTTCCGTGCTTGAGCTCTCAAACTTGTCTCCATTGCTGTACCCCTACCCCTCTATTTATAGAGTGAGGCTAGGGGTAGGGGTCCAGGATATGTATAGTCGTTGATGGGCCTGGGCTGATGTGATCTGGCCTGGTATATCTTGGTTCGGCATTGCTTGGTTGGAGCGTAGAGTGGACCGGTAGTTGTTTGGAAGTAGGTTGGACCGGTGGCAGTTGGTCCGGTGGGATGGAAGAATATTGGTTCGGTGTTTGCCTAAGACTGCCGAACGGGTTCCTGCCGAATGGGTTCCTGCCGAATGGGTTCCTTCCGAATGGGCCTTGGAGGACGAGAACACTGGATGGGCTTAGGCGAGCCTGGATGGATGAGTCACTCTCCTTGGTCTCAAGGTCTTTTAGGTGAGAATGCGCCCAACATTTGCCCTCCAAAGTGGGGCATATGCCGGAATGTGTCGCGCTTTGTTTAGAAGATGATGACGTCAGTCTTGGATGCTTTCGCCGAATCAGATGGCCCGGTCGTCTACAGTTGCCTATAAGTAAGGGCCCAGGGTCTCTATTACCTTCTACCGAACGAACAGCCAAGCCAAGTTAGTCACATAGTCGAACCAAATTCTGATCCTCTGCCGAATCATCCTAGCTTGCCGAACCATTTCGCTTGCCGAACCAGGTACTCAATTTCCCTTAGCCGAATGGTTTTTTGTCTGTGTCCACCGAATGAAGTGCATATGCCATACGTGCCGAATGAAATTTTCCAGATGAGAATGCCGAATGAGAATGCCGAATGGAATCTTATATTCAGTTTTACCGAATGATAATGGGATTTTTAAGCATTTTGACTTTCTGAGTGAAATTCCATATTATATACTTACTTGTTTACATCCTTTGTTCTAACACTATGCTTTTCCGGTGTTGTAGATAATGTCCCGTAAAGCGGAAACTCGATCAGACAAAAGGAAATCCGGGGGTGAAGGAGGTTCCTCTGTCGTGCCCCCAGCTCAGCCGAATCCAGAACGCCATGGACCAACCCCGAGATCGTTAGTGGACGGGTACGGTCCGCAGGAGCTTCTGAATTCTCCCCCGGACTACTATCCCAGCTCCCTTAAGGAAGAGCAGCTTGATGCCATCTCTCGCTCTTTCGGAATTGACAGGGCGCGAATGCTGTTGCCAGGGAAAGATGTTATGCCATACGACCCTCCTGAAGGGTTCTTTGCTTACAGCAGATACCACTGCATGTGTGGTGCCATTCCGCCTCTTAACGCTTGGGTAACCAGCTTCCTCACATATCTCAAGGTGGCCCCATTCCAGCTTCAACCCAACTCCTATGCTATACTAGTGAGCCTCTTCGTTATTTTCCAGAGGAAGTATGGTCGTGCCCCTTCCAACCGGGAGATCCGGTACTTGTATAATCTGAGGGGCTATAAGAAGGGGTCTCCATACATTAGCTTGGAGTCAGCCGTGACCTTCAAACCGGTCTTGGATTTGTATTCTAAATTCAGTATGTTCAAGAAAGAGTGGTTCTTTGTCAGGGACGACTCCGTTTCAATTCGGCGCTTTACTTCTGGATGTAAGTTGATGCTTTTACTTATAATTTCCATTTTGATTGTGATGCTTCTTCTCATACTCTCTCATTTTTGCTAGCGACAGGTGGCTTTGCGATTGTGGAGACTGACCGCCTGGTTCAGACGGCGGCCGAGATAGAAGCTATTCTTGGGAAATATAGATCATCTGCCTTCCTGATCAGAAATGCGATCCTTCTGGAGTACAACTTAATCCTCCCACAGCAGTCAATAGTTAAGCTGAGGGAGACGGCGGAGGAGAGGGCGGCTGCTCAGACCAAAGAAGGTGTTTTGGTGGAGAGTAGCAAGAGGAAACCTTTCACAAAACCTCCAGCTGTCGGAGGTAAGAAACTCAAGAAGTCGGACGGTCCCTCCCCCAGCAATTGTCCACTTACCCAGGAGGAGGAAGACATAGAGGAGGAAAGAGGCGAGGGTGGAGATGGTCGGGATGGTGACAAAGGTGGGGATGGCATCGGGGCCCTACTTCCTGGGCAAGCGGGCGAGATTCAGGAGTGGACGGATGATGCGTTCCACCAGGCTTTTGAGGGGCTGGATGAAGATCCGGCTTTGGTAGAGAAAACCGAGAAGGCGGACAAAGCCGGGACTGGTGCAAGTGAGTCTTCTCCGACCATTCCAGCCAAGGTGGCTCCGACGACTCAAGGTGAACTCTTGACTCCTGCATGCTTCATTAATGATAGGGACTTAGGAATATTTTATGACCCGCTCCCGTCCTGGAATGAAATCCAGGACTTATTGCAGTATCCCACTCCTCCCCAGGGTTTGTACAACCACAGCTGTGTTTCTTTTCCTTTTTTTAATTTGTAATCTACCGCGTTTCTCGAATCATATAGTGATGTAAGTTTGTGACACTTGTTCTTTATATCAGGAGCAGGCAAGACGTCCAAAGCCTCAGACCTTCGACACAGGCTTGAGCAATATAAGCTTTCCAAAACTTCTGCTAAGCCGAAGCCCTCGACCCAACGCTCCGGGGATGTAGTCGGCTACCGTCCTCTTCTTGGGGTCATCGAAGAGGGTATTCAGCAGAGGAAGAGGAGTCATCCTTTATCCGAAACTTCGCCCGGTCCTCAGCTTCCGGCTCAGCCTCTTCATGATATCACTGAAGAGGGTAGCGAGTTTGCACCCTCTCCGCACCCGTCCAGAAACCCTTCCGTTACTCATATCGACCGTCCTGACTTGGCTCGTAATCCATTTGCGGGTCATCCTGATCTGGATCCAAGTTCCCACGACATTACCTTTGATGAGGTTACTGGTGAGCACCTTCTTCCCCGCAATCCCATGGTACGGGTGCTTAATGAAGCTAAGTCCTTAGATCTTGATCTACTTACCACTCAGATAGTTACCATGGGAGATGAGGCCAAGGCTAATATTGATCGGGTGGCGGAGGAGACTAAAAAGCTGATGGGGCATCATGCCCGGCTGGTTAAGGCCGGAGAGGAGATTGGGAGCGCCAATATCCGACTTCGATTGGTGGTTTCGGATCAGGCCAAACAGCTTGCGGATCAGGCTATTCAGATTTCTCAGCATGAGGCTGCTACTGGGTGACTAAGGAAAACCATGGAAGAGGCCAGTCGGGCCGAATTGCGGAAAATGGAAGCTACTTGCAAAGAACGGATTGACATGGCTATTGCCACGGTGGACGAGGTTCGGAAAGCAAATCTCGAGCAGGTGGAGGAATTGTCCGGGAAACTTGAGGCTGCAGAGCTTGCTCAAGCCAAGTTGAGGGAGGAGATGGAGGCAATGCGGAGATCCCTTCTGGTTGACTGCTCGAGATACCGATCGGAGAGAGATGCCGCCGTTGGGAGGTTGTCGGCTTCCGAGGCCCGGATGAGGGAGTTTGAGGAGAATGAGGGGATGATGGACGAGATGCTCCAGGATATGTACTTCCGTACCTGGAAGCAGGGCAACCTGTCCTGGATGGATGATTATCCCAGGGTCATGGCTAAGATTTATCTCCGGGCTCTGGAGGAGGCTAAGGCTGATGCAGATAAAGAGGGTGGAACGGTCTTCAGTATGGATGTGGTCACTGCCCAGTTTACCAAGGAGGAGAAAGTGGCGGCAAAGGAGGGTATGCGGTTGCTTGCTGCTGAGGAGGCAGGTGTGCAGGTAGAGGATGACGACCAGGATGGTCAACAAGCAAGTGCTGGTAAGTCTTCCTTTCTAGTCTTTCCGTTAACTTGGTTGCTTATCACTAATGAATTCTTTTTATGACCGGACAGGTGGGCAACAGAGCAAGGACAAGACTCCGACGCAACCGGCTCCCTGATTAGACCTGGAAAATTCTTATTGTAGACTTGACATGGTTGTATACGTTAGTCTTAAAACAGTAGAGTAACTTCTAAGTTGTAATTCTTGCTACTTGTAATAATCAACATTATTCTTGACGTGTAATTTTTTAACTTAAGCTGATTTTGTCGTTTCTTGAATATTTGTTGCTATTTCGACATGTCGTATGAGAAATATAGCTGTGTATATTCTTGTAATTGAATTGTGTTTGATGTCGGATTCTGGTTTTAAATCATAATCTCATGACTTGCAATGTTAGCGTGTGGTGTGAAAAAATTAAATTATAGTCATGCATCTGCACATAAAGGAAGAAAATACCGCCTTTCATGTTCTGTTTGTAAATGGCAGTTTCGAATATCTTGTATGACCAAGCATGGAAAGCAGTTGAATGCCCTGCCATCTGATTGTGAATCTCTGCATCCATTGGCGGGTATCTCTTACCTTGTACCCTGTACTTTACGGTTTGTTATAGAGGATAGGAGGAAAGTTTTTTAAGTAAAATTGAAATATGTGAAATAGTAAAACTTCCAATCACGGAAGGCCTTCGATGTGCTTAAGTTCGTGGCAAACGGGTTTTGTAGTCACTTTCCCTAGCTGTGGGTCTTGGAGACATTTGTCACCCATCTTACGCCTCCGCGGGGAGTTAATTCTTTTTCACCACAGCCGCACTTAAGACACATCGGAGCCGAGATCGCGCACAGTAACTACCCGGGCCATTATGGCCCGTACTCATGGGTATTATTCGACTTACTGTGGCCGGCTAGCGTGGGTGCCGATCGTCAACTGTGAACTGCCCCTGGCTGGCCACACCTTATGTTGGGGCTTATAGTCGGTTCACAGTTGCCGGCGAGCCTAACGCCGTAATGAGCTGCCTCGGCTATAGTCGGCCTTCTCGGTGGCTTATAATCGGCTCATTACAGTTGGCTTTAAGGGTCGTCGCGAGCAATGAGTTAACCCGCAGCAGGGGGATGCTGGAGCAAAAGTGTCTCATTGGCGAGGGCATAGATTCGCATAGTACCTGTTGGGTCTTGTCCACGTGAAGCTGCATTGTGGAGTGCTTTGAATAGAAATGCTATATGCTCAGGATTTTGTTCAACAGAAAAGGATAAAGTTAACAAGCAGCCAAGATACAAAGGAACAAGTTAAAAAAGAGACAAGGTTTTTTAAAGTGGTTCGGCACGAAAAATGCCTACGTCCACTGACTCTCTTTGTTAATTCACTTCATATGGGCAATACAAGTTAAGAAAAGTATCGACGGAGGTGTTGGATGTTCCATGCCCTCTGGAACATCTCTCCGTCCACTGTTGACAAAATATAGGCTCCGTTGTTGAGATCTTTATGAATTACATATGGTCCATCCCAGATTGGGTCTAGTGCTCCGGGGCGAGGGAAGATTCGCTTGAGGACAAGATCCCCTTCTCGCAAGGTATGATGCTTGACTTTGGAGTTGTATTGTGCTGCCACCTTTTGCTTGTGGGCTGCTGTTTTAAGGACTGCATCATTCCTTCTCTCCTCGACTAGATCCAAAGACATGTTGAGGAGCTCTTCATTCTCTTCTGGGTTATAGTGGATCCTACGGTGGGAAGGCACAATGGTTTCAACTGGGAGCATAGCCTCCGATCCGTATGCCAAAGAGAAAGGAGTGTGCCCTGTTGATGTTCTAAAAGATGTGCGGTAGGCCCATAGTGCCGTAGGGAGTTCATCCACCCAAGCGCCCTTTGACTTTTCGAGCCTCTTTTTGATCAGAGTTTTCAGAATTTTGTTGACTGCTTCGACTTGTCCGTTTGCTTGGGGATATGCCACGGATGAGAAACTTTTGTGAATTCCGTGTTCTTGGCACCAGTTGGCGAATTCCTCGTTGTCAAACTGAAGTCCATTGTCTGATATGATTTTTAGTGGGACTCCGTACCTGCATAGAACATTTTTGATTAAGAAGTTGATAACTTCGCTGAAGATACTTTATTTAGAGGTTCTGCTTCCACCCATTTGGTGAAATAGTCGACTGCTACTATAGCATATTTGGCGCCGCCTCGACCCATTGGCAGTTCACCGATTAAGTCAATTCCCCACACTGCAAAGGGCCAAGGGCTGGTCATCTGAGTAATCTCGGTTGTTGGTAGCCGAGGGATCTTAGCAAATTTTTGGCATCTGTCACACTTCTTGACGAAATCTAAGGCGTCCTTGCTTAAGGTGGGCCAGAAATATCCGTATCGGAGTATCTTTTTTGCTAACGTTTGCCCTCCGGTGTGATCTCCGCAGCTTCCTTGATGGATGTTGGATAAGATTTCCTTGGCTTCCCTTCCGGCGACACACCTTAACAATGGGTTAGAGAACCCGCGCCGATAGAGGATGTCTCCTTGTATTGTGTAGCGGGACGCTTTCCTCAAGATTTTCTTGACTTCGTTACGCCCGTCGGGTAGTGTGCCATTTTGTAGGTAGTCTCGGATGGGAGTCATCCAAGTCGCTTCTTCGGTTGCAGCTATCAGATTCACTTGCTCAAAACTTGGGACCGCTTGCTTTGAGACAGTTACTGCCCCGAAGATGGCGATGTCTCTCATACTTGCTTGCTTTGCCAATTCGTCGGCCTCTTGGTTCTCTTCTCGAGGGATGTGTTTGACTAAGTAGTGGTCCAATCGGCTGAGAAGTAACTTGGTCTTCTTTAGATATGCTACGAGTCGTTCTTCTCGAGCTTGGAATTCCCCTAGTATTTGATTAACAATAAGCTGAGAATCGCTGTGAAGACACAAAGAATTGGCTCCGATCTCGATGGCAATTTCTAATCCGGCTATTACTGCTTCATATTCTGCATCGTTGTTGGTGGCAGCGAAATCCAACCTTATAGCATAGTGCAGTTTATTTCCCCTGGGAGTGATTATTACAACACCTGCCCCCGAGCCCTGTTCGTTTGATGCACCATCCACAAAGAGATTCCACTTGATATCTTCTGCTATGTCCAATTGCTCCTTATCTTCGTTGGTAGTGAATTCTGCAATGAAATCAGCCATGGCTTGTCCCTTGATGGCGGTGCGGGGGTGATAGGTGATATCATACTGACTTAGTTCAATGCACCATTTAAGTAGTCGCCCAGAAGTGTCAGGACGATGGAGTACCTGCCTCAGTGGTTGATCGGTCAGAACCTTGATGGAATGGGACTGGAAGTAGTGACGCAGTTTCCGTGATGTGATAAGTAAACAGTATGCTAGCTTCTCAAGTTTAGGATATCTGACTTCTGCCCCAGTAAACCTTTTGCTGACGAAGTAAACTGGTCGCTACGTGCGGTTGTCTTCCCTTACCAAGGCAGCGCTTAGGGCGTGAGATGACACAGCAAGGTATAGGTATAATTCTTCGCCTTCACTTGGAGTCGAGAGTACCGGTGGTTTCTGGAGGTGTTCGATTAGGTTAAGGAACGCGGTTAAGCATTCGTCAGTCCATTCGAACTTTCCTTTGTCTTTCTTTAGAGCTTCAAAAAAGGGGACGCACTTGTTCGTTGCCTTGGAGATGAATCGGCTTAGGGCGGCCACTTTTCCATTTAGGCTTTGCATTTCCTTTCGGGTGGACGGTGTCTTGATATCCCTTAGCGCTCGGACTTGTTCAGGGTTTGCTTCTATCCCTCTGGCATGAACGATGAATCCTAAGAACTTTCCCGATGATACTCCAAAGGAGCACTTTAGTGGATTCAACTTCATTCCATACTGTCGAAGTACCTGGAACATTTCGTCTAGGTGACTTACGTGATTTTTGGCTTTTCGTGATTTCACCAACATGTCGTCCACATATACTTCCACAGTTTGTCCTATTAGCCCTGCAAACATCTTGTTGATGAGGCGTTGGTAGGTGGCTCCTGCATTTTTAAGTCCGAAACGCATTACCTTATAGCAGTATAAACCCCGGTCGGTGATGAAACTAGTGTGGTCTTGGTCAGGAGCATGCATAGGAATTTGGTTATATCCTGAGTATGCGTCCATAAAAGATAGGAGCTCGTGCCCGGCTGTGCTGTCTACAAGTTGGTCGATTCTGGGAAGCGGGAAGCAATCCTTTGGGCAGGCGTCGTTTAGGTTGGAGAAGTCGATGCAGGTCCGCCACTTCCCATTAGCCTTCTTTACTAGTACCGGGTTGGCGATCCATTCCGGGTAAACAGCTTCTCGTATGAAGTCATTGGCGAGTAGATTCTTTACTTCTTCATCGAGGGCTGCTGATCGCTCTACCCCCATACTTCTCTTTTTTTGTTTTATAGGCGCCCTGGTAGGATCAATGTTTAATACGTGGCATGCTATGTCGGGGGAGATTCCGGTCATGTCAGCGTGTGACCAAGCGAATACATCCAAGTTGTGGCGGAGAAAATCAATGATTTGTTCCTTTAATTCAGCTTTCAGCTGGGACCCAATTTTCAGTAGCCTACTTGAGTCGTGCTTGTCTACAGATATAAACTCCATAGCCTCTGCTGGCTCGGCGGTGGCCTCCTCCTCTTTGTCCCTAGGGTCTAATTCATTGAAAGGGTCGCTGGTGTATCGAAGAGGAGGGGCTTTCTTTAGTTGCTATGCTTCAAGGCTTTTTGTGCAGAGGGCAATCTCTACACCTTTCCCTTTATCCTTCCTGTGGTTGTTGCGAAGTTCGGTTACATAGCAGTCTCGTGCAATATCCTGGTCTCCTTCCACTTCCCCTACCCCATTGTCTGTTGGAAATTTCATTTTCAGGCACCATGGGGCTAGGACAATTTGGAAGTCAGACAAGGCTGGTCTTCCTAAGAAGGCGTTGTAGGCCGAATGGTTTTCTATCAGCACAAACGTCTGTTTCCTTACAATGGAGCGGGGATGGCTTCCAATCTCAACAAAGAGGTCCAGCTGCCCGAGGGGCATCTTCGCATCTCCAGTGAAACCGTGTAGTGGTTTATCGCAGGGAGATACATCCTTCATTGATAGCTTCATCTTGTCGAATGCGTGTTTGAACAAGATATTTACAGAGCTTCCAGTGTCTACCAGGATTCGGTAAACTTCGGCGGGACCGAGTCGGGCAGAGATGACCATGGGATCCATGTGAGGGTACTGTCTTCCTTCTAGGTCACGCTTACTGAATGTGATGTCATCACTTTCTTTCCGCTTTGGGTGGCGCTCTTCTATAACCGTATTGACACAGTCTTTACTGTCTCTAAGCGACTTCCCATATCTTTCCATCTCTCTCCGACTTCTGTCTGCGATGTGTGGACCTCCTGAGATGGTATGGACCACTATCTTCTCTTGACTAGAGCTGCTATCGTTGCGGTTTCCTCTGTCGGTCCCTGGTGAGGGTGGCCTTGGGTTTTCATTGGCAGGAGCTGGAGTCCTGTCTTGACTTTTTACATAACGTTCCAGTTTCTTCCTTCTGATGTGTTCCTCAATCAGATCTCGGAGATGATGGCATTCGTTGGTATCATGTCCGTGAGATTCGTGGAAGCGGTAGAATTTTCCAGACTTCTGTGCGTTATCTGATTCTTTCTTGTATGGTGGGCGTTTGTACCTAACTTCGCCTTGGGTGGCAAGGAAGATATTTTCGACGGTCTCGTTCAAAGGGGTGTAAGTGTCGAATCTTGGTCCTGGCCGATATAGGCGCTTTTCTACCTTCTTGCCCCCAGCATTGTCTCTGGAATCATTTCTTCGAACGTCCCTTGCCACAGCAGGGGCATTGCCATGGGTCGTCTTATTTTGCTGTCCGGATTGCCCCTCAACGGCAGCATCCTCAAGCCTCATGTATTTTCCGGCTTCATGGAAGAAATCGGGTAAAGTAGCTGGTTTTTCTTTTGTCAATCTTCTAGCAAATTTAGTGTCCGGATGCACACCACTACAGAGGGCCATTAGGATAAGCTTCTCATCGGCATCTTGAACTGCGGCTGCTGCGGCGTTGAATCTGGTTAGGTATTGCTGCAGCTTTTCTCCAGGTTTCTGTTTGACGCTGGATAAGGAATAAGCGTCCTTAGGTTGCTCCACATGAATGCGGAACTGACTGATAAATTTTTCTTTCAACATTTCCCACGAGCTGATGGATCCTTGGGGTAGATGACAGAACCAGGAGGTAGCAAGATCAGCCAAGAAGAGCGGAAAGCATTTGCATAGTACCCCCTCTGTTGCTCCACTCATGAGCATATGCTGCGTGTACCTCTGTAAGTGTACAACGGGATCGGAGGTTCCTTTGTAGGGTTCCATTGTTGGCATCTTCCATTCCCAGGGGGTGATAGCAATTTCGATATTGCGGGCGAAAGGGCTGGTTACCCTAGCGCCTATCCCTCGATCTCTTTGCTCCCGTTGGACACACTCTCTGAATAAGCGTGCCATCCTTTCATCAGAACTTGGAGCAGATAGAAATGAGTTTGGTTCTGTTCTGTGGGATTGATTCCGTCCAGATGACCTATAGGGATGGTATCGTCTATCATCCCTCATATTTTCCAGTGGCTGCCTTTGATCTTCTGGGAGCATGCTTGGGTCAGCTACAGTTGGCCCTTGCCTTGATCTCCCCCTGTTGGGTTCTGATCTAAGCACTTCCTCGGGTCCAACTTCGGGCTGGACTCTAGCTCGGCCCCGTTCACTGGCGTTTCTGTGGTTAGGCGGCATGACAGGCTCAGCTACAGTTGACCTTCGCCCGGTACCTTCCCCGTTGGGTTCGGTACCAAACGCTTCCTCAGGCCTAACTTCGGGCTGTGCTCGGTCTCGGCTCCTACCACGGCTACTTCTGCCGTTAGCTCCTTCGAAGAAGGAAGATCTTTGTTGTCTCTAAGATCCTCTAGACTGGGACTCGCCCCATGATTCAGTGTTGCGGTTGGATTCTTCAGCATCCCTTAAGCGTGACATGAGATGGTCCACCAAGGCTTCCTGCTGGGACGTGAAGCGGTTAGTTACTTCAACCACAACTCTGTCCAGATCTACTCTAGTAATTGCTGCAGCCTGTTCTGTGGCAGGAGTAGTTGGGTTAGCCTGTTCTTCATTTGTTACGGTTGCTGGAGGAGGACGATTTACTTGATTCGTGACAGCTGGATCTGGAAGACTGCTGGATGCGATGTTTTTTCCTTTGCTAACATCTTTTCTCTGTTTGGGAGGCATGTTTTCCAAGTGGCGGACGATGCTGTTAGGAAAACTGTTAAGCGGATGAAGCTGAAGCTTCGAGCTTCTATTTCTCAGTGAAAGCACCAAAAATGTTTGCACAAAAAATGGACAAACACCTCAAAGTTGTATGATTTAGTAGATCTTATGTTGTTCTTAGTTATTTGAGCGATTTATGCAAATATATGAAAAGCAGGGGCTAAACTGTAAAAAGACACACAAATTTATAGTGGTTCAGCCAGAATGTGCCTACGTCCACTTTATATGTTATTTCACTTCTCTTCTTTTGATTATAAGTACAAAGCTTTGATACAAGTAAAAGAAAGTTGTTTGAAAGTTCCTTCCGTGCTTGAGCTCTCAAACTTGTCTCCATTGCTGTACCCCTACCCCTCTATTTATAGAGTGAGGCTAGGGGTAGGGGTCCAGGATATGTATAGTCGCTGATGGGCCTGGGCTGATGTGATCTGGCCTGGTATATCTTGGTTCGGCATTGCTTGGTTGGAGCGTAGAGTGGACCGGTAGTTGTTTGGAAGTAGGACCGGACCAACTGCCACCGGTCCAATATTCTTCCATCCCACCGGACCAACTGCCACCGGTCCAATATTCTTCCATCCCACCGGACCAACTGCCACCGGTCCAACCTACTTCCAAACAACTACCGGTCCACTCTACGCTCCAACCAAGCAATGCCGAACCAAGATATACCAGGCCAGATCACATCAGCCCAGGCCCATCAGCGACTATACATATCCTGGACCCCTACCCCTAGCCTCACTCTATAAATAGAGGGGTAGGGGTACAGCAATGGAGACAAGTTTGAGAGCTCAAGCACGGAAGGAACTTTCAAACAACTTTCTTTTACTTGTATCAAAGCTTTGTACTTGTAATCAAAAGAAGAGAAGAGAAATAACATATAAAGTGGACGTAGGCACATTCTGGCTGAACCACTATAAATTTGTGTGTCTTTTTACAGTTTAGCCCCTGCTTTTCATATATTTTCATAAATCGCTCAAATAACTAAGAACAACATAAGATCTACTAAATCATACAACTTTGAGGTGTTTGTCCATTTTTTGTGCAAACAGTATACGACTTAAAGAGGCCTACGACTTAATGGGTTACGATCTAAGGCAGTATACTACTTAAGCTACAGGACCGACTCAATGGGTTACGACTTAAGAAAGTCCGATTTAACCGGTTATGACTTAAGGAAGTCTACGACCTAAAAGATCTCCGACTTAACAATTAACCGACCTAACTACTGAAAGGAGCATACCGACTTAAGATGTGGACCGACTTAAGGAGCTAACGACTTAAAGGGACTTACGACCTACCGACCTAAGTGGACGAACGACTTAACGAGCTAAAGCAAAGTGAAGACATGTTCCATGCCACATCTTTTAGGTCGCTGCCGACTTACGACTTATACTAAGTCGTGCGCGACTTATCAACTCGTTCAGAAGAATCTAGTGCAGCCGAAGTGATCCCCTATACTGTCACCGACTTACGATCTACGACCTACCCTAGGTCGTGGCCGACTTATCACTTGATAAAATTCTGCTCAGAAATCCTCTCTATAAATACCCCCCCAAACTCCAACAAGTGGAGGACTTTTGGCCGATCATTTCTCAAAGCATCGTTACTCTGCCGAACTATCAACTCATTCGACAATTGAAGATCTTCAAACATTCGAGACACTACAACAAGCTTCGGGAGGAATTTCTTACATCCAACACGGATTCATCGAGTTTCATCATCGAAGTTTGAGCTAGTAGTCGAGATTGTCTTTGAAATCAAATTGTATTGTTTTGATAAGTGTATTGTATCGTCTTGTAACCAGATTCAGTAATAAAGAGATTCAAAGTGGACGTAGGCTCGATCTCAAGCCGAACCACTATAAACTGCTGTCTTTTACCGCATTTCTCGATATTTTACTGCTTACTTCCTGTTC
The DNA here is from genome assembly GCA_030737815.1 of Allium fistulosum. Lineage (NCBI taxonomy): Eukaryota > Viridiplantae > Streptophyta > Magnoliopsida > Asparagales > Amaryllidaceae > Allium > Allium fistulosum. The sequence goes on along the minus strand of CM060904.1, from coordinate 578,049,208 downwards.
CCGTCACACGGGTGGTGCTTTCACAATTCTACTACACACACCGGGTGTTAGCGTTCACTTTTTAGCGTTAACATTTTGGTGCTTTCATTGAGAACCCAACTCAGGCGATCATTCACCATTGCTTCGTGGAAGTTTGTTGAAAGAATTTCCTACAAAACCAGAAGTCTATCAGACATAATGGCTCCTGGAAGAAAATGTAAGTCTGTCAGATCTAATGATGACCGCGACAATACTGCCACTTCTCTTTCTCCAAGTCAGGTAGCTCCAAGCGTCGGGGTGACGCGAGAAGAATTAGATGCTGCTGTGTCCGGACTGTACCAGCAGATTGAAACTCAGAATAATCTGATGATGGAAAAATTGAATGCTCTGCTCGGGGCTAATCAAAGACCAGTAAACAATGAAGAAAACTTTGTTGATGTTGTTCCCAACTCCGAAGGGAGAAATATTCCTCAGGACAGATCCGGTGCCGCTAAAGGGGCACCTCCCCAAGCTGAAGGATCCAGGCCATCGCCAGTTCTCCCCGAATGTTTTCCCGGACAAACCTCTAAGAAAATGGCCGAATACTATTCTGCAAAGTCACTAAACAATGAGGAGTATCTCTCCGGCATGATTCGGCAGATAATGAAAGAAAGCATGAAGAGAAACGAAGATGAGAATGATTGGGGATTCGCTCCGAGTAAAACTCCATTTACTGATAGGATCCTAAAGGCTGAGTTTCCCAGAAAATTCGTTCCTCCTACCATTCCTCCTTATCGAGGAACAAGTGATCTGAATCAATTCCTGTACAAATATGATTGGCACATGACTGGCGCCAGAGTAACTGATGAGATTAAATGCCGATATTTCCCGGTATACTTGGAAGGAGTGGCATTACTTTGGTTTACCAAGCTTCCTGTGCGATCTGTTGACCAATTTTCCGATCTGACCCGAAAATTCAAGGAACAATTCCGATTGTACATTTCAAGAGCAAAGGATATAATGTCTCTCTCGAGTCTTGAACAGAATCCTGGAGAGCCCATCAAATCCTTCCTGAATCGCTTTAATTTAGCCCAAGTAGAAGTTGATAACGCGGAACCGCGAATGATCTTAACCTACTTAATGCGGGCTATTGATAAGTCAAGCGAGTTTGGAAAATGGTTAAAAATGAAGGAACCAAATTCGCTCGAAAAGTTCTACAAAAAGGCTGATGAGTTCATGCGCCTAGATAATCTTTCCACGTCAGCTAAAGTTGTGACAACAGTGGTGGAAAATAATGCTACAGTTTAGAACAAGAAAGAATCATCAAATCAGAAAAGGGGGAGTAATGGTGGAAAGAAGCAGAAAGATCTCAAAAAGCCCCGCTTCCTCAAACCTTCGGATTTTACCCCTCTGACTGATACACCGGAGAATATTTTCATCGCCACTAAGGATGCTGTTGAATTTCCAAAACCACTGGCAATAAAAGTTGGGAAAAATGCTGCTCAAAGCGGAAGATTTTGCAAGTTTCATAACCAACCAGGCCATGATACCAACGAGTGCCGCCACTTGAAAAGCCTGATTGAAGAATTGTTAAGAGAGAATAAGTTGCAGCAGTACGTTAAAAGGAATAGAAAAGACCCGTCTTCATCTAACCAAGGGCAACAACCCCCAACTCATCCATCTGGTTCAGGAGAGAGGCCTGCTGAAAAGGAAAGACCTGTTATCAATGTGATCACAGGAGGACCTCATCCGACTGGCACGAGTTGGGGTGGAATGGAAAGGTATGCTAGAGCTTTGAAGTATTCCCCAGCTGAAGAAAGTGTCTTAATCTTGGAAGATGCTGCACCTATAAAGCAGCAGAAGACTTTTCATGATGATATTATGTTCAAAACCAGGGATTCTATTGATGTGGAAGCTCCTACTGAGGACCCTTTAGTTGTCTCTGTCGGTATTGGGCCGGCTATTGTCAGAAGAGTGCTGGTTGATAGTGGTGCCTCGTGCAACATACTCTTTAAAAAGACATTTGACCAAATGAAAATTCCAATGACAGACATACAAGCTTCTTCACACAAGATTGCCGGATTTACAGGAGAGCTGAAACAGCCAATTGGAACGGTGGACTTGTTTGTTGAAATGGGCGAAGGACATAAGAAGTTGGTTCGGAAGCAAACTTTTGTAATTGTTGATGGATTCTCCGCCTATAATGCTTTCTTGGGTCGGCCTACTCTTGCTGCTTTCAGAGCCGTCCTCGCTCCGTGGTGTTTAACAATGAAATTTCCCACTGATAATGGGGTTGCTGTCATTAAGGGAGATCAGAACGCGGGGCGAGAGTGTTATCTTGTAGAGCTCCGAGAGGCCAGGAAAAGAGAAATGGGAAAAGATGCGGCAGCTCCGCTCCGCATCAAAGAACCAACCTTGTAGCAACTACGGGGTGGCCCCTGTACTGGCGAACACATCAATGCAAGGAAAGAAATGGACCCCAGGAAAGCCAGTACAGGGGAGAATAGAGTGGTACCCGTGGAAGTAACGGTACCAATATCTGTTGACTCAAAAGACCCAAACAAAGTACTCAATGTGGGTTCACAACTGAGCATAGCAGTTCAAAACACACTGATATCATTCTTAAAAGCCAATCTGGATGTGTTCGCTTGGTGTCATGCTGATATGTGTGGGATCTCCCCGGAAATTGCTATACATACTCTGAACATTGATCCAAAATTCACGCCAGTGAAACAGAAAAGAAGAACCCAAGGCCCAGAATGATCGACGGCACTAAAGGAAGAAGTCGATCGGCTCATGGAGAACGGCTTCATCAGAAACTCCACTTATCCAAATTGGGTTCCAAATCCAGTACTGGTTAAGAAGGCAAATAGGAAGTGGAGAGTCTGCATCGATTTTTCGGACCTAAACAAAGCTTGCCCCAAAGATTGCTTCCCGCTGCCCAAAATTGATCAATTGGTGGATGGAACAGCTGGGCATGAGTTGTTATCATTTATGGACGCTTACTCCGGGTACAATCAGATTATGATGCATGAGCCGGACCAGGAAGACACAAGCTTTATCACAGATGTGGGTCTCTACTGCTACAAAGTTATGCCTTTCGGATTGAAGAATGCTGGGGCAACCTACCAAAGGCTCGTCAATGCGATGTTCAAACCTCAGATTGGCAAAACCATGGAAGTTTATGTTGACGATATGTTGGTAAAGTCAAAGAAAGCTGTAGACCACATGGGTCACTTGGAGGAAATGTTTGCAATTCTTCGAAAGTACGGAATGAAGCTCAATCCATTGAAATGTTCGTTCGGAGTAGAGTCCGGGAAATTCTTGGGTTTCATTGTGAGCGCTAGGGGCATCGAAGCCAATCCTACTCAAATCACAACTCTAAGGGAAGTCAAAGCCCCTAAAACAAAGAAAGAAATGCAAAGCCTCAATGGAAAAGTTGCTGCTCTGAGTCGTTTCATTTCCAAGGCCACAGACAAATGCATTCCCTTCTTTGACGCTCTAAAGAAAGGAAAGAAAAATTTTGAATGGACTCCCGAATGCCAGAATGCTTTCGATGATCTAATTCGTCATATGGAAACGCCTCCGGTTCTTTCCAAGCCTACTGATGGTGAAGACCTTTTCATCTATTTAGCAATTTCATCTCACGCCCTCAGTGCAGCACTTGTACGAGAAGATATGAAAATACAACATCCAGTCTATTACATCAGCAAATGGTTCACTGGGGCAGAGATGAATTATTCGAAGATAGAAAAGCTCGCCTATTGTTTGCTAATTGCTTCTAGGAAGTTGAGGCCATACTTTCAAGCTCATCCTATCAAGGTCCTTACCGATCAACCTCTAAAGCAAGTCCTGTTTCGTCTTGAAACTTCGGGCCGTCTTTTGAAATGGAACATTGAACTCAGCCAATATGATATCACTTACCATCCCCGGAGAGCAATCAACGGACAAGCTTTAGCAGATTTCATCGTAGAATCTACTGACAAAGGTGATAGTGAGAATGAAACAACTGATGGCATTCCAATCCAGTGGAAATTGTATGTTGACGGATCGAGAAATGATTACTGTTCTGGGGCAGGGGTTGTGCTCGAAACCCCCGAAGGACGATCGTTGTGTTATGCATTGAGACTGGAATTTCCTTCAACGAACAATGAAGCAGAGTATGAGGCTCTAATTGCTGGTTTAAAAATTGCCAAGGAACTAAACATCAAAGTGTTACAGATCTTCAGCGATTCTCAACTTATTTTTTGCCAGGTAAAGAAAGAGTTTCAGGCTAAAGGTGGAAATCTGCCCGCGTACTTGTCAAAGGCATGTGAACTTCTCGAAGATTTCGATCATTATACGATAAGTCATATTCCTCGGGTAGAAAACATGAAAGCGGATTCTCTGGCAAAGTATTCAAGTTCTGGAGAAGCTCAATTACTGGGATTAGTTCCTGTGGAAGTTCTGTCAACTCCAAGCATTGATGAAATGGATGTTGATTGGATTATGGCTGCGTCTCAAGAGCATGAATCATGGATGACTCCAATCAAAGAATACCTACTCAATTATTCACTACCGGAAAGTTCTAAGGAACGTCGAAAGCTGTTAAGGAAAGCGTCAAAATATATAATCCAAGATGGCCGATTATACAGATGGGGATTTTCAATGCCACTGCTCCGATGTGTAACTAAGAAAGAAGCCAAGACAATTCTAGCTGAGATACACGGAGGAGAATGTGGAGATCATTCAGCCGGTCAAACTCTAGCCAAGAAAGTCTCCGATATGGGTATTTCTGGCCGGATATTAATCAAGATGCTGCTATTTACTCCAGAAAGTGCGACAAGTGCCAAAGATTCGCAAAAATCCCAAAAGCGCCTTCCACCGCACTCACACAAATGGTCAGCCCATGGCCGTTCGCCATTTGGGGAATAGACTTGATTGGACCTTTACCGATCGCTAAATCTGGAATCAAATATGCTATTGTTGCTGTTGATTATTTCACGAAATGGGCTGAAGCTGAACCCTTAGCCACTATTACCTCTAAAAAGATGATAAATTTCGTAACTAAAAATATCATTTGCAGATATGGTGTGCCGCAAAAAATAATCACAAACAACGGCACTCAGTTTGAAAGTGAAGAATTCCAAGACTTTTACAAACGGTTCAGAATTCGAAAAAGCTTCTCAGCAGTGGCTCATCCGCAGGCAAACGGGCAAGTGGAAGCAGTAAACAAAATCATCAAGTCAACCATCAAAAAGCAACTCGAAAAAGCAAAAGGTGGTTGGGTTGATAAGCTTCCATTAGCACTATGGGCATACAGAACTACTCACAAAACTGCGACTGGGCACACTCCATTTTCACTGGCATATGGATCAGAAGCAATGATTCCAGTGGAAGTAGAAGTTTCTTCACACAGGAGAATTCATTTTAACGAAACTGAAAATGAAAAGCTACAACTTGAAGCACTTGATTTTCTTGATGAAAAAAGAGAAGAAGCTAGGCTCAGAGTTTCAGCTTATTAGCAAAGGATAGCCAGGAACTTCAACTCTAAAGTTCGCCAACGCAGCTTTGAGATCGGAGATTTAGTCTTGAAAAGGATCATGACAGCAACTGGGGTGTTTGGGCCAAACTGGGAAGGGCCATATGTCATAGGCAATAAACTTCTTGATGGCACTTTCAAACTCGTAACTGTCGAAGGAGATCCAATTCCAAGAGTCTGGAACAGCAACCACTTACATCCTTATTTTACTTGAAAAAAAAAGCTTTGCTCAAAATTGTAAAATAGAGATGAATGTATCAGTTGTATTGAAAAACATTGTAAATCAGTGCAAGTGAATAAAAGCTATAAAGTGGATGTAGGCCCGATTCTCGGCCGAACCACTATAAATCTTCTGTTCTTTACTATTTCATAATGCCTGTTTCATTTCGATATGTAAATACTTTAAATGTATTGCTAAAATGTAGATTCAAAATTGCAGGACATTAAAACAAGGCTTGCTCGTCACAAAGCCAAGCGACCTCTATAAATCACCTACTAAGCAAATACCAAGCGACAAAAATTCCAAATTCAAATCCTATACAAGAAGAACTTCACATAAAAAGTTGGCGACTCCACTGTGGCAAGCCTTCGTTAACTGGTTGTGATTGTCGATATGAACAGACATCCAACTAGGTAACTCGCGTTTGTCCCGTGAAGTTATTCAACAGTGAAGTCCACTTCTTCGGATAAGGCAATTTACTTGCAAAAGGAAAGAAGATGCGCTTGAAAATGATAATAAAAGATCGCTAATGAGCAGATGATGAGAGAACATGCCCAAGCAAACACAGAAGCAGCCAAAAGGAAGTATGCCTCTCAATAAAAGGGCCGGTAGAACCACCGAAGGGACACCTTCCCAAGCAGAAGGAACAGGGCCCTTGCTAACTGATCGTGATGCATCCGATCAGGCAGCTTGCGTCCGTCCCGTGGATCTACTCGCCCCTGAGACGCAACCTTTCTGGCACACCAACCAACTGATGCTCCTTCCCAAATGTCAACAAAGCCCACTAACGAGGCACGCCAAAAAATGAAAGTGCTTCTCTCAATCAAAAAAGATTGGTGGAACCACCGGAGGGGCACCTTCCCAAGCTGAAGGAACAGGGCCCTTGTTAATTGATTACGATCGTTTATGCAAACGAACATCCAATCAAACAACTTGCGTCCGCCCCGTGGATCCATCCAACCATGAGAAAGTAACTTCCAGGCAATCAAAAAGCCCTCTTCGGAGGCACAAGCCCTCTTCGAAGGCACAAGCCCTCTTCGGAGGCACAAGCCCTCTTCGGAGGCAGAAGCCCTCTTCGGAGGCACATGCCCTCTTCGGAGGCAAAAGCCCTCTCCCGAGGCACCACAAGCCCTCTTCGGAGGCACATGCCCTCTTCGGAGGCAAAAAGCCCTCTCCCGAGGCACCACAAGCCCTCTTCGGAGGCACAAGCCCTCTTCGGAGGCAAAAGCCCTCTCCCGAGGCACCACAAGCCCTCTTCGGAGGCACAAGCCCTCGGAGGAGTCCTCTTCGGAGGCATGTCCCAAAATAGAATGCTCAAACAAAAAAGCCTTCTCCGGAAGCACATTTCAACTCTCAAAGGAAGGTTAACTTATTCATCTCAAAAAAAGTTCTTCCTTAAGAAAGTTGAAATGCTACAAAAAGACCTCTTCGGAGGCATACTTCACCATGCTCGAAGTACCAAAAATAAGCCCTTTACTGGGGCACAAAATCAAAACCTTCTTCAGAAGCTCATTTCACTGCGTAGAGAAATCCACTTTTTAACAAATAAAAGTGATTATCTCTGAAAGTTGAAGTGTTCTTCAAGGAAGAAAGAGAAAGTAAAAATTTCTCCAAAAATGAGATATAATCTATTAAAAGAAGAATGATTCTTCCTTTAAAAGCGGAATAGTTATTCTCTGAAATAGGAATATCTGCCTTGTAAAGGCTAGAAATGTTGCAATGCACTTGTGGTATGGGGGCAATACTATACAATTCAGTTATATTAATAAAAGTAACACGCAAGCAACATACCACAAGTTCATTGCAATATCACGAAAAATAGATGTGGAATAAATGCATTCTCAAACACAGAATAAAAAGTTTGTACAAGTAAAAAGAATCGTTTATTCTACACTAAAAATGAGAAATAAATATACTCACACATACATAAGAATTTGTACAAGTGAAGGAACTATTTTATTCAATACTATGAAAATTCTTTACATGTGCAGATATCTCAAAAAAGCAAAAGCAGGGACCGGTACCCGCACAATCTCCGGTCAATACATCCAAAAAGCAAAACAAGAAGCATAAGGTCTAGCTTATCATTCCTTCTTCCGACCACCTTTGGAACTCTTTCCCTGCCTGATAATCAGTTTTGAAAGCCGTTGTGGATGAGTTGGGGAAGGAGGAGAAGGAGGGGCAGCTGGATCTTCTTCAATATTCTTCTCATCAGCCGAAGCGCTCTTCTTCTTCTTCATCGCGCGCTTCCCTTTCCTCTTGGAAGAAGACTCGCTTCCCGGACTAAGAAACTCAGAAAGTTTTGTATCGTCATCATGAGTGCGCTCCGGGGTCTTTTCACCTTCTTCAAGTCCTCCAATCTTTTGCTCTTGCGAAACAACCGGATCATCCAAGTCTTTGAGGGCTTCTATTATCTCTTCTTGTGATCCTGGTTGAGAAACAGAAAGAGGAGTAACTTGGGAAGGAGGAGGAACAGTAGCTGGAGAAGGAGAAGTTGGTATAGCTTTCGGAACTTCCGCTGCAGAAGAAAAGAAGTTAAAATCGGTATTCTCCAAGAAAAGAGAAGTTATTAGTTCATCAAACTCGGTTAAATCGAATAAGTGATTCACTGGATCCGGGTCGATGCCAAAGTTACCTGAAGAAGTCGGTTTTGTAAAATTAATCTCGAATTTCTCAGCCTCAATATCTTTCAGGGCTTCGTCCTCAGTAGGAGTAGTCACAATTTCAGCAGGAAGCGAAGAATGGGCACTGGAATCTATGATATTGACGTCAGCTGAAGTTGAAGTATGAACAGGGGCAGTTGAAGGAGCTTCCTCTTTCGGGTGTTCATCTCCTGTAGACTCAGCTCGCGCTCTGGCAAGTTGCTCTTTTCCTCTAGCAAGAGCGGCACGAGCTTCATCGTCAAGGTAACGCGCCTCAAGTCCTGCTTCATCATAGCCGGCACCGCCAAGCATATCAACGGCGGCTTCCCACACTTCAGCCAGGGTAATCTCATATTCAGGGCCCAGAAAAGAAAGACTTCCATGACCCAGAATGCTGTGTAAATAAAAGTCGAATAAGGTAGAGCTGATGTTAGCTTTTGTTGCCTCATGCGATTGCTCGACCGCTTCCTTTTCGGCAACGACTGCAACTCGACCAGCAACAGCCTCATCACGCTCTTTCTCAGCTTTAGCAAGTTGAGACTTTAGCAATTCGATCTCCACGTTCTGGGAGTTAACTGTTTCCCGCAACTGAGTGTTATTTTTGCGGTATTCTTCAACAACGAACTGCTCAGCCGCAAATTTCATCTCAGCATCTCTTTGAGCAGCGTGCGCATCCCGCACTTGTTTTTGAAACACTTCTTCTTTTTGAGATTGCGAAGCGGAAGAAGCGGCGAGATCTTCCTTGAGTTTTTTAACCTCGGACTCAGGTCTCGCATTATCATCAGCAATGCTCGTCATCTCGGCATCATGCTGTTTGCAAATTTTATCCCACTCTGATTTATCATTCTCCATGGTTAGCATGGCCTCAAGATTTGCACGGTTGACTCTTTGCAGCTCATCGACAAGCTTTTGCCATCCGGACACCCTTTCAATGTTAAGTTTGACGGCATCTAGGCTACGCAGCATATCCGATTTATCAATCGGAACCAAATCAAGGTCAAAACGCACCCCTTTTAAGCACCAATTCGGAAATCGGCTTTGAAGAATAGGAGGAGCATCTTTAACCTGATACTGAAATCTGCTGATGATCGCCTGGATGTCAGATTTCTTTAAAGCAGGAGAGCCGGATGGAATATTAGGAGAGATGGGAGCATCGATCTTTTTCGAAATTGTAGACGTGTCCTTTTCGCTAAGTTTGGTCCGCTTGCTAGAACCATCAGCAATGTGACTCTTCCTCTTGTCGTCGTAAGATTTCCTTTTTTGAGAATCGTCACTTCTGCGGGAAGAGTCGTACCGCTCATCCCTACTCCCATAGTGATGTTCATCTTCTCTTTTGCGGCGCTCTTCATAGTCCCGCCTCTCTCGAGCTTTCCTAATAGCTCTTTCTTCGTCCGTTTTCCTCGGGGCATCGAGGTATTGCCTAAAATCATAAGCTCTGCGGCCTCCATAGCGCTGAAATTTGTCGTAATATGAACCAGTGCGCCCCATCGGAGAACCTGAAAATGGAAAAGAAATGAAGTTTAGAAATTTCCAAAAAAAGAGGATAAGTGCGTATAAGCGCTGAAAAATCCTAAGTGTGTGCGGCGTGCAAACTACGTGCGTCAAACTACAAACCACGCTTTAATGTGGAAACGGAGACGACTGGTGTAGAAGGTGTCAAAGCTTGTTTCAAAGAGGAAGTCGCTTCAACAACGGGAGAGATCGCTTTTGAGATATTATCTTTAAAAAGCTCCTGAGAAGTTATCATTATATCACTCAAATTATCAAAAACATCATCGCCGTGATGCCCAGCAGAACTCTCTTTTTCGACTTCCATGTCGGCCGTCTTCTCAGAAATGTGAGGATTTTCCTCCTCTTCGATAACTGGGGAAAGCATTGACTTGTTGGACGACCCCGCAACATCGATAGGAGTAGAACACTTTACTAATGCAGTGTCTGCAGTCGGCTCCTTTAGAGCCATCTCTTCCGTTGAAGCTGGGGCATCTGATGTCTGTGCTGGAAAATTAGAAACTTCACGAGGCTGAGTAAAGCGGGAAGAGTGTAAAAGCCCGAATTGATGTAAAAATTCGTCTGTCAATAGGAATTGGATACTCCTCTCTTCAACTGGCACCGCCATAAGCCTCTCAAAAGTCGCTTTGTGACCGGGATCTCTAGAAGGAGGAGGAAGTGCTGAAAAGAAAAGGGCAAAGTTAACACTTGACAACTTGGACTTCGGCAAGTTCGAAAAAAAACATAAGAAATAGAGACAAGCGATCTTACTTCCTACTCTCCAGATAGTGTAAAATCCCGGAGGACAGCGAACGTAGAAAAACTGGCTTAGAAAACTGTGAACACTGTCAGGGAGATCGATGATCAACTTACGGTTTCTAGCACTTCTCACAACTGTGATGGAAGGATGGTCTTTGTTTTTAGCGAAAGTGCACAAATAACAAATTTCGTCGAAGCTTGGAAGACGATCGAGTGTCCTCCTAAAGAGCACGCATAACCCCGTTAAGATAGCATATCCATTGGGATGCAGCTGGAAAGGGGAGATGGTTAATCGTAGAAGAAGTGTTCGCAAGAAGTCATTAAAAGGAGGGATAGCTCCATTCTGGCACATTTGTCGATTTACCGCAACAAAACCACGAGGAGGTCTATCAGCATTATCATGCTTCCCGGGTAGTTGTGCGTCTGCTTCAGCAATTCCGAATTGAATACACAACTGGTTAAAGGTTCTGTAGTTCAAAGTGGTCGAGACCCTTTCTGGAGGATCATTCAACGGAACAGCAACTGGAAAAATCTCTTCAACTTGCTCTATTTCTTCTTGTGGAGAAGATATTCTACACAATCAACTAGATGTTCAAATGTGAAGGTACACGTTTCCTAAAAATTGTGGAGTGTTGTGCAAAACTAATGAAAATAAAAAGCAAACATAACTGGAATTAAACTCATTAATGATCAATCGATTACAAGATTTCAGAACTTGTTAATATTCAAGTGCAGTGTTAGTGCAAATTAATCAGTTTCAGTTGACTATTACAATTTTGCTTTAATACTTCACTTGAATTGGTTATTGTACAGCATTTCGTTCATACAGTTCATTTAAGTTGATTTTCTCTTTATCGACTAATCTGTCATTCGATGTGGGCAGTCAATGATAGTATATTCGTCCCAGTTTTCTGCGAATATTGTGTTTAACAGGTTGATAGCGTTAGGAATAATCTGCAAAGAAGTTCAGGAAATTCAAGTCTTAAAGTTCAAGGTAGTGAAAAATATGCTAAGTTCTAACTCGTTCACAACTTAGTATGGGTCGGAAATCCCTCAAGTTACAATATGCAAGTATTAACTCGCCCACGACCTAAGGGACAGGCTACGATTTAAGTTAAGTCATCGGTTCCTTAAGTCGCACTGCAAAGAAAGGTCTCAAGTCAGAATGAAGAAAAGTCGCAAAGTCCTAGGTCGTTGCCGACTCACGACCTACTTTAGGCCGTACACAATTCAACACTTAGGTCGTCGAAAGTTAAGTCGAGATTTCTAAGGCTTTAAGTCGTTCATCTTTTTCAATACATCAGAATTGCCCAACTCCTAACCCGTTAACCCATTAACCCGTTAGCCTCTCTATCAGCAAAAATCTTCATCTTCCCATGCCATTGAATCACCCCGAAATCACCACAAATCTGATGCAATGCCGTTCCATCACAAACCACGAATCAGTCAAACTGGAGTGCCGTAGTCCATCGTTTCGTTCTTACCAATTATCCAAAGTCAGGACAAATCATCTTAAATCTATCAGCAGTCGATTGAAACGAGAGTTGCAGTGGAGCATGGCATAAGAAAAGTGGGATTCATAATTCAATGATAGTCAAGGATTGAATGAGAAAAACGAATTCACTTACGCGATATAACGATAAGGATAACTGGTGATCGAGTAATTGATTTCGTTTTCGAAGAATTTGAATGCTTGCTAATGGCGGAATGAAATGATAAGAGCAAGTGAAGGAAAAGAGGGAACGACTTAAGCTATTTATACGCTGGGGCAGTGAAATGTGAATCGCCACAAACAACCAATGACTTATCTTAAGTCGTTCACGACCTAAGAAGCTCATCAGAGGGTAAGATTAAGGAGATCGAAGCATACGACCTACGACTTAGGCGCATACTTCGAGGGGCAAATGTTAACCCTCTTTCGATTCGCGACCTAACGAGTTGAAAAATAAGCGAATTAAGACAAGGACCGACTTAAAGAGGCCTACGACTCAACAGGCTCCGACCTAAGGAATGGTCTGGCTTAACGGTTTACGAGTTAAGGAAGGTTTCGACCTAAGGCAGTATACGACTTAAAGAGGTCTACGACTCAATGGGTTACGACTTAAGGCAGTATACGACTTAAAGAGGCCTACGACTCAATGGGTTACGACCTAAGGCAGTATACTACTTAAGCTACAGGACCGACTCAATGGGTTACGACTTAAGAAAGTCTGATTTAACCGGTTACGACTTAAGGAAGTCTACGACCTAAAAGATCTCCGACTTAACAATTAACCGACCTAACTACTGAAAGGAGCATACCGACTTAAGATGTGGACCGACTTAAGGAGCTAACGACTTAAAGGGACTTACGATCTACCGACCTAAGTGGACGAACGACTAAACGAGCTAAAGCAAAGTGAAGACATGTTCCATGCCACATCTTTTAGGTCGCTGCCGATCGACTTACGAGTTATACTAAGTCGCGCGCGACTTATCAACTCGTTCAGAAGAATCTAGTGCAGTCGAAGTGATCCCCTATACTGTCATCGACTTATGATCTACGACCTACCCTAGGTCGTGGCCGACTTATCACTTGATAAAATTCTGCTCAGAAATCCTCTCTATAAATACCCCCCAAACTCCAACAAGTGGAGGACTTTTGGCCGATCATTTCTCAAAGCATCGTTACTCTGCCGAACTCTCAACTCATTCGACAATTGAAGATTTTCAAACATTTGAGACACTACAACAAGCTTCGGGAGGAATTTCTTACATCCAACACGGATTCATCGAGTTTCATCATCGAAGTTTGAGCTAGTAGTCGAGATTGTCTTTAAATCAAATTGTATTGTTTTGATAAGTGTATTGTATCGTCTTGTAATCGGATTCAGTAATAAAGAGATTCAAAGTGGACGTAGGCTCGATCTCAAGCCGAACCACTATAAACTGCTGTCTTTTACCGCTTTTTCGCTATTTTACTGCTTACTTCTTGTTCCCGTCACACGGGTGGTGCTTTCACAATTCTACTACACACACCGGGTGTTAGCGTTCACTTTTTAGCGTTAAAAAAATCCATCGAAATGGATAATCCCAAAAATCCCGATATAAAAGTCATTAAAGTCGATAATAAATGATAATCAACAAATCGGATAATCACGAATCGATTAAATTTGGAAACTCAATCCAAAAAGGCAAAGTGGGCTGAAACAGCAAATTCAATTGACTGAACAGAGATTTCAATTGACTGAATCATGCCTGGAAACTTTCTATTTCCAGGTTCAGTCGACTGAACAGAGATTTTAGTCGACTGAACAGAGATTTCATTCGACTGAATCATGCCTGGAAACTTTCTGTTTCCAGGTTCAGTCGACTGAACAGAGATTTCAGTCGACTGAATCATGCTTGGAAACATTCGGGTTCCAGGTTCAGTCGACTAGACAGAGATTTCAGTCGACTGAACTGGGATTTCCAGTATTTTCAGCCTAAAAAATGAAGATGCAATCTCTTTGCAAATGCAACCGGACGAGCAATAGGCGCTAAAGGTTTATGCCAATATACGACCCGACCCTATAAGCTCCTCGATACACCACCAAAAGCATGATCAAACATCCATAAAAGGATTTTCACAAAAATTTAACTTTAAAAACCAAAAATTGGAATATTCACAAAACCAATCCAAATCAAGAGCAAATGCACATGAAGAAGTGTTAGGAATTCATACCTAACAACCAAAGACAATTATAGTTATAGATGTGAGATAAAAATCTCACCTTTATACACGAAAACACAAGAGAGAAGCTTTGAAACAAAGGATAGACCAATTCCTCTTCAATCTCAACCCAAGAAACTTGAATCTAAGCTTAAAAGAGAAATATTTCCTAAGTTAGGTTTAGGAAATTTCTGAAATCAAAGAGAGAATGAGTTGGAGAAGAAGGAGATGATGCTTACCAATGTTTCTCTTTGAATTTGGAGCTAGAACTTGATTTGCAAATGGAAACTAGGGCTTAGGATTTTTAATTCTCTTTCTCTTCCCTCGTTATTCTCTTTAGAACCGAAAAGATAAGGAAGAGGGGATGCATGAAGAGGGGTGGTTTAGATTTGGGTATTAAGTTGGCTAGTGGGCTGAACCCAAACCCAAACCCAAAGTGAAAAGGTAACTTTTTGAACTCAATGGAAGGGGTCCCGAGTCCCAATTCGACTGTTTGTAAAAAGTAACTTTTTGGACTAAAATCCAACTAATGATACCATATTTAAATAAAATATTTAAATATAAAATCGATAAATATGCGGGTTGTTACAAGTATATTCCCAGCCATAGTTCATATTTCCAGATTTACAGCACTTCAGAAATGCTGTTATAGGTCTTTTTAGTATATTTCCAGCCATAGTTAAAATTTCTAGAATTACAGCACTTCAGAAATGCTGTTATAGGTCTTTTTAGTATATTTCCAGCCATAGTTAAAATTTCCAGAATTACAACACTTCAGAAATGCTGTTATAGTTCGTTTTAATATATTTCAAGCCATAGTTCATTTAGCCATAGCATTTCAGAAATGTTGTAATTTCTGTTACTCTTTAAAACAATATATCTTCAAATTTTCTCATTTTTAACTTATCAAACTCATTCCACTTTTCTAAAAAAATTATTTGGATATTACTTAACTTAAAAATTTAAATAAAATAACAATTTATTAATAAATGTCAAATTTAAATTAATTTCATTTGTTAGTCAATCCTTTATAAATTGCTTAACTTAATCCCTCTTTTTTCCAATCCGGTTCCTCCACCACTGCGAACCTCGGTTCGATTCAGGCATGATACACTTTTTATTTATTGGGAGAACCCAAGTACTCTCTTGCGGATCCATGAAACAACTCTCAGAAATCTTTTTCTCTTTTGGAAGATACAAGAGTGAAACAATCAATCTATTGATATTGGAAGACCAAAAAGATTCTTCCAATGTCTCATTTCTGGGTCCAATGGAATTCATAGGTATAGGAAGAAGCTCCATCAAATAGAGATTTTTTCTTTCGACCATCTTTCGATTGGTAATACGAGATATAAGGACCACTACTACAAGCAGTACTACACCTTTGATCGTGAAATATCGATTGCTTGTTGAACCCTGTGAATCACGTGAAAGTAGGATACTCCAAATTCAGGGGTCAGAGAGTTTCATAAAACGTTTTTGGTGGAAAATAATGTGAGTGAAAGATCCCACTGAATCGAATTTGATCCATGAATCTAAGAAATAGTGAGAATTATTGATCTCACTCAATATCTCTCTCAATTTGAAGATCCAAGATTTGAATTGATATCATTTCATTGATTCCTCCTAAAGATTTTCATTGATTCCTCCTAAAGATTTCATTTCAATTGGAATTTGGTTATTCACGATGTACAATGAGCCCTGTTAAGCATCCATGGCTGAATGGTTAAAGCGCCCAACTCATAATTGGCAAATTCATAGGTTCAATTCCTGCTGGATGCACGCCAATGGGAATGTTCAATAAGTCTATTGGAATTGGCTCTGTATCAATGGAATCTCATCATCCATACATAACGAATTGGTATGGTATATTCATACCATAACATAGTAAGAACTAGAATTCTTATCGATACTGGAACTCATAGGGAAGAAAATGGAGTTATGGATGGAATCAAATATGCAGTATTTATAGAAAAAAGTAATCGGTTATTGGGGAACAAACAATATACTTCTAATGTCGGATCAGGATCAACTAGGACAAAAATAAAGCATTGGGTCGAACTCTTCTTTGGTGTCAAGGTAATAACTATGAATAGTCATCGACTCCCACTCCCAGGAAAGGGTAGAAGAATAGGACCTATTATGGGACATACAATGCATTACAGACGTATGATCATTACGCTTCAACCGGGTTATTCTATTCCACCTCTTATAGAGAAAAGAACTTAAAGCAAAATACTTAATAACACGGCGATACATTTATACAAAACTTCTACCCCGAGCACACGTAATAGAGCCATAGACAGTCAAATGAAATCCAATCCACGAAATAATTTGATCTGTGGACAGCATCATTGTGGTAAAGGTCATAATGCCAAAGGAATCATTACCGCAAGACATAGAG